>OX387383.1:23418587-24128587 GCA_947563715.1 Lycia hirtaria | reverse complement strand
TCATCTATTTCTAACTACCTTAGTGTCAGTTCGTGTAGTAGTGTGTGTAAATCGGTCCCTCTCGTTTCTTCTTGCGGTCGACCCCGTCTAGTGCCGCGGCCATCTTGAAAATCGGTGAGAGACGGAAAATACGCGCGCGATCGAGATTGTCGGTTATCGGCCCCTCTCGTTTCTTCTTGGGTGTCGCCCGTAAGGGTCGGCGGCCATATTGGAAATCTGAGGGAGACGTCGTATTTAGGGCGTGTTCTCGATTTACGCGATTCTGTGTTCTTGTCATCGACAAGTGACAGTGACAGTGACGTTTTGACATTGACAGTTCTTTTGTGACATTTATTGGTTTTTGAGTGACAGTGACACTTTGTAAGTTTTTAATTAGTTCATTCAGTCTTGCTATTTATACTTTTCAGGATAGTGTGGACTAGCTCGAGGAGCCATTTGCCACATTTTATTTTTATTTATTTTTTATTTATTTTGGTGTTCTATAATTACTTAGGTGTATAGTTTGGACAATACTTACCTTTTCTATGGACAATTGTGGTCTCGCACGATAATTTATTTGCCACTTTTTATTTTTGAATTGTTTTGTACTGAATTAATAATTGTGTGAATTGGACATTATTTATTTTCTTAAAGATCAATTGTGTGACCTCGGACGACAAGTTATTTGCCGTTTTTGAACTTTTCACATAACTATTAGTTTATCGCGTGTTAGGTACCTCCTACCCCTGCTCATAGTACCCTTCACCCCCCCTGACCCCCTCACCCCCCCTGACCCCCCTGACCCCCCTCACCCCCTCACCCCCCTCACCCCCCTCACCCCCCTCACCCCCCCCCCCTCACCCCCCTCACCCCCCCCCCCCCCATTACCCCTCCCCCCTGAGCATGCACGATGAGCGCAAATAACGCAGATTTATTCTCGCCGCGAAATGCGCTGATGCGCTCTCCGCCGCCGCGTCGCGCCGCCCCTCCGGTTACGTCCCCCCCCGCACCTGCTCCGGAGTTGGCTCCGGCTCCGACCTTGGCTCCGGCCCAGGCCTCGGCGCCGGCGCCGGCTACGGCGGGAGCGGTCCCGAAGCGGAAAAGGAGCGTCGACACCGACGACAATCCTGAGGGGAAAAAGGCCAGTCGTAAGGCACTGGCCTCGAAGTTAGATGCGCCCCCGCAGGCCGCGGATACCGTGGCTCACATCCTTCCGCCCGCGACTCCATCTACAACGAAGGGACCGACGAAACGCACTACGGGAACAACAGCACAGCAGGCACAGGCAAGTCAGGAGGATGGAATAGACGTAAGTACTGCAACTTCACTACAGTTAATTGAAGCGGCTAACAAAGCTGTCCGGGCCATAGTGGCGGTGGTCTCGGGGCCGGGCTCTAAATTAAATAAGGCGGACATTGGCGGTATCAGCGCTCGCGGTCAGGATATAGTTGCAATCGTTGGAGCCCTCACCCTACAGCTTTGTGAGGCGGAAAAAACCATTGGGGAGCTTCGAAATCGCGGACCAACTGGCCACCCCCATGATGGGACAGAGTTTGTCCGCGAATCCGACGGCTCCGGCTCTAAATCGTTCGCGGGTGTTTTGAGGACGGCTCCGGGTAAGCCAACGAGGGAAATTAAGGTCAGCCAGGGCCCGGTTCTGGCGTTCTACCCCTCTGAGGGGAATGACGTCCTCAAGACAGCCGAGGACACAAAGTTCGAGTTGAAGAAGACGATCGACCCCAAGTCGATGTCTATCGGCATCTCGAATGTACGTAAGGTAGGGAATGCTGGAGTGGTGGTGCAGACCACCTCTCTGGCTGCTGCGGATAAGCTGCGTAAGGCGGCTCCATCTACCCTCAGGGTGACGGAACCGAAGCGTCGCCAGCCTCTGGGGCGTTTCGGAACCTCGACGGCGACCCCACGTACGAGGAAGTCATTGACAGCCTCGTGCGCCAGAATCTGGACGACAATCTGGAGTGGCCCCTGGAACGCGTCCAGGCGGAGATGAAGGGGGCCTTCAAGAAAGGTCGCCGCGGACAGAACACCACGGTGGTGTTTGAAGTCACCCCGCGATTGCGTGAGGTCCTTCTCCGGAAGGGCCAAGTGTATATCGGCTGGGTATCCAGCGAAGTGACGGACTTTGTCCGCGTCACATGCTGCAACAAGTGTCAGCAATTTGGCCATCCAGAGAAATTCTGCAGGGCCAAGGAAGATACTTGTGCGCGCTGCGGTGAGTCCGGACACCGCTCGGATAAGTGCAACGCGGCCAAAGCGTGTTGCGCTACATGCAAGCGCTTCCGCCGCGACAGTGCGCATCCGACGGCGTCCCGTGACTGCCCTGCGCGTAAATATGCGGAAGAACGTCTGATTTATTCTACTCAGTATGGCCCATAGGACTATACTAAGGATTGGTCAGATTAACTTGGGTGGTGCGGAGGCTGCGACTAGAGAGCTCCCGTCAATTGCGGGAGAACTAGGTCTGGACGTGGTTCTACTCCAAGAACAGTACGCCAGAGCCGACTTCATCTCGCAATGCGGTAAGGACCCCAAAGCGGGTGTATACTTCCGCTCTCGGGGGCTGTCTTTCGCGATTCTGCATCATTTGAGTGACACACACATGGTGGTGGTGCACGTTCACGAGCAGGACCTCTACCTGGTGTCTACGTACTTCCAGTACTCGGACGCCATAGACCCGTACCTGCACCGGTTGGGACTTGTACTCGACCGGCTGCGGGGGGCCAGGGTGGTCATCTGCGCCGACGTGAACGCGCATTCTCCCCTGTGGCATTCGCATTCACGGCACTATACTGGGCGGGGTCACGTTGTGGCAGAGCGCCGCGCGAAGATGGAAGATTTCATCAACGCGCGGTGCCTTGTCGTATGCAACGTCGACGGCAACCTTGCCACCTTCAGTACGCCGAACGGTGAGTCCAACGTTGACGTCACTTTAGCCACCAGAGGCGTTCGCGTCTCTGACTGGCGGGTGACGGAGGCGTCGTCAAGCGACCACCGACTCATTTCCTTCGCTATCAAGGGCGACACACGTGGTAGTCCAAGGGAGGATGCGACTAGAGCCGCTCAGCTCGAGCCCTGTGAGCAGAAACGCTACCGGCAGCGTGCGGTCGACTGGTCTCGCTTCGAGACGGGTATTCATGAGCGAATGGGACGACTGAACTTTGTTGGAAGTGCGGAAACAGTAGCTAAACGGTTTACGTATATATTTGAACGAACGGCGACTGAATGCTTAGGTTTAGTAAAGCAGGTGAAGAATGATAAGGGTTATGAGTGGTGGACGCCGGCGTTAAGTAAACTTCGTACTCAGCAGAATAGGGCCAGACGGAAATGGCAGAAGCTTAGGCAAGAAGGAGGTGACAGAGAAATAAGTGCGATGGATGAGTTTCATGAGCTTAGGGCCAAGTATAGGAATGCTATGAAGTCAGCTGAGATTGAGTTCAATCGACGCGTCGCCGAGTCAGGTAATGACGACCTGTGGGGCCTGGCATACAGAGCGGCCTGTGGGAGACATCGTGCGCCGGCCAACATCGTTAATGGAGTGGAGTACGCGGGTCGGCCCGGATGACGTAAGTGGGGCCATGCGGTCACTCGTGAGGGCGCTGTGTCCCGACGACTACGTGTCCAAGGACACACCGTACCACGCCCAGGTGAGGATCGTGGCTGCGCTGCCGCCGTCCGGTCGCGATGCCGACCCTCCGACAGCCGGTGTGCTACGTCGCATTATCAAGGACCTCAGGCATGCTGCACCAGGTTTGGATGGTATCACGGCCAGAATGGTAAAGAAAGCCTTCCCCTTAGCCGAAGCAGAGTTTGTAGCCATGTACGGGAAATGTGTAGCGGAAGGAGTTTTCCCGTCCATATGGAAAGACGGGCGTCTGCTTGTCCTGCCAAAAGGGAACGGTAAACCTCTCACGGATCCTAAGGCGTATCGTCCAATCACCCTGCTTCCTGTATTAGGTAAAATCTTGGAAAAATTAATGTTAGTTAGCGCTCCAAATATCACTCGCAACATCAGCCACCGTCAGCATGGGTTCTCTCCGGATCGATCAACGGTGACCGCCTTGCGGTCTCTGCTGGACGCTGTGAGAGCTGCGGAGGAGCGGTACGTTCAAGCCATATTCCTTGACATCAGTGGTGCCTTCGATAACGCCTGGTGGCCCATGATCATGCTCAAGGCCAAACGGGGTTGCCCGCCAAACATTTTTGCAATGATGACGAGCTACTTTCGTGAACGCCGAGTTGTGCTGGTCGCGGGTGGCCGCGCGGAATGGAAGGTATGTACGATGGGTTGTCCTCAGGGGTCGGTGGTGGGTCCGAGCATGTGGAATGTTTTGCTGGATGATTTGCTCGCTCTCCCGGAAGGTATGGAAGGAGTCGAAATGATTGCGTATGCCGACGATGTGACTGTCTTGATCCGCGGTGATTCACGGGCGAAGCTCGAGCGTCTGGCCGCGACCGTAATGGAACGGGTTGCAGAGTGGGCGGCCCGGAATAGGCTCGAGTTTGCCCCTGCTAAGTCTCAGACTATTACTCTGAAAGGAAAATTTCAACGACCTCCGACAATTAAATTCGGCAGTCACACCGTCGCATCGGTACAACGGGCGAAGGTTCTGGGAGTCGTTATCGATCAGACTCAGTCCTTCGCCCCACACGCGGAGTCTATTGGAGAGAGGGCGAGCAACTGCTTTGGTAAAATGTCCCGCGTCTCGGCCTCGTCTTGGGGGCTGCGATACAAGGCGCTCCGTATCCTGTATACGGGCACTTATATCGCGACCCTGACCTACGCGGCGGCCGTATGGTATGAACGCGCCCCGCTCTACGTGGTCCGCAGCGTTTTGCTGAGGACGCAACGGCCATCTCTCATCCTGCTCACGAAGGCGTACCGTTCGTGTAGTACGGCGGCGTTGCCGGTGTTGGCGGGAGTGCTGCCGGCTGACCTGGAGGTGATCCGTGCTGGTAGGCGTTGGACGGAATGCAATGGGCTGACGCGCCAGGAAGCAGGGCGAAGGCAGCGTCTTATTGGTACTGAAATCACTTCCCTTTGGCAGGACAGGTGGACATCCGAGGACAAAGGCAGGGAATTGTTTGCTTTCTTTCCCGACATAGGTGAACGGCTGAAGGCGAACTGGGTGGAACCGGATTACCAGCTGTCACAGATCCTGACCGGCCACGGATGCTTCAATAAGCGGTTATCGGAAATGAAATTGCGTGATGGAAGTATGTGTGATTGCGGCTTGGCGGAGGAGGACAGGCACCACGTTCTGTGGGAATGTCCTCTCTATGAGGAGATGCGTGAAAGAATGATGGATGGAATATCCCGTTCTGCGGCGGGACCGGTTTACTACGGTGACCTAGTGCGTGATGCGAGCAGTTTCGGGCGCCTTCGTGAGTTCGCTCACGCTTGGCATACAGCGCGCTCTGCGCGTGAATCCTAAGGACTGCCCGGCGACGCAAGTCGTGTGTGTGCCTAAGCGCCCTCATTAGGGGGGTGCAGCTTCAGATAGTAGAAGGGTTCGCTCATTTGTAGGGCAGGGATCTACGCCGTCGTAGGTCAGCTGCCCACGCTTCGGTCTTTATAACCGCAAGGTTGGCGGGACCATGGGTGGAGGTGGGAGAGTGTCCCTATCTACTATCTAGCGAAACCACAGCCAAGGGAACGGGCTTGGGAAAATCAGCGGGGAAAGAAGACCCTGTTGAGCTTGACTCTAGTCTGGCATTGTAAGGAGACATGAGAGGTGTAGCATAAGTGGGAGATCGTTCGCGGTCGTCGCTGAAAAACCACTACTTTCATTGTTTCATTACTTACTCGGTTGGGCGGAAGCGGTGCGCGGTCGATTAATCGGCACGCGCACGGTGTTTCGTTCCAAGCGTGCAGAGTGGTGACGTGGCGGCAACGCTCGTCGCCGTACAACTCCCGCGTGATCCGGTTCGAGGACACTGCCAGGCGGGGAGTTTGACTGGGGCGGTACATCTGTCAAAGAATAACGCAGGTGTCCTAAGGCCAGCTCAGCGAGGACAGAAACCTCGCGTGGAGCAAAAGGGCAAAAGCTGGCTTGATCCAGATGTTCAGTACGCATAGGGACTGCGAAAGCACGGCCTATCGATCCTTTAGTACTAAAGAGTTTTTAGCAAGAGGTGCCAGAAAAGTTACCACAGGGATAACTGGCTTGTGGCAGCCAAGCGTTCATAGCGACGTTGCTTTTTGATCCTTCGATGTCGGCTCTTCCTATCATTGCGAAGCAAAATTCGCCAAGCGTTGGATTGTTCACCCATCAAAAGGGAACGTGAGCTGGGTTTAGACCGTCGTGAGACAGGTTAGTTTTACCCTACTGATGGCTTGTCGTTGCGATAGTAATACTGCTCAGTACGAGAGGAACCGCAGTTTCGGACATTTGGTTCATGCACTCGGCCGAGCGGCCGGTGGTGCGAAGCTACCATCCGCGGGATTATGCCTGAACGCCTCTAAGGCCGAAGCCAGCCTAGCCGAATCCGGCAAGGATATGCTCACTGTGGAGCCCCGAGAGTCGGGAGGCTCTAAACAATGTGACTTTACTAGTCGCGTTACACTTCAGTGTAATGTGACGTCGAAGCCCATTTGGATCGCGGAGATCGGTGCGGTCGTTTTAACGCGTGCATCACGGCTCCGAAGGTCCGAATTTACCTCAGTTCGATGTCGGGGCTCGGAATAGTCTGTAGACGACTTACGTTCCTGGCGGGGTGTTGTGCTCGGTAGAGCAGCGTCGTGCTGCGATCTGTTGAGACTCAGCCCTACGCCAGGTGATTCGTCCGAGGACGTATCTCCTCTTTTCTTTTTTTTTATAATATGGAACATTGCACGAATTGGCACGTATTAACTAATGTACATAATTTTATGTGCGATTAATTTTTTCATTAATACTCAAAACTATAATTATATTTGATATAGGTTTATGTTTTTTTTTATTATTATTATTCAAAACTATAATCATATGTAACATATGTACGTTTTTTAAAATATATATATTATATAATTCATATTAATTCAAGAGTTGAACTACTCAAAATTATTATCGAGCGTACTATAGCTTCGTATATCTTCTATTTATTTATTATCTATATTTTAACAATTTTAAAGTATCTATTCTTGTTTGCTTGTATTAAATAATATCAATTTTTGTATCTGTATTCTAATATTTTGTTATTTAACTGTTTACATAAGATATTTTTTTTTTCCTTTAAATACCAAATTTCATTTATCATTGTTATGTTATGTTAGGTTAGGTTAGTTTTTTTTTTTTTTTTTTAGATTAGGTTAGGTTTAGGTTTAGTTTAGGTTAGGTTAGGTTAGGTTAGGTTAGGTTGGGGTGCTTTAGGGTCGGTCGCCTCCACGTTTGCCTGACTACTACTATTCTCCTCCTTTTATGGGGGGGAAGAGTAGTCGTTGGGCTGGTGCACCCTGGTAACACTGCTAATAACTTCTCTCCTTTTGGGGGGATCTTGTTAGCAGTGGCCAAAGACCGACGGGAGGGGGGACCTTCTTCGAGTGGTTCGCACGCCTGTGTGAATCGCGAGTTGAAGGTCTAGTTTGGGGGGGACTCTCTTCGTGTGGTTTATGCGTTTTTCGTGTAAGTCGCACGCTGAGAGTCCGTATGCGGGCCTTCCTCGCGCGACCTACGCACTTTTGTGTGGGGCGCGCGATGAAGGCCAGCTGGTGGTGGATCGGCAGGTGGCCGATGAGTTTCGGCTCGTACGGACGCGTCGGGGGCCGTTTCTGCTTGTCCCTTAGGGGGCATTGCGGATGTCGGACCGGTGCGGCTTGACGAGTGCGAAATGGGAGTGGGATGGGACCTTCTTCGCTTGATCTACACGGTTTGTGTGGAGCTCGCGCAGAAGGTCGTGTGGAGGGACTCTCTTCGTGTGATTTATGCGTTTTTCGTGTAAGTCGCACGCTGAGAGTCCGTATGCGGGCCTTCCTCGCGCGACCTACGCACTTTTTGTGTGGGTCGTGCGATGAAGGCCAGCTGGTGGAGGATCGGCAGGTGGCCGATGAGTTTCGGCTCGTACGGACGCGTCGGGGGCCGTTTCTGCTTGTCCCTTAGGGGGCATTGCGGATGCCGGACCGGTGCGGCTTGACGAGTGCGAAATGGGAGTGGGATGGGACCTTCTTCGCTTGATCTACACGGTTTGTGTGGAGCTCGCGCAGAAGGTCGTGTGGAGGGACTCTCTTCGTGTGATTTATGCGTTTTTCGTGTAAGTCGCACGCTGAGAGTCCGTATGCGGGCCTTCCTCGCGCGACCTACGCACTTTTTGAGTGGGTCGTGCGATGAAGGCCAGCTGGTGGAGGATCGGCAGGTGGCCGATGAGTTTCGGCTCGTACGGCCGCGTCGGGGGCCGTTTCTGCTTGTCCCTTAGGGGGCATAGTGGATGAGGGACCGACGCGGCTTGACGAGCGCGAAATGGGCGTTGGATGGGACCTTCTTCGCTTGATCTACACGTTTTTTTTTTTTTTTTTTTTTTTTGTGTAGAGCTCGTGCAGAAGGTCGTGTGGTATGAGGGCTCTCCGCGTGTCCCTCTGATTAGCAGAGGGCACAGTGGACGAGCAAGGCTCGTGGACTCGAGCGGGGTTGTAGTGGATCTGCGATGGATCGGTGTACGGCTGCGCGTGGCGACTCTTCGTGGGCGGCTGGTCCCTCGGATCAGTTGCGTGCTGGGAGTCGCCGCGCGGAGCATACCAAGTCCTAAGGTTCGGGGGTCGCCGAGAGGAGTGTTCGCGTCGCGAGTCGGGATCCGCATCGCAATCTGCGGTGCGACTCCCGGCTCGCGCGCGGGCATGGTCAGCGGGAGGCTTGGCCGTTAGACCCCCCAGGGGAGCTCTACCCATATTGAGCCTTAAACAAAAATGCAAAGAGACGATTTGAAAACGACTACCCAGGAGGGTCCCGTCAGCAAGTCTGGCGGGGAATCCCTCCGTGCTTCGGCACACTGCCCCGCGTACTCTGGGGGGGGGCACAAATCGCCTCGAGAGCATCGGCGGAGAGCATTGGCCGATTATTTTATTTTTGTTTGATATGAGATTTTTGATTTTGCCGTTTCGGAACGTACTTTATTTGACGTCTTAGTCTATGGTCTCTGTTGGTAATGTAGGCACCCTTGGTTGTCTGTCGTGAAAGTGTCAGATTTTTTGTAACGGTAATCTAACCTCTTCAATCAGCGTATTATTTCACGACGAATTTCTCTGCTTTTCCACAATACACTACTAAGTTTATTATTTCACTTTGTTCTTTGGTTGTTGTTTTCACTTTTTATGGCGAGTGATAGTTACTGTGGTTGATTTTGACGGCGACTGGAATTAATTTTAGCGCGAGTAGCAATTGACAGATGTTTACTATACGACGCCGGAACCGGAACCCATCTTTAGGATACGTTAGCATAAATAATAAGAGTATGACTGATATAGATAGGAGGCCTCTAGCACGTAGTACCTAGTATATAAGCTTAGTTATTTGTTACAATAAATTAGACCGATACCAGCATGTGTCGTTAAATGCTGTCGTATATGTCATAAAACGCTGAAACGTCTGCGCGGCGTTACGTAGCCCAAACGTCATTGAAGTGAATTCTCACAAGGCGAATGTAGTAGTGACGGCTGTTTTCTCAGAATCTTGCTTGCTCACCATTGGAATCCAGTAATGAGCCTTCTTAATAAAAAAAATTGAAAAAATCTTCATTCCGTGTAATCTAAATGTGAAATCTTGAACTCGTGGAATGGAATATCGATCTGGTGTCGTTATCGCGTTTAGTTTGCGATAATCGCCGCAAATACGTAGTTGTCCGTCTTTCTTTCTGACAATGTGCATTGGATTCGCCCAGGCGCTATTCGATGGCCGATAGACACCCATGTCCATCAGGCGCTCAAACTCTTTTTTTGCTCCAATATATTTGTCAGGCGCAAGCGGTCGCGGAATCAATTAATTAAAAAATTATAATAAAATGATAAAAATGTACTAGTTTCGGATTTTTTCCTTTGTATTCACCCAAATAGCTATCTGGATGGCAAATTTGAACTTTCTAGGTCATCTGGAAATGGGTTATAATTTCAGTCAGTGATAAAAATGGCAATTTTGGGAATATCTAAATAACTGTTCGAGCTGTGTTTATGAAATTTAGAGCATCTATGTATCTCACAGGTCTCAATATACCTATATGAGCTAAATTTGACATAAATAAATAAATAAATAAATATTTGTGGACATTTCACACAACGCCATCTAGCCCAAACTAAGCAAAGCTTGTACTATGGAACTAGATGGCTGATAGAATACATATATACTTTTTTTTGTAAATATATACATATGATACATAGAAACACCCAGACACAGAACAAACATCCGTGCTCATCACACAAATGTTTGCCCTGGGTGGGGATCGAGCCCACGACCTTTCAGTTTTGCAGGTAGACGCAAACACACTACCAACTGAGCCACAAGGCCAGCCATGACATGTTTATATGAAGTAGTTTTTGAGTTATGAGAGGGTCAAAAGTGGCTCCAAATGGTTCGAGAAATATTACACACGGTGCTGATCGCCAGTTCTGTTAGCTTGAACTTGGCTTGACACGCTACCGTGTATCTAAATCTGAATTTCGGAAACGGCTCCAAAGATTTTAATGAAATTTGATTTGTAGGTAGATTAGGGGACGATAAATCGGTCTTGCTAGGTTTAATTTTTAGTGAACCCGGGTTTGCTCGTATTTCCAGTCTTAAAAAAACCGATTGGAGCTCGGTCACCCAGGTACTACCTTTCTTAGCATGCGTGTACACTTCTCCACATAATATCCAAACTCTGCACATCTATCAGAGTGTTGTGGCTCCGCCGCTCGGGTGATCACTCAGGGTAGTTAGGTATTAAGGGCGTTAACAAGCCCGAAGCAGTTATTGGAATAGAGCTGTATAGTGTAGGTACGAGAGAGGACGTGCCGCTCGACAACATAATGACGGGCCCGGACAGTAATTACCCGGCGGCGCCGCTCGCCGTCCCAGCGCCGGCCGCGCACTCTAATTATGTCGTTACTTATTGAAGGGCTGTTATTATCCCGGTGTCACCGCTGTTAGCGGCCTCATCAGTTAATAACTAATTAAGCAGTCGAGTGGCGACTTCCACTCGCACTGATTCACTCCCGCCCGAGGCCCATCTCGGCAAACACTCATCTTCGCAATGTGAGTATAGGTACCTACTTCATGTTGAATATCATTATTTAATTGAAACATCATAGGACTAAAAGAAGACTTATTATGGGTAAGTAAGCACGCATGCGTGTGTACATCGAACAGTCCAGCTCCCGCTGGCGGCATCCGGTCACGAGTTGACGGTTGTGCGCCGCTGTGACGGCCCGAGATCTCTCTCTCTCTCTCTCTCTCTCTCTCTCTCTGATCACTCACTATACTCGATCAGTACATAGACATATATTTATTAATGGAAGACTCATAACATTTATTCAAATTATTACTGATGGCTTAGCAATTTTAATTATGTATTACTACTATTTATCTATTATTTTAAAAAGTATTTAATGTAAACTTAAATTCTATCGGTGAAAACTGTAAGGGTTATTCCGTACCATTAATTTACACTTTAAATGTTTATAGCTGTTTATTTTCTAAAAATAAATAAACAAATATTTTTTTTTTCAGCTTTTGCCGTTTTAGTTAATGTAATATAAATAAATATACATTAAATAAATTCCTTGCACAAAGACTCTATTTGTGTAATTAAATAAAAAATGTACAGATTTTTTTCTTCATGTGTACTATATGACAATGCTTCTTGCTAAATTTCATAGTTCTAAGTCAAGGGGAAGTACCCTATACGTTTTGATTCCATTGTGAGTATCGAAATATGCGATTTTTTGCGCCATATATGGCTGTAACTTTTTTATGATAACCGAAAAGTTTGATTTTTTCACAGCTGCAACTACCGATCTGCGTATATGGTTTTAATTTCAACTCGATACCTCCACGCGTTCCCGACATAGAAGGTCTTGACCGACGGACAGACAGACAATAAATTGACAAGGGTAGGTAGGGTTCTGTTTTTAGGGTTCCGTACCTCAAAAGAAACAAACGGAACCCTTCTAGGATCACTTTGTTGTCCGTCTGCCCGTCTGTCTGTCTGTCTGTCTGTCCGTCTGTCCGGGTGTCAAGACCTTTATCTCGAGAACGCGTAAAGGTATCGTGTTGAAATTAAAACCATATACGCAAATCCATAGTCTCTTGCTGTAGAAAGAAAAAAAAAATTCTCAGTTTTCGTAAAAAAATGTTACAGCCGAATATGTCGTAAAAAACGCAAATTTCGACACTCACAAGGGAATCAAAACCTATGGGGTGCTTCCCGTTGACCTAGAACTATGAAATTTGGCACGAAGCATTGTGTTAGAGTTAGACACATATAGGAAAAAATCCAAAAACTGGACATTTTTTATTTAATCACAAATACGAGTAATAGTGTTTTATGCAAGGAATGAGGAGGGTCCAAATTTTTAAGTTCTTAACCGTATCATGTGGGGGTATCATATGAAAGAGCTTCATTAACATAAGCTAAAACAGGTTTTTAAATATTTTTACGATGTATATTTTTCGGTTTATGAAGGACTACTAGTTTGTATGGAACCCTCGGTGGGCGAGTCTGACTCGTACTTGTCCGGTTTTATTTTCTTTTGAACCCTATAAACGTGAATAAAATGGAAAAAAAAATATATGACGGGGAGAAAAGGGGGGTTCCATGGCACGTCATCAGGTGGATTCGTCATGTCAGGAATCGCCGAAATTAACAACGCACTATGTAGCTTATACGTTTGTTTCGTATTCACAATCAATAAGAAGTCGTTTTGCAAGACGATTGATGCGATAATTAACGATTTGAATCCGATTTAAAAGTACAGGAAGAAACGCGGTAAATTCGAACAGAAACCTTTGGTATCAACTCCCATTCCAAAAACTCTATCAAAAACTGTATTGTACTATCCAGGAGCTCGATCCAAAACTCTCTCCCATTCTACCAACGAACGAATAATTAGGTTGTGAACGAATGAATCGAAATGAATCATTCCACAGACTTGCTATTTACCACAGGCTCTGTATCGACCTTACCCAAGTGACAGTTACAGTCACTTGACGTTTCTTACTACAACTAAATGTGATAGATGGCGCTGTTAGATGATCTGGCGACTGCCACCGTTGCCACTAGATGGCGCGATGCAACGCTCCTCCGACATATATGTTTTTTACAGGCACTGATATTGTACAGTAAACTTACCTATATAACGTATAGCGTTACGTATTGTTCTAATTCTTTTTGGTTCCTTTCGGCTCCATATTCGGGTCTTGGATATTACGTAGCATATTAGTGTTTGCAAAGACAGAAGAAATGAGCCATAACACGATGGGATTTTCTTGTTTAGTTTATGAATTCCTATGGGCGCCGTCCGAATGTATCTTCGAACCAGACTCATGGTGCCACATTATAGCATTGTCACCGAAGATACGCAAGTAAATCAATGCGTTCAATCAAAGATCAGGCAACGGCTCTAATTTAGCTGTCAACACTTGACCCGTACATAGCGACAGACACATAAACACGGCAAGTTAGCATAAACTTTGTATAAAAATATATTTTCTATATTTTTAGGGTTCCGTACCTCTAAAGAAAAAACTGAACCCTTATAGAATCACTTTGTTGTCCATCTGTCCGTCTGTCTGTCTGTCCATCCGTCCGGGTGTCAAGACCTTTATCTCGGGAACGCGTGAAGGTACCATGTTAAAATTAAAACCATATACGCAAATCCATAGTATCTTGCTGCAGAAGGAAAAATAAAATTTCTCAGTTTTCGTCAAATATGTCGTAAAAAACGCACATTTCGGCACTCACAGGGGAATCAAAACCTATGGGGTACTTCCCGTTGACCTAGAACTATGAAATTTGTGCAAGAAGCATTGTATTAGAGTACACATACATATAGGAAAAAATCCGAAAACTGGACATTTTTAATTTAATCACAAAAAAATAGTATCTTTATGCAAGGAATGGGGGCCAAATTTTAAAGTGAATTAATTAACCATAATATCATGTGGGTATCATACGAAAGAGCTTCATTAGTATAAGCTAAAACAGGTTTTTAAATATTTTTACGATGTATATTTTTCGGTGTATGAAGGAAAATATAAAAAAATATGATTTTCCTCTTTTATCTACTAGTTTGTTCGGAATCCTCAGTGGGCGTTTTGTAGTATCAAAAAAGTCTTTTAAAATTATATTTTAAAAGTATCTTGCGTCATTGTATACAGATCAACATACTTTGAATATTTAGCGTTAAAATTGATAGATCTTCGAGCCATGAAATAATTCCTACGGTAGTTGTTATTGTGGTGCGAGGTGAATATCTGCAGGTAGTCAGTAGTCGTTATCGTGGTGCGAGGTGAATATCTGCAGGTAGTCAGTAGTCGTTATCGTGGTGCGAGGTGAATATCTGCAGGTAGTCGGTAGTCGTTATCGTGGTGCGAAGTGAATATCTGCAGGTAGTCGGTAGTCGTTATCGTGGTGCGAGGTGCTATCCGTGCTATCTGCAACTCTGTTTTTGCTTCACATTAACGATCTGCTTACTTCCGGCATCTTTGGATACGCAGATGATAGCACAGTTGTAGAAAGGTACACTTCCAATCCCAGAGCTAATAAGGCGGAAATACAAGCGTTGAGAAAGGATATGGTTGAGCGGTTGAATCTGTCTCTCACAAATGTATCTAAATGGGGAGACGAGAATTTAGTCAAATTCAACGCAAATAAAACCCAAGCATGTCATTTCTCCGCTAAAACGTGTCCCTTCACACTATCCCCAATTTTTCGGAATGTTCCTGTACCATTGGCGGGTCAGCTTGATCTCCTGGGCTTAACCCTTACTGCGACGCTTAACTACGGAACCTACCTTGAATCAAAGGCTAAGTTGGCTGGTAAAAAGCTAGGCGTTCTGAACAAGGTCCGGCGGTACTTCACACCGGGGCAGCTGCTCACCCTGTATCAAGCGCAAGTCCGATCGTGTATGGAGTACTGCTGCCATCTTTGGAACGGTGCTGCCAAATACCAGCTCCAAGCTCTAGAATCGGTAGACCGGCGTGCTGTCCGACTCATTGGTGACGATAAGCTAGTTACTAAAAAGCTACTCAGTCTGGAACACCGCCGTATGGTAGCAAGTCTGTCAATTTTTTACAGGATACATTTCGGAGAATGTGCTTCTGAGCTGCATGACCTTATTTTACCATCTCCTTTCTACCACAGAACTAGTAGAAAATCAGCACACTACCACCCATATATTGTAGATTTACCCAATATTCGTACTAAACGGTTTAATTCTACGTTTCTTATCGGTACAGCGAAAGAGTGGAACAAATTGCCGGCTTCTTTGTTCCCTGAGAATTACAACATTGGTCTTTTCAAGGTCAGAGTGAATAGGTATCTTCTAAGTCTGCGTGCTTCATCTTCGACCACATCTTCGCTTTCCGACAGGCGAGTTGGTGGTCAAACGCGGACTTATTCGTGTTAAAAAAAAAAAAAAAAAAAGGTGAATATCTGCAGGTAGTCGGTAGTCGTTAACGTAGTGCGAGGTGAATATCTGCAGGTAGTCGGTAGTCGTTAACGTAGTGCGAGGTGAATATCTGCAGGTAGTCGGTAGTCTTTATCGTGGTGCGAGGTGAATATCTCCAGGTAGTTTGTACGCGGCGCTGAACGAACAGGGATTACTAGACCAACTTTGGCTTGTTAGCCAAAGGACAGTCAATTCTGTTCAAAACAATTTTGTGTGAAAATATGAGGTCCACAGCTTCCCTTTTGATTTTGATTTTTAGTTACAAGTTTTCGCATATAGTTTGAAAAAAACTACACTATAATAATATTATAAAAAAGAAAGAAAGATTTGTAAAGATTTATTTATTTATTATTTGGAAAGATTTGTAATTTTGTATGTTTGACAAACTATCACTCAAAAAGTACTGGACCGATTTCAAAAAATCTTTCACCACTAGAATACTACATTTATCCTTGATGAACATAACCTATATTTCATACCAGAAAAAAATAGAGATCCTTACTAAAACTTCAATAATATAACCCAAGGTGTAAAAAAATTAGGCATAAAATGACTTTCATCGCATACGCTGCTCAAATTATTGATAATAGAACAAAAAAATGTTCTACAATATTAAAGAACATACCAAAGTCTACAAAAAACATCACAACAGTATATGTCTAACTATTGTTATTACGTCACTATAACAACTTTTTTACATTTTAAAAGTTGAAAGAAATACCCTGACCAAAATCAGACCATGTTATCCATACCTTTGTATTAATCCTTATCCAAATAAATTATTTCGTTTTCAAGACTGTTTCAATACCTGTTGATTACTTTTTGAATTATTCAAATCCGACATTCCATTCAAAAGATATTGCGAATAAAAAATAATAATAATAGAACAAGTATATTTATTAAAAGAAAACCGGCCAAGTGCGAGTAGGACTCACGCACGAAGGGTTCCGTACCATTATCTATAAAAACGGCAAAAAAATTACGTTTGTTGTATGGACCCCCCCTTAAATATTAATTTTATTCTGTTTTTAGGGTTCCGTACCCAAAGGGTAAAAACGGGACCCTATTACTAAGACTTTGCTGTCTGTCTGTCTGTCTGTCTGTCTGTCTGTCTGTCTGTCTGTCTCCAGGCTGTATCTCATAAACCGTGATAGCTAGAAAGCTGAAATTTTCACAAATGATGTATTTCCATTGCCGCTATAACAACAAATACTAAAAATTAAAAAAAAAAAAATATTAAGGGGGGTCCCCATACAATAAACGTGTTTTTTTCGTATTTTTTTGCTCAATATTAAAAACGGTAACAGGTAGACGCTTCAAATTTTCACAGAATACTTACTTGTATATTACCTTTCAAAATAAATAATTAAATAACTATAAAGTAAATATTAAAGGGGGGCTCCCATACAACAAACGTAATTTTTAAGCAATTTTTACTCGATCTTAATTAACAGGTAGAAACTTGAATATTTGTAAGTAAATATTTAGAAATATATTAACTATAAAAGTAAATACCTAATCTAATACATAAAAACTCACAAAATGAAAATAATCCGTGCATCTAAACGCGGTGCGAGCGCCGCGCCGCGGTGTGGTGGTGGCGTGAACGCGCGGGTAGCGGGGGAGGTAACATCACGGAGCGAGCCATAACCGCGCGTATTCGCGCGAGTGTTGTCATGCTGCCCGGATGTGTATCGAAAACCTACCTATAAGTTTGCAATTTACTACTTGGAATTTCGTTGATTTCTCGTTATTTTATAAACAGAACTAAACTTTGTAGTATTATAGATGATAGTACGGAACCCTTCGTGCGCGAGTCCGACTCGCACTTGGCCGATTATTACGTTATTTAGTATTTGTTGTTATAGCGGCAACAGAAATACATCATTTGGGAAAATTTCAACTGTCTAACTATCACGTTCACGTTCATGAGATACAGCCTGGTGACAGACGGACGGACGGACGGACAGACAGCGGAATCTCAGTAATAGGGTCCCGTTTTTACCCTTTGGGTACGGAACCCTAAAAATGCCCAGAAATAGTTTTATGCTTAATACTAACGAATTACAATTACAAAACAACTGAATTACAACCTAAATTTATAAGTCAAACTTATTGGTAAGTAGGACCTTTACGTACCTAATAAGATTACCTGTAGGTACACCTGTCTACTTAGTAGGTGCTTGTGATAAAAAGTTAAGAGAAGAAGTTATTTTATTTAGCGTAGGTACAAATTGCACAGTCAACTAACTTAAGAACCTAGTTGATTTTGCAAATAATATCACCTAGATACTACAGAGTTTAGTTCTGTTTATAAAATAACGAGAAATCAACGAAATTCCAAGTAGTAAATTGCAAACTTATAGGTACGGTTTCGATACACATCCGGGCAGGATGACGACGCTCTCGCGGATACGCGTGGCTATGCCTCGCTCCGTGATGTTACCTCCCCCGCTACCCACGCGGCCGTTGCTTAGCAACCGCCTCGCGCTCGCGCCACCACCACACCGCGGCGCGGCGCTCGCACCGCGTTTAGATGCACGGATTATTTTCATTTTGTGAGTTTTTATGTATAAGATTATGTATTTATTTTTATAGTTAATATATTTCTAAATATTTACTTACAAATATTAAAGTTTCTACTGTTAATTAAGATCGAGTAAAAATTACTTAAAAATTACGTTTGTTGTATGGGAGCCCCCCCCTTTAATATTTACTTTATTTTTATTTAATTATTTATTTTGAAAGGTAATATACAAGTAAATATTTTGTGGAAATTTGAAGCGTCTACCTGTTACCGTTTTTAATATTGAGCAAAAAATACGAAAAAAACACGTTTATTGTATAGGATTAATTTGTAATTTAATTATTAATTAATTTAATTTAATTTTTAATTTCCCCTTATTTTTTTTTTTTTTAATTTTAGTATTTGTTTTTATAGCGGCAACGGAAATACATCATTTGTGAAAATTTCAGCTTTCTAGCTATCACGGTTTATGAGATACAGTCTGGAGACAGACAGACAGACAGACAGACAGCGGAGTCTCAGTAATAGGGTCCCGTTTTTACCCTTTGGGTACGGAACCCTAAAAAACAAAATACCCGACTGCAGAAAAGCAGTTTTTGCAGTCTAACTTACGATTTCGTTACACTTGATACGCTGTTGAGTGTATGTTTTTTGTATGAAAATATAATCCTTGCTTTTAAGTTATTGTGATGGCAAAGGTCTGTCCTTTGCTTCACTACCGGGTGACCTAAAATACCGGAATTTGTTTTTACCGATACTACTCTTGTTCGCCGATCATGTCCTGGGTAGGTCTCTAGCACGACTCCTAGGGGCCAGTGCAACGGTGGGGAATTAGGTTGCATAATAAGAACCACTGTGCCCTTCGTTATGGGCCCTTTATCTTCCAACCATTTTTGTCTGGCTTGCAAGGTATGGAGATATTCCACATTCCACCTTCGCCAGTATGATTGCACGAGTTGGTCTAATAGGAGATATCTCGAGAGTAATTAAACTCTGTTCTCTTCCACCGGAGCTGAAGGTAAAGTGCCCAACAGTGTCATGTGCAAGAAATGCGCAGGTGTTAAGGCTACCGGTTCTGCTGGATCTGAGCTAAGCGCAATTCCTAATGGTCTCGAATTCAGGAGGGCTTCTATTTGACATAGGACAGTTAACAATTCTTCGTATGTTAGTATTTGTTTGCCGACGACCCTATGTAAATGTGAATTGAAAGCCTTTACCGTTGATTCCCACCCCCACCAAAATGTGGAGCATTTGGCGGGATCATTTGCTAATCTATACGCTGATTGGCCATTTCTTCTCCCCATTTTTAGGGTTCCGTACCCAAAGGGTAAAAACGGGACCCTATTACTAAGACTTCGCTGTCTGTCTGTCTGTCTGTTTGTCTGTCTGTCTGTCTGTCTCCAGGCTGTATCTCATAAACTGTGATAGCTAGAAAGCTGAAATTTTCACAAATGATGTATTTCCGTTGCCGCTATAACAACAAATACTAAAAATAAAAAAAAATAAAAATATTATGGGGGGACCCCATACAATAAACGTGTTTTTTCGTATTTTTTTTTTTGCTCAATATTAAAAACGGTAACAGGTAGACGCTTCAAATTTTCACAGAATATTTACTTGTATATTTTGATATTTACTTGTATATTTTGATATTTACTTGTATATTTTGATATTTACTTGTACTTGTACAGAATATTTACTTGTACCTTTCAAAATAAATAATGAAATAACAATAAAGTAAATATTAAAGGGGGGCTCCCATACAACAAACGTAATTTTTAAGCAATTTTTACCTCGATCTTAATTAAAAGGTAGAAACTTGAATATTTTGTAAGTAAATATTTAGAAATATATTAACTATAAAAATAAATACCTAATCTAATACATAAAAACTCACAAAATGAAAATAATCCGTGCATATAAACGCGGTGCAAGTGCCGCGCCGCGGTGTGGTGGTGGCGTGAGCGCGAGGCGGTTGCTAAGCAACGGCCACGCGGGTAGCGGGGGAGGTAACATTACGGAGCGAGCCATAGCCACGCGTTTTCGCGCGAGTGTCTTCATGCTGCCCGGATGTGTATCGAAAACCTACCTATAAGTTTGCAATTTACTACTTGGAATTTCGTTGATTTCTCTTTATTTTATACGATTTTCTATTATAGATACGGAATCTTTCGTGCGCGAGTCCGACTCGCACTTGGCCGATTTTTTAATATACTCCTCAGACCTCAGAAATGAGTAAAGTTCGCTTAAATATGAACGCGCTCCAATGAAGTTAGTTCCGTGATCTGACATTAAATGCTGTACGGGACTACGTCTAGCTAAGAATCTTTTTAAAGCGTTTAAGAAGAAATGAGAACTCATATCCGGAGAAATTTCCGTGTGGGTGGCCCTTGTGGTAAGACACAAAAACACTGCAACATGCGCCTTTTGCGTCTTTATTCCGCGCTTACGAGTTAAAGTTATATCAATAGGGCCAAAATAATCGACGCCTGTGTTGGCCCACGGCTTTGTAATCTGTAATCTGCATTCTGGTAGGTCTGCCATTACCGGAGTTGTACAAGGCTTTGGACGAACCCTAAAGCAAACATTACACAAATGAACGCGAGCGCGCACTAGGTTACGACCAGCCAGGATCCAAAACTTTTGTCTAAGAATAGAAAGTAATAGATGCGGGCCGGTGTGACAATGGTTGCGGTGTGTATAATCTATAATCAAGTTTACAACGTGATCCTTACGAGGTAGTAAAATTGGGTGTTTATGATCAAATTTTATGTTAGCGTTTTCGAGCCTACCTCCTACTCGTAAGATGTCATCAACAAGAATCGGACGTAACCGTTGTAGTTATCCAATGCACGATTTATTCTTACGAATTGCTTCAATCGCTTCCGAGAAATGTACAGCTTGCACCGCGTGAATAATTACTTTCTCTGCCTGACGTAAATCCCCCATAGACCAAACCATAGACCCAACAGACCAATAAGTCTCACCTCCTTCATGCTAAAGACCATGAAGAAGGTGATAAATCTATACATCAGGGAGACGTACTTATCAGCGCGACCCCTGCATGTTAACCAGCATGCCTACCAAAAAGGTCGTTCTACTGAATCGGCCTTAATGGAATTGGTGGATAAGCTGGAAAGGACACTAGAGGACAAGGAAATTGCCCTCTGTGCCTTTCTTGACATAGAGGGAGCTTTTGACAATACCTCTATGGATGTCGTACTCAGCAGCATGACTGAGAGAGGCATCGACGGCACGACCATTAAATGGATCGATGCCATGCTAAGCAACAGAACAGCCACAATAACCATATTCAACAAGACCGTCAAACTAAAACTGACAAGAGGATGCCCCCAAGGGGGCGTACTATCCCCTCTAGAATGGTCGTTTGTGGTTGACGGGCTCCTTCAAAAACTGAATGGAGCTCGCTTATACACTCAGGGCTATGCAGACGACCTGGTGATATTGATTGCTGGCAAATGCCCTAGCACAATATCGGGCCGTATGCAGGTAGCCCTGAAAATGGTAGAACAGTGGTGCGGTGAGGTTAACTTAACCGTCAACGCTGCAAAAACCATTTTAGTTCCGTTTAACAATAGGAGGAATCTGGCGTCATTAAGGCCTCCTAAACTTTTTGGTCAAACCTTGCATCTTTCCAGTGAGGCTGCCTAGTATATATACGGAAGTACCTAGGTATATATACGTATCAACGCCTCACCTGGAATAAACACCTACAACAGGTAAAGCGGAAGGCAAAGATCGCGTTGGGGGCAAGCTGTCGTCTGGCAAGAACGAACTGGGGGCTCAAGCCTACGGTCGCACTGTGGCTGTATACCGCCATTGTGAGACCCATGGTCACTTATGGCTGCGTAGTGTGGCAAAGGAAAACTTCCCAGCTACTGGGGCGCTCTCCACAACTCCCACTGCATCACTAGAGGCTCTGCTTTACCTTGTACCCCTACACATACACGTGCAATCATGCGCGAGATCTGCGGTACTACGAGCCTCTATATCTGGTCGAGTAAATTGGAGATCGCTGACCATGAGGAAACTCTACGAAGACCTCATCAAAAACCCCATCATGGCTATGCCCTCAGATACCATGACAGGCATAACAAACTTCAGGACATTATTTAAGGTACAATTACCTGACAGGACGACTTGGAAGGACGACACGCCTAAAGAGTTAAAGTCTGGTGACATAATCTGGTATACAGATGGTTCCAGGAAAGATGGCAGAGTAGGCGCAGGGATATACGGCGGCGACCCTAAGGCCAACCTCACGGTTCACCTAGTACAATACACCACCGTCTTCCAGGCCGAAATGTACGCTATTATAAGATGCGTACATGAAAACCTGCTCAGGTCATACAAAGATAAAAGGATAGTTATCCTCTCCGACAGCCAGGCTTCATTAAAAGCCTTGATGTCGGATAATATTGATTCAAAACTCACTTTAGAGTGTGCTCATTTACTAAACAACCTTGGCTCTACCAACTCGGTAACATTAGCATGGGTTCCTGGGCACTGCGGTATCAGTGGCAACGAGACTGCTGACGAATTAGCAAGAGCTGGTGCGGAAAATCCACCGATAGGTCCCGAACCCTTCTGTGGCATACCCATCAGCGGCGCTTATAGTGCCTTAAAGGCCTGGGGACATGACCAGGCACTGAAGCTCTGGAAAAGTAACCCTGGCTTGAGTCACTCTAAACTGCTTATAGTAGACTTCACTGCGAAATTTTCCAGGGAAGCGTTACGGCTAAGCAGGACTCGACTAAGAGTCCTGGTTAAAACTCTTAGCGGACACTGCAAGCTTCACAAACACCTAAATACTATGGGCCTGGGTGAACACATCACTTGCAGGTTCTGTCACACAAAGGATGAAACGCCCATACATGTCCTGTGCGAATGTAAGCCTCTGCACCATAGTAGAAGCCGGCACCTTGGAGGTCATATAATCTTACCCGATGAGATAAAAACCTCCTCCCCCAAGGCCATCACTGACTACATGCTCAGTATTGGACTTGGAGAGGTGCTGTAATTAATAGGGGATGTCACAATGAAAAGGTCGCAGTGACCAGCTGGGGCTGCCAGAGCCCATTTGGCCCCCTAATGATCGAAAAAAAATAAAAAAAATACATATATATAATTATATATAACCTGCCAGTCTCATCTCGGGTGGTAGTTTCTTTATAGAACTGCTCACACTCTTTCTCCTCGCGACTTAGACGAGCTGAAGTACACGAGGGTACTTCTTCTATCTCCCAAAAGCTTCGAACTACTTCGTCCAGACGCGGACCGGAAAAGACACAGAACGAAGACGGGTTATGTTGGGTAGCCGGTTCCAATACAGGAGCATCTCCCATTAGAACAAATCCAAGGGTAGTCTTCATGGCGTCCGGATGTCCAGGAGGACCGTGTATACGTTCCGGCATGATCAGTTTCGAAAACAATTGAGCGCCGATCAGCATTTCTACATCTCCTGGACTGTCAAACGTAATATCAGCCAATGGAGCACCACTTAAGTATTTCAACATCGATCTATCTATCTTCAACGTGGGATGTTTTTGGGTTATAGTCTTCACCACCAAGGAGGATACTTTGTAGCGTCGGCTCCTATCAAAACGCGAACAAAACTCTAATTCTGTTTGACCAACGATAGGGTTAGAGCCACCTCCAAACCCATTCACTGCCATTGGTGAGCTAAGCGAACGAGGTGACAACGATAGTCGCTCACAGCATTTTTTTGTAATAAAATGGTTTTGAGACCCATTATCGATTAAACATCGAATCAAATGGGCTTTACCTGATGAGTCTACTACTCTAACCCGTGCTGTGGCTATTAACACAGTCTTAGATCTTAAACCGAGACCAACTTCATTCAAGACAGTATTTTGCGAAGAGTATAAAGATACTCCCGCATCGTCCTTTACTACTTCTGAATCATCTTCCAGGGACATTTCTTCCACACTCGCTGATCTAACCCCTACTCCTCAGTAGAAACAGGTAATGACGTACTAGATCGGAAATTGCCAAAATGCAAGAGTGAGTGGTGAGTTTTAGATTGGCATGTGTTACATGTGTGCCGTGTGGTACCGGCCTAGAATAGTACCTCCGGCTCTCTTCCCGTGGGTGCCGTAAGAACCGGCTAAGGGAAATATCACCAGAAGTGGGCAGCAGCACATTCTGCGTAAAACGCCATCTACTGCGCTCGCCAACCCGCATGCCAAGCGTGGCGAGTATTGGCAAAAACCCCCAAATGACGAGCAACAAAAATACCAGGCCCCCAGTCCCCGGTAGCTCCGCTATTCCGGGCTATGGTAGCGGCCCCGGTTACGGCGGAGCAAGGGGTGCTAAGAATCTCCGGCAGAGATCCGGCTACCACCCCCTGCATAAACGACGACTGGCCCTGGTAACGCACAACATTCGCACGATGAGGACAGACGAGAAGCTAGCTGAGCTGGAAGAAGAAATGAGTAGGTTAAATTGGGATATCCTAGGGTTATCAGAAGTCCGACGAGAGGGTGAGGACACGATAACCCTGAAATCTGGTAACCTACTCTACTACCGGGAGGGTGACCAACAGTCCCAAGGTGGTGTCGGGTTTCTCGTCCACAAGTCTCTTGCTAACAACATTCTTGCCATCGACAGTGTGTCGAGCAGGGTTGCGTACCTGATACTCAGAGTATCGAAGAGATATTCGTTGAAGGTCATCCAGGTATACGCACCGACCTCGGCATACTCTGATGATGAGGTGGAGGTGATGTATGAGGACATTAGTAGGGCCATACACACCTCTGAGACCTATTTCAATGTTGTTATGGGGGACTTTAATGCGAAGCTAGGCAAGAGAAGCGATGGTGAGCTGAGAGTGGGACAGTTTGGATATGGACAACGGAACCCCAGGGGACAGAGGTTGGCCGACTTTCTGGTGAAAGAGGGACTCTTCATGATGAACTCTTTCTTCCAGAAGCCACCTCATAGGAAATGGACCTGGTTGAACCCCGACGGTTCTACGAGAAATGAGATAGACTTCATCCTGACCACCAAGAAACAAATATTCAATGATGTCTCTGTGATCAACATGGTTAAAACCGGAAGTGATCACCGAATGGTACGAGGCACGTTGAATATTAATGTTAAACTTGAGAGGTCCCGTATGATGAAGTCTACACTCCGACCCACTCTCGCCCATATCCAAGACCCCGTGAGCTTTCAGCTCGAACTATCAAATCGCTTCGAGTGCCTGGAGAGCTGCGCATCGGTGGATGAGATCAATAACAGGTTTGTGGAAACTGTCCGTACGGTGGGCGCGAAGTTTTATAAACCCCACCGTACAAATAGACCGCAAAAGCTCTCGAGCCATACCCTCGACCTCATGGCTGAACGACGATCATTGCAACTGCAGTCATCCTATGACATCGAGTCATATAGGCGGCTCAATAGACTCATATCAAAGTCTATGCGACACGACATCCGTACCTTTAACACTAATCGTATTAAAGAGACGATAGAGCGGAATAAAGGCTCCAAAGTGTTCGCAAAAGACATGTTTATTGGGCAGACCCAGTTGACGAAGCTGAAGACAGAAGATGGCAGTCTAGCGTCGACCAAAGCAGAAGTCTTGAGGGAGATCGAGAGGTTCTATGGACAGTTATACACATCGGTCGCAAAACCTGTTAGCAGTTTGGGTAAAGATCCAAGAGCCAAACTGACTCGACATTATACCGAAGATATCCCGGACATCAGCCTGTACGAGATTAGGATGGCCTTGAAACAGCTCAAGAACAACAAGGCACCGGGCGATGATGGAATCACATCAGAGCTACTGAAAGCGGGTGGAACACCGGTACTTAAAGTCCTTCAGAGACTCTTCAATTCCGTCGTGCTCGAAGGTACAACGCCAGAAGCATGGAACAGAAGCGTGGTGGCGCTGTTCTTCAAAAAAGGGGACAACACTTTGCTGAAGAACTACAGACCCATCTCGCTTCTAAGCCATGTTTATAAGCTGTTTTCGAGGGTCATTACGAATCGTCTTGAACGCAGGTTTGATGACTTCCAGCCTCCCGAACAAGCCGGTTTCCGAAAAGGCTATAGTACCATAGACCACATCCACACGCTGCGGCAAGTGATACAGAAGACCGAAGAGTATAACTTGCCCCTTTGCTTAGCGTTTGTGGACTATGAGAAAGCCTTTGATTCGATCGAGACCTGGGCGGTGCTTGAGGCCCTCCAACGATGCCGTATTGACTATCGGTATGTCGAAGTGCTGAAGTGTTTGTACAACAACGCCACCATGTCGGTCCGAGTACAAGACCAGAATTCAGAGGCAATTCCATTAAAGAGAGGCGTGAGGCAAGGAGACGTTGTCTCTCCGAAACTGTTTACCGCCGGTTTGGAAGATGCCTATAAGCTTCTGGAATGGAAAGGGCTCGGCATCAATATTAACGGCGAGTACATCACTCACCTTCGGTTTGCCGACGATATAGTAGTCATGGCAGAGTCGATGGAGGACCTCAGTACGATGCTCGAAGGCCTCGATAGATTTTCCCAACGGGTGGGCCTCAAAATGAACATGGACAAAACGAAGGTTATGTCGAACGCCCATGTAGTGCCCACCCCAATATCTGTGGGTAACTCCACTCTTGAAGTTGTTGACGAATATGTCTATCTAGGACAAACGGTCCGATTAGGCAGGTCCAACTTTGCGAGAGAGGTCAATCGTCGTATCCAACTCGGCTGGGCAGCGTTCGGGAAACTTAAAAGCGTCTTCTCGTCCAATATACCCCAGTCCCTCAAGTCGAAAGTTTACGACCAGTGTGTATTACCAGTGATGACTTACGGCACTGAGACGTGGTCCCTAACTATGGGCCTTATAAGAAAGCTCAAGGTCACGCAACGAGCTATGGAGAGGGCTATACTCGGAGTCACTCTACGAGATCGAATAAGGAATAAAGAGATACGTAGACGTACGAAAGTCACCGATATAGCACAGAGGATTAGCAAGTTGAAGTGGCAGTGGGCAGGCCACATAGCACATAGAACTGATGGCCGATGGGGCCGAAAGGTTCTCGAGTGGAGACCACGCACCGGCAAGCGCAGCGTAGGAAGACCAGCCACGAGATGGGCAGATGACCTCATACAAGTGGCAGGAAGACGTTGGATGCAAGCCGCTTCCAATCGGTCTTTTTGGAAATCCATAGGGGAGGCCTATGTCCAGCAGTGGACTTCTTATGGCTGAGATGATGATGAGATGATGATGTGTTATAAATTCCTTTAATATCGCATTCGTTTGATTTGTGCTGTGAACTCAAACACAAAACGCAGCCGTTGTATTTTTTGACCGCTTGGAAACGATCCTTTGTTGATAGTTTTAAGAACTCCGCACAACGCGAAAAGCTCTCATGCTCCTTTTTACAAATAAGAACCTGAAGTAACTAACGATTGAGTATTTCTATCGTATCCTGATTTGTTCATCGGAACATGCCCCCGATAGGACGATGATGCATTTTTTCTATTACTAATTGGTATATAAACCCCTGTTCGAGCAATAATCTTTGCCTGTTCTCGAACAAACTTAGCGAAGCTTTCGTATGAGGGTATTGTTTCCTGACGCACTGAATTTTCAAATAATCGGGCTGTATCGCTGTCTACACGTTTAAGTGCTAGGTGTAAGAAAACAAAATCTAGCTTTGCCGGAATGTCAAATTTCTGAAATGCCGCTACGGATACAGAAAATTTATCTATGAAAGAATTTAAGCCCTCTACGGATGGATTCTGCATTCTTTTCAAATTGAGAATCTCGTCAAGATAGGCTGTACCCATTGCTCGCACATCCTAATATTTCCTATTCAGTGTATCGTAAACTAGACTATAGTTTTCTCCAGTCGGCGTAATACCTACCACGCTCTCTAGTGCTCGGCCTGTTAATTGACCACACAAATAATAAACCTTTTCTGAATTGCTTAAATGGGGATTGTTGTGTATAAGGCCATTATAACATTCTATAAACATCCGCCATGCCTTAGCATCGCCGCTGAATTTTGGCAACTCTATTGGCGGCAGTTTCATTTTTTGCATAGGTTTTTCCGAAGGACCATTTTCAACTTTATTCGTATTAATATTTTTATTCGAAAGAGCATCGACCCTACCTTGAACAGTATTATACGTACTTTCGAAATATTCCAGAGTCTCCATATCTGGTTCCAACTCCGGATCCAATTCCATTTTTAACATTGATACTTCGTCAAATTCCGCATTAAATTCTTTTCGAATTGTATTAAGATTTGCGGTACTCTCCAGAAACTTTTGTACTTCCTCTTTATTTGACGGGTTCAATTTTATGGCAAAAATTTCCCAACCTTGCATTCGATTTTAATAAGATTTTAAAAGAGCTTCTAGTAATTTTATTTTGCAATGTTTTCGATTTTCGTCGGAACGCGAAATGTTTGCAATATAATAGCCCCCGCCTTAAGAATATGTCCACTTGCCACAAGTAAAAGGCGAGTTACGCTTAAACGCTCCCGCAATCCGTCCAGTAAACGTAAACGAAGCACGAGATGCGCGTCCGCATAAATATCTATCGTCTAATCCAGACCAACCAAGATGGCGGAGTCGAACCAGTATAATAAAATTATATAGTAAATGTAGGTACACAACAAGTTGTAGCTAGTGTACCAATATGTGTAACAGCGTAGGACCTAAACCTCTAAAGTTGTGAATTAAATATTTTTTATAACTAGAAGCAAGGATCGTAGTGAACAAGTACCTATTATTTTACCAATAATACCTAAACAAAAGGACTTAGGTTTGTAAGTACTCGTTACTTCGGACAAAGAATGTTTGTAAAAACGATATATAGAAGATTGAACTCTTTGGATCGTAATAAAAGTATAAGTACATAAGAGTACACTTTCGTGCAATTGTTTAATAAACACAAATGTGCAAAGTAGGTATTATTAATACGTATATTACAGCAAGTAGGTACCTAACATAAATATGTAGGTAATAACCTTTATTATACACTGTAGCGTGCAAAAAAATAATAATAAAAAAAAGACTTCTTCCTCGAAAGAGGAAAAAGTGAGGGTGAAAAATAGATTTTCTCCGCACTGCTACAAAAAGTAAAAAAAGAATTAATTAGTTAAGTAGATAAAAAAAAGGTTACCTAGATAGGGTTCAGCGGAGAGCCATTGAACATTTAGTTCAAGGGTCCTCTTGCTGTTCGGCCGGCTTACATATGGGTTTTAGCTCACAAAAGAAACCAAAGTTTTGAAGTTAATAATGAAGGTTATATTTAGCAAAAATCATGATATAGGTTGAATGTAGGTTACAAAAATTCTAGTTACAAAGATACGGTTCAAAATTCTTCAAGAACGTTGTAAGCGTGGATACGAATGGTTCCGAACGCGCACAGATATTACTCTAATGGCCATTTTACGTAAATAAAAATCGATCGATCGCTTTACTCACGTGAGATTCACTTTTGACGGTGATGATAAATCGGCGGGTCAAAGCACGCGCCGATGGTAAGCTCCTCGCAGATAGAGTGAGCATGCGGTCAATAGACACGCACGTGGAAATGACGTCGGGCGCTGGGCGCTCCACGACGTCCTGAACAGCAGGCTGATGGCAGACTGATCGTCAAGAAGGATGCTCCATGACGGTGATCCTCGGGAATAAAAATACAACCTAGACAACGGGATATCTCATAACGCCTCCTCAGGTTCTCCAAAGGTCGTCTCAGAAACTAGGTTGTGGATGTCGCTCAGCCCTCCTCGGGCGAGATCACGCCTGCGTTCCTCGAAGCGTCCTTTTTTCGATCTTCAGTAAAAAGAGGTGTTCTTCAGCCGATGTCGGGAAGTGTAAGCCATATTCCAAATCTCCATTTCGACTCCTGTCCACTCATCTCCATAGTGGTGGGATGTCCCTCCGTCGAGTAAAAAAAATGATTCGTTTTCAATCATTCAGTCGATGCGGTAATCGATTAAGTTTTCTTTTGAATAAGTTTACAAAATAAAAAATACTTAAGAATAGTGTCCGAAACCAATTTGTTTGACATTATAAAAACAAATGCTAAACTAGCATTAAGGAAAACACTGCTGAAATGCTTTCTTAAAATAAAATATGAAAAACAAAGACGATTAAAAACATCGAATAGATTCGCTTGGAGAGCAGATAGTATTTTGCGGTACGACATTTAGCCTTTATGGTTTGCAATTAGAACAGTCGATGTCTTGCGAAACGTGGCTGTCAATGTCATCAGTCAAATCCACGATCTGCTCTCGACCCCAGAAAATAACAAATCGACTTCGGAATTCAATAAACAAAATTACTAAAAACAGGATATAAACTCAAGCAGGTAACAATTATATTGAAAAGAAAGAGCAAACTAAGAACAGTGAATATTATGATGTTATAAATAAGTGTTATTGTTCTCAGAATTCTACGTAGTTGTGTTGCTTCGCGGAATCGTCATTGGAAAACTGTGAAACCTTACATTGGAATGCATGAAGGATACTATAAGAAGATTTTTAAATAACAGTAGCGATACTGATCGCTACAACACTCACCTAAAAAGGCGTGTTTGCATGTATGTACGTAAAAACAACACAGATTTAAGTAAATCTGTGGTAAAAACGTTGTATTGAGAACTATAAATACAGTTCCTATGAAAATACGAATAGATTAGGTAGGTATACAGGTAGTAATTATCTACCTAGTATATGGGAGCAGTGCACAAACTATTAACTGTTATCCTATTAAATATTATAGGTAGCTGAAAACAAACTATCCGACCACAATAGACCACATGTTGCGGCCCACCTGGGGAACCTAGTTTTACAAATAACAACTCGGCAAAGTAAAAACAGAATACGTCCCCACTAACCTTTTCCAGCCGCCGGCAGCAGGAGCATGTGTAAAGCATGTGAAGCGACGGCCGACGCAAAACGGTTACGGGGCGGCGCGGGACGCGATGTCGGGTGGAGTTGTTATATCACTCAGCGCGTGCGCTTCCCGAGAGCATTCGCAACGAACTAGATGTCCGCCCCTTTCCCTGGCCTCTCGCCGGGAGAGCCGTGTCGCGGTTGAATGGGTGCGTAGGAAACGCATCCATTCTCGCTAATACCGAATTATTATGACGGCGCAAATAATATAAGTTATATATATATTCTCAAAAAAAATTAAAAATTCTTTATTTTGATAGTACCACACTCGATGTATTTTGAGAAAACTTTTATTGAGATTACTTTTTGCCGCCAAAAATCCTTAATTTTGTTTTTTTTTTATTTTGATGTACCCAGTGTCACTCTCACGACAAAGTCAAATCTATTGACACCACTCACATAAAAGTACGACAAGCCGTTTAAGCTTTAGGGCGTACCAAAGAAATATACATACATACATACACTCGAAAAACATAACCCTCCTTCTTTCGCAGTCGGGTAAAAATTAACGCCGTCGCGCCGCGCGCCTCCGCGCTTTGGCTGATACGCAGCGAAATACGCTAAGGCCGGTTTTCACTTTGATTAGTGATTAGTGCAGGTGATGAGTGCAGTGATTAGTAGCAAACACGTGTGGACACCGATTGATTAGTGCAAGTGTGGAGTAACCTGCGTAGTCAACTGATTAGCAGCGTGTTCTATTTTTTTGCGAATAGCCACGTCCCGCGCGCTCTCCCTTCCCCCTCACTCGCAGCGTGCCTGCCACTAAGTACAGTAAACAAGTCTGACAGCAGTGTTTAGTGCTTAGCGTGTAGTTTTGTTTGGTGTTTTTAATTTTTCTTTCACAATTTCTTGCATTTGCAAGCGCGTTTCTTGAGGTTCGTCCATTTTTAGGGTTCCGTACCCAAAGGGTAAAAACGGGACCCTATTACTGAGACTCCGCTGTCTGTCTGTCTGTCTGTCTGTCTGTCTATCTCCAGGCTATATCTCATAAACCGTGATAGCTAGAAAGCTGAAATTTTCACAAATGATGTATTTCCGTTGCCGCTATAACAACAAATACTAAAAAACAGAATAAAATTAATATTTAAGGGGGGGTCCCATACAACAAACGTGATTTTTTTGCCGTTTTTATAGATAATGGTACGGAACCCTTCGTGCGCGAGTCCTACTCGCACTTGGCCGGTTTTTTTTACGTGACAACGTCTAATAAAGCGATGAAAGCCAGCTGCACGCACGAAAAAGGTTGACTCATTGTCCCGTTACGTTACGCTCATTGTCCCGTTACATCATCATCATCATCATTTCATCAATGTTTTGCTATGACGTTGTCACGTTAAACTATCGTCCGTAAACTGACTTTACAGACAACCATTTTTTTGTTTTATTGTTATTTATTTTTGGGAATTATATTATATTTATAAACATGACAGTCCCATTGTATATTCTTAAGCAATTGATCACGTGAGATGACTTACACTGTCAAACAACTCCTTAGCTGCGTCAGAGTTAGGATCCGTGTTCGTCCATACTTGCGGGCCGACGGCTGACAACTGAATTTACTAATCACAGCTACTTAACAGAATTGGACACTACTCGCACTACACACCACTAATCAGTCGCATTAATAATCACATGCACTCGCACTAATCAAAGTGAAAACAGGCCTTTCTCATATTTAAGTAAACATAATATATTTTGTCAACTTCTCGCTGACACGTAATGACACTTGCGGAAAGAAGACAGAGAATTTGAGACGTTGATAAAAGTTAAGTAACATTTTTCATTAACTCCAAAAACATCTTAAATCGCGTGCACTGCGAAAAGAATTCATAATAACTAGAACAAAATTTTGTGCAAAAATAGAACGTAGGTATCAACATTTACTATTACATAAACGTATACTTTTACTACAGTTTTGCGACAGGGATAAATTAAAGGATTGAATGAAAGGTCCAAAGTTTTAATGTTAGGGAATAGTACATTATGATACAAGTGTGCTAAGTTGGTCATTACAGTCGAGGTGGAATTGCAGACCGTGCCGAAGGCGAGGGCGTAATAGAGCCGAGAGTATATAAATGACCATAATGCACATGCGTATCATACGACGTTTTTCAACACACTTGCGAGGAAAAAACACCCGTTTTTTTTTTTTTTTTTTTTTTTTTTTTTTTTTATTGGTTTACAAAACTGGACATATACAATAGAAACATAAATGATATTTAAATAGAAACATACTAGAAATGTATACGCCCTTCTAGTTGTAAACACAGCATGCATTAAGAATATTGTTGTGTAAAAATTAATTTATGTTAATAATAATATAAGATAAGCACTGTATACAACCTAAGCTAAAATTGTTGACAATAGTCTTTTAAAAGAGTACAAAGATGGATTGAATATATCCAAATTAAAACAGATTCTATTGTAAGAGTTACACAGGCGATACAAAGATGAGTGCTGACCATAATTTGTACGGGTGTATGGAAGTTTGAACGTTCTTCTAATACTGTTTATAACTGAAATATTTAATTATTGAAACAATATCTAAAAATCAACATATGTTTCAGTTGTAGCATATTTCATTCTCTTTGGTTGCAATATTCGTGCCTGTTTTATTTCTTTATGTTATATTCTCGGTTGCCAGTACAATTTTCGAGTGAATTCTTTTTGTTATGGGCCGGTATGGTAGAAGTATTCATCTCTGATTGGACTCTGACAATCTAGTAGGCTTAGATTGTGCGCGCGCAGGTGCCCTTGCATTGGTTGTAAAGTAAAGACACTAGTGCGTAATAGAAAAGTCAAAAGCACGCGTGTTTAATAGGATACTTTTCGGCCATAAAAACGGTTGAATAAGGGCCACTTTACGAGCAAGTGTGTTGAAAATTAAGTTTTTCATTTAGATACTAACATGTAGAACTAACAGATAAAGATGAAAAAGACTACTATTGTTTTGCTACTTAGGGTTAAAAGGTGGAAGTAAAAGATTGTATGAATGTCCCGTGTTTTTAATGTTAGGGACACGAAATGTAGTATTTAGATTAACTATCAAATATAAACGAATACTGTTATTATAGTTTTGCGACAGGGATGAAATAAGGGGTAGGAAACGGGGGTAATTGATTGTGTAAAAGTTACAAGGTTCTAATTTTGGGGATATGAATTCCAGTATTTATATTAACTAACAGATGCAATCGAATACTGTTATTATAGTTTCGTAACGACAGGGACGAATTAATAGTATGTATAGGCCCTGATGCAAAGTTTCGGTGTACGTTGTAAAAAAAATAAAAAATTGTTCTTATGTTGTCCCTTAAATAGTAGTAGGAAAGCGTGTGTACCCAGAGCACTCACGCTCGCTAAAGGGATTCTTCTTGCGGCGGCGTCGTGTGGCGGGTCGCCCTCTTCCCTCAAATGTGGTTGAGGAGAGCGATGGCTGGCACATGCGTCAACTCGTGAACGGGTGCTGCTTGCGGGAGCTGGACTGCTCGGCGTACACACGCATGCATGTGCATGTTACTTAAGTATTAACAGTTATTAGTTAAGTATTAACGTCTTCCTCTTGTACTCTAGTTTAAAGAAATGTAAAGTTAGCTTAAAAAAAAGTATTAGTTTATAAAAGGCATGGACCCTGGAGTCTGTGGTGCTCGAATTTCTTTCAACAGCGAAACAGAAGCGGAACGGTATCGGTGTGTCAGTCAGGGGGACGCAGGAATGGTGAGTCAAGTGGGGTGCGGTAGGAGCGAGGTAAGAGCGGGAGAAAAGCAAGATGTGAACGGTATGAGTACAGGAGTTGAATGAGAGTGAGACGGCAGTAGGGTTGAAGCGAGACGAGAACGGGAAAAGTGCGGAACGGAACGGAGTGGGAGCGAGGAGAAAGTAAAATGAGAACAAAGTGGGAGTGCGAAAGGTGCGCGGCAGAATAGTGAGTGAGTGTAGAGTGGAAATGGAGTGAAAGCGATCTGAGATCGGGAAGAACGGAACAGGAACAAGTTTAGAGCCGAACGGGAGCAGGGTTGGAGCGGGTCGAGAAAGGGATGAGAGTTTATTTTTCATTGAAATACATAAATCTACGTTATACCAGTGACTCGACATTAATAGATTGGGTCGGAAGATTGGTTGAAGCAGGCCGGAAATGCGGCGAGATTGAGTTAGGAGTGAAACACGAGCAGGGCAGATGCGTTACAGGAGCATTAGCTTGGTGGGGGTGCAGTGAGTGCAGGTAGGAGCGTGACATGAACGAATTTCTTACGCGTACGAAGTCGCGGCGGGCAGCAAGTATGAAATAAAGCTTGACGCTGTACGCGCCTATCTACCAACCATAACAATAATTGCAGTTGAAAAGGTACTGAGCGGAAAAAATAAAGGCCAGTTTCAAGTAATTTGTAAATTAATTAAGTTTGTGAATCAAAGAATTCAGAAGTTAATTGTGGGATGGGATATTTTCTCTCATCTACCCCATGTTTTTTTTTAAATGATATAATTACTTATCAATTCAAAAAATAGTACTAAATGAAATCACATGTTAGTTAATAGGGCCATCCAGGGTCCAGAGATCTCGTGACGGTTGATGTTGAATATATCAAAAATTCGTGGTAGTAACAAATCTGTGTATATATCGGGTGTATGTGTGTATGTCGCGAGGCAGGTCGGTGGCAGGCAACTGCGTGCACGCGCACGTATCGCTGCTGCGTCACTGCGGGTTCCTGCGTGCGCCCGCGCCGGGCTCGCGCGCGCATGCTGTCTACCGCGTGGCCACGCTGGCGCTCACCGGCACCTACCTCACGCAGGAGTGCGTCTACGCGTACCAGGTGAGCGTGCGCACGACATCACACCTACAGCAGTGGAGCGATCGGGCGCGGCGCAGGCGGTGACTCACTCGTGTGTTGCAGGCGCGGGCCGACATGGAGGCGGTGGCGCGCGTGATGTTCCTGCTGCTGTGCCACGTGACGTCCATAGTGAAGCAGGCGGTGCTGTTCGCGGACGCGCGCCGCGTGGACGCGCTACTCGCTTCTCTGGACGCGCCGTTGTACAGTGCGGGCGGGCCGCGAGCGGAGCGCTTGCTCGTCGCGCAAGCTCGCGCCGCCGCGCGGTTCGTGCGCGCATACTCCGGCACCGCCGTGCTCACCTGCACGCTGTGGATCGTGTTCCCCGTGCTGGACCACGTGCGCGGGGAGCGGGTCGATTTCCCCTTCTGGATTTACTTCCACTACGAGTCCACGTCCAGGTAGGCGGGTGGCCGCACCAGCTCGCGCCATCTTGTGCCAGCCCACGCCAGCTCGCACCGAGTCCCACGCCGCGCACCTACTGAACAGGTGTTCCGGTTGCAGGTTCTGCCTGGTGCTGCTCTACTCGTACTACGTCACGACGCTGGTGGGGATAGCGAACACGACCATGGACGCCTTTATCGCGTCCATTCTCAATCAGTGCAAAACGCAGCTTACGATACTGAGGTTGTACTTGTGACAGAGAGCTTGCGTGTACACTATTTACCCGACTGCGAAAGAAGGAGGGTTATATTTTTCAAGTGTATGTATGTATATTTCTTTGGCACGCCCTAGAGCCTAAACGGCTTGACGTATTTTTATGTGAGTGGTGTCAATAGATTTGTCTTAGTCGTGAGAGTGACACTGGGTACATCAAAATTAAAAAAAAAACAAAATTAGGGATTTTTGGCGGCAAAAAGTAATCTAAAAAAAAAGTTTTCAAAATACATCGAGAGTGGTATCAAAATAAAGAATTTTTAACGGTGATTACGAATATATATATATAACTTATATGTTTTATTGGAGTTTGGAGTAGGAAATGCTAATAAATCACATCACACTTCACACTTATAAAATAAATGCGAAGTTTGTGTCAGTTTGTTACTTCTTCACGATAAAACGGCTTGACGGGTTTGGCTGAAATTTGGCACACAGGTAGTTTATAATCTGGATTAACACATAAGATACTTTTTATCTCGGGATTCCCGCGGGAACGGGTAAAACAGGATTAAACCTATTTCCTACCTCAAAAAAATCAACGACAACTGTTCCATTATAATTGTGTTCTATGGTAAGGAGAGGGGAGAAGGGAGGGAGAGGTAGGGGGGGGGGGGTGTTTCGAGTGTATGTATGTATGTGGGTACATACCCACAGATACAGATATACATAAATATGTATATCTGTATGTTTCTATATGCTCGCCTAAAGCCTAAAGGGCTTGACCGATTTTGATGTGAGAGGTGTCGTTAGATTCGATTTCACTTGCTGAGTATCATAGGCTATATTTTTTTGTAATAAAAATCATACATCTTTCACAAATATAAACAAACGTGTGTTTTTTGTAACTTCCAACGAACTTTTTCGTAATAAACAAGTGATTTTACTAGATTTTTACTAAAGAATGCGCAATAATCTTTTACAGCAATTGTACGCATACTTTCTCACAAAAACATAGACTCAACAGCGTATTAGGCGTAAAGAAATCGTATGTTAGGCTGCAAAAACCTTTTTTCTGCAGTCGGGTATTTTGTTTTTCTTTTAACATTGATACTTGTTTTATACCTCTTTTTAACCGGCTTCAAAATGAGAGGAGGTTACATATTCGTAGCTTTTATATAGTGTTATACACCGTGCACTTTTATTCATTAGGAAGCTTTAACGGTAGCGATTTATACAATATATGAAACCCACTACACAACATTAGTTTACTGTACCGGTAGAGATATGATAAAATATAAAAATTCAGTGTTTCTCTACCTTATCACGAACCCCCTATGAACAGGTGTCTGCCCGGGGCGATGACCTTGCTTGAGCCGCAGCGCAGGGCGCGGTGTCGCCCTCCTTCGTCGGCGATGTTCGATTTTGCTCCCGCGCAACGCTACTATCTTCCTTTTATACATGATTATAATGGCTTAGTTTAACCACTAATAAACTACTAGTAGTTCCACGAACAGTAGACTTCGCGAGAGAGATTATTTGCAGCTCATCTTGGATCATCTGTACATAATACCTACATAAAGTTGGCTTAGGAGGCCGTATATAAAATTTTGGCCGATTTCGCAATATTAAGTGATTTTACAGACGTAATTTCACGGTTAAAAAACATTTTTTCTATAAGTTTAAGCACCTTGAAAGATCAATCTAATTTTAATACAAAATTAATACAAAAAATAGAATACGTTTATATGCCCTTAATTTAAAAAAAAACAATGTATATTCTTATACAAGTATCAATGTTAAAAGAAAAACAAAATACCCGACTGCAGAAAAGAGGTTTTTGCAGCCTATCTTATATATCTAATACGCTGTTGAGTGTACGTTTTTGTGAGAAAGTATGCGTACAATCGCTGTAAAAGATTATTGCGCATTCTTTAGAAAAAATCTAGTAAAATCACTTGTTTATTACGAAAAATATCGTTGGAAGTTACAAAAAACACGCGTTTGTTTATATTTGTGAGAGATGTATGATTTTTTTTTCAAAAAAATATAGCCTATGACACTCAGCAAGTGAAATCGAATCTAACGACACCTCTCACATCTAAATCGGTCAAGCCCTTTAGGCTTTAGGCGATCATATAGAAACATACAGATATACATACATACATACACTCGAAACACCCCCCTCCCCTACCTCTCCCTCCTTTCTCCTTTCTCCTTACCATAGAACACAATTATAATGGAACAGTTGTCGGTGATTTTTTTGAGGTAGGAAATAGGTTTAATCCTGTTTTACCCGTTCCCGTGGGAATCCCAGGATAAAAAGTATCTTATGTGTTAATCCAGATTATAAACTACCTGTGTGCCAAATTTCAGCCAAACCCGTCAAGCCGTTTTATCGTGAAGAAGTAACAAACTTCGCATTTATTTTATAAGTGTGAAGTGTGATGTGATTTATTAGCATTTCCTACTCCAAACTCCAATAGAACATAAATAAGTTATATATATATTCGTAATCACCGTTAAATATTATTTATTTTGATACCACATTCGATGTATTTTGAAACTTTTTTTTTTTGAGATTACTTTTTGCCGCCAAAAATCCTTAATCTTGTTTTTTTTAATTTTGATGTACCCAGTGTCACTCTCACAACTAAGACAAATCTATTGACACCACCCACATAAAAATACGATAAGCCGTTTAGGCTCTAGGGCGTGCCATAGAAATATACATACATACATACACTCGAAAAACATAACCCTCCTTCTTTCGCAGTCGGGTTAAAATAACCCTTTCCTTGTTAGAGACAGTAAGAATTATTTTATCTGTAATTTTGAGTAATTAACCTAATGACTTACCTGATTTTGTGTACCGTTAGACGGTGGTAAGTGTGTCCACCACTATTATAAAAATTTATCGAACTGAATACATATACATTTTGTGAAATACACAAACGCGCCCCTTTTTGTGTCTGTAATTTTTTTTATTTTGTGAAATACACAAACGCGCCTCTTTTTACCCAACTGCGAAAGAAGGAGGTTCCATAGTACAAGCTTTGCTTAGTTTGGGCTAGATGGCGTTGTGTGAAATGTCCACAAATATTTATTTATTTATGTCAAATTTAGCTCATATATTGAGACCTGTGAGATACATAGATGCTCTAAATTTCATAAACACAGCTCGAACAGTTATTTAGATATTCCCAAAAATTGCCATTTTTATCACTGACTGAAATTATAACCCACTTCCAGATGACCTAGAAAGTTCAAATTTGCCATCCAGATAGCTATTTGGGTGAATACAAAGGAAAAAATCCGAAACTAGTACATTTTTATCATTTTATTATAATTTTTCAATTTGCTGCAATACAGTCCTTTAAACGTTGAGGCCAGTTATCAATAGAAGCACGCACTCTTTCCATGGGAAAATTCTTCACAGCCAATCGTATGGATTGTTTTAGGGACTCCAAATTATCATGGCGTTTAGAGCAAGCCATACTCTCTAAAACTGACCATAAATCATAATCCAGCGGATTAAGATCAGGACTAGACGACGTCCTTTTCGTACGAACACTACGTGGACGGCCAGATCTTTTTCTGTCACAAACAGAGGAGGTCTCATTGTACCTATTAATAGCCCGGTACACAAACATTTGACTAATACCAAGCGTATGGAGAGTTTTAAAAATTGCATTTGGCTCCATACCAACTTTGTGTAATGCAATCACAGCGATTCGGTTCTCTTTATCACCCCACTCCATTTTAATATCGCAAAATATTGTACAATGTATTGGCGCCAAAATTAGAAAACTCAATGAACAATCGTATAAAAATGACAGATTCCAAATTCAAATGTAATATCTTTCTTATTTTTAACTGTAACAGTATTTATGGACAGACTAAGTATATAAGTATAACTTATATGTTTTATTGGAGTTTGGAGTAGGAAATGCTAATAAATCAGATCACACTTCACACTTATAAAATAAATGCGAAGTTTGTGTTAGTTTGTTACTTCTTCACGGTAAAACGGCTTGACGGGTTTGGCTGAAATTTGGCACACAGGTAGTTTATAATCTGGATTAACACATAAGATACTTTTTATCCCGGGATTCCCGCGGGAACAGGCAAAACATGATTAAACCTATTTTCTACCTCAAAAAAATCCCTGACAACTGTTCCGTTATAATTGTGTTTTGAAGTAAGGAGGTCACTTGATGAGTGTCAAAGGCTATATTTAAAAAAACGCGTGTTTTTTGTAACTTCCAACGAACTTTTTCGTAATAAACAAGTGATTTTACTAGTTTTTTTCTAAAGAATGCGCAATAGTCTTTTACAGCGATTGTACGCATACTTTCTCACAAAAAACGTACACTCAACAGCGTATGAAGCGTAAAAAAATCGTAAGTTAGGCTGCAAAAACCTCTTTTCTGCAGTCGGGTATTTTGTTTTTCTTTTAACATTGATACTTGTTTGAGTGTGTATTTTTTTTAAGTGTCTATTTATTTCGCGTTTTACCAGTCTAAATGCACGTTTAATTTTTCTTTTTAACAGTCGCACATTTTTACATCCCTCGACATACACATTATTACACAAATAAAAGACCATGGGAGTCCATAATATTCGCAAGTATTTATTTATTTATTATTTATTTATTTATTTATCATCATTAGTACGGTTCATCACCAATTACACTAATTAAATAAAATTATAAAATACGAAATATTCATGTTAAATTAGATAACATGACCTAAAATTAATAACAACATTCCCCACAATAATACACTATTACAATAAATAATCAAACTATGTAACAAACAGTAATAATTATTGAATTATGTCAAATAATAATACTATAAAACAGTCATTAACATTCACACATTTTTCTCGCAAAACTTCAGGCATTCAGATAACATTACCTTCCATTCATCAGCAAACACATCACAGGTTGGTGTGGCATCCAGAAGGGCATTGAGTGCTGAGAGAGTACGCGGTATAGGTGACTTAGAGCGTGCAACCGTCCGGTGTATAGGGGTAGCAAAGAGCTTATGAGCATCTTGAATAATTATTTGGAGCATAGAGTCTACATAACTCACCTACTAGATCAGGAGCGTCAATATTTCCTCTTAAGATCTTGAGCATAGTTATTAATTGATCGTATGATCTTCTTACCTCTAGAGAGTTATATCCCAAAGTACCCAAAAGAAAATTGGTCGGATACAAAAAAGGATAATATCAAGACTTAAATCGGTTACAGAAATATTACCAGGAGAATAAACTAGACCTAAATGTATCAAAATGCAACTCCATCTCTTTTAGCAGATCGCGTAACCCACTGACCTTTGCTTATGAGTTGAACCGGCAACTGCTGAATCGTACTGACCACATCAAAGATCTCGGCGTTATTCTAGACTCTAAACTACTCCTAGATAAGCACATTGAAAGTATGACGTCGAAGGCAATGAAGATCCTGGGATTTATTCTACGAATCACTAAAGATTTCAAAACTGTCAAATCACTCAAGATCATATATTGCTCTTTGGTAAGAAGTCAGCTAGAATATGCATCACAGGTATGAAACCCTCGCTATGAACTTTATATCGATAGCATCGAAAAGATACAAAGGAAATTTCTACGTTGCATCAACTACAGACATAGACTACGATTTATTGATTATAATGAGAGCTGCAAGCATCACCATATGCTCCCTCTGTCTCTGCGCCGTGAGGTGGCAGATCTAACATTCCTGCATAATCTTACAAACACCAAGATTGATTGCAGTGACCTTCTCTCTCTGATTAAGTTACAAGTGCCGACCCGTACTACTCGACGCAATTTCTTAAAAATTCATAACAAATTATAGACAGAATTCCTTCTTTATTAGAGCTTGTATCACATTTAACTGTAATTTTTCAGAGGATGTCGACTTGTTTTCAATGAGACAAAACTATTTTAAACATCGTGCAATATCAAACTTTTTCAAAATTAATTAAGATCACATACTTATGTATATGTATTTCATCATTTTTTAAATTTCAATTTCATATGATCACTGGTCGATATGGCTTAGTAACTTTTAATTATGTATTACTAATATTTAATATTTTAAAAGTATTTAATTACCAGATGTTTATTGGCCTGTAAACATAAATTCTATTGGTGAAAACTGTAAGGCTTATTTTGTAATATTAAATTATATTATATATATGTTCAAAGCTGTTTGTTTTCCAAAAATAAATAAATAAATATTTACTACAGAGTAATTCTTTAAGTGTTGCCATGCCACTTTGGACGAATTTTATCATTTATATATCGTGCAATTCGTTTGTCTGACAAAAAATTATAGCAAATGAAAAGTATCAATTCCAGTAATAGGTTTCTTAAATCCTATCATTTTTATGATAGGATTTTTATTTTATGTATGATGGAAATAAACCTACCAAACTAAATCAGAAGGAACCTCGAACTCCCAGTGTCATCATTGTAATATTTCAGAATGAACTTCGAGGATCTGCCAGAGCGGGCGCTGGCGCTCGCGGGGGCAGCGGGGCTGCGGGGTGCGGGGTACGAGCTCGCGCTCGACCGCCTCTTCCGGGAGTGCCTCGCGCACTACGGCCAGATCTGCCGGTGAGTCGCGCTCAGGCTCACGCCACACACTACCGCCGCGCCGTCTCACCTTCGCACCTTTGAGAAGAGACGGAGTTATACATAGGTCACACTAAAAGTTTCCGGAACTGGCCACTTACATAAACAATATTTAACAAGTATCAATGTTAAAATAAAAACAAAATACCCGACTGCATAAAAGAGGTTTTTGCAGCCTATCTTACGATTTCTTTACGCCTAATACGCTGTTGAGTGTACGTTTTTGTGAGAAAGTATGCGTACAATCGCTGTAAAAGATTATTGCGCATTCTTTAGAAAAAAACTAGTAAAATCATTTGTTTATTACGGACAAAAACCGGACAAGTGCGAGTCAGACTCGCCCACCGAGGGTTCCGTACAAACTAAATAAAAGGGGGAAATCATATATTTTCCTTCATAAGCCGAAAAATATACATCGTAAAAATATACACAATCCTTGCTCACCACTCGGATCCGAGTGGTGAGCAAGGAATGTGTAATGTGTGAGCGGAGCCTCCCATTCGGATCCGAGCGAGCATCCCGTTCATTTTGTATTAGTCAGTAAACCGCCGGCGTTTGAGGCAGTCAATGTTGCTTTGCGCGTCCACTCTGTACTTAATAAAAAATCGCCTAAAAAGTTTTGGTTCCCAGCTGAAGTGAAGGGTCTGCAGGGGGCGAAGAATGTGTTAAAAACCTGTTTTATTTTATGCTAATGAGGCTCTTTCATATGATACCCCACATGATACGGTTAATTCACTATAACACTGAGACACAATTTTTTTGTGATTAAATAAAAATGTCCAGCTTTCGGATTTTTTCCTTTATGTGCACTCTAACACAATGCTTCTTGCCAAATTTCAGAGTTCTAGGTCAACGGGAAGTACCCCATAGGTTTTGATTCCTCTGTGAGTGTCGAAATGTGTAATTTTTACGACATATTCGGCTATAATTTTTTTTTACGAAAACTTAGAAATTTTATTTTTCTTTCTTCAGCAAGATACTATGGATTTGCATATATGGTTTTAATTTCAACTCGATACCTTAACGCATTCCCGAGATAAAGGTCTTGACACCCGGACAGACGGACAGACGGACAACAAAGTGATCCTATAAGGGTTCCGTTTTTTTTCCTTTTGAGGCACGGAACCCTAAAAACACGCGTTTGTTTATATTTGTGAGAGATGTATGATTTTTATTACAAAAAAAAAATATAGTCTATGACACTCAGCAAGTGAAATCGAATCTAACGACACCTCTCACATCAAAATTGGTCAAGCCCTTTAGGCTTTAGGCGATCATATAGAAACATACAGATATACATACATACCCACATACATACATACACTCGAAACACCCCCCTCCCTTACCTCTCCCTCCCTTCTCCCCTCTCCTTACCATAGAACACAATAATAATGGAACAGTTGTCGGTGATTTTTTTGAAGTAGTAAATAGGTTTAATCCTGTTTTACCCGTTCCCGCAGGAATCCCGGGATAAAAAGTATCTTATGTGTTAATCCAGATTATAAAGATTATAAACTACCTGTGTGCCAAATTTCAGCCAAACCCGTCAAGCCGTTTTACCGTGAAGAAGTAACACACAAACTTCGCATTTATTTTATAAGTGTGAAGTGTGATGTGATTGATTAGCATTTCCTACTCCAAACTACAATAAAACATATAAGCTATATAATATATATTCGTAATCACCGTTAAAAATTCTTTATTTTGATACCACACTCGATGTATTTTGAAAACATATTTTTTTTGAGATTACTTTTTGCCGCCAAAAATCCTTAATTTTGTTTTTTTTTTTAATTTTGATGTACCCAGTGTCACTCTCATGACTAAGACGAATCTATTGACACCACTCACATAAAAATACGACAAGCCATTTAGGCTCTAGGGCGTGCCAAAGAAATGCACATATGTACATACATACATACATACACTCGAAAAACATAACCCTCCTCCTTTCGCAGTCGGGTGAAAAGTAATTACAACATTTGAAAATGGAACTATTTGGCTGTAGAATGCAGTTTGTTTCATCTGACTGTCAATTGTTTTTACATTGTGGCGCCATTTAAGAAATTGCGTGTCTTAACGTTGCGTGATTTAACTCGGGAAAATTTTCGTAGTATGATTTTCTACGATTTTAAATGTCATTTGACAGCTCAACAGAGCATTGCTCGGCTTCAATCTGCTTTTGGCGATGAAACACTATGCAAGACGACTATTTATAGCAGTTTAGGTTTGCAGAATTCAAGCGCGGTCGTGTCAATCTCAGTGACGAATCTCGCAATGGTCGCCCGTCCACCGCTGTGAACAACAAAAACATCGATGCTGTGCGCCGTATGATTGAAACAGACAGGCATGTGACCTACCATGAGATTCGTGCATCCTTAGACATAGGCATGAATTAAATACAATCAATTCTACACAAACATTTGGGTGTAAGAAGGCTGTGCTCGCGGTGGATCCCACACAATTTGACCAATGCTCAAAAAACGGATCACGTCACTTGGTGCAGTGCCATGCTTACCAGATTCAACGAATGTGCGTCAAATTTGGTGTGGGACATAGTAACAGGTGACGAAACATGGATTTTTTGCTACGATCCCAAAACAAAGCAGAAATAGAGCGTATGGGTCTTTCAAGATGAGCCGAAACCAACCAAAGCGGCGCGCGTGAAAAGTGCATCTAACCGGATGATTGCTTCTTTTTTAATAAAACTGGACACGTGGCTACTGTTGCTTTAGAGAATCGTTGTACCGTGAATAGTAACTGGTACACGACCATTTGTTTGCCGGAAACTATTGACGAACTCCGTAAAAATAACCGTAAACGCCGTATCATCTTGCACCACGACAATGCTAACTAGCATTGTCGTGGTGCAAAACGGCCAGACAGACAAACGAATTTTTGAAGGTGAAAAACGTAGAACTTATGAGCCATCTTGCATTTACTTAGTCTGGCCATAAATACTGTTACAGTTAAAAATAAGAAAGATGTTACATTTGAATTTGGAATCTGTCATTTTTATACGATTGTTCATTGGGTTTTCTAATTTTGGCGCCAATACATTGTACAATATTTTGCGATATTAAAATGGAGTGGGGTGATAAAGAGAACCGAATCGCTGTGATTGCATTACACAAAGTTGGTATGGAGCCAAATGCAATTTTAAAAACTCTCCATACGCTTGGTATTAGTCAAATGTTTGTGTACTGGGCTATTAATAGGTACAATGAGACCTCTGTTTGTGACAGAAAAAGATCTGGCCGTCCACGTAGTGTTCGTACGAAAAAGGTGGTCAAAGCAGTAAGGGAAAGAATTCGAAGAAATCCTGTCCGAAAGCAAAAGATTTTATCTCGGGAGATGAAGATAGCACCCAGAACCATGTCGCGTATTTTAAAAGATGACTTAGGACTTGCAGCCTATAAGAGACGCACTGGTCATTTTTTTACTGATAATTTAAAAAAGAATAGGGTGGTAAAATCGAAACAACTACTGAAGCGGTACGCAAAGGGAGGTCACAGAAAAATTTTGTTTACGGATGAGAAAATCTTTACAATTGAGCAACATTTTAACAAACAAAATGACCGTATTTATGCTCAAAGCTCTAAGGAAGCTTCCCAATTAGTCGACAGAGTGCAACGTGGGCATTATCCGACTTCAGTGATGGTTTGGTGGGGTGTTAGCTATGAAGGAGTGACTGAGCCATATTTTTGTGAAAAAGGTATCAAAACATCGGCACAAGTGTATCAAAATACCATTCTTAAGAAGGTAGTTAAGCCCCTTAACAACACCATGTTCAATAAATAAATTTGGTCCTTCCAACAAGACTCGGCGCCAGGTCATAAAGCTCGGTCCACGCAGTCTTGGTTGGAAGTGAACGTTTCGGACTTCATCAGAGCTGAAGACTGGCCGTCGTCTAGTCCTGATCTTAATCCGCTGGATTATGATTTATGGTCAGTTTTAGAGAGTATGGCTTGCTCTAAACGCCATGATAATTTGGAGTCCCTAAAACAATCCATACGATTGGCAGTGAAGAATTTTCCCATGGAAAGAGTGCGTGCTTCTATTGATAACTGGCCTCAACGTTTAAAGGACTGTATTGCAGCCAATGGAGACCACTTCGAATAAGCTTTTATATTTTAAATTGTTTTATATTTATGTATTAAACTAACACACTGTAAAAGTAATAAATATTATTTGCAATAAAAAAAGAATTTTTTTCTTCGTGACAATATTTATGGCAAGACTAGGTATACAGTCCCGAACTTGTGACTTTTTTCTGTTCCCAAAAATTAAGAACCAATTACGCGGTCAACGATTTTCATCATCAGAAGAGGCAGTCGAAGAGTATGAAAAACACGTTTCTAAGGTCACCACGGAGGATTGGCACAAAACTTTTCAAAATTGGTTTAATCGAATGAAAAAGTACATTTACGTAAAGGGAGAATATTTAAAGAAACAATAAATTTATTTTTGACCTTTAATAGTATTTTTTTCTTATTCATTCCGGAAACTTTTAGTGCGCCCCCCGTATACACGGCAAGGTGCCAATATTTTAAATGACTTAATCTTTTCAGTTTTACCACGTGTTTTCAGGACTACGCAGATGTTACAAGATATCTTCGGGACGGCCATTTTGGTGCAATTCGGGATTGGCGGCTGGATACTGTGTATGGCTGCGTACAAAATCGTGAGCGTGAGTAGTGAGTGAGCCCAGCTCATTCGTAGTCGTCGGCCGCTCGCGGTGAGTGAGTCCGGTTCTCTTATAGTCGTCCGCCGCTCGCGGTCAGTGAACCCGGGTCGCTTGTAGTCGCCTGCCGCTCGCAACTCGCTACCGTCAATGACGCGCGCGTTCTATTGCAGCTGGACGTGTTGAGCGTGGAGTTTGCTTCCATGACGCTGTTCATCTGCTGCATCCTGACCGAGCTGTTCCTCTACTGCTACTATGGGAACGAGGTGACGGTAGAGGTGAGAACGCGGATGGGTGAGTAGCGTTGCGCACCGTCCACTGCTGGCTGACCGCAAGTGCGTGTTGCAGAGCTCGCTGGTGGCGCAGGCGGTGTATAGCATGCGGTGGGAGCGCACGCCGGCGAGGGTCCGGCGCGCGCTCCTCGTGGTGATGGAGCGCGCGCGCCGACCGCTGCGCCCCGCCGCCGGTCTCGTCATTCCGCTCTCGCTCGACACCTTCCTCAAGGTGATCACCGCTATTAATGAAATAACGTTCTGAAACTCGACAAAATATGGCGACCGTCATGAAAATATTGTAAACATCTTCATTGAATCTCCTGAGAGGTTCTCGGTTCGAGTAATATCAAAGTTTTTCCCCGATGTTTTCACCGTTTGTAAATGGAAACCCATCAAAAACACTTCATGTAAAATTGGTTTCCATGTCTCGCATTGTCATGCCACTTTTACTGACAAAAATATATCAGATGAGATCTGACTGAGTCTGAAGATAGTTCAATAAAATGACCAAGCCATGCTTGAAATGAAATATGAAACTTTTAACATTTTATTAGACCGCGGACCACACTTTATCCTGAAAATTTGAACTCTCTAGTGTTATCGAGGCCGAAGCTATGAGGGTCTAAAAATCCGACGAATCTTTTCGAGAAGAGATAGTCCGGGCCGTACCCGCTGGCTCACATGGCGGGTGCACGGCCGTGCTCCCAGATTCATTGTTTTTGTTATCATAGTGAATTAATAAGTCTCGAGTCTGAGACTAGACTCACTAATAAAAATTTGATATCCTCGAGCTAGGCGTTACCTCACCGAGACAGCTGCTTCTTGTGTATCATTCACAGGACCGATCATGAGACCTACAATCTTGGAATTTTCAAGGCTAGAGTGAATAGATATCTTCTAGATCGACGAGTTCCATCCTCAGCTACACAGTCGCTTAACATTAGGCGAGTTGGTGGTCAATCGTAGATCTATTTTGCTAAAAAAAAAGTTGTGGGGTTCCCGTTGACCTAACTAACATAACTGTGAAATTTGGCAAGAAGCATTGTCATATCATATCATATAGTACACATCAAGAAGCATTGTCATATCATATCATATAGTGCACATCAAGAAGCATTGTCATATCATATCATATAGTACACATCAAGAAGCATTGTCATATCATATCATATAGTGCACATCAAGAAGCATTGTCATATCATATCATATAGTACACATCAAGAAGCATTGTCATATCATATCATATAGTGCACATCAAGAAGCATTGTCATATCATATCATATAGTGCACATCAAGAAGCATTGTCATATCATTTCATATAGTACACATCAAGAAGCTTTGTCATATCATACAGTACACATCAAGAAGCATTGTCATATCATATCATATAGTGCACATCAAGAAGCATTGTCATATCATATCATATAGTACACATCAAGAAGGATTGTCATATCATATCATATAGTGCACATCAAGAAGCATTGTCATATCATATCATTGTCATATCTTATCATATAGTACACATCAAGAAGCATTGTCATATCATATATTATCATATAGTACACATCAAGGAAAATATTCGAAAACTGTACATTTTTAATTTAATCACAAAAATAGGGTCTTTATGCAAGGAAGGAGGGTCCAAATTTTAAAGTGCTTTAACCGTATCATGTGGGGTATTATATGAAAGAACTTCATTAGCACAAGATAAAACAAGTTTTTAAATAAAAATAAATAAATAAATATTTGTGGACATTTCACACAACACATCTAGCCCAAACTAAGCAATGCTGTACTATGGAAACTAGATGGCTGATATAATACATATAAACTTTTTTTGTAAATATGTATATATAATATGATACATAGAAATACCCAGACACAAAAAAATATCCATGCTCATCACAAAAATGTTTGCCCTGGGTGGGGATCGAACCCACAACCTACAGCACAGCAGGCAGACATACTACTACTGGGCCACAAGGCCAGTCAAACTAGTAGAGATAAAAGGGGGTAATTATATTTTTTTTTATATTTTTCTTCATAAATCGAAAAATATAGATCGTAAAGATATTTAAAAAACGAATCTCTCTGCATGAAAAGACTATGAATCGGCGTATATGGTTTTAATTTCAACTCGATACCTTCACGCGTTCCCGAGATACCGTCTTGACTGACGGACAGACGGACAGATGGACAACAAAGTGATCCTATAAGGGTTCCGTTTTTTCCTTTTGAGGTACGGAACACTAAAAATATAGAATTTCCCCCTTTTATCTAGTTTGTACGGAATCCACGGTGAGCGAGTCTGACTCGTACGTATTTTTTATACAAGTGAAAGTTGTGATTATCAAGTCGCTTTACACAATGACATGGAATTAAATTATATGTAATGTTTTTATTCTAGATAATAAAGTCTTCGTACACGTTCTACGCAGTACTGCGGCAGACCAAGTAGGTCGACTGCGCTGTAACATCGCACCGCGCACCGCACCTCGACGCATCGCAACTCGACGCATCGCAACTCGACGCATCGCAACTCGGTGCACCGCACCTCGGCGCACCGCAACTAGGTGTATCGCAATTCGGCGCATCGTGCACTGCCATTATGCCAGTACTACAATTAGCACTGCATCGAGTCCGCTTGGTAGTGTTATTGGAACAAATGGTACAGTTCTCTTATCAAAGCAGTTGAGGGATTACTGTTGGTAGTGAAAGCCATAGACTGCCATTGCGACGTCGCCGTCGACCACATTCACGAACACTCGTGACTACCCGCGCCTCGGTGTCAAGGAAGTGAACGTGCTACCCTGTGCTGTGACAACATATTGTGACGTGCACGTACGCCGCCCTCCTCCATATTACACGTTACAAATAGCTTACTTTAATCAGTATAATAGCTATAACTTTCAAATAAAATAAAGTATTCATCTCGACATCAGTAGTATAATCAGTGCCATAAGGTTAGATCTTATTTTTGACTATTTGGACTTCATTATGTATGTGTCTTGACATATTTAGCTTTTCTGACATAAAACTAAAAACTATTAATTGAAAATATGTGCCGTAATGTTTAAATTATTGTTTAAAAATATAATATTAATATTATAGGTTATGCTATGTTTAAAAATATTTGATAGACAGTTAATTGAAATTAACAGTTAATTAAATTTAAAATTTAAAAAGTAAATTTTAATACCATCAAAAACATAACATGTACAAAAGGCCAAGTCTTGCTACGCAGCTCTCCTACTACAAAAAGTTGTGAGATCTAATGTAAAACCAAGTCAATTAATAATTTTAGTACTACCTATGAGAGTGTTTATCCAACTATTTTGTAAGAAATTGTGATTTAATTAGTTAACTTACAACTTTTGTAGTAACCGTAACGATATTAAACATCTTTATTTCTTTAATAAATAGAATGACTTGGCAATCGCACATGATTATATAATCTACATACAACAAAATCTACCTAATATTATATGCATAAATTAGGCTCGTAAATCCTATTTAAAATTAGGACTATTTCAAACAACAGATCAATGTTTATATGATTGTGTTGTCGTGCGATGGCCAAGTCATTTTAATTATTAAAGAAATAAAGATGTTTAATATCGTTACGGTTACTACAAAAGTTGTAAGTTAACTAATTAAATTACAATTTCTTACAAAATAGTTGGATAAATACTCTCATAGGTAGTACTAAAATTATTAATTGACTTGGTTTTACATTAGATCTCACAACTTTTTGTAGTAGGAGAGCTGCGTAGCGAGACTTGGCCTTTTGTACATGTTATGTTTTTGATGGTATCTCATTTCTTTTTGATGGTCTTTTTTCTTTTCACGTATAATATTATTTTGTGCGTCAGCTACGGAGTTTTTCAAAGCCCTCTCCCTGTCTCTGTGGACTTTTTGCAGAGGTTTTGATGTAGGTACTATCATATCTTTCACATATGAACTATTTACTTACCTATTTACATAATTGTAGGTAGCGTAAGTGATGGGAAAATGTATAAACTGCAAGAGTAATGTGATGTGTAATAAAATGTAATGTGTATCTATCTCAGTATGAAATTACAGTATGTTTTAGTTTTTCTTACTCTATAGGCTGATCACTAATTGTGTTTCAAACTTAAGCATGTGAATTTGAAAAAGGTAACTTAGAATTTTGATAAAGGGTGGGTTTGTTAGTGACAAAAGCTTACCTCCGATACTGGACACGCTGCACCAACTTATACATAGGTACATGTATAAGTATACTATAGGTATAAGTATACTTTAAGAGACATCGTCTGTAACTGACTGTGCTTATTCGAGATAGATCTACATTTGACTACCAAATCGCCTGATGGTAAATAATGGTATGGCTAAAGGTGGAGCACGTGTGCATCTAACCATAAACATGAGACAACTCAATGATTGTGACTTTGTTGATCTAAAAAACATAATGACTGTTTTTTAATTTGGTAATAGACCTGGCTTGACCGTCAACTCGCCTGTTAATCGTACGTTTTAATTAGCTAAGCTATTGAATGTCACTTAGACTGTATGTATTTGGAATGACACACGCTCAGTTTCAAATTACGTTGTTTTAGTTTTTCTTACTTTACAGGCTAAACACTAATTTTGTTTAAATATGTGAATTTGAAGAGAGTACCATATAATTTTGATGACGGGTGAGTTTGTCAATGACAAAAGCTGGCCTTTGATAAGCGACACGCTGCACCGACTTATATAAAAGCACAGATATAAGTATACTATAGGTCTGGGGGCATATACTTAGTCTGGCCATAAATACTGTTACAGTAAAAAATAAGAAAGATATTACATTTGAATTTGGAATCTGTCATTTTTATACGATTGTTCATTGAGTTTTCTAATTTTGGCGCCAATACATTGTACAATATTTTGCGATATTAAAATGGAGTGGGGTTATAAAGAGAACCGAATTGCTGTGATTGCATTACACAAAGTAGGTATGGGGCCAAATGCAATTTTTACAACTCTCCAAACGCTTGGTATTAGTCAAATGTTTGTGTACCGGGCTATTAATAGGTACAATGAGACCTCCTCTGTTTGTGACAGAAAAAAATCTGGCCGTCCACGTAGTGTTCGTACGAAAAAGGTGGTCAAAGCAGTAAGGGAAAGAATTCGAAGAAATCCTGTCCGAAAGCAAAAGATTTTATCTCGGGAGATGAAGATAGCACCCAGAACCATGTCGCGTATTTTAAAAGATGACTTAGGACTTGTAGCCTATAAGGGACGCACTGGTCATTTTTTTACTGATAATTTAAAAAAGAATAGGGTGGTAAAATCGAAACAACTACTGAAGCGGTACGCAAAGGGAGGTCACAGAAAAATTTTGTTTACGGATGAGAAAATCTTTACAATTGAGCAACATTTTAACAAACAAAATGACCGTATTTATGCTCAAAGCTCTAAGGAAGCTTCCCAATTAGTCGACAGAGTGCAATGTGGGCATTATCCGACTTCAGTGATGGTTTGGTGGGGTGTTAGCTATGAAGGAGTGACTGAGCCATATTTTTGTGAAAAAAGTATCAAAACATCGGCACAAGTGTATCAAAATACCATTCTTGAGAAGGTAGTTAAGCCCCTTAACAACACCATGTTCAATAACCAAGTATGGTCCTTCCAACAAGACTCGGCTCCAGGTCATAAAGCTCGGTCCACACAGTCTTGGTTGGAAGTGAACGTTTCGGACTTCATCAGAGCTGAAGACTGGCCGTCGTCTAGTCCTGATCTTAATCCGCTGGATTATGATTTATGGTCAGTTTTAGAGAGTATGGCTTGCTCTAAACGCCATGATAATTTGGAGTCCCTAAAACAATCCATACGATTGGCAGTGAAGAATTTTCCCATGGAAAGAATGCGTGCTTCTATTGATAACTGGCCTCAACGTTTAAAGGACTGTATTGCAGCCAATGGAGACCACTTCGAATAAGCTTTTATATTTTAAATTGTTTTATATTTATGTATTAAACTAACACACTGTAAAAGTAATAAATATTATTTGCAATAAAAAAATATTTTTTTTCTTCGTGACAATATTTATGGCAAGACTAGATACATAAGTATACTTTAAGAGATATCGTCTTTGACTGTACGTTTTTATGGGCGGAATAAGGTCGTGCTGCTCTTGCAGTCGAAATGGATCCTTTACGTCGATGCTCGAGACTAAGTAGCTTCTTGGCAACTAGTTTATTATCATCTGTTATAACATCCTGGCTCGCCAATCAACGGACTCCATTTAAAATTTTCCGGCTATACTTGTCTGCATCGAAAAAAAAAGTGGCTTTATAGTATTCTTTTTTTTTGAAGGGTATACTTCCCAAGTGATCCCGTAGAAATTTTATCAAATTCGCTTCAGTATTTTGGTTTCATCAGCATCATTCATTTCATGTCATCCAAGTAATAAATGATTGCGTATTTTGAAGTTTTTTTTGTTTTTTAAATAATTACTTATTGAAAAGGCCTTCCTATATTCCACTTTACTCTATATTTACCTAAATACCTACCTATCAATCGGCTCAAGCTAATTTTGCGGGTTTAACCGATGAAAACTCGCATGAACCGCAAAGTTAACTTAGTAATCCTATATAAATGTATGAAATTACAAAGTTACTTATGCAAGTAACATATCTCGAGAATGGGACTGAAATTGTTATATATCTTAATTTTTCCTTACTTTGTAGGCTAAACACTAATTGTGTTCAAAGTTTCAAGCTCGTATGTCTGCTAGAAGTACCTTAGAATTTTGATGATCGGTGATTGAGTAGATGAGTCAGTGACAAAATCAATGAAATTTAACTTGCAATAATTCTTGAACTACAAGTTCAAATTGAATGAAATTTGGATACGTACTTATTACTATTATACTCTCTTTGTTTCTGAAATTTCAGGCTTCTAGCTTTATCCACAACAAAGTTAAAGGGGAGTCAAAAGTGCTCTGAATGGCTTCGAGAAAAGGATGGTACGACGTGGACATGGCGGGGCCACTGCCGTGCCCCCAGATTGAAGTGAAATGAAAAGATATTTGTTAACTTAGACAGTTAATTATTCTGAAATTTTAATCATCATCATCAGAACAGCGCCACCACGCTTCTGTTCCATGCTTCTGGCGTTGTACCTTCAAGCACGGCGGAATTGAAGAGCCTCTGAAGGACTTTCAGTACCGGTGTTCCACCCGCTTTCAGTAGCTCTGATGTAATTCCGTCGTCGCCCGGTGCCTTGTTGTTCTTGAGCTGTTTCAAGGCCATCCTTATCTCGTACAAGCTGATGTCCGGGATATCTTCGGTATAATGTCGAGTCAGTTTGGCTCTTGGATCTTTGCCCAAACTGCTAACAGGTTTTGCGACCGATGTGTATAACTGTCCATAGAACCTCTCGATTTCCCTCAAGACTTCTGCTTTAGTCGACGCTATACTGCCATCTTCCATCTTCAGCTTCGTCAACTGGCTCTGCCCAATAGACATGTCTTTTGCGAACACTTTGGAGCCTTTATTCCGCTCTATCGTCTCTTTAATACGATTAGTATTAAAGGTACGGATGTCGTGTCGCATAGACTTTGATATGAGTCTATTGAGCCGCCTATATGACTCTGCGTCACCGGAAGACTGCAGTTGCAATGAGCGTCGTTCAGCCATGAGGTCGAGGGTATGGCTCGAGAGCTTTTGCGGTCTGTTTGTACGGTGGGACTTATAAAACTTCGCGCCCACCGTACGGACAGTTTCCACAAACCTGTTATTGATCTCATCCACCGATGCGCAGCTCTCCAGGCACTCGAAGCGATTTGATAGTTCGAGCTGAAAGCTCTCGGGGTTTTGGATATGGGCGCGAGTGGGTCGGAGTGTAGACTTCATCATACGGGACCTCTCAAGTTTAACATTAATATTCAAAGTGCCTCGAACCATTCGGTGATCACTTCCGGTTTTAACCATGTTGATCACAGAGACATCATTGAATATTTGTTTCTTGGTGGTCAGGATGAAGTCTATCTCATTTCTCGTAGAACCATCGGGACTCAACCAGGTCCATTTCCTATGAGGTGGCTTCTGGAAGAAAGAGTTCATCATGAAGAGTCCCTCTTTCTCCAGAAAGTCGGCCAACCTCTGTCCCCTGGGGTTCCGTTGTCCATATCCAAATTGCCCCACTCTCAACTCACTTTCGCATTTCCTGCCCAGCTTACTTAGCTTAAGATACTTGTTAGAAAACTTTTATCCGTGTTTTCAGGCAATGAAAACTTGCTACTATATCATTAGAATACAAAGGTAAAACTCGCCACCATCTACAAGATTGTAATTGCCTGTAGAAAAGTGAACAGCAATGCCGTAGGCGCGCTTTAAATTGTATAAATTCAACACTTGCGACTTAACCATGTTACCGGACACATCAATGTAATATTATATAATTCAACAAACAAACACGTGTTTTCACTTCTCAGTACAACTTGACACTATTATTATCAGCCCTGTTTGTACAAACTGTCCCACTGCTGGGCACGGGCCATCTTCTCATTATGAGAAGGGTTAGGCCATAGTCTAACACGCTGGCCAAGTGCGGGTTGGCAGACTTCACACATCTTCAAGATCATTGAGAACTCTCAGACATGTAGGTTTCCTCACGATGTTTTCCTTCACCGTTTGAAGCTGGCGGCAATCAATATTACGCACATAGCTTCGAAAAGACAGAGGTGCGTGCCGCGGGATTCGAACCCAGGACCTGCGGATCGCAAGTCAGACGATCTCCCGACTAGGCTGCCGGAAACTTGACACTAAATAAATGAATTACTAAGCCTAACTCCATTCGGTCGGGCAGGCTCCCGCGCGGTGTCGCCGCCCGCGGCTCGGTCGGACCCGCGTCACCGCACGTCTCACTAATCATCAGCTAAATAAGATGTAATGAAGAGTGAAATGGTCATGGTCAAGTCCCTTTTCAAATGTGCTTTTTGAAGCCGTCCTAATTGTCGTGCATAATATAGGGCGGTCGGGCCGCGGCTCGTGTATTTTTTAATCCTTTCGTCGCAGCGCTGAGACGAGTCGGGTAGCGGCCGCCAGCACGTATGCTGCTCCGACGGATACAATATCTCTTAGCCGGTCATGTCTGACTAATACGCCCGCCTCCGTCAGTCTAGCAAGCAGCGAGTGCAGTGCGGTTGAGGCGTCCGCTAAAAAAATAATAGATAAAAGGATAAAAGTAATTTAAAAAAATTAAATCGATTTCAAAACAATTCAATCAAGTGAAAAGGGAAAAATAACGACTGTTACATAAATATTATTTTATTATTTTAATTATTATTGTTATATTATATTTTTTAACGAGTTGACATTATCCTGATGATTTAAATTTATTTTATATTAATTTATTCAAGATTTTTTTTTGACAAATTTATTGTTATTATCTAATTTTATAATTATGTGTTGTGCTTAGTTATAGGTAATTAATATTGTTTGTAGCTTTATAAATAATTGTACCGGCTACCACACGACTTGGCGTAGCTGTAAGTTTGGGAAGTATTTAAACAAATAAATAAATAAATACGGTAAATTTAAATCAAAACTGGGCGTCTATCTAAGTAGATAGAAATATTCTTAAATTGATAGTGAAAACAAGTATCAATGTTAAAAGAAAAACAAAATACCCGACTGCAGAAAAGAGGTTTTTGCAGCCTAACTTACGATTTCTTTACGCTTAATACGCTGTTGAGTGAACGTTTTTTGTGAGAAAGTATGCGTATAATCGCTGTAAAAGATTATTCCGCATTCTTTAGAAAAAAAAAATCTAGTAAAATCACTTGTTTATTACGAAAAAGTTCGTTGGAAGTTAAAAAAACACGCGTTTTTAGGGTTCCGTACCCAAAGGGTAAAAACGGGACCCTATTACTAAGACTTCGCTGTCTGTCTGTCTGTCTGTCTGTCTCCAGGCTGTATCTCATAAACCGTGATAGCTAGAAAGCTGAAATTTTCACAAATGATGTATTTCCGTTGCCGCTATAACAACAAATACTAAAAATTAAAAAAAAAAAAAAAATAAGGGGGGTCCCCATACAATAAACGTGTTTTTTTCGTATTTTTTTGCTCAATATTAAAAACGGTAATAGGTAGACGCTTCAAATTTTTACAGAATATTTACTTGTATATTACCTTTCAAAATAAATAATTAAATAACAACAAAGTAAATATTAAAGGGGGGCTCCCATACAACAAACGTAATTTTTAAGCAATTTTTACTCGATCTTAATTAACAGGTAGAAACTTGAATATTTGTAAGTAAATATTTAGAAATATATTAACTATAAAAATAAATACCTAATCTAATACATAAACTCACTAAATGAAAATAATCCGTGCATCTAAACGCGGTGTGGTGGTGGCGCGAGCGCGAGGCAGTTGATAAGCAACGGCCGCGCGGGTAGCGGGGGAGGTAAGATCACGGAGCGAGCCATAACCGCGCGTATTCGCGCGAGCGTTGTCATGCTGCCCGGATGCGTATCGAAAACCTACCTATAAGTTTGCAATTTACTACTTGGAATTTCGTTGATTTCTCGTTATTTTATAAACAGAACTAAACAACGGGTTATACTTAAATAGATAACGTGTTTAGCAATATTGACTTAAATGCTGGCACGTACTGTGCACTATTTAGTTACCATAACTCTTTATGGATACAATTTCGAATTGAGCAATAGATTTTATCAAAACTACCCGAAAAGCAAGAATAAACTCTCATGGATTTATATAACAACTAAAACAGACAAAAAATTAGTATACCTACAACAAACGTGATTTTCTATTATAGATGATAGTACGGAACCCTTCGTGCGCGAGTCCGATTCGCACTTGGCCGATTTTTATTATATATTTGTGAGAGATGTATGATTTTTATTACAAAAAAATATAGCCTATGACACTCAGCAAGTGAAATCGAATCTAACGACACCTCTCACATCAAAATCGGTCATATAGAAACATACAGATATACATACATACCCACATACATACATACACTCAAACACCCCCCCCCCCCCTACCTCTCCCTCCCTTCTCCCCTCTCCTTACCTTAAAACACAATTATAATGGAACAGTTGTCGGTGATTATTTTAGGTTTAATCCTGTTTTACCCGTTCCCGCGGGAATCCCGGGATAAAAAGTATGTGTTAATCCAGATTATAAACTACCTGTGTGCCAAATTTCAGCCACTTCCACTCAACAAGCACCACCAACATGGCAGCGAGTACCCAACAACAATAAAAGGAAAAGAACCAGTGATTCTCCCCCCAACACAGTGCCCTTGAAAATAACTAACAGGTTCACGACCCTACCTCTTAATGAACCTGGAAATTCTACTAACGACAATACAAAACCCAAAGCAAGTAAGCCGCCTCCCATTGTCCTTTATGGAATTGATGATGTTAATGAACTCTCCAAACTCATAAAAACTGTATGTGATCCCAAATTATTTATAGTAAAAATAGTTAATAAAAACCTATTACGAGTACTAGTAGATTGCTCAGATGACTATAAAAAAAATCGGCCAAGTGCGAGTCGGACTCGCGCACGAAGGGTTCCGTACTATCATCTATAATAGAAAATCGTATAAAATAACGAGAAATCAACGAAATTCCAAGTAGTAAATTGCAAACTTATAGGTAGGTTTTAACTTATACCGTCTAATATTGAGCAAAAAAATACGAAAAAAACACGTTTATTGTATGGGGACCCCCCTTAATATTTATATTTTTAGTATTTGTTGTCATAGCGGCAACCGAAATACATCATTTGTGAAAAATTTCAGCTTTCTAGCTATCACGGTTTATGATATACAGCCTGGAGACAGACAGACAGACAGACAGCGAAGTCTTAGTAATAGGGTCCCGTTTTTACCCTTTGGGTACGGAACCCTAAAAAAAATATATCGATAATGAGAGATAAAAGTTTGATAGCCCATACATTCACGCCAAAAGACATGAAGCCTTATCGTATTGTAATAAAGAAACTTCACCACTCTACTCCTCATAGCGAAATAATTGAGGCAATAGAAGCTACTGGGAACAAAGTTCGAGGTGAAATCATCAATGCCCGATATGGTCCAGAAAAAACACCAACCTTCACATTTTTTGTCAATATTGAACCAAGTCAAAATAACAAGGCAATCAAAGATATCAAGTTTATCTATCATCAGCTTGTCAGAATTGAAGATCCACGTAAATCCACAACTATTGTCCAATGCCATCGTTGCCAACAATATGGTCACTCTAAGAACAATTGCATGAGGCCCTATAGATGCGTGAAATGTGGAGAAGGACACAAAACAGTAGACTGCTCAAAAAAGGACCGCAACTCTCCTGCCAAATGTGCCCTATGTTCCTGCGACCACCCAGCTAATTACAAAGGCTGTGATGTCTACAAACAAATTCTTGCCCGAAAAGGAAATCCGACAAAACCGAACCCCCTTAGAACAACTAAACAGACTGGCGAAAACCAAATCCCATTGACCGAACCACAAGCTTATAACAGTAAAGCCCCATCCGTCTCAGTATCTCAGATAACTCAACAACATCAGGACAGGGCATCGTACTCCGGTATCACAGCAAACAGGCGAGATGCAAACATCAGCTCTGAACCTAAGAACGACCCTCATCAAAGCCCCTGCGTTGAACAAATACTTATAAAGCAATCTGAAAAGATAGATCAACTCATACAACAAATAGCTACACTCCTGAACCTATTGACAACCATTGTCTCAAAATTACATTCTTAGTCCCATTACGAATCGCAACCTGGAACATCAATGGTTTATCGGCAAACATTTTAGAACTAGAAGAAGTAATTAAAAGTAACAAACTAGATATTGTCCTGATTTCTGAATCTCATGCCACAAACAACAGTTGCTACCGAATGAAAGGGTTTAATAAAAAAGAAAGGGTTATGAAAGGGTTTAATAAATGTATGTCTATGTCTATGTCTATGTAATATTTACTTTACTCCACATCCTGGAGACGGCAAAGCTCATGGAGGTACTGCAATAGTGATCAGATCGAACTTTAAACATACCCTGATGGAAAACTATGCCACAGATCACATCCAGGCCACAACAATAAGATTAAATGATCGCGCAGGATCAATTACTCTGTCTGCTGTTTACTGCCCACCTAAGCACAAAATCACCCAGCAGTTGTTTGGAAACTATTTTTCACAACTTGGAAATAAGTTTATATCAGGCGGAGACTGGAATGCTAAGCATACATACTGGGGATCCCGTATCACGCTGCCAAGAGGCCGCGCATTAAAAAGCTGCATTGATGCTCATCATTTGTTACCAATTTCCTCTGGTGAACCAACAAGTTGGCCCACTGACCGCAATAAACTACCGGACTTGTTGGATTTCTTTGTAACTAAAGGCATTAGTCATCTTTATTCCTCGATAGAATCAAATCTTGATGGGTCCTCTGATCATACGCCAGTTATCCTCACCTTAAGTGCCACGGTCACTCAAGTAGAGCCACTGGAGTCCTTATCGAATCATAAAACTGACTGGGAAGGATTCAGAAGTTACCTGGATGACACCATTCAGTTAAACATTCCCATGAAGAATAAGGAAGATCTCGATAATGCTTGCGAATACATAACCAACCTAATTCAGGTATCTGCATGGAAAAACACGCCATTCCTACATCGTCCGCCTGTGACGTCACTCCAAACTGACGAAATTAGAGCAAAACTAATAGAAAAACGGCGCTTAAGAAGAGTCTGGCACCAATCCCAGCACCCAACAGATAAAGCTGCGTTTAATCTAGCTGCAAAACAACTGAAGGTATTAATACAAGATTCCAGAAATTTAAAATTTCGTAAAAGCCTGGAATGCATGTCGCCACTGGGAAAGGGTGAAAATTCACTTTGGAAAGCCGCTAAAGCCACTGGTAAACCGCAAGAACACATCCACCCGCTTAGATCCCCATCTTCATGGGCGAGAACTGATGACGAGAAAGCAGGTGTATTTGCAGACCACCTGGAGAAAGTTTTCAAGCCAAACGATATTGGTGGGTATGAAGCTGAAGTGGATGAAATTCTCAGCCAGGACCTCCAAATATCCCTACCAATAAAACCTACTTCACCAAAAGAAATAGCTGAAGAAATTAGAGGATTGGATCCAAACAAGGCTCCCGGTTTTGACCTCATTACTCCCACGGTATTGAAAAATCTACCCAGGAAATGTGTAACTCTACTCGCCTCATTTTTCAATGCTACCCTAAGATTATCGTACTTCCCTAAACTCTGGAAAGTTTCACAAATACTAATGATTCATAAATCAGGAAAACCACCCCACGAAGCATCATCGTACCGCCCTATCAGCCTCACACCTGTTTTATCGAAATTATGGGAGAAAATATTTGCAACCCGGCTAAAAGAACACATGGATAGCTGCGATGTCATCCCTGAGCACCAATTTGGGTTCCGTAAAAAACACTCCACAATTGAGCAAATGCGCCGCGTACACCACGAAATCAGACGCTGCTTTGAAAGGAAACTGTACTGCTCAGCAACGTTTCTAGATGTCCAGCAAGTATTCGACAGAGTCTGGCACAAAGGGTTACTATGCAAAGTAAAAGCAACACATCCTCACTCTCTATACTCTATCATCAAATCTTATCTCGAAGATAGATACTTTCAGGTGAAACAGAAAGACGCAAGATCCACTTTACGTAAAATTGAGGCTGGTGTGCCACAGGGATCTGTACTTGGCCCAATTTTATACAATATTTACACTTATGACCTACCAACATCTGAAAACGTTACTGTTGCAACTTATGCTGACGACGTTGCTTACCTTGCCAGTGATAAAGACCCAATAGAGGCTAGTAACAAGCTCCAACTCCTACTAGACGAAATCCACGTGTGGCTCAAAAAGTGGCGTATCAGAGCAAGCGCTCAAAAGTCTCACCATATTATTTTCACCCTACGGAAGGAAAATTGCCCACCCGTCAAACTCGGTGCAGATTCACTGCCAGATGTAGAGGTCATAAAGTACCTGGACTTTAACCTGGATCGACGGCTTACCTGGACTCATCACATACGGGAGAAAAGAGACGAAATTAACCATATATTTAGAAACTTGTATTGGTTAATGGGCAGAAACTCAGCATTGTCAGTTGACAACAGACTCCTACTATACAATGCAGTTCTAAAACCTGTTTGGACATACGGCATCCCACTATGGGGTTCTGCCAGCAAGAGTAACATCATGAGCTTACAAAGAGTACAAAATAATATCCTTCGTACCATCACAAATGCCCCATGGTTCTCCAGAACAGATGAGATACATGACTATCTTAATGTAGCAACAGTCCAATCCGAAATTAAAAGATTTAAAATAAAATATGCGGAACGCCTATCAGTGCATCCTAACTCTCTGGTATCACAACTTCTGAAACCATCAGTAATACCAAAAAGACTGAAAAGGAAAGATGTGTGGTGATAAGGCAGATGAGGCACTGGCCTCATCGCTTTCATATCATAAATATTCTAAATCATCTGCTTATAGTCTAGCGACTGATTGCCGATTAAAATCATAAAAAAAAAAAAAAAAAAAAAAAAAAAAACAGCCCAACCCACGCCTTGACGGCGTGGGTAGAGGACAATACCGCGCGGATATCGCTTGGGTTTCGTTACCGCGCGCGATAGCGATATCCGTGTATTTGGTGTAAACAGTGAAATTACCGCATACCCACTCGAATTTCTCTACCCCTCGCGGTACCGAATAACGCTCCGGTCTGAATAGGTCCTAGAGAGCCACCGACCTCAAAAAATAGTTGGGTACGTATCTACTGAGACAGGCGCCCAGTTGTGATTTAATTTTACCGTATTATGTAACAGTCGTTATTTCTCCCTTTTCAGTTGATTGTATTGTTTGAAGTGGATTTAATTTTTTAGGGTTTCGTACCCAAAGGGTAAAATGGGGCCATATTTCTACATTACAAACCTATTTCTACATTAAAAAAAATTTGTGACGCGATTATTAGACGGGGAATTAATCGAAATTCTACTGTAAAATCTGAAGGGTAGCGATGTATTCCAGATGATACGAAACCCGAACGACTTCAAGGGCGATGGCGCACGAAACTTAATTTTATGTAACAAGGCGAAGGTTTCATCGACGAGATAGTAAAATAAAACACGAAATAAAACCCAGTTTTTGTAATAATCAAGATAAATTCAGTCAGAATGGGTCAATATCTTAAAAAACTACATACTGAGTCGGTTATGTACACTGCGTGTCGGGTCCGTGCTCAGAGGCTCGGCTCCGCAGCCGGGCGTCGCGCGCCCTCCACCCGCCGCCGGCGTTCGCTCGTACCTGCGACACACGGACACTGTTAGCGCCGCGGTCGCCGCCGGCGCGTGCTCGTACCTGCGACACACGGACACTGTTAGCGCTGCGACACCTCGCCGGTCAGCATGCGCACGACACTTCTCCAACGCTACTGCGTGCTGCAGAGGGAAGGGTGCGAGCCGCGCCTCTCCGGGCTCCATGCAATCAGCTGTACTCATGCATACCGCTTGGCGTCCTACGAGTGGATCTATATCTATACGATCTCTCAGAAGCTTCTAAGCCATGCTTTGGAAGTTTATACTATAAAAGACGCTATCGCATGGAACGTCCGACCGCACTATATTTCATTACGTTTTTGAAGATATTTGCCGTGTTAGTGTTATCGAACACATTCAGACCGGTATTGGATAATTTAGCGTGACACGGGCGTGTGCAACCCTGCCGGGCCTCGCGTCCTACGTCCCGCGCTCCGGGCTTCGGGTCCCACGTCCCGCGCTCCGCGTCCCGCGCACGTCGCCTCGGTCGTTCGTTCCAGTCGACGCGGACTATGAATCCGGGGCTCCTCTAAGAATATAATCATTACCAAATCTAATTCTCCGCCCGTATTTATCATCGGTCTTCTTAGAAACGGTGGCTTTATTGGACAAAGAAACATTTATTAATACAAAAAACTCAATACTTTACATTTTACCGATTCTACTTTTGAGAAATCTGGGGGCACGGCCGTGCCCCCGCCATGTGAGCGAGCGGGTGCGTACGGCCGGGACTATCTTTACACGAAGAGATTCGTCGGACTCGAAGCGATTTTTCGGATTTTTAGACCGTCATAGCTTCGGCCCCGATAGCACTAGATAGTTCAAATTTTCAGGATCAAGTGTGGTCAGTGAACTGATACAATACAAAAAAAAAGTATGTATCTAGATTTTATAGTTTCTATTTTATTGATACCTAAAATACGCCGATTTGCCGTTGATTAACCAAAAAAATAAGCGACTTGCTGAAGACCAAGAAAGCTGAAATTTGGTATGTAGGCTAAAATTTTCACACAAATAATGCTAAAGCTAAAACATTTGTAACTTTCACCCTCCAACCCCTATTTGAGGGTTATCCCGTTATTTTCATCAATAATATATCAATAATTTATGGTACTTCCTGAAGTCTTAGAAAACTGAAATTTGGTGTGTAAGCCAATATTTACACATGAATAACGAAGAAATTAAAACATTTTTACTTTTCACCCTCCAACCCCTATTTGTGGGTGCACCCTCTGAGTGTAATCAAAAAGATAGGGTACTTCCTGAAGTCTCAGAAAGCTGAAATTTGGTATGCAAACTACAATTGGTACACAAACAACAGAAAAATTAAGATATTTGTAACTTTCACCCTCTAACCCCTATTTGAGGGCTATCCCGTTATTTTCATCAATAATATATCAATAATTTATAGTACTTCCTGAAGTCTTAGAAAGCTGAAATTTGGTGTGTAAGCTAATATTTACACATGAACAACGAAGAAATTAAAACATTTTTACTTTTCACCCTCCAACCCCTATTTGTCGGTACACCCTCTGAGTGTAAACAAAAAGATAGGGCACTTCCTGAAGTCTCAGAAAGCTGAAATTTTGTATGCAAACTACAATTGGTACACAAACAACAGAAAACTTAAGATATATGTAACTTTCACCCTCTAACCCCTATTTGAGGGCTATCCCGTTATTTTCATCAATAATATATCAATAATTTATAGTACATCCTGAAGTCTTAGAAAGCTGAATTTGGTGTGTAAGCTAATATTTACACATGAATAACGAAGAAATTAAAACATTTTTACTTTTCACCCTCCAACCCCTATTTGTCGGTACACCCTCTGAGTGTAAACAAAAAGATAGGGCACTTTCTGAAGTCTCAGAAAGCTGAAATTTGGTATGCAAACTACAATTGGTACATAAACAACAGAAAAATTAAGATATTTGTAACTTTCACCCTCCAACCCTTTTAAAGGGAGAATTTGACTATATTTATTTAACATAACATAACTTCGTTATGGATAATTCTAGAGAGTTAAAATTTTTAGGATAAAAAGTAGTTAGTACATGTATAAAACATACAAAGTTTCATTTATGTAGCTTTTATACTATAGATTTAATTCACATGTAAAATACGTCAACTTTTGGCACTCACCACTAATGATAGTTAGTTTCTAACGGCGACGCTAGATGGCGTGTGCGATCGACTTTAGCACACGCTATCGTTTTGCGCGCTTTGCTTATACATACATCCTTTTACTTATGGATGGATAGTGCGTTTTCGTTCGTTTTATGTTTAGTAAATATGCGTTTGTATTATACATATTCAACTTTCGTTGAAAATTTGGTTTGTTTTAGGTAGTACTTAGGGACTTATTTACACAGAAAAATATAATACTCTCAACCGAGAGCTTATTTAGAAGCTTGGATTCGGGACGGGTATCTTGTTAGAGAAGGGGTACTAATTATGTTAAGATTTTAAGTTATTGAATAATAGTCCGGATACAAGAATAATCTAAAGTTGGTTTAAAGCACGTATTCCTATAAAAAGGAAATAAGACGAACAATATGAGTAACGAAATAATTTCTTTGGGAGACGGGTTAGGACGCTATCGTACAGTTCATAGTATGTCTGGAAATGGTTCATGTCTTTTCCATTCATTGAATCAATCTATAGAAGACCGTATTTGGTGTGGCGTTGCAAATTAAGGTGTGCTATTGTTTATTATGTTGTATAACATTGGGACGAACTGCAACTTTATACTTGTGCTGAAGACTGAGAAGTGTTTCTGGATACCGACTCTTATTCACGCGCTATAGTATGGCGCCTTAACAGAATTGAAGGTTACAGCAACTACGAGTTTCACCTATTTTAAGTAATAAACCAACAAGAAAAGAGGCTATGACAGAGAGTGTGCTGCAAAAAAATAATAACAGATGCACAGGAAAATATATTCCGTTAAAATAAAACGTTGCAGAAATTACAGGGTATCTTACAAAAAAGAAATGAAATCCCACCAAAAACATTTCATGTAAAATTGGTTGCCATGTCTCGCATTGTCATGCCACTTTCACTGACAAAAAGAAATCAGACGAGATCTGACTGAATTTGAAAAGCCAAGCTGCTAACTCTACAAAGTCTAACGCTACAATACTTATCTCTGTAAGCCTTAAATCTTGGTCAAAAAGCATGGCTTGGTCGTTTCATGGAACTATTACATTACTATTACAATTATATATCATTCAAGAGCAGAGATTTTAGTTTGTCTTCCTTTTTCTTCCTTAGAAGTCCATGTAAGACATGTTATGCGACATATGTTTGTAACTGACAGCCGGAAAGCGACCAAGCCATGCTTTTTTATAAAGATTGAAGGCTTACAGAGGTAAGTATTGTAGCGTTAGACTTTGTAGAGTTAGCAGCTTGGCTTTTCAAATTCAGTCAGATCTCGTCTGATTTCTTTTTGTCAGTGAAAGTGGCATGACAATGCGAGACATGGCAACCAATTTTACATGAAATGTTTTTGGTGGGATTATGATTTCTCAAAAGTAGAATCTCGGTCACAATTTAGATTTTTTATTAGAAGTTCATCTGTGTGGGTGCCGGAGGGCTCTGTTCGTACAGTTCCGCAGGCGCTATGAGAGCATAGACATACCTGACGGTGGAGACGGCGGGAGTGAGGTGTCCGCCGTGGTCCCTCCGGCGGCGGGAGCGCGCCGGCGCCGGCGCGGGTGCCGCGCGTCGTGCGCCGCGCCAGCCGCCCGCGCCGACGCCGTACCGCGCGTCGTCCGCGCTCGCCTCCCGCGCCAGTGTGTCTGCACACAGGAAGTCAGTACGGAACTACGGACGGAGCACAAGTTGAACCTATTCGTGCTGTATCTACAATACGCGTCGATATAATATACTTACATAGATAATCGTATTTAGCTCAAGCTAACAAATTAAAATATTTATATTCCATTTGTGTATATCTAATAAATAATGTATGTATATTTACGTGTTTTATTAGATATGTTATGCAAACCGCGATAAGACCGCCGTTCCACAGTCATTAACATTCTTTTAATCTTAAATGTTACGTTAGATTTTTAACCCTCGACTCAGGAGGTGTTATAAGTTTGACTTGTGTATTTAGATATTATGTGTGTCTGTCTGTGGCATCGTAGCTCTGGAACGGATGGACCGATATTGTTTTAGTTTTTAGGGTTCCGTACTAAGGGTGCGGGAGCTTATCCGTGAGATTACGGTGTCTGTCTGTCTGCCCTATACTTAAATGGCTGTATCTTTTGAACGGTAATAGATACAAGTCTACAAATTAGTAAGATCAAGACATTCAGACCAAAAGAATAAGAAAGAAAGAAGAAGAAGAATTTCAGACAATCACTTTTTACCCGACTGCGAAAGAAGGAGGGTTATGTTTTTCGAGTGTATGTAAGTATATATGTATGTATATTTCTTTGGCACGACCTAGAGCCTAAACGGCTTGTCGTAATTTTATGTGAGTGGTGTCAATAGATTCGTCTTAGTCGTGAGAATGACACAGGGTACATAAAAAAAATAAAAAAATTAAGGATTATTGGCGGCAAAAAGTAATCTCAAAAAAAATGTTTGTTGTAACCGTAATTACGAAAATATATAACTTATATGTTTTATTGGAATTTGGAGTAGGAAATGCTAATAAATCACACCACACTTCACACTAATAACATAAATGCGAAGTTTGTATTAGTTTGTTACTTCTTCACGGTAAAACGGCTTGACAGGTTTGGCTGAAATTTGGCACACAGGTAGTTTATAGTCTGGATTAACACATAAGATACTTTTTATCCCGGTATTCCAGCGGGAACGAGTAAAACAGGATTAAACCTATTTCCTAACTCAAAAAAATCACCGACAACTGTTCCATTATAATTGTGTTTTAAGGTGAGGAGAGGGAAGAAGGGAGGGGGAGGGGGAGGGAGGGGTAGAGGGGTGAAGGGAGGGGGAGGGCGGGGGAGAGGGGAGATGAAGGAGAGAGGGAGGGGAAGAGGGAGGGGGGAAAGCCAAGCCCTGTCAGTGAAGATGAGTAACATATAACATATCACAGAGACAAAGTTTTACCATTAATAGTAATCCTTACTAATTAATTAATTTAACTACTTTTAAAATATCTTTATTGACCATAAAGGATTACAGTGTAAACATCTCCAGTATACATTTAATCCTGGAGATGTTAATAGTAAAATTAAACATCTACATTTTACAAGCTTAACTACTAGCTTATTAAAATTTATTGCCGGAATATAATATAATATAGTGTTTCAAAATAAGATGTGATAATAATTATGAAAATCATAAAATTTGTAACGTATGTTAGCTTAGAAATAGCAGAACATTTATAACTTGGTTATTTTGAATAAGAGTATTCCTTACTAATTAATAAGTATAGTAAAGTAAGTAATAATAGTCATTGGCTATATTTTTTTAATAATAATAATACATCTCTCACCAAAAAAAATGCGTTTTTTCTTTACCTTCAACGAACTTTTTCGTAATAAACAAGTGATTTTAACTACAATTATTCTAAAAAATACGCATTTTATAATCTTTTATAGTTTTAATTTTATCTTTTAACATAGATACTTGCTTAATGATTATTTCGCTTCATTGTTATATCCAAAATTCCAGACAGACGACTGAGAGGTATCTATTTATTTCTTAGCACAAACAACAGAAAGTAACAATATTTTTGTTAATACATGAGAGTACATTGGTGTTGTTCTAGGCTACTTTCCAAAAATATATGTGTATATATCATGGTTGTGTGAAGGCAGGTATATACTGTGGTTGTGTGATGACAGGTATATACTGTGGTTGTGTGATGACAGGTATATATACTGTGGTTGTGTGATGGCAGGTACATACAGTGGTCGTATGACGGCAGGAGGTATATGCAGTGGTCGTATGACGGCAGGTATATGCTGTGGTTGTGTGACGGCAGGTATAGCTGTGGTTGTGTGATGGCAAGTATATGCAGTGGTCGTATGACGGCAGGTATATGCTGTGGTTGTGTGACGGCAGGTAAATCTGTGGTTGTATGACGGCAGGTATATGTTGTGGTTGTGTGACGGCAGGTATATGCAGTGGTCGAATGACGGCAGGTATATACCGTGGTTGTGTAACGGCAGGTATAGCTGTGGTTGTGTGACGGCAGGTATATGCTGTGGTTGTGTGACGGCAGGTATATGCTGTGGTTGTGTGACGGCAGGTATATGCTGTGGTTGTGTGACGGCAGGTATATGCTGTGGTTGTGTGATGGCAGGTATATGCAATGGTCGTATGACGGCAGGTATAAGCGGTGGTTGTGTGACGGCAGGTATATACCGTGGTTGTGCGGCGCGGGGTCACGGTAGAGACGTGCTGCGCACGCGGCGCACGGCGACCCACTCGACTCAGAGCCGCTGGACCGCCCGCGGCCCGCGGTGTACTCTGCACACACAGACACACATATATGCACACATATACTTATATTGCATACTTGTAATGGCTATAATAATATTTTCCGTAGGATTTGTTGGCATACTGTATTGAAAGATTCGGATTACTTTAGACTACTCTGCAGTCGCATACAATTAAATGGTATAGTACTCATATTGTTTGTTGGTATAACCACCTGCCCAATAACATTTCTTTTTACGTCATGTACAGAGGGTCTAAAGTACGCAATTTAATTATTTTTAGGGTTCCGTACCTGCTGTAACTTTTTTTTACGAAAACTGAGAAATCTGGGAGAATTCGTCGGATTTTTAGACCCTCATAGCTTCGGCCCCGATAACACTAGAGGGTTCAAATTTTCAGGATCAAGTGTGGTCAGCGGATTTATAAAATATAAAAAAAAAAGTATCTGGCTTTTATACTTTCGATTTTATTGATACCTAAAATACGCCGATTTGCCATTGTTTGCGAAATGTTTCAATTTGTCACTAGATGGCGCTAGCCACACTTTAGCACACGCAAGCACTTCACGCACAAATATTTCCTAAGATTTAATGTTGGTATTGAATAAATGAGTAGCGCGAACATATTGGTGCCGAAACCCGGGAAGGAAGTGAAGTGAACTAGTGACTTGTGTTTGGATTACAGTGTTATGGACCTTGGTAAACAGTGAGTAAAGTGAAAAGACTTGGAATAAAATCAGTGATTCTCGGACTTGTAAAATTTTTACGGATTTCTGACACTTAGCAAATCCAGATTAAACTTTCCATTAACTTAGTTTATTTTACTCTGTACTGGACTTAGCAAATTCCGAGTTAAATTCTCATTAACTTAGAAAATTTCGAGTAAAGTTTCCATCGACTTAGTTTATTTTACTGAATAGTGGACTTGGAAAAAATACGTTGAATTTTATACTACACAGGACTTGTGATATTTTCAGTTGTACTCTTTATTAACATAGACAATTTCCGAAACTTATACATAATATGAACATTGGTTAATTTATTTGGTGAATGAACTTAGCATATTTTCATGTGGTGATTTAATAACTTTAAAACACTTTTGCTACACGGGACTTTGAATAACTTTGTGTTCTTCATAGACTTTGCTGCTGTGTGCCTATCATATTATGTGTAGTTAAAATTATCCAAGGAGTAAACTATTATACTACATTTATACTTCAAAATGGAGTCAATGTTGAAGCTTGTTGCACCTCAACTAGATTTATACGAAAGATTGATTAAAGCAGAACGTAACTTTCGAAAAACAGGGAAAGATAAAATTAAAAAGCCACTGATAGAAACAAGATTAGAAGCGCTAGAAGAATTATGGACAGATTTTAGAACAGGACATAAGGAAATTATGACAGATACAACGAAGGAGCAAAGAGATAAAGAGGAGTATTTCAAAAGCGATATTTATGATCAGTTTCAAGAACAATATTTGTCATATAAAACTTTATTGAAAGAAGTATACCAGACTTTTCTTACCGTGGAAAGTCATACAACAAAGAAGACAATCTCATCCAAATCTGACTGCAATGAAGTTGTTAAGCTACCTCGAATTGAACTACCCACTTTTAGTAGAAAATACAATAAATGGCAAACCTTTTACGATATGTTTTCGTCAGTTATACATGAGAACGCCAGCCTACCATCAGTACAAAAACTTCATTATTTGAAAAGTTGTTTGTCTGGAGAGCCGGAGCTGCTGATATGTAACTTTACCACAACTGATGCAAATTACACTGAGGCATGGGAACAGCTGTTAAAAAGATACAACAATAAGAAATACAACTGCAATAGTATTATGCAAATATTATTTTCGTTGAAGCCTATACAAATACAAATTTTTATTACTTTAAGAAAGTACAATGTAATTACACTATATATAGTAACTAAACATTAATAAACTAAGATCTAATCAAATTGTACAAACAGAGAAAGTTGAGCAATGAGTCCCAAACTAAGCTCGCGGCTTGTATCTTGGGGCTCTCGTGAGATGTTACCAGGGGCCTTGTTGTGTACAGAACGAGTCTTCCACTGCATTGAAGAACTTGTTAGACACTACTTCGTCGTGCTTAAAAAGTCTAGACAATATTGGAATCAGGACGGAGTCATGGGATGCAATTATAGTGTATATGGTTGTATCAAAGCTGGATCAAGAGTCTCGCAAATAATGGGAGTATCAGATAAGTGTGATGTCTGATGAACTGCCTACGTGGACTCAACTTATAGATTTTATGGAATCGAGATTCAGAAGCTTAGAGATGATCGAAAGTAGTAAGACAACCAACAGAAATGTATTACAGGCTACGAAACGAACAGTAAAAACAAAGTCTTTTAATGCAACTGTGCAAGAAGAGAAGAAGAATAATAGTACGATATGCCCATGCTGTAATGGTTCTCATCATATATGCCATTGTAAACAATTTGGAATCAAATCGGTTCAAGACAGATATAATTTTGTTCAGAACAATAGACTTTGCTTCAACTGTCTCGGATCATCCCATTCAGTTAAGAATTGTAGACAGACAACTAATTGCAGGAAGTGTGGTAGGAGACATCACACACTTTTACATGTTATCAAGGACCAAGAAGGCGCTACTTCTAACACGATAACACCGAACACTATGACGACGGAACGTGCTCAACAACCTATAGCAAAGGAAAAAGCTATAGTTATAACAAGACCCCTCAGACACACACATCGTAGCGAATTTTTCGAAGAATGAGCGACATCAAAGCTACAATGTTTTGTTGGCAACCGCAGTGATTAAAGCGAAGTCTAGGAGTGGCATCAAATTCGTTATTAGGGCTTTACTAGATCAGGGCTCGCAAGCCTCTTTTGTAACCGAATCAACCGTACAACTGCTAGGTCTGAAACGTATACCAATTAGTGGTTGGGTGTCAGGCTTAGGGGATGGACATACAAGAATCAAGCACATGGTTTCATTGAACGTGGAATCAAATCACAACCCTAATAATGCAATTGAAGTTAAAGCATACGTATTGAGTGCACTACCGTCAACAATTCCGAGCAGAGAGATACACTCTCCAATGTGGGTTCCTTTAGAAGAGATCCAATTAGCAGACCCAACATACACAACCCCAAGCAAGATCGACGTTTTGCTTGGAGCAGAAGTTTATAGCAACATTCTACTCAATGGAGTGGTGAAGCATCCTCAAGGACATCTAGTGGCACAAAATACAATCCTTGGCTGGATCATATCAGGTAGAATGTCGGAAGAATGTACATCAACAAATGTGATTAGTTTACACATTCAGACAAGAATAGACGATTTATTAAAACGATTTTGGGAAGTCGAAAACGAACCCCCATCAATTAAGAAAAAGATGACAAGCGATGAGCAGAAGTGTGAAGAAATATTTGAAGCGACAACAGTAAGAGCAGAGGATGGAAGATACATAGTAAGATTGCCGTTTAAAAATGAAGATCCAGAATGCCAATATGGCGAACATAGAAAAATTGCAGAGAAGAGACTAAATTATTTAGAAAGGAAGCTCGAAAAGAAACCTAGTTTATACGAAGACTACCGAAATGTAATAGAAGAATACAAGAAATTAGGCCATATGAAACCAGTAGATAAGAAAGACATTGATAATCTTACTGCTGTTTATCTTCCGCACCATGCAGTCGTTCGAGAAGATAAACTTACAACCAAAGTACGAGTTGTTTTTGATGCTTCATGCAAAGGAGTCAACAATGTTTCTTTGAACGACAATCTTCTAGTAGGTCCTAAACTCCAACAAGATCTAAGACATTTGCTCATGCGATGGCGGACTCATAAGATATGCATCATTGCTGACTTAGTCAAGATGTACCGTCAAGTACGAGTAGCTGATGAAGATACAAATTATCAAAGGATCTTGTGGCGAGCGAATCCGGATGACGAAATTCAGCATTTCAATCTGTTGACCTTAACTTTCGGAACGGAGTGTGCGCCTTACCTTACAGTTAAGTCTTTACAAAGGTTAGCTGATGATGAACAAACAAAGTATCCGATCGCTGCAGAGATAACGAAGAATGATTACTATATGGACGATTTGATGACGGGATGTAATTCGGAAGTTGAAGCTATACAAATATACGAAGAGATGAACAAATTGATGAGTGCTGGAGGCTTCGAAATTCAAAAATGGAGCAGTAACAATGAATATCTATTAAACTACATTGATAAAAACAAACATCGTACAAACAATTCCGTAGTGATACAACAAGATAAGGTAGTAATAGAGTGTCAGAGATATTGACCAGGACAGATTACGAGCAATGGGGACATGTATCGACATATATGAACCCAAGTGACTGTGCTTTACGAGGATTAAAGCCTAGTGTACTAATTGAACATTCCTTGTGGTGGCATGGCCCTACGTGGTTAAGAGAAACTTATGTGAAGAAAGAGATAGTCGAAGTACAAGATACACACGAAGAAGAAAAAGTAAAGACGTTATGTACAATAGAGCAACCGGTTATGACAGATAAACTATGGGAGAGATTTTCATCACTGACAAGAATGTTAAAAGTGTTGTCATATTGTCGGAGAATTTTGAATTTACAGACGCCAAAGATAGATCGAAAGACTATAAAATATTATGTAACAACAGAAGAAATAAATCAAACTTTAAAGAAATGTATCAAGCAAGTTCAAGAACATGAGTTTCAAGAGGAAATCAAACACCTGAAGACTAGAGGAAATGTTCCAAAGAAGAGTGTGCTTCATCCTCTCTGCCTAATCTTGAATCAAGATGGGATTTTAAGAGTTGGTGGACGTATTGATCTCTCTGATGCTAGTTATGAGAAAAAGCACCCTATTACCTTTTTCACCCTCCATCCCCTATTTGTGGGTGCACCCTCAATATGGATAATTCTAGAGAGTCCAAATTTCCAAATTAATTTAAAAAGTAGTCAATACATTTATAAAACATACAAGATTTCATTTATGTAGCTCTTATACTATAGATTTAATTCACATGTAAAATACGTTAACTTTTGGCACTCACACACTAATGATAGTTAGTTTCTAACGGCGACGCTAGATGGCGTGCGCGTCTACTTTAGCACACGCTATCGTTTTGCGCGCTTTGTTGTTTTGAATTGCTGCGTGCCATAAAGTAAATTATCACGTTCGCTGACAGCAACCACTTGCTATGACATTGTAATACGGCACTAACATTATCTAATACTATGCCCCGTCTACTGACGTAGTTAAACATTTAGAGGTATTAGTTATTGCGTATTTGACACTACGCCGACTCACGCTCACGCCGGTCGACGTAGTACTTGTGTGCGAGCAATAGTTACGTGTGCGTGTGAGAGTGTGTGTGTGAGGCGAACGAGACAACAATATTATACTATCTTTAAAATACTCGTAATACGACAGTAAGATGAATGAGGTTGCTCACAATACGACAGTAGATGTTACTGTTCATTATGCTTGTATAGAAAATCATCGTCGGTCAACGTAGTGAACGTATTTGTTAAAAAAATAAACCCTAAATCTAAAGTTGGTTTAGTGCACGTATTCCTATACAAAGGAAATAAGATGAACAATATGAGTAACGAAATAATTTCTTTGGGAGAAGGGCTAGGACCCGTAGGATAGGATCGTACGTTTCATAGTATGTCTGGAAATGGTTCAAGCATCATGCCTTTTTCATTCATCTGGGGGCACGGCCGTGCACCCGCCATGTGAGCCAGCGGGTACGGCCGGGATTATCTTTTCTCGAACACATTCGTCGGATTTTTAGACCCTCATAGCTTCGGCCTCGATAACACTAGAGGGTTCAAATTTTCAGGATCAAGTGTGGTCTACGGTCTAATAAAATTTTAAAAGTTTCATGTACCTAGCTTTTATACTTTAGATTTTATTGATACCTAAAATACGCCGATTTGGCACAAATTAATTGATGATCATAAAAAAGATAAAGTACTTGCTGAAGTCTTAGAAAGCTGAAATTTTGTATGTAGGCTACAATTTGCAAACAAACAACAGAAAAATTAAGACAATTGTAACTTTCACCCTCCAACCCCTATTTGAGGTTATTTGGGGTTATCCCGTTCTCGTTATCAAAAATCTAGGGTACTTCCAGAGGTCCTAGAAAGCCGAAATTTGGTATGTAGGCTACAATTTGCACACAAACAACAGAAAAATTAAGACATTTGTAACTTTCACCCTTCAACCCTATTTGGGGTTATTTGGGGTTATCCCATTCTCGTCATCAATAATCCAGGGTACTTCCTGAAGTCGTAGAAAGCTGAAATTTGGTATGCAAACTACGATTGGTACATAAACAACAAAAAATTATGATATTTGTATTTTTCACCCTCTACCCTTATTTGGGGGCTATTACGTTATTCTCATCAATAATTAATACAAGGTACTTCCTGAAGTCTTAGATAGCTGAAATTTGGTGTGGAAGCTAATATTTACATATGAACCACGAAAAAATTAAGATATTTTTACTTTTCACCCTCCAACCCTTCATTTGTGGGAGCACACCCCCTGAGTGTAATCAAAAAGATAGGGTACTTCCTGAAGTCATAGAAAGCTGAAATTTGGTATACAAACTACGATTGGTACATAAGCAACAGAAAAATTAAGATATTTGTATTTTTCACCCTGCAGCCCTTTTAAAGTGTGAACTTGTGTGTGTCTATATTTCTGTAACACAACATAACTTCAATATGGATAATACTAGAGAGCCCAAATTTTCAGGATAAAAAGTAGACAGTGCATTTATAAAACATACAAAGTTTAATTTATTTAGCTTTTGTACTTTAGATATGATTCACATCTAAAATACGACAATTTTACCACTCAGTGAGGATCGTTTGTCTAATTAGTTTCTAAAGGCGATACTAGATGGCGTGCGCCTCAAGTTAGCACACGGTATCATTTCTCGCGCTCTGTAGCAAATGAATTTTGGATGTCGACACGCTGAGGCACCTAGGTATTCCGTATTTATGGTTGGTCTGTTTTGTGTATTCGTTCGCCTCATTTGGTTCTCGTTTATGATAACGGTTTGTTTTGTATAAGGATGAATAGTGTCGTTTTCGTTTGTTTGTTTTATGTTTGTTTATTAAATACGGGTTTGTATTTATTTATACATTATTCGACTTTAATTGATGACTTGGACTTGGTTTGTTTTAGGTAGTACTTACTTAGGCTTAGGGACTTATTTACACAGAAAATTATAATACTTTCAACCGAGAGCTAATTTAGAAGCTTGGATTCGGGACCGATCTTGTTAGAGAAGGGGTATTAGGATATAGGTTAAGAATTTAAGTTATTGAATAATAGTTTGGATACAAGAATAATCTAAATGAGAATAATTTAGATGCACAGGGAAATACATTCCGTTAAAACAAAACGTTGCAGAAATTACAGGGTCTCTTACAAAAAGAAATGAAATCCCACCAAAAACATTTCATGTAAAATTGGTTGCCATGTGTCGCATTGTCATGATTAGATTAGATTAGATACTTTATTGACCTTATAACAGAGATTTGTTATACTAGGTAAGTCAGAATACATTATTAAAATTTAAATATAAAATTTACATAATACATGCAGCGAATTCCACCGTTATTTGAAATTATCAAACAATTATTAAATATAAAATTATAAAATAATGTCATCAATTGAGTATAAATTTGTGTCATTTCATTTAGGTTAATATGTAAAAAATAATTTAATTTAAGATACATGACATCATTATGCACTTCCATGTGAAAACAAATTTTCGCTTAACTTCATTTCCATAAAATCATTAAGCTTATAGAAAACATTTTGGACGAAAAACTGTTTAATTTTTCTTTTAAAAACTAGTAATGGTAACTTTCTTAAAGCAACAGGCAACTTATTGTACATAACCAGTTTGTTATGCACTCCTTGTTTTTCTACTTTGCGAAGTCTTACTCTTGGCAGGGCTAGTCTGTCGTTGTTTCTTAATTTATAGTTATGTTTTTGAATATCTATCATTCTCGGGTATTTTTCTTCTCTATCAGTGTGAATTTCAAGGAGGCATTTATAAATATAGAGAGATATAACAGTCATTATTTTATTCTTTATAAAGTATTTTTTGACAGATATTCTTCTTTTGAGCCCGTTTATTATTCTAATGGATCTTTTCTGACACTTTAACAGCTTCCTAATATCCGCACCATTTCCCCAAATTGTGATAGCATAACTTAGCAATGAATGTACATAAGCGAAGTATACGGAAATCAATGACTTTTTATCTATTAATGGCTTCAATTTGAAAAGAGCATAGTTTGCACTAGATACTTTTTTTGCAAATTTTGTCTATGTGCGCAGAGTGGTTTATAGTGTAGTCAATTGTATACCCAAGAAACACATTTTCTGATATTATTGGGCCTGTAAGTGTAACTTTTTTAGCTTGATACTTAATTATTACACTCTTGTTAGTGTTTAAAATTATTCCATTGGCTTCAAACCAGTCTCTTAACATATTCATGGCAGAAGTAATTTTTTGATCTAATCGTTCTTGATTTTTATCTGTCATGCCAATATGAGTATCATCAGCAAACAGGTTCACAGATGCCCAATTCGGAAGACACTGTGCGAGATCATTCACATATATCAGGAACAGGAGAGGTCCCAGTATCGAACCTTGTGGTATACCTATGTCAACAGAGGCTACCGAAGAATTATGTTGATTGACATTTACGGTCTGTGTCCTATTTCTGAGGTAAGATTTCATCATATCCAATTCTTTAGCGTCAAAACCATAATGTTTTAGTTTTAAAATCAAAATATCGTGGCGCAAACAATCAAATGCCTTGAATAGATCACAAAAAATACTAGCGCATTTCTGTGACCCATCCAGCCCTGTAAGAATATAGTACACTACTTCTCTAATCGCCATTTCCGTTGATTTATGCTACTTTCACTGACAAAAAGATATCAGATGAGATCTGACTGTTCTGAAGAGCCAAGCCGCTAACTCTACAAAATCTAACGCTACAATACTTATCTCTGTAAGCCTTAAATCTTGGCCAAAAAGCATGGCTTGGTCGTTTCACTTTCATGGAACTATTACATTACTATTCCAATTATACAACATTCAAGAGCATAACTTTTAGTTTCTTTTTCTTCCTTATAAGTCCATGTACGACATGTTATGCGACATATGTTTGTAACTGACCGCCGGAAAACGGCCAAGCCATGCTTTTTTACCAAGATTGAAGGCTTACAGAGATAAGTAGTGTAGCGTTAGATTTTGTAGAGTTAGCGGCTTGGCTCTTCAGAACAGTCAAATCTCATCTGATATCTTTTTTTCAGTGAAAGTAGCATGACAATGCGACACATAGCAACCAATTTTACATGAAATGTTTTTGGTGGGATTGCCATTTACTCAATCTATATATTTCAAAGCAAAGTATTACTTGCGGAGTAACAAGTGACATAATAGCATGTATATGAATGAATCATATGTACTTATATTATTGTTATTATTTTTTATCATTTAGTTATTGTATAGTGTTTTTTGACGTATGACATATTGTAAGGCGCGTCGCTCACACGAGCTGGAGTCGAGGCGGCATCGAGGCGCGGGCGCGGCAGAGGTGCTGTGCGCGACCGCGCCGCGACTCCACCGTCATTTTGTCATTATGTTTCGTGCGTAGACGTGTTTACACTGTAGTGTATGAAGGAAGCATAGCCGCCCGCGCCTCGACTCTAACAAAAACACCACACCTCGACTGTGCCGCGACGCCGCCGCGACCGCGCCTCGACTTACCAGTGAGCGACGCGCCTAATGATTCACCAATAAAATCTGTATCTGTATCTGTATCTATAGAAGATCGTATTTGATGTGGCGTTGCATGTTAAGGTGTGCTATTGCTCTATTGCTATTGTTCGTTATGTTGTAGAACATTGGGACGAACTGCAACTTTATACTTGTGCTGAAAACTGAGAAGTGTATCTAGATACTGACTCTTATTCAGCGTCTCTTATTCAGTATATGTGATTTTTTTGATGTCATGATCAAAAAAATCACATATAAATAAATAAATAAAAATATAAAATAAATAAACAATGTAAACAAAAAACATAATGAAGTAATGAGGGTATCAGTGTACCGTTCTGGTGCAGTAGGTTAGGTCTCGGCGGCGGCGCGGCGGCCAGCTCCGACTCTGCGCGTCCAAACGTACGCAAGTGAAGCGCACACGCCGCGTCTCCCGCACCCCTCCCCTCCGACATGCTGAATGTCGCGTACGGGCTGATCTCGAGCGAGCCTGCAACACACGACTCCGTCACGCTACCGAATGAGCTTCGAAGCGAGCGCCGCGCCGCCGGGAGCTCACCGCCCGCCGGCGAGTGAGCCTTCCCGTTCTGCTTGCTCGGTTCGGTGGAATAGAGTTGCGGGTGCGGCTCACAAGCCGCCGCGTGCGGAGTGCACTCGCGGCGTGAGCAGGCGGCGCCGCGCCGCGTCATCAGCGCGCCGCCGAGCGCCGCTAGCACCGCCGCCGCGCCGCCGCCGAGCAGGGCGGCACCCAGGCCGACGTGCCACGCGCCGCGCACGCCGCCCGCGCCGCCCGCGCCGCCCGCGGCTCCGTCCGCCGCTCCCGCCGCGCCGCGCCTCGTCTCCGCCGTCTCCTCCGCGGCGTTTCCGATACTCTCTGTGCGAACGCAAACTCCGCCGATTAGATATAGTATATCCGCCGATAGTCGCCGGTGCTTATCGGCGCCCGGCGACTTCGATCTAATCAGCGTTCTGGAGTGTCGGACACCAACCTCCGGTGAGCTTGCGCGTGGGCACACGGTAGAGTGCGGTGGTGTCTCCAGCGGAGGAGAGCGCCATGACGCGCACCTCGTACCAGGCGGCGGCGCGCAGGCCGCCGGCCACCGCGCTTTCGCCGTCAGTGGCGAGGTGGCGCCAGTCGCCGCCGGCCGCCGGCCGCAGCGCCACGCTCCACGCAGCCACGGGGCAGCGCACGCGCCACGACAGCAGGTTCAACCGCAGCGAAGACTCGTTCGTCCACACGAACTCGTTACCCGGCGCCGCCGTAGCCTCTACGCACATTTCGAATTATCTTAAGAGGCTCCGTTTCGACCGTGCGACACGAAAGTGCTCTAAATGTACTGACTGTCGCCTCTGGTGCGAGCGAAGAGCGGCGGAGAAGCTGGCGAGCCGCCGACGGCGTTGTGCGCCTGCAGCGTGACGCGGTAGCGCGCGCCGCACGCGAGCCGCGAGACCGTCAGTGTCAGCTCGTGCGCCGGCACGCGCGCGCTTCCTGCCTCCTCCTCCGCACTCACCTCTTCGCGAGACCACGTCACCGTATAGCCTGCGCCGAGATCGATCACGTAACTTTAAGCACAATTTTATTTAGATTCTCTTACACATATATTAAAAGTACATTTCTTGACGAACAACATGGTTTCATTAGAGGACGTTCCACGAATTCTAATCTAATCATAACTAATGAGTTTATAATTAATGAGATGAGTCAAGGTAAGCAGGTTAATAGTATATTTACCGACTATCGTAAAGCATTTGATAAAATTGTTCATACTTTGCTTCTCTCAAAGCTTCGGATAGCAGGTAGGTATACATGGTAATCTATTCAGATGGTATTCTTATTCATATTCATTTATTTCGTAATTCACACTTACACGTCAATACTTAATAATATAATATAATAATTAAAAGATAGATATTATTAATATCTATCTTTTAATTAATATATATCAAATATAACATTATAGGTTCTAGGCCACACTAGGTACTCATACTAGAGTACCTTACCTCAGGAGTAATTATTTTAATATTAATAAGACAATATCATAATGTGTAGTCAGTAATATAAATAATAAAATTAAAAATACAATGTCAATGTCATGTCACTATACAAACAGATAATAGACTGATTTATATTATGTCATGTCAATTACATTACTGGTTACAGGTACTGCTCCTATATCGAACATCGGCTGCAAGCAGTTGTACTCAACGGCTTTAGATCTTCATGGACTAAAATAACCTCAGGTGTACCTCAGGGTCCCTATTAGGCCCCCTGCTCTTTATAATTTTTATTATTGATTTAGCTTCTTGCTTCCTGCACTCTAAATTTTAGAGTGCAGAATTTTAGAATTTTAGAGTTTTTTTTTTCATCCTAGGCGTTCTAAAGTTGGTAATAGTTTTAGGAAGTTTCGGTTTATGCTTCTGATGTTGTAAGATAGGACCTTAAAATTGTATGATGAAATGTGTTTTTTACACAGTTCAGGTTTGTCAATGGTGCGACACTCTACTTTCAAAGTTTCTTCTAAGTCGTCAAAAATATCTGGGTTACCCATTGTCAAAATTTGTTAAAGTAAAAACACGTTTGAGTCTTTTAATACAAAGTGTCGCACAATTGAGACCAAGTAATGCGTATTTTATTTTGCAGCGTTTGTGTATTTGGTCAAGATTGGATTTAGGACTTAATTTCCCATTTGGTGCATTAGAAAACCGCGTTGAAGCTTGTCGTATTATTTGGACTTCGGGCCCATAGATATTTTGTGGGGTGTGTGAATGTATGTAATACAATGTATGCAAGCTGCTTCCAACCGGACTTTTTGGAGATCCATTTATGTTTTTGATGGGACATCATTAAATATATGTATATATAATTTTTTAAAGATTTTTTTAAAGAAGATTTTTGTAAAGAAGTTATAAGTACTTAGGTAGTTATTCATAACAAAATTAATATCAAATGGTTTTTGTTAATCTGCTGTATTTTCCTGCGTTTACGGGGTATAATTGTCTTTTTTCCTATATTATCTGTATTTTTAAAATGTTCTAGTGCATAGCCCAATTAATATCCAGCCCAATTAATATTTTTTATCCATTTTCTGTTTATACTAATTTGAATCGAGAGACAACCAGACATCAAAACGGCTCTCGCGCTTATGAGCGCGGCTGGCGCTCATTCGGGCAGTTCGGGCACGTTCGCGTCAAGTTTTTAGCGCACCACTCCCCACCCCGCTGCTCCACGGCCGCCGCGCCGCATCGTGCGCTGTGCTCCAAAATACCTATTATTTAATTATTTATAAGTAATCATCTTACACTATTGATGTGTGCTAAATATTCAAATAAATAATAATTAATACTAAATCCCAGTTAAAAATGTAAGAGATACGAAAGCCGACTATATTCTTAGCTAAAAGTAATAAAACTGATGTTTGGATTAAAAAAGATCCCATCAAAAACATAAATGTGAATTGAGAGCCAAGTTCAATAATATAAATGCCATAGTTGTTGACTTCAACGACAAAAGAAGTGAGATCTAAATGGGTGCCAAGTTCAATGGTCAGCCTGAAATTTATTTATAACAACATAAAATATTTTATTACAACTTCAAATATCACTTCTTCTTATAACTTAAGATAATATATTGAAACCTAAGGTCTGACTTGGCTAGTTTTCATATACGAATTATATTATAGCCTTCTCAAGTTTTAAAGCTGTAAGTTCTTATTTTATACTTCCGAAAATTTGGCTTGCTGGTAAAAACTAGCCATCAAACATAGGGCTCTTCCATGACTGTTTTAGTAGGTACTTAATAATAATTCGTATATGAGAACTAGCCAAGTCAGACCTTAGGTTTCAATATATTATCCTAAGTTATAAGAAGAAGTTATACTTATTTTACTACGTTTACGGGGTATAATTTTCTTGTTTGTGTTATTTTCTATATTTTCTTGTACCTTTGAAATGGTCGAGTGTCCCATTCAGTGTCCGGTTTTTTTGTAATGCGTTTTCTGTTTATACTTAATTTGGCCAAGTCGCGGTATAACGTGCGCAGACAGTTGTACTCTACAATAGAGCTCTCTTGTGCCTTGATTTGACTTGGATCTAAATTGATAAGATGTACTCCATCTAAGGTTTTAACTCTGGAGAGTCCAACGTAAGCCTGTCCTTTACTAAATATAGAGGAGCCTATTTCGAGAAGAGTGCTTTCAATTCAAGGCTCGAGAAGAGCGCTTTCAAGGCTACTATGGTCTCACGCAACCAAGTGGTTTGTTGTATATCACTATACTCAAACAAAGAATATGCAATCGAATGGAATAGGCAGCTTCCATCGGGAGGCATTGGAATAATTCGATGTACGATAAATGTGTCACCCACCAGTAATTCTATTGTACGACTCATTGTACAATATAGATACGTAGTAAAAAGATAATTATTTAAGACGATTACGTAACGAATTACCTGTTATCTATTGAATTCTCAAGAAAAATATGGGTTCAAAAGTTAACTATCTGTTACTAAAAATTTTACTCATTCAGAGTTAAGTTAACTTACCTACTTATACAAATTAATAATGCTAAAAATATTATTTACTTTTAATTTAAACTATTGCCTAAACCATACCTACTTTCTAAAATAATTATAATAATAATATAACCACAAATATAAAGTATTTTTTAAGAAAATCTATGAATTTCAAAGCATAAATCGCAACCATAAGTCAGGTATAAACAACCGCACAGTAAGACGACGCCAGTATCTTCGCATAGTATCTTCTAACTGGTCTGCGGACGGCGCTCACGCTTATGAGCACGGCTCTCGCTCGCTCGGGCACGTTCACGTCAAGGATTTTATCGCCTCCCCACCCCGCTCCTCCACGGCCACCACACCGTGCACTCGTGCACCGTGCTTCAAAATACGTATTGTTTAATTATTTATAAGTAATGGTCTTACACTATTGATGTACCCTTAATATTGAAATAAAAATTAATACTAAATCCCAGTTAATAACTTAATAAATACGAAAGTCGATTATACTCTTAGATATAAGTAGTTATATGTAATAAAACTGATACGTTTCAATAAAAAAACCGGAGAAGTGCCAGTCAGACTTGCCCACCGAGGGCTCCGTACAAACTAAATAAAAGGGGGAAATCATATATTTTTTTATATTTTCCTTCATAAACCGAAAAATATACATCGTAAAAATATTTAATACATTCCTTGCTCACCACTCAGAGCCGAGTGGGGCTATAGAAGTGGCGCCTCCCACTCGGATCCGAGCGAGCGTCCCGTTCATTTTGTAGTAGTCAGTAAACCGTCGGCGTTTGAAGCAGTCAACGTTGCTTTGCACGGCCACTCTGTACTTAATCAAAATTCGCCTAAAAAGTTTTGGTTCCCAGCTGAAATGAAGGGTCTGCAGGGAGCGAAGAATGTGTTAAAAATCTGTTTTAGCCTATGCTAATGATACGGTTAATTCACTTTAAAATTTGGGACCTCATTCCTTGCATAGAGACACTATTTTTTGTGATTAAATTTAAAATGCCCAGTTTTCGGATTTTTTCCTATACAATTTTTACTCTAACACAATGCTTCTGACCACATTTCAGAGTTCTAGGTCAACGGGAAGTACCCCATAGGTTTTGATTCCTCTGTGAGTGTCGAAATGTGCTATTTTTACGACATATTTGGCTGTAATTTTTTTTACGAAAACTGAGAAATTTTATTTTTCTTTCTGCAGCAAGATACTATAGATCTGCGTATATAGTTTTAATTTCAACTCGATATCTTCACGCTTTCCCGAGATAAAGGTCTTGACACCCGGACAGACGGACAACAAAGTGATCCTATAAGGGTTCCTTTTTTTCCTATTGAGGTACGGAACCCTAAAAATTAGGGTGGTATTTCACTCGTTATAAATGCACGTGCAGACCTTAAAATCCACATAAATATCGGCTGTCATAAATTTTGATTGCAAATTCTTACATTGCAGGCAATATTTTGTAAGTGTTCATACTAGCATCAATTATTTATCAATCATCCAGGCCTCTCAGCACCTGGTACATAAAACGCTGAAACGTCTGCGCGGCGTTACGTAGACCAAACGTCATTGAAGTGAATTCAAACAAGCCGAATGGAGTAGTGACGGCTGTTATCTCAGAATCATGCTTGCTCGCCATTGGGATCCAGTAATAAGCCCTCTTGATATCAATTATTGAAAAAATCTTCATTCCGTGTAGTCTAAATGTGAAATCTTGAACTCGTGGAATGGAATATCGATCTGGTGTCGTTATCGCATTTAGTTTGCGATAATCGCCGCAAATACTTGCTACTTGTAAATGCTTTTTTTGCTTCAATATATTTGTCAGGCGCAAACGGTTGCGGAATCAATTAATTGAAAAAATATAATAAAATGATAAAAATTACTAGTTTCGGATTTTTTCCTTTGTATTCACCCAACTACCTATCTGGATGCCAAATTTTAACTTTCTAGGTCATCTGGAACTGGGTTAGAATTTTGATCTATAGGTCAGTCAGTGATAAAAATTGCGATTTTTTGACGTTAATATCTCAATAACCGTTTGAGGTGTGTTTATGAAATTTGGAGCACATATGTATCTCACAGGTTTCAATATACGAGCCAAATTTGACATGTTTATGTGAAGTAGTTTATGAGTTATGAGAAGGCCAAAAGTGGCTCCAAATGGTTCGAGATAAATATACACCCGGTGCTGCACGCCAGTTCTACTTGAACTTGACTTGACACGCTTCCGCGTGTCTAGATATTAAGGGTGATATTCCACTCGTTATATATTCACGTGAAGACATTAAAATCTACATAAAGACTGGCTGTCATCAATTTTGATTGCTGATTCTTACATTACATCTTACACTCTTGCCAAAATTCATAGTTCTAGGTCAACGGGAAGTACCCCATAGGTTTTGATTCCTATGTGAATGTCGAGATGTGCGTTTTTACGGCATATTCGGCTGTAACTTTTTTTACGAAAACTGAGAAGTATGATTTTCCTCTGTGCAGCAAGAGACTATGGATTTGCGTATATGCTTTTAATTTCAACTCGATACCTTCACGCGTTCCCAAGATACAGGTCTTGACGGACGGACAGACGGATAACAAAGTGATCCCATAAGGGTTCAATTTTTTTTTGAGGCACGGAAAACTAAAAATAAGTTCGATGTCGAGATGAAACGGTTGAGTGTCGGAGGCGAGCTCACCGAGTATAGTCCCGCCGCCGTCGTGTGGCCGGCTCCAAGCGAGGTGCAGCGCGCGCGAGTCAGCGCGCACGAGCCGCGGCGCGCCGGGCGCGCTCGGCGGGCTCACCACCGCCAGTGTGAACACCGCCGCGTCCGACCCGCCCGCGTTCTGAACGCTGCACGTGTAGTTCCCGCCGCTCGCCGCCGATACCTCTGATACCATCACAATCGTGAGTCGAGAAAAATACAGACAGAAAACTGGCAAAATATAGAAGTGAAGCGTGAACCGACTGTGGAGGACGAGCTCTCCGGCGTCCGTGAGGGTGTGCGCTTGCGGCAGCGGTGTCCAGCGGCGGCGCACCGGGGGCGAGCCCACCGCGGCGCAGGGCAGCACCACGCGCGATCCCCGCGGTGCCACCAGCGCGCGGCTCGCAGAGGAGATGCGCGCCGATACTGCACGAGACGACCGGCGTATGTTCGTTACGTTCACTCGGTTAACTGGTCTAGAAGGAGGACGAGGGGCGAGGTAGGGAGTGTTCATTCGAGTACAAGACCTGTATGCATTGGCGCGGCGGTGACGCGCGGCGAGGCCGGGCCCGGCCCGCGCGCGGCCTCTGCGCGCACCCAGGCCTCGTAGGTGGCGGACTGCAAGCCGCGCACTTCTCGCCACACTTCCTCTTCGTGCGGCGTGGCTTCCACGCGCTGCGACCACTCGCTGCCGGCCCTTACACATACGACAATGTTAAGGTCGAACGGAGAGCTCGTCGTCGGGCGCTAAAAGAGCTAGCGAACGAGAGCGCATACTTGCCGAGCTCACGCGTGTAGAGCGTATAATGCGTGAGCGAGGCGGCGCGGTGCGCGGGCGCCAACCACGTGACGCGCACGGCATCTGCGCCCGCCGGTAGCGCGCGCAGCGCTCGCACCGCGCCCGGCACTGCGGAGCACGAGCACGGGAGTGAGCAGGAGGCGAGATGGCCTCGCGCCGCGGACTGTCTCAGTGGTCTCGAATCTCGAGAGCGCCGCACAGTGACGCCAACTTAGCTACTTTATAGCTAGATCTGGCTACTTTTAGACCCCCGTTAGCTACAATTATAGAAAAGTTGTAGCTAAAAATCTAGCTACGTTTTCTAGCACCTTTTGAACGTGACGACACAGACACAGTAACTTATGCACATTATAAATGTGTCAAACCAGTTTGACAGTCTGTATGATGGTGTAAAGCCAATCAAATCCGTGCCAGCACTCTATTAATCTTTTCATAAATTATAGAGTTTAATCTATTCTTAGATTATAGAGTGGTTGCACGTCATTGGCCAGTCACAGAGCCACAGAAAACTTCAGGATTTAGGGCGAATATATAATTGCGAGTCACAGCAAGCATATCGTAGGAAGACCAGCCACGAGATGGGCAGATAACTTCATACAAGTGGCGGGAAGACGATGGATGCAAGCCGCTTCGGTCGTTATTCGGTATATTTTGAAATCTATGGGTTAAGCCAATGTCCAGCAGTGGACTTTCATGGTTGAGATGATGATGATTACGAGTCAACAATTGAATAACCTGGGCTAGAAGTCTCGATTTTATTTGAATCAATTTATCAACAGAATTCTGTTGATAAGTTGATTTATACAGGCTGTATGGGCACAGTCAGAAAGTACAGAGTATAAGTTAGTAACAATTTATCTCTATATGCACAACATAATATCATGTTAGCACGAAAAGTGGTACGCCGAATAATAAAAGCTCGGGAACGCAGGACTGAGGTAGCTGTGCTCTTCTGCGACATGTCAAAAGCTTTTGACGTTGCAGATCACAATATATTGTCGACAAAGCTCGACTATTATGGTATATCCGGTCCCGCACATGATAACATCATAAGTTTCATGAGTGACAGGACTCAGTATGTCATAGGAGACAATGGAAATGTCAAATCCGATGGTATGACATCTGAAATCGGTGTGCCCCAAGGTTCCTCATTATCCAACTTAGCTTTCTCGCTCTTACTTAATGACTTGCCAAAGGCCACAGAAGAGGGAGAAGTATTTATGTATGCCGATGATGTTGCTGCAGTTGTAACGGCTGCAAATCTTGACCAGCTCGAACGGCGTTTGAACACTGTAGCTTCTGACCTTCTACTATGGTTCAAACACAACGGCCTGAAGCTTAATCTAACAAAGACACAATTTTTAGTCTTCGATCTCTCAGGTCGTAAGCGGCGTCGTTTAAAAGTTGATCTTGATGGAGAAACCATAGAACAAGTTTTAACAGCCCAATTTTTGGGCTTCCATCTAGATCCAGTGCTATCGTGGGACTCTCACATAGATAGATTATGTAGCAAACTAGGAGGAGCTTGCTATGCCCTTGGTCGAGTTGCGTCAACCCTACCAAAAGAAGCAGTGCGATCCTGTTACTGTGCCAGCGTGCAATCTCTGCTCCAGTATGGTCTAGAATTCTGGGGACGCGCTGCTGACTGGATGCGGGTGTTTAGATTGCAAAAGAGGGCCGTGAGAATGATGGCACATATCAAGCAGGACGAATCTGCCAAGCCTCATTTTATAAAGTTTAACGTATTGACATTGCCTTGTCTCCTCATCCTGCAAGTTGCATTATATGTGAGAGAGAATATAATTTTATACTCTAAGCGAGGTGATAGGCTACCCCGCCATACTAGGTATGGAAGTAAATTAGTTACTGTGCCGCGACTATTAACGAAGTCTGCCAAACAGATTCACGTGATGGGACCTGATGTGTACAATAGACTCCCACAAACGGTCATTGATGCTCCGAGCTTCTTTTCATATAAATCAAAGCTGAAGAAATGGCTTACTAGACAAGCATTTTATAGTTATGAAGAATTTCTTCAAATAAAAGTATGTATGTCTTAAAAACTGTACGTAGGTACTACAATTTTATCTAAATAAGTACTTATTTGAAATCATTAATTAATAATTATAGCTAATTTAATTTTATACTGTTGACTTGTAATTGAATAATTATCAATAAAATATGTCTATGTCTATGTCTATGTTGATTTGTTATATTACAGACAAATTCTCTTGTCAACAAAAATTTGTTGTCGAATGTGCCCCAGCTTTAGCTCACCCCTTGCGACTAATCTTCAACAAATAACTTACTTCCGGAACCTTCCCATCGATGTGGAAGATGGCTTTGGTTGTGCCATTACACAAAAATGGAGACAAGAATAACATCAGCAATTATCGGCCAATTTCGATTTTGCCTGTTTTTGCCAAAGTTTTTGAGAAACTGGTACTCCCTATTCTTTCTTCTCACTTCAATAGTATAATCATTACAGAGCAACATGGTTTCACAAAATCGAGGTCCACAGCAACAAATCTTGTCTCGTTTAATAATGATATATCTGGCATCCTTGACCAACATTCTTCGGTGGGAACCATTTATACTGATTTTAGCAAAGCATTCGACAAAGTAAATCACAAAATTCTCCTGCGTAAGTTTGCCATGTATGGTATAGCGGATCCCTTGCTCACCTGGCTTGCATCGTATCTACGCAGTCGAACGTCAATCGTAGTTGTCAATGGAGACTCGTCAGACTCTTTTGAAGCTTGCTCAGGTGTACCACAGGGTTCACATTTTGGACCGGTGTTCTTCAATTATTTTATCAATGATATAGATCAGTGCTTTACAAACTCTAAATTTTATCTATTTGCTGACGATTTGAAATTCTTCCGCTCCATGGATTCTAATAATGACGCTGAGATGTTACAGGAAGATATTAATCAGTTGGACGCTTGGTGTAATCAAAATTGAATGACTCTTAATGTGTCTAAATGCTTTGCAATGAGATTTACTAGGAAAACCAAACCCATGAACCGCCCTACATTTTTAATTAATAATATAGCAATTTCTAATGTGGATCAAATTAGAGATCTCGGCTTAATTCTAGACAGCAAGCTACGTTACCATAGTCATGTCGACTATATCGCATCCAGAGGTTTTAAGTCTCTTGGCTTTGTTCTTCGCAATTGTAGGGAATTGAGGTCAGCCGAAACAAAAATTATTTTATACAATTCTCTGGTGCGATGTGGTTTAGAATATTGTAGCACTATTTGGAATCCTTTCTATAGCGTCCACAAAAAGAGACTGGAAAGCGTACAGAAAAGGTTTTTATGGCATTTGACTTACTCATGCTTTCTTGGGAAAGAACTTCTAAGTTATGATTCTAGACTCAAGTATTTTAAAATGGAATCACTGGCACATCGTAGGCACACGTTGGATCTGTTATTTTTGTACAAACTAGCCAACGGGATCTTAGATGCGCCAGATTTACTCTCGAATTGCTAATAACAAATCCTCGAACGCTGCCAAGAGTATCGTGTTTTAACATCTTTTCTACTCCTACTTCTCGCTCCAACCTTGGGTTTAATGCTCCACTAGCGAGAATGGTGCGTCAATATAACATTGTATCTAAGACAACAGACATAGACATATTTGGCGACAGTTATAATATCTTCAGAGAGTCTTTGAAGTCTTTGACACTAAATCTATTTTAATGTAGCTAAATTTTATATCTATTGACATTTATTTTAATTTAATTGACATTATTATTTTGATTGCTTAACTTTAAATGTAATATATTAATTATCTTTGGTGTAATGTATAATTTTATATAATTTTTCGCTCTTGTAATGCATGCTATCCATCTATAATTATTGTGACATTTGGATTTATTCTTTATTATGTTAGACTTTTAAATTATTGTTAATGTACACAATGTTGATGGACTTAAATAAATAAATAAATATAGACCGATTTTATCGCTACAAAAATCGACATTAATTTACTTTGCACTAAACTGACTGTGTCCATACTGCCTGTGTGAATCAATTCATCAACCGAACTATCTTAATAAAATTTATTAGTAAGTAATAATTTCTATTATACCATATTTGTTTTTAGGGTTCCGTACCCCAAGGGTAAAACAGGACTATATTATATTATATACTAAGACTCCACTGTCTGTCTGTCCGTTTGTCACCAGGATGTATCTCATGAACCGTGATAGTTAGACAGTTGAAATTTTCACAGATGAAGATGATGTATTTATATTGCCGCTATAACAACAAATACTAATAATTTTATAGTTTAAAAAACTGAAACAACCGACTTCAGATTACGTTTACTTGTAATATTAGTAAGGATAATAATTAAATAAGGTGCTCAAGCGTTGAAGTGCTCTATTTTCTCCATATACACAGTAGGTTTTACTTTTAAAGCTCACTAAATCACTCACGATTGTAAACTTTTTAAAGAGACCTCTCTTCACCCGCTCGTTTTTTATTGTCAAGAATTACATTTATCATTGAATGTCAAATGCTTTGTCATCGCAGATTAGAAAATGTGCAGATGTTTACACGATAAACCTCAACATTTGACACTTTTGCAAAGAAAAACGTGTCAGTGGAACTCTGCGATTCTATAAATCTGACGCACTTACTCAGGAATCCAATGAAAAATTAAAAATATTTTTACAGATTATTCAAAAACTAATAAAGCAATGTTTATAAAATAATTATGAGACCAACTTGGGAGCTTTATCTATACACCAATTCACGAAACACAAAAATTGGTTCTCGCATGAGCGAGAAATTCGTGTACATACATAAAAAAAAATATACGCTACGAATTCATAACCTCCTCCTTTTTTATCATCATCTCAGCCATAAGAAGTCCACTGCTGGACATAGGCCTCCCCCATGGATTTCCAAAAAGACCGACTGGAAGCGGCTTGCATCCAGCGTCTTCCCGCCACTTGTATGAGGTCATCTGTCCATCTCGTGACTGGTCTTCCTACGCTGCGCTTGCCGGTACGTGGTCTCCACTTGAGAACCTTTCGGCCCCATCGGCCATCAGTTCTACGAGCTATGTTCCCTGCCCACTGCCACTTCAACTTGCTAATCCGCTGTGCTATATCGGTGACTTTTGTACGTCTACGTATCTCTCTAATTCTGATTCGATCTCGTAGAGAGACTTCGAGCATATCCCTCTCCATAGCTCGTTGCGTGACCTTGAGCTTCCTTATATGGCCCATAGTTAGGGACCACGTTTCAGTGCCGTATATCATCACTGATAACACACACTGGTTGTAAACTTTCGACTTGAGGGACTGGGGAATATTGGACGAGAAGACGCTTTTAAGTTTCCCGAACGCTGCCCATCCGAGTTGGATACGACGATTGACCTCCCTCGTAAAGTTAGACCTGCCTAATCGGACCGTTTGTCCTAGGTAGACGTATTCGTCAACAACTTCAAGAGTGAAGTTCCCTTCAGATATTGGGGTGGGCACTACATGGGCGTTCGACATAACCTTCGTTTTGCCCATGTTCATTTTGAGGACCACCCGTTGGGAAACTCTATTGAGGTCTTCGAGCATCGTACTGAGCTCTTCCATCGACTTTGCCATGACTACTATATCGGCGGCAAACCTAAGGTGAGTGATTTACTCGCCGTTAATATTGATGCCGAGCCCTTTCCATTCCAGAAGCTTATAGGCATCTTCCAAACCGGCGGTAAAAAGTTTCGGAGAGAAAATGTCTCCCTGCCTCACGCCTCTCTTCAATGGAATTGCCTCTGAATTCTGGTCTTGTACTCGGACTGACATGGTGGCGTTGTTGTACAAACACTTCAGCACTTCGACATACCGATAGTCAATACGGCATCGCTGGAGAGCCTCAAGCACCGCCCAGGTCTCGATCGAATCAAAGGCTTTCTCATAGTCCATAAACGCTAAGCAAAGGGGCAAGTTATACTCTTTGGTCTTCTGTAGCACTTGCCGCAGCGTGTGGATGTGGTCTATGGTACTATAGCCTTTTCGGAAACCGGCTTGTTCGGGAGGCTGGAAGTCATCAAATCTGCGTTCAAGACGATTCGTGATGACCCTTGAAAACAGCTTATAGACATGGCTCAGAAGCGAGATGGGTCTGTAGTTCTTCAGCAAAGTGTTGTCTCCTTTTTTGAAGAACAGCGCTACCACGCTTCTGTTCCATGCTTCTAGCGTTGTACTTTCAAGCACGACGGAATTGAAGAGCCTCTGAAGGACTTTCAGTACCGGTGTTCCACCCGCTTTCAGTAGCTCTGATGTAATTCCGTCGTTGCCCGGTGCCTTGTTGTTCTTGAGCTTTTTCAAGGCCATCCTAATCTCGTACAGGCTGATTTTTCAAGCCTCTTTTAGTCGGTTAAACAATAGAATAAAGTTAATATTTAAGGGGGGCTCCCATACAACAAATGTAATTATTTGCCATTTTTATAGATAATGGTAAGGAACCCTTCGTGCAAGAGTCTGACTTGCACTTGGCCGGTTTTTTTACCTCCCTTATCTACTTCTAGCCACTTTTTGGGGCCAAATCTAGCTATATACATGACAGTACAGTTGGCAACACTGGCGCCGCACTCACCATCCTCCCGTGTGGCGCAGTAGGCGGGAGCCGAGGGCGGGCCGAGGCCGGCGTCCGCGCGCGCCGCCACCCACACCGAGTAGTTGGTGTTGGGTGCCAGCCCCTGCAGCGAGGCCTCGCCCGCCCCTGCAGCCGGGCCCGCGCGTGCCGCGCCGCTCCCGCCGTTACCGGACGCTGATAATTTATTTATTTATTATCGGAAAACAAACAGCTGTTAATACACAAAGTAGGTAAGTGAATATAGGATCCCACCAAAAACATTTCATGTAAAATTGGTTGCCATGTGTCGCATTGCCATGCCACTTTCACTGACAAAAAGATATCAGATGAGATCTGACTGAATCTGAAGAGCCAAGCCGCTAACTCTACAAAATCTAACGCTACAATACTTATCTCTGTAAGCTTTAAATCTTGGTCAAAAAGCATGGCTTGGCCGTTTTCCGGCGGTCAGTTACAAACATATGTCGCATAACATGTCGTACATGGAAGAAAAAGAAACTAAAAGTTCTGCTCTTGCATGTTGTATAATTGGAATAGTAATGTAATAGTTCCATGAAAGTGAAACGACCAAGCCAGCCCCAGTTTTTGGAGGGATACAAATAACAAACCCATATTTACTAAACAAACATGAAACAACGAACGAAAACGACACTATTCATCCTTAATTCTTTATACCAAACAAACCGTTATCATAAATGAGAACGATCAAATACACAACACAGACCAACCATAAATACGGAATACCTAGGTGCCTAAGCGTGTCGACATCCAAAATTCATTTGCGACAGAGCGCGAGAAATGATACCGTGTGCTAACTTGAGGCGCACGCCATTTAGTATCGCCTTTAGAAACTAATTAGACAAACGATCCTCACTGGGTGGTAAAATTGTCGTATTTTAGATGTGAATCATATCTAAAGTACAAAAGCTAAATAAATTAAACTTTGTATGTTTTATAAATGCACTGTCTACTTTTTATCCTGAAAATTTGGGCTCTCTAGTATTATCCATATCGAAGTTATGTTGTGTTACAGAAATATAGACACACACACAAGTTCACACTTTAAAAGGGTTGGAGGGTGAAAAATACAAATATCTTAATTTTTCTGTTGTTTATGTACCAATCGTAGTTTGTATACCAAATTTCAGCTTTCTGAGACTTCAGGAAGTACCCTATCTTTTTGATTACACTCGGGGGGTGTCATGCTCCTACAAATAAAGGGTTGAAGGGTGAAAAGTAAAAATATCCTAATTTTTTCGTGGTTCATATGTAAATATTAGCTTACACACTAAATTTCAGCTTTCTAAGACTTCAGGAAGTACCTTATATTAATTATTGATGAGAATGGTGTTCCTTGATGAGAATCGGATCGGTGATAAGAGGGGTGGTTCCCATAAAAAGGGGGGAAGCTTATTGCGGCGTTAATTACCAACCGATTTTAATGATATTTGGTAGGTAGGTAAAGTACACAATTATTACAACTTTTGGTAAAAATCGGCCAAGTGCGAGTCGGACTCGCGCACGAAGGGTTCCGTGCTATCATCTATAATAGAAAATCGTATAAAATAACGAGAAATCAACGAAATTGGGTATGTAAAGTTTTTTTTTGGTATTTTTTTTATATTTTTATATGATAGAATGGATCATTTAGAAAAACTAATTTCAATATTTTTTTATTCTGTTCAGTACTTATTTTTTAATATTTTTTAAAGATAAAATCGTCAGTAGGAAGGATGACGTCATCGTACCTACTGAATAAGATGTTTTGATAGCCAACATGAACTAAAAAATACATATACGTCAACTTGACAGTGACATGTACCTATATTCGTTTTTGTCTCTGACTGATACAAGAGATCATCGGTTTTTGTTGTGTTTTGAAAAAACAAATACGTTGTGTAAACATAAAGAATGAAAAAAAGAATAATTAATATTGAGCTCGTTGTAATTAATTAATGTTTTCTAAGGTCTTCGCGATAGTGTTTGTGCATTGAAATGAAACAAATTCACAATATTATTCAGAAACTACAACTGTGAAATGTTTCGACTTTCGTGCCAAAAATCCTAATAAACTGTTTTTTTCAAGTAAAGGAAACCTTTAAAAGACTGGTGTGAACAAGTTAACGTAGAATATGTTCCTGGGCGAAGCATTGATGCTGCAGTACAATGAACCAGAAAAAGGAACCAGAATAAAATAAATAATGTATAAATGTAAATAAAATAATCCCTTATATAATTACAATGAAATTGGTATATAATTAAACACAATAAAATCATTTCAAAAAAGAAGTTATGTACTGTCAATCACTTTTATTTCATATCCTGGCATTGTTCATAAGTTTTAGCTCTTTAGCTCCTCGGATTTTTGCGATGTTGTTCTTGTCGCTAGTTGAGATGAACTCCAGAATGATAAGATTCTCAACCTTAGGTAAGTTAGCAGAGTCGGCACTTGTGAGTTTTTATGTATTAGATTAGGCATTTATTTTTATAGTTAATATATTTCTAAATATTTACTTACAAATATTCAAGTTTCTACATGTTAATTAAGATCGAGTAAAAATTGCTTAAAAATTACGTTTGTTGTATGGGTTATACTTTAATATTTACTTTATTGTTATTTAATTATTTATTTTGAAAGGTATTATACAAGTAAATATTCTGTGAAAATTTGAAGCGTCTACCTGTTACCGTTTTTAATATTGAGCAAAAAAATACGAAAAAAACACGTTTATTGTACGGAGACCCCCCCTTAATATTTTTTTTAAATTTTTTGTGTTTCTTGTTATAGCGGCAACGGAAATACATCATTTGTGAAAATTTCAGCTTTCTAGCTATCACGGTTTATGAGATACAGCCTGGAGACAGACAGACAGACAGACAGACAGCGAAGTCTTAGTAATAGGGTCCCGTTTTTACCCTTTGGGTACGGAACCCTAAAAATAAAAATATTAAAGGGGGTCCCCATACAATAAACATGTTTTTTTCAAGTAAATATTCTGTGAAAATTTGAAGCGTCTACCTGTTACCGTTTTTAATATTGAGCAAAAAAATACGAAAATAAGTATCTATATTAAAAGAAAAACAAAATACCCGACTGCAGAAAAGCAGTTTTTGCAGTCTAACTTACTATTTCGTTACACTTGATACGCTGTTGAGTGTACGTTTTTTGTATGAAAGTGTGCGTAAAATCACTGTAAAATATAAATGCGCATTCTTTAGAAGAAATATAGTAGTCACTTGTTTGTTGCGTAATAGTTCGTTGAAGGTTACAAAAAAAACGATTTTATTTTATTTTTGCAAGAGATGTATTATTATTATCATTTATTTATTTCGATTCTTAATTTTATTTTTTTTACAATACAAATATAAACATATAAAAATAACATAAATATTGTAAAAACTTAAAACTAGTGTGTTGTGTATTATTATTATTATTACAAAATATTATAGCCTATGACACTCTGGAAATGAAGACGATTTTAATGACACCTCGCACATAAAAATAGGACAAGCCGTTTAGGCTGTAGGCTGTCATATAGAAACATACATACATACATCTGTTTCTGTGGTATGTTATATGTTACTCATCTTCACTGACAGGACTTGGCTTTGCCCCTACCCCCCCCCCCCCCCCCCCTTCCCTTCTCCCCTCTCACCTTAAAACACAAATAATTGGCACAGTTGTCGGTGATTTCTTTGAGGTATGAAATAGGTTTAATCTTGTTTTACCCGTTCCCGCGGGAATACCAGGATAAAAACTACCTTATCTGTTATTCCAAATTATAAACTACCTGTGTGTCAAATTTCAGCCAAACCCGTCAAGCCGTTTTACCGTGAAGAAGTAACAAACGAACACAAACTTCGCATTTATATTATTAGTGTGAATTGTGATGTGATTTATTAGCATTTTCTATTCCAAACTCCAATGAAACATATAAGTTATATATATATTCGTAATCACCGTTAAAAACTCTTTATTTTGATACCACACTCGATGTATTTTGAAAACATGTTTTTTTTGAGATTACTTTTCCCCCCAAATTATCCTTAATTTTGTTTTTTTTTTTAATTTTGATGTACCCAGTGTCACTCTCACGACTAAGACGAATCTATTGACACCAATCACATTAAAATATGATAAGCCGTTTAGGCTCTAGGGCGTGCCAAAGAAATATACATACATACACTCGAAAAACATAACCCTCCTTCTTTCGCAGTCGGGTAAAAACACGTTTATTGTATGGGGACCCCCCTTAATATAGGTATTTTGTTTTTTTTTAATTTTTAGTATTTGTTGTTATAGCGGCAACGGAAATACATCAGTTGTAAAAATTTCAGCTTTCTAGCTATCACGGTTTATGAGATACAGCTTGGAGACAGACAGACAGACAGACAGACAGACAGCGAAGTCTTAGTAATAGGGTCCCGTTTTTACCCTTTGGGTCCGGAACCCTAAAAATGAACAGAATTGGTCAACTGGTTGTCGAGATATAACAACCAACTTCAGATTCCATGTAACAGTGAGGGCGCGTGGATGTGCTTGATGCATTTTAGCGCTGAATAATTTTCTTTATTTTACGTTTTCTCCATTTATAAAATTATTATTTGTTTTTATAAGAATATACATTGTTTTTTAATTAAGGGCATTTAACTATATCCTATTTTTTGTATTAAAATTAAATTGATCTTTCAAGGTGCTTAAACTTATGGATAAAATGTTTTTTGACCGTGAAATTACGTTAGAAAAATCACTTAAAATTGCGACAACGGCCAAAATTTTACATACGGCCTCCTAAGCTAACTTTATGTAGTTATTATGTACAGATGATCCAAGGTGAGCTGCAAATAAGCTCTCTCGCGAGGTCTACTGTTCGTAGAACTACTAGTTTTATTTGAACTAATTATGACATGTACTTAAGTTGTATCTTTAAAAATGAAATGTCTAATCAGTCAAGATACGGGTGATTTAATTCACCCAGTTTGACGGTTAGCTACTCGATCATAGTGTACTGTTTTTTATTGTAAGAATAAATGAAAATGAATTGAATGTCCAAGGCTGCGGCTGAGTGTGCGCTGGATTTGGCATTTCCAATGGACAGGTTTCGCATGTACGACACATTTCCTCGATATCCGCATCGATTTTAGGCCAATATACGTGCTACGAGCGAGTGATTTAGTTTTCACCATGCCGAAAATTTTGAAACAGTTACACAGTAGCCACATACTGTGTAACTGTTTCAAAATTTTCGGTCGTAAGGACGGCGAGACCACTATCCGATAACCCCACTTCAAACAGTTTGCATCACCATACATTACGTCTAACATAATACGGTCCTACGTCATCATCTGTACATATCGCAGGCCAACCCGATAGAACGTATAACAATACTTTACTGAGCACCGGATCTGTGGCGGTCGCTTTCCGTACGTCGTTAAACGAGACCGGCAAAAATTCTTCTACAAAAATAATATCCCATCAAAAACATAAATGTGAAATGAGAGCCATGTTGTTCATATTATAGCCTTTTCAAGTTTTAAAGCTGTAAGTTCTTATTTTATTATTCCGAAAATTTGTCTTGCTGGTAGAAACTAGCCATCGAACATAGGGCTCTTCTATGACTATTTTAGTAGGTATTTAATAATAATTCGTATTCATATACGAATTATTATTAAATAGCTAGTTCTCATGAACTAGCCAAGTCAGACCTTAGGTTTCAATATATTATCCTAATTTATAAGAAGAAGTGATATTTGAAGTTGTTATAAAATCTTTACGTTGCTGTAAATAAATTTCAGGACTGGCCATTGACCTTGGCACCCATTTAAATCTCACTTCTTTTATCGTTGAAGTCAACAACTAAGGTTATTTATCATAATATTGAACATTGCTCTCATTTCACATTTATGTTTTTGATGGGATATCATTACTTTTTGTACAGACATTATTAGTAGGTATAATAAAATAAAATTAATATCAAACGATTTTTGTTAATCTACTGTATTTTCCTGCGTTTGCGGGGTATAATTGTCTTTTTTAGGGTTCCGTACCCAAAGGGTAAAAATGGGACCCTATTACTAAGACTTCGCTGTCTGTCTGTCTGTCTGTCTCCAGGCTGTATCTCATAAACTGTGATAGCTAGAAAGCTGAAATTTTCACAAATGATGTATTTCCGTTGCCGCTATAACAACAAATACTAAAAATAAATAATCGGCCAAGTGCGTGTCGGACTCGCGCACGAAGGGTTCCGTACTATCATCTATAATACTACAAAGTTTAGTTCTGTTTATAAAATAACGAGAAATCAACGAAATTCCAAGTAGTACATTGCAAACTTATAGATAGGTTTTCGATACACATCCGGGCAGCATGACGACGCTCGCGCGAATACGCGCGGCCATGGCTCGCTCCGTGATGTTACCTCCCCCGTTACCCGCGCGGCCGTTGCTTAGTAACCGCCTCGCGCTCGCGCCACCACCACACCGCGGCGCGGCGCTCGCACCGCGTTTAGATGCACGGATTATTTTCATTTTGTGAGTTTTTATGTATTAGATTAGGTATTTATTTTTATAGTTAGTATATTTCTAAATATTTACTTACAAATATTCAAGTTTCTACCTGTTAATTAATATCGAGTAAAAATTGCTAAAAAATTACGTTTGTTGTATGGGAGCCCCCTTTAATATTTACTTTATTGTTATTTAATTATTTATTTTGAAAGGTATTATACAAGTAAATATTCTGTGAAAATTTGAAGCGTCTACCTGTTACCGTTTTTAATATTGAGCAAAAAAATACGAAAAAAACACGTTTATTGTACGGAGACCCCCCTTAATATTTTTTTTTAAATTTTTAGTGTTTGTTGTTATAGCGGCAACGGAAATACATCATTTGTGAAAATTTCAGCTTTCTAGCTATCACGGTTTATGAGATACAGCCTGGAGACAGACAGACAGACAGACAGACAGAGAAGTCTTAGTAATAGGGTCCCGTTTTTACCCTTTGGGTACGGAACCCTAAAAATAAAAATATTAAAGGGGGTCCCCATACAATAAACATGTTTTTTTCGTATTTTTGTTAAAAATTTAAAATATTTTAATGTTTATTTACATTTTATTTTTCTCTGACAGCTTAGACAGCGGAGTCAAAATTCAATCTCTCAAAAAATTTTTTTTTTTATTTCAAGTTTTTAATCAATAACGAAAAGGTTTATTAAGCTTTTACACATGATTTCCTGGCCATATATTTCAAATTAATTCCATATGTATTTTGTAAATGAAACCAGAAATCAGTTTAAAAGCGGAACCTCTTGGCCCGAAGGGTCAGTCTGATTCCTGATTCAGAGTTTTGACTCCAGCGAGAGAGAGTTTTACGTTAAAATGTTATAATCAACAGTGAAATAATTAATTGTATAAAAGTATTATTTTATTATTTTACAATGGTAAAAGTTCAACACTACCAGTTTCTCAAGTGAATTTGTGAAAAAAAATATGGTATTATAAATCTTGGCGAACAATTCTCCTGGTTGAATTGTCCTGAAGCTTCCACATCATCTTCCCCACAGATGATGTAATGATCGAGGAAATGTGTCGTAATTCGATCTAACCACCCTGGATAATGTGGTACCTTGGAAAAAACGAATAAATGGTGAGCTCATCCAATTTAATAATAACTCTCGTTGGAAAGAGAATAACTACCTGGAGACACTTCAATAGGTTTCCACTGAACCTTTTCTAAATTTATTTGGAGTCTTATATTCTTCAATCTCCATCTCCAACATTTTAAAATTTTTTGTAAATTAGATTGTTTTGTTGATTGTTTGATTGTTTTGTCTAACTCTTAATTCTTTTTAGGGTTCCGTACCCAAAGGGTAAAAACGGGACCCTATTACTAAGACTTCGCTGTCTGTCTGTCTGTCTCCAGGCTGTATCTCATAAACCGTGATAGCTAGAAAGCTGAAATTTTCACAAATGATGTATTTCCATTGCCGCTATAACAACAAATACTAAAAGTTAAAAAAAATATATAAAGGGGGGTCCCCATACAATAAACGTGTTTTTTAGGGTTCCGTACCCAAAGGGTAAAAACGGGACCCTATTACTAAGACTTCGCTGTCTGTCTGTCTGTCTGTCTGTCTGTCTGTCTCCAGACCGACAGACATCCGACCAAAGACCGATTGGAAGCGGCTTGCATCCAGCGTCTTCCCGCCACTTGTATAAGGTCGTCTGTCCATCTCGTGGCTGGTCTTCCTACGCTGCGCTTGCCGGTACGTGGTCTCCACTCGAGAACCTTTCGGCCCCATCGGCCATCAGTTCTACGTGTTATGTGCCCTGCCCACTGCCACTTCAACTTGCTAATCCGCTGTGCTATATCGGTGACTTTTGTACGTCTACGTATCTCTTCATTTCTGATTCGATCTCGTAGAGAGACTCCGAGCATAGCCCTCTCCATAGGTCGTTGCGTGACCTTGAGCTTCCTTATAAGGCCCATAGTTAGGGACCACGTTTCAGTGCCGTATGTCATCACTGGTAACACACACTGGTTGTAAACTTTCGACTTGAGGGACTGGGGAATATTGGACGAGAAGACGCTTTTAAGTTTCCCGAACGCTGCCCAGCCGAGTTGGATACGACGATTGACCTCCCTCGTAAAGTTGGACCTGCCTAATCGGACCGTCTGTCCTAGGTAGACGTATTCGTCAACAACTTCAAGAGTGAAGTTCCCCACAGATATTGGGGTGGGCACTACATGGGCGTTCGACATAACCTTCGTTTTGTCCATGTTCATTTTGAGGCCCACCCGTTGGGAAACTCTATTGAGGTCTTCGAGCATCGTACTGAGCTCTTCCATCGACTTTGCCATGACTACTATATCGTCGGCAAACCGAAGGTGAGTGACGTACTCGCCGTTAATATTAATGCCGAGCCCTTTCCATTCCAGAAGCTTATAGGCATCTTCCAAACCGGCGGTAAACAGTTTCGGAGAGACAACGTCTCCCTGCCTCACGCCTCTCTTCAATGGAATTGCCTCTGAATTCTGGTCTTGTACTCGGACTGACATGGTGGCGTTGTTGTACAAACACTTCAGCACTTCGACATACCGATAGTCAATACGGCATCGCTGGAGAGCCTCAAGCACCGCCCAGGTCTCGATCGAATCAAAGGCTTTCTCATAGTCCACAAACGCTAAGCAAAGGGGCAAGTTATACTCTTCGGTCTTCTGTATCACTTGCCGCAGCGTATGGATGTGGTCTATGGTACTATAGCCTTTTCGGAAACCGGTTTGTTCGGGAGGCTGGAAGTCATCAAACCTGCGTTCAAGACGATTTGTGATGACCCTTGAAAACAGCTTATAGACATGGCTCAGAAGCGAGATGGGTCTGTAGTTCTTCAGTAAAGTGTTGTCTCATTTTTTGAAGAACAGCGCCACCACGCTTCTGTTCCATGCTTCTGGCGTTGTACCTTCAAGCACGACGGAATTGAAGAGCCTCTGAAGGACTTTCAGTACCGGTGTTCCACCCGCTTTCAGTAGCTCTGATGTAATTCCGTCGTCGCCCGGTGCCTTGTTGTTCTTGAGCTGTTTCAAGGCCATCCTAATCTCGTACAGGCTGATGTCCGGGATATCTTCGGTATAATGTCGAGTCAGTTTGGCTCTTGGATCTTTGCCCAAACTGCTAACAGGTTTTGCGACTGATGTGTATAACTGTCCATAGAACCTCTCGATTTCCCTCAAGACTTCTGCTTTAGTCGACGCTATACTGCCATCTTCCATCTTCAGCTTCGTCAACTGGCTCTGCCCAATAGACATGTCTTTTGCAAACACTTTGGAGCCTTTATTCCGCTCTATCGTCTCTTTAATACGATTAGTATTAAAGGTACGGATGTCGTGTCGCATAGACTTTGATATGAGTCTATTGAGCCGCCTATATGACTCGGCGTCACCGGAAGACTGCAGTTGCAATGAGCGTCGTTCAGCCATGAGGTCGAGGGTATGGCTCGAGAGCTTTTGCGGTCTGTTTGTACGGTGGGGCTTATAAAACTTCGCGCCCACCGTACGGACAGTTTCCACAAACCTGTTATTGATCTCATCCACCGATGCGCAGCTCTCCAGGCACTCGAAGCGATTTGATAGTTCGAGCTGAAAGCTCTCGGGGTTTTGGATATGGGCGCGAGTGGGTCGGAGTGTAGACTTTATCATACGGGACCTCTCAAGTTTAACATTAATATTCAAAGTGCCTCGTACCATTCGGTGATCACTTCCGGTTTTAACCATGTTGATCACAGAGACATCATTGAATATTTGTTTCTTGGTGGTCAGGATGAAGTCTATCTCATTTCTCGTAGAACCATCGGGACTCAACCAGGTCCATTTCCTATGAGGTGGCTTCTGGAAGAAAGAGTTCATCATGAAGAGTCCCTCTTTCTCCAGAAAGTCGGCCAACCTCTGTCCCCTGGGGTTCCGTTGTCCATATCCAAATTGCCCCACTCTCAACTCACTTTCGCATTTCCTGCCCAGCTTCGCATTGAAGTCCCCCATAACAACATTAAAATAGGTCTCAGAAGTGTGTATGGCCCTACTAATGTCCTCATATATCACCTCTACCTCATCATCCGAGTGTGCCGAGGTCGGTGCGTATACCTGGATGACCTTCAACGAATATCTCTTGGATACTCTGAGTATCAGGTACGCAACCCTGCTCGATACACTGTCGATGGCAAGAATGTTGTTAACAAGGGACTTGTGGACGAGAAACCCGACACCACCTTGGGACTGTTGGTCGCCCTCCCGGTAGTATAGTAGGTTACCGGATTTCAGGGTTATCGTGTCCTCACCCTCGCGTCGGACTTCTGATAACCCCAGGATATCCCAATGTAACCTACTCATTTCTTCTTCCAGCTCAGCTAGCTTCTCGTCTGTCCTCATCGTGCGAATATTGTGTGTTACCAGGGCCAGTCGTCATTTATACAGGGGGTGGTAGCCGGATCTCTTCCGGAGATTCTTAGCACCCCTTGCTCCGCCGTGACCGGGACCGCTACCGTAGCCCGGAATAGCGGAGCTGCCGGGGACTGGGGGCCTGGTTTTTTCGTTGCTTATCATAGGGGGGGTTTTGCCATTACTCGCCACGCTTGGCATGCGGGTTGGCGAGCGCAGTGGGTAGCGTTTTCCGCAGAGGATGCTGCTGCCCATCTCTGGTAATATTTCCCTTAGCCGGTTCTTACGGCACCCACGGGAAGAGAGGGGGAGGTATATTCTAAGCCGGTACCCCACGGCTATCAACATATAACAATATCATAGAATAATATAAATAATAAAAGTTTATTTTACCACAGCCGATAGTGGCGGCTTACCCAGCTACCCGCGCCCTGTGACATTTCTGACCAGCTCAAAGAGGTTGGCAACGGCCGATAACTTTTTTTCTCAACCTCTTTCTCAGTGTAGGATTTTTTTTTAGCGGGTAGCGGGGGAGGTAACATTACGGAGCGAGCCATAGCCGCGCGTATTCGCGCGAGCGTCGTCATGCTGTCCGGATGTGTATCGAAAACCTACCTATAAGTTTGCAATTTACTACTTGGAATTTCGTTGATTTCTCGTTATTTTATAAAAAGAACTAAACTTTGTAGTATTATAGATGATAGTACGGAACCCTTCGTGCGCGAGTCCGACTCGCACTTGGCCGATTATTTCGTATTTTTTTGCTCAATATTAAAAACGGTAACAGGTAGACGCTTCAAATTTTTACAGAATATTTACTTGTATATTACCTTTCAAAATAAATAATTAAATAACAATAAAGTAAATATTAAAGGGTTTCCATACAACAAACGCAATTTTTAAGCAATTTTTACTCGATCTTAATTAACAGGTAGAAACATGAATATTTGTAAGTAAATATTTAGAAATATATTAACTATAAAAATAAATACCTAATCTAATACATAAAAACTCACAAAATGAAAATAATCCGTGCATCTAAACGCGGTGCGAGCGCCGCGCCGCGGTGTGGTGGTGGCGCGAGCGCGAGACGGTTGCTAAGCAACGGCCGCGCGGGTAGCGGGGGAGGTAACATTACGGAGCGAGCCATAGACGCGCGTATTCGCGCGAGCGTCGTCATGCTGCCCGGATGTGTATCGAAAACCTACCTATAAGTTTGCAATTTACTACTTGGAATTTCGTTGATTTCTCGTTATTTTATAAAAAGAACTAAACTTTGTAGTATTATAGATGATAGTACGGAACCCTTCGTGCGCGAGTCCGACTCGCACTTGGCCGATTATTTATACTATCCATATTTTTATACGCTTAATAAAACTAACTTTACTATTGTAATTTCACATCTTTTTATTTTAGATACTTAAGGTCTAATTAGGTTAGGCAGATCTTCTGTAGGACTGCACCTATTAGGCCTAACAGTCCGTTACACCCATAGATGTAACGTGACAGTATGGAGTAGTGACGGCTGTTTTCTCAGAATCTTGCTTGCTCGCCATTGGGATCCAGTAATAAGCCTTCTTGATATAAATTTTTGAAAAAAAAATTATTGCGTGTAGTCTAAATGTGAAATCTTGAACTCGTGGAATGGAATATCGATCTGGTGTCCTTATCGCGTTTAGTTTGCGATAATCGTCGCAAATACGTAGTCCGTCTTTCTTTCTGACAGTGTGCATCGGATTCGCCCAGGCGCTATTCGATGGCTGACAGACATCCATGTCCATCAGGTGCTCAAACTCTTTTTTGCTTCAATATATTTATCAGGCGCAAGCGGTCGCGGAACTAATTAATTGAAAAATTATAGTAAAATGATAAAAAAATACTAGTTTCGGATTTTTTCCTTTGTATTCACCCAACTTTCTATGTGGATGCCAAATTTGAAACTTCTAGGTCATCTGGAACTGGGTTAGAATTTTGATCTATAGGTCAGTCAGTGATAAAAATGGCGATTTTTGGACGCTAATATCTAAATAACCGTTTGTGGCGTGTTTATGAAAATTGGAGCACATATGTATCTCGCCTGTTTCAATATAGGTACGAGCCAAATTTGACATGTTTATGTAGTTTTTGAGAAGAAGTAGTTTTTGAGTTATGAGAACGTCAAAAGTGGTTCCTAATAGTTCGAGATAAATATACACACGGTGCTGCACGCCAGTTCTGTTAGCTTGAACATGGCTTGACACGCTACCGCGTGTCTAGATATGTGACCTCCGAGGTCTCTTTATGACCCTTGTCCGCCGGCAGTCGAGACAAGGCATCGGCACAATTTTTTTTTGAAGATACGTATTCAATATCATAGATAAAGGGAACATTTTATGTATGATCACGCATAACTTTTTACAGAGTAGTCTGATTTTGATAATTATTTTTTTATTGGATAGTGTATACATCGATATTGGTCCCATATAAATTTGAAAAAAATATCCAACCCTGGGGTAGGAAAACAGAGGATGATTGATTGTTCACTCACTGATTGTAATGTATGAGCACGCATAACTTTTTACAGAGCAGTCGGATTTTGATAAAAAAAAATATTAGATAGGGTATACCTCGAAGTTGGTTCCATATAAGTTTGGAAAAAATATCCTTCCCTAAGGGTGGGAAAATAGGGGTGATATATTGCTATCTCGCAGATTTTAATGCCGAGCTGTGTATTATAAGGTAGTAGCTATTTTAAAAGTAATCAAAAATTAAGCATGTAGTAATTAATAGACTTCGAGATTAGGATGAAGTTTCCGGCAGCCTAGTCAGGAGACCGTCTGACTTGCGATCCGCAGGTCCTGGGTTCTAATCCCGGGGCCGCACCTCTGTCTTTTCGAAGTTATGTGCGCATTGTTGATTGCCGACAACTTCAAACGGTGAAGGAAAACATCGTGAGGAAACCTACATGTCTGAGAGTTCTCAAGGATCTTGAAGATGTGTGAAGTCTATGTGTCTATGTCTAGTGGCAGACTATGGCCTAACCCTTCTCACAATGAGAAGATGGCCCACGCCCAGCAGTGGGACAGTTTGTATAAACAGGGCTGATAAAAAATTAAATAATAGAAAAGGTTACAAAAAATATTAATTAAAAACCTTTTACAAAAAAATTAAACCTCCGAAAAAACTGAAAAGCATAAAATAATAAACCTTTTTAGGGTTCTGTACCCAAAGGGTAAAAATGGGACCCTATTACTAAGACTTCGCTGTCGGTCTGTCTGTATGTCTGTCTGTCTGTCTGTCTGTCTGTCTGTCTGTCTGTCTGTCTGTCTGTCTGTCTATCTCCAGGCTGTATCTCATAAACCGTGATAGCTAGAAAGCTGAAATTTTCACAAATGATGTATTTCCGTTGCCGATATAACAACAAATACTAAAAATAAAAATATATATATATATATTAAGGGGGGTACAACAATACAATAAACGTGTTTTTTTCGTATTTTTTTGCTCAATATTAAAAATGGTAACAGGTAGACGCTTAAAATTTTCACAGAATATTTACTTGTATATTACCTTTCAAAATAAATAATTAAATAACAATAAAGTAAATATTAAAGGGGGGCTCCCATACAACAAACGTAATTTTGAAGCAATTTTTACTCGATCTTAAATAACAGGTAGAAACTTGAATATTTGTAAGTAAATATTTAGAAATATACTAACTATAAAAATAAATACCTAACTTAATACATAAATACTCACAAAATGAAAATAATCCGTGCATCTAAACGCGGTGCGAGCGCCGCGCCGCGGTGTGGTGGTGGCGCGAGCGCGAGGCGGTTGCTAAGCAACGGCCGTGCGGTTAGCGGGGGAGGTAACATCACGGAGCGAGCCAAAGCCGCGCGTATTCGCGTGAGCGTCGTCATGCTGCCCGGATGTGTATCGAAAACCTACCTATAAGTTTGCAATTTACTACTTGGAATTTCGTTGATTTTTCGTTATTTTATAAACAGAACTAAACTTTGTAGTATTATAGATGATAGTACGGAACCCTTCGTGCGCGAGTCCGACTCGCACTTGGCCGATTATTTATTTAACTTTAATAACTAAGTCCTTAAAGTAATGTAAGTATATCTAAGTAATTTTAAGGCAGCGCCAAAAATTACCTTAAATTTAAAGAAATAACCAAATCAAATGAACAATGCAACGTGAAATCTCCAGCAATAAATATTGACATTTCTCCGAAAAATGCGCTCTCCGCACGACCACTCGCAACGCAACACATCACGCTTTAAGTAATTAATTAATTTGCTTGCTTGGCACCGACTCAAAATTACTTAGGTATACTTACATTACTTTAAGGACTTAGTTATTAAAGTTAAATAAAAAAGGTTTATTATTTTATGCTTTTCAGTTTTTTCGGAGGTTTAATTTTTTTGTAATAAGTTTTTATCCTATAAATAATTAAATAAATAAGTAAAAAAATACGAGATGTGAACTCACAAGGAAACAAGTCCAAGGGAGCGTAGTGAACGTCGTAGCCCCGCAACATATGTGCGTACGCGGCCGGCGGCAACCAGCGCACGCGCAGCGACCTCACACCCACTCCCTCGCAAGCGACCGCAGACGGAGGCTCCTCCGGAACTGATATATAAAATGCACAAATTAGTTTTTCTCCTGTTCTAGAAAGGCAATCGTCGAACATTGAATTACTGTCCATAAATTTGTAGATACTAAGACAAGTGTGTAAAACACTTCAAAATATAGAATACAAAGGGCTATCGTTTGTTAAAGAGCATATAGAAATGTTGGTTTCCTTCTTCGTAATTTTTTTTTCTATTTTTTTTTCCATTAAACTGCTAAAGATGACATCAAGCTTGATTGATTGTCCAGACTTGCTAGACAAGTTCTCTTTTCGCATCCCTCCCAGAAACTACCGACTAAAGATGACATCAAGCTTGATTGATTGTTCAGACTTGCTAGACAAGTTCTCTTTTCGCGTCCCTCCCAGAAACTATCGACTAAAGATTGCTCTCCAAAGCTAAAAACCAAGCAATAGAATATCATTTTCAGTTCATGAACAATGAGAACCGAAGAAGACAAAATAACCGGACTTGTTTCAGTAATTTATTGATATTATCATCTATAGGAATGAGTTTGAGAATCACTAAGTCTGTTACTAGTCTACTAATTTGTTCATTTCGGTTGGTTTACGGTAGAGCAAGGTACCTTTTTTACCATTTATCAAATTTACAAACAATATTGATCTCATATTTCTTATAAAAATAATGAACGTATTTCTTGACAAGGAAGAAAACCATCTTAGCAAATCCAGTACATCAATTGTTTACAACAAATTTGTATTCGCTCAAGTACCTATCTGGATGCCAAATTTCAACTTTCTAGGTCATCTGGAACTGGGTTATAATTTTGATCTATGGGTCAGTCAGTGATAAAAATTGCGATTTTTGGAATATCTAAATAACCGTTTGAGATATGTTTATGAAATTTGGAGCCCGTATGTATCTCGCAGGTCTTAATATAGGTATGAGCTAAATTTTAAATGTTCATGTGAAATAGTTTTTGAGTTATGAGGGGGTCAAAAGTGGCTCCAAATGGTTCGAGAAATACACACGGCGCTGCTCGCCAGTTCTGTTAGGTTGAACTTGGCTTGACACGCTTCCGCGTGTCTAGATTATAACTTGACATGGATTAAAATTGATATTATAATTGTAACTTGACATGGATTAAATTTGATATTGTATCATAATTAAAATGATAACTTCTATATAATATAAACTTCTATATAGAATATTTCTGACTTTTTTAATCTGTAATAATAGATTTTTTTGAAATGACATTTAAATGTAACTCGGTGAGCCCACTTCCAGTATTGCATGCCTGTTGGAGAGGCAAGTTTGTATAGGAAAAAACTAGAATTGTTATTAATTCCATATTAAGATCCGTATTGTACCTACAAAATCCAATACAATGATTTGAATTTGAATTTGACATAATAATTACGTTGTGAATTATAATTAATTATTTGGCGATTGTACTTGGAATAATTTCCTGTGCATTAATGACGGCTGTAAATGTTGCTGAGTACGTCTCATTATTTAACATCTGAGATAGAATATGGATTCGAATCGGATAGTGTCGTGGGGTACCTCCTTCGGGCGTGGTGGCGTAGAGCAGTGGCGAGGACGGGCCGGCGCCAGCGGCGTTGAACGCGCGCACAGCGACCGCGTACCGCGCGCCTGAGTGCAGGCCGCCCAGCGCCAGCTCCGTGCTGCCGCCCCCGGGGGTGGTGCCGCGCCCCGCGGCTGCCGCCGGCGCCCCGAGCTCGCGCCACGACGCCACGTAGCCGAGGAGTTCGCCGTTCCAGGTGTCTCGTGGCGGCACCTGTACACGCACACACACACACAACTTACACGCTACACACTCATCTCCCTGAAGTTCGACCTGATGCCGAGCGGGAATTTTGATGAAAAACAGTTTCTTAGTTCATGCACTCACCGACCAAGTGATGTGAAGTTCCGCCGAGCCGATCGGTCTCACTCGTACGTTCAGCGGAGACGCCACGGGCGCTGGGGAATTCGAACGGAGTTGAGTGACGCACGAACCGAGGTAACGTTCGGTAGCCGAGACGGAGGGAGCGATTACCGTCTTCCAGAGTGGTGAAGAGGAGAGGCTCGGAGTAGGGCGAGAGTCCGACGTGGTTGGCGGCCGCCAGGCGCACGGAGTACGCGACCGCCGGGCGCAGCGGAGACACGTGCGCACGCGCCTCGCGTTCCTCTCCGCCGGGAGACTGCCTGCACGAATATACATAGATCTCGTGTAACGCTATCATAAAATGGAAACAATCGACACGTCCCTACCGTTTGACAGAAGCGATCGTAACGTTTTACCCGTGCTCGTCGTCAAGAGTGAGATTGAGCGTCGCGTGCGCGGTCTCGGCGCCGGCGTGCGCGTGCAGCGTCGTGCAGAGCACCGTGTAGGTGAGCGCGGTGCGGTCGCGGGGCGCATGCCACGCGAGACGCACCCAGCGCGCGCCGAGCCCCGCGAGCCGCAGCGTGCGCGGTGCTGGCGGCGGCTCGTGCACGACCAGCCGCAGCAGCAGCTCGGCGACGCCGTGCGCGTTGCGCGCGTGACACCGATACTCGCCTGCGTCCGCGCGCTCCGCCGCGAGCACGGACAGCGTCGAGCGCAGGCCGCCGCCAGCGCGTACCTCCGACACCGACCATCTACCACACACGTTATACTTAGAAAACCCGCGACTAGGTCTAGAGTGGTAGCCGAATGCCACTCTGTCCTTCAACATCTAACCAATACATTGGGTCTCTTACAAAAAGAAATGAAATCCCACCAAAAACATTTCATGTAAAATTGGTTGCCATGTCTCGCATTGTCCTGCCACTTTCACTGACAAAAATAAATCAGATGAGATCTGACTGAATTTGAAAAGCCAAATTCTAATTCTAATTCTAATTTGAAGTGGGGGCGATAAGACCTGCACCGACGTCCCGCTTGGGGTGTATTGTGCATTTCCCCCCGCCAGCCTACTCAAACCAGCCAAGCTCCTTAAAATAACGGAGCACAGCTTTGGGTCGCTGGCATAATTGTACCACCACTGTTGCGTCAGGTGTTTCATTGCAGAGCTGATTTTGACTTTGAGATTTTTCCAGAAGTCCCGATCTTGATCTAGCCTGTTCTGTAGCAGTACAGTGCAGTAACACATGCTCTACAGTCTCGTTATCTAGAAGGCAGCCTCTGCACAAGGGGCTGTCTGTAGCTCCAATCTTGTGCAGGTGGTAGTTTAAGTCACAGTGACCTGTGATGATACCTATCATTTGTCGTAGGTCCGACCTGGATAGGCCAAGTAGCTTGTTAGTTATTTTCCTGTTTATTGATGGATAGAATTTTTTTGCATGTTTACAGTCTATTGTTTTGTTCCATAGGTTTTGTTGTTCCTTCTCTGTGTGAAGACATAATAAATTTCGTGTTTCAGCCGCTGTCGGTTTGCATAGTTCCGCAACGTCTGCACATATTTCTTTTTTTGTACCTTCTTTGGCAAGTAAGTCTGCTTCGTTGTTTCCTTTACATGAACTATGGCTTTTCGTCCATTGGACTACGACTTTGTAAGTATTGGTTAGATGTTGTAGGACAGAGTGGCATTCGGCTACCACTCTAGACCTAGTAGTGGGCTTTTTAAGTGCATAGATAATTGCTGCGCTATCGGTAATAAATGTTAAAAGCTCTTTATTTCCTGTTGCACTGCGTTCCGCATCTCGTGCTAGTACCGCTCTAGCCGCTAGCAAGAGCCCCATCGCTTCTGCCTGCAGCACGGTTGTAGTTTTATTTAAGGCTTTGGAGTCTCTGATTTCGAGTTCTGGCGAATAGAAGCCACATCCTGCTCCTTTGTCATTTTTTGCACCGTCTGTGAAGACGTTTTTAGATTTGGCCCTAACTACCTCCGCTGAGGCATGTTCTTCTGTGACCAGCTCATAGCTCTTGTTATCCAAGTATGTGCTGGCCACTCTATCAGTGCCTTTGCATGCCTCCGGGACAATTTTTATTGCCCTGTCTAGTATTCTACAATGGTTAGTGTTGCTGCCACTCCCTTTCCACTGGTTTGTAGATCTGATTCTAAGAGCTGACGCCATCGCTTCTTGCTGTATGTGAAGGTGAAGTGGTGTCAGCCTCAAAATTATGTTCAGAGCGGCAGATGGTGTGGATTTTGCACATCCACTAATAAGCGAACACGCCAGCCTCTGTGTTTTCTGTAATTTGTTGATAGTAGTTGTTAATATTGTTCTTGGCCACCACACTATACAACCGTATGTGAGTACCGGTCTAACTATTACTGTGTACAGCCAGCGACAAAGTTTTGGTTTTAGTCCCCAATCTTTTCCTATGGCTCTCGTGCACTGCCATAATATGTTTGTTGCTTTAGTTGTAACATGATCGAGTTGCTTTCCCCATAGGAGTTTACTATCCAACCATATTCCGAGATATTTTACTTCCTTGCTAAGTGTCAATTTGGTTCCGAATAGGGTGGGAAGTTTTAAGTTTGGTATTTTTATCTTTCGTGTGAATAGCACCATTTCTGTTTTTTGTGGATTTACAGATAAACTTTGGCGCTTGCACCATTCCTCGACTATTCGAAGTGCCTGTTGCATTTTTTCACACAGCGTTGTTTCTGAAATTCCAGATACCATGTCCTACGGTATCCTACGGTAGTTATTCCCTCTTTATTTAGGAGTTCGATTAGCTCGTTTGCCACAATTACCCATAAGAGTGGAGAAATTACACCTCCTTGTGGACATCCTTTCGTGACAACGCATCTGGACTCTTGTGAAGATTCCGTGCTAGCTGCTCTATTAGCCAACATCGTTGTGACCCATTTGTTCACTCTTTCATCGACATCGTGTCTTCTTAAACCTCTTTCTATGCTATGAAATGTCGTTTTGTCGAAGGCACCTTCAATGTCTATAAAGGTTACCAAACATGACTGCTTATTTTCTAGAGCAGATTCTATCTTGTGTACCACTTGGTGTAGAGCGGTTTCTGTCGACTTGCCTGCTTGGTAAGCGTGTTGGTTTCTGTGGACAGGTTTTTCTCGAAGTGGCCCACTTCGAATGTACCTGTCACATAGTTTCTCAAGCGTTTTTAGAAGAAAAGAGCTAAGACTTATAGGCCTGAATGCCTTAAGGTCTGTGTAGTCTGATTTACCCGGCTTCGGCAAAAATACTACTTTGACTTCTCTCCATGCGTTGGGTATGTATTTATATGCGAGACATGCCCTGAAGATGGTAGCGAGATAAGTTTTTATTTTGCTTATGCTCCATTGCAAGAGAGCTGGAAAGATTCCATCCATTCCCGCAGCCTTAAAAGGTTGGAAGGAGCTTATAGCCCATAATAGGGCTTCATCCGTTACTATGGATGTTGCAAACTCCCAATCCTCCTTGCCTGGTTTATAAGATGTATGACATTTCCATCCGCCTTCATTTCCAAGCCGGCATTCCGGGAAATGTGTTTGTAGTAGCAGGTCAATTTGTTCTTGTTCTGTGGTTGTGTATGTCCCATCAGATTTTCTTAATGTGCCTAATTTTGTTTGAGTGTTATTTGACACCAATTTTCTTAGTCTTGCCGTCTCACTCTCTGATTGGATCGAGTTGCTGAACTTTTTCCACGAAGTTTTCTTGCTTTTTAGGATTTCTACTTTTAACTGATGACGTTGTTTCCTATATTCTTGCCAGTCTTCTTCTTTGTTGGTATTCATGGCTCTATTGAATTTATGTCTTGCTTTCTTTCTCAGTTTACTGAGTCCTTTGTTCCACCATCTGTCTTTCTTGAGCAGAATCTTATTGTTTTCGGTTTTTAGAGGACATGCCCCTTCGTAGCTCTTCATCAGAGCTCCTGTTACGTATTCAACCATCTCCTCTATGTTGTTGGTCGTGATATTTTCTTCAAATTTTATATCTGGTGCATCTATCAGAGCATCATTGAGTATTTCTGAGAAAAGAGATTTGTCAGTCTTTTTCGGGTTCCTGTAGGTGCGTGGTTTATGCTCCCTTGCCTCCAGGCTGAATCTAATTCTTCGGTGATCAGAGCCCGAGTATTCGTATGTTGCCACATGCCAGTCAACAATTGTGTCAGCGATGTCGTTTGTGGCTAGTGTAATATCTACGATGGTTTTCGTCCACGACGGGACGAAGGTCGGTTCCGACCCACGGTTTAAAATGTTTAGGTTGTGTCTAAGGACAAAGTCGAGCACATCTTTACCTCTGTCATTTGTGTCTGGGCTTCCCCAAATCGTACAGTGTGCGTTCGCGTCGCATCCTATCACGCACTCTATATTGTCGCGTGCGCATAGGTGCACTATATTCTCTAGTTCTGGAGGAGGCGCCGCGAGCGTCCCGTCCATATATGCTGAAGCCAAAATGATGGAGCTGAACTTGCCTGGCAAGCCGGTCTCCAACTTGACTACCGTGAGGTCGCCGGTACATAAATGTGTAACCAACGAAGCCTTAAAAGAGTTCGGTACGTATATGAGAGTACGTGTTTTACCTTGAGACGCAGAGGGCGTGAATACATTGCCTTTAAGGCCAGTAAAGTCTTTTACCTGCCCTCGATGTAGATAAGGTTCCTGGACCAGTGCTATGGTGTAGGGTTGCTCTTCCAGCGTTCTTCGTAGCGTTGCGGAGCCTGTAACGCTGTGTTGGAGGTTGGTTTGTACAATACCTATCTTAGAAGTTTTTTTTGTTTTTGTAGTCATTTGTGAGTTTTGTTTGTACGAATCCATATTTTTTTTTTTTTTTTTTATTTTTTTTTTTTTTATTTTTTTTTTTATTTTTTTTTTTTTCCGGCTATGCGTCCAGGGATTTGACGGAGGAGGCGCGATCCCGTTCCGTATCCATGAGCGACACGGGGGAGAAGATACTCAGGCCCATAATGTCACCTGCAATATCCTCACCCCCGTCGCCCTCTTCAAGGAGACGCTCCACTTCCTCCTTCGTCCAGTCTCTGTCCTCTGGGGGTACTGCGTCGTCTACAGCGTCGGCTTTAGCAGGCGTGCCCACACTGCTTAGTGCAGCAATTGTACCCTCCCCTGCCCCTGCCTTCGTCGCCACAGTACCTCCAGTTTTATTGTACTTGAGTTTCACGTAAACTGAACCGGTCGTGTAATGTAACCGGCAGTTTACGCGCTTCAAGTTTTCAACGTCCTCAGGTCGGACACCCATCACGAGGACGTGGTTGTAGGTGTCGCCCACTTCTCGCACTATGTGTTTGAAGATAGGCCACTCCTCAACGTTTACGTCCCTATTTAACTCCGCCAGGAACTCCCTTAAGATGTACGGCCATCTTTGTAGGTCCTCCCTGTCTTCGCCGAAGTCAGGAACGTATATAACCCCAGTGTGGTACCTAGGAAGTTCACTCTCAGATATTACTCTGAGTCCCCCCGATCCCTCCCACAGCCTGGGCAATTGCTCGACAGTCGATGCTAGCCAAGTCAGCGTGAAATCATCACGGGGGGTCATTCTGAGACAGCCGCGGGTCAACCTGGGTAACTGCCAGAACAGCGGCAACCTGCGGTCCTCCTTTGGCTTCGTCCGGTTTTCTTTGAACAGCTGATATTGTGCTCTATCCAACGTTTTTCGGAGCAGGGTTGCCCGCAGCTCGTCCATCAAAACACCGCCCCTATCCTGTACCACCACACGGTACAATTTAACAGCGGCTGCGTACGATGTTCGAGCCTCTGGCTCCCCCCCTGCTCGATATGCGTTTCCATCGGTCCCGCCTGGTCTGGTCGTTTGCGGAGCGGTTCTGGCTGTGATCAGGCACACCTTTTTGTCTGGCGCAGCAGACCCTGGCGATACCTGATCCGAACTTCTCTGCCGCTTTGGACCCCGGGTGGTCTCCACCAACGTCCACGCGTTTTCTTCAGTCTCCGAGCCAGCTTCTGCCCTATTCGACCCGGCTGAGGCACTCCCGCACTCTTTTTGGCCCCGGCCCCCATCCACACCCTCGGAAGGGATAGGAGGCGGCTGCGGCCTACTTGGAGGCTGGGCCACGCCCTTGGCTTTCGCGACGTCGGCTGGCATCGTAGACTTAAAGTTTTTAATATTCCTCGTTTCGAGGTCTCTGATTTTGTTTTCGGCATGAGCCGTATCTGTCCCTAATTTCTGCTCGTGCGGCCAGGAACCCTGTTCTTCAGCTAAAGTTGCCACTTCTCCACTTGCCAAATCCTTTTCAGGATAAGACTTGCAGGAGGAGGGCGTTGCCTTGGACTTAGAATCCCCGGCCCCATCGGCAAGAGTGCTTAATGGGATGCGTGCCATACACGCCACAACCGGTGGCGCGAGCGCCGACAGGCTGGGCAGCTGTAAGACGCCTTCCCTTTTCTGCCGATTTATGGCATTTACTCGTTCGGCTTCCTTCTTCAGGAAGGCAATCTGTTTCTTCCGGTGGTGTTTTGGACCGGTTTTATACGGCAAGACAACGTTGGGCCCAAGGGGCTTGCCGTCGTCTTGTCCAACACCTGCCTGCTCCAGCACAGCGCCAGGAGGGGCAGCCACCTCCCGCACACGCTGTTTCCGCCTTTTGGTGGAGTTTGAGCGCTGGCTACGGTCACGCCCATCAGTCTTCTGCACTGGTCCAGGTTGTGGTTCAGCAGTCTCCGCTGCCGTTGTAGTTGCTCCAGTAGCAGTAGTTGCAGCCGACGAGGCTTGGAACTCCACCCCGCCTGCGCCTTCGGTCACCAATTTCACACCCCGCGGCCCGGATACCGGGGGGCGCCGGGCGCTAGCCGGATCGCTCGGCACAACATTCTCATTCATATGGCTCTGCATTATTAATTTAGTTTATTTCTGTGGACACAAGATGAAAGTTAGTGGGCACAACGTGAGAGGTGAAAACGGTTGCCCCCTCCGCTTTCGCCCCCGATCTTTCGCATGTTTGTGATGAGCGGGCCGTCCCAAGAAACACATGGGAGGCCTCATTCATTCATCATCAACATGCCGGCCATGGGCTACCGCGGTACTCTCTGAGTACCAAAACCACACTTTCCGAGAAATTTAGGAACTCGAGGCCCGTGGAAGCCTTAGGAGAGGAAGGATGTTTGTGATATGGGGTAGGAGGGAGCTTAGGAACACGGGATACGCCTGGCTGTTTCTGTTGTATCTGTATCCTACTGAAACAGACCGATAGCGGGCGACAACCTCGGGCAGGTTATTAGCAGCCACACTTGCGTTGAGGTGTAATGCTGCAACGTGAGCTTGTTCCTCAAGGCCGACGTCAGAGCACTGGTGGGACTGTCAGTGCAATGAGCGAAACCAGCCATTCCTCGTCTTATTCGTTGCGAATAGAATAGGCCGCCTTCGCTCGCCCAAAGTTGAAAAGCCAAGCTGCTGCTCTACAAAGTTTAACGCTACAATACATATCTGGGGGCACGGCCGTGCACCCGCCATGTGAGCCAGCGGGTACGGCCGGGACTATCTTTTCTCGAACACATTCGTCGGATTTTTAGACCCTCATAGCTTCGGCCTCGATAACACTAGAGGGTTCAAATTTTCAGGATCAAGTGTGGTCCACGGTCTAATAAAATGTTAAAAGTTTCATGTATCTAGCTTTTATACTTTCGATTTTATTAATACCTAAAATACGCCGATTTGGCACAAATTAATTGACGATCATAAAAAAGATAAAGTACTTGCTGAAGTCTTAGAAAGCTGAAATTTGGTATGTAGGCTACAATTTGCACACAAACAACAGAAAAATTGAGATATTTGTAACTTTCACCCTCCAACCCCTATTTGGGGTTATTTGGGGTTATCCCGTTCTCGTCATCAATATTCCAGGGTACTTCCTGAAGTAGTAGAAAGCTGAAATTTGGTATGCAAACTACGATTGGTACATAAACAACAGAAAAATTATGATATTTGTATTTTTCACCCTCTACCCTTATTTGGGGGCTATTACGTTATTATTATCAATAATTAATATAAGGTACTTCCTGAAGTCTTAGAAAGCTGATATTTGGTGTGTAAGCTAATATTTACATATGAACCACGAAAAAATTAAGATATTATTACTTTTCACCCTCCAACCCTTTATTTGTGGGAGCACACCCCCTGAGTGTAATCAAAAAGATAGGGTACTTCCTGAAGTTTCAGAAAGCTGAAATTTGGTATGCAAACTACGATTGGTACATAAACAACAGAAAAATTACGATATTTGTATTTTTCACCCTCCAACCCTTTTAAAGTGTGATCTTGTGTGTGTGTCTATATTTCTGTAACACAACATAACTTCGATATGGATAATACTAGAGAGCCCAAATTTTCAGGATAAAAAGTAGACAGTACATTTATAAAACATACAAAGTTTCATTTATTTAGCTTTTGTACTTTAGATATGATTCACATCTAAAATACGACAATTTTACCACTCAGTGAGGATCGTTTATCTATTTAGTTTCAAAAGGCGATACTAGATGGCGTGCGCCTCAAGTTAACACACGGTATCATTTCTCGCGCTCTGTCGCAAATCAATTTTGGAAGTCAACACGCTGAGGCACCTGGGTATTCCGTATTTATGGTTGGTCTGTGTTGTGTATTCGTTCGTTCTGATTTGGTTCTCGTTTATGATAACGGTTTGTTTGGTATAAGGATAAATAGTATCGTTTTCGTTCGTTGTTTCATGTTTGTTTAGTAAATATGGGTTTGTAATTTTGTATTATATATATACATTAGGTTATAGGTTTGTATGTTGTATATATATACATTATTCGACTTTAATTGATGACTTGGTTTGTTTTAGGTAGTACTTACTTAGGCTTAGGGACTTATTTACACAGAAAATTATAATACTTTCAACCGAGAGCTTATTTAGAAGCTTGGTTTCGGGACCGATCTTGTTAGAGAAGGGGTATTAGGTTATAGGTTAAGAATTTAAGTTATTGAATAATAGTCTGGATACAAGAATAATCTAAAGTTGGTTTAGTGGACGTATTCCTATAAAAAGGAAATAAGACGAACAATATGAGTAACGAAACAATTTCTTTGGGAGAAGGGCTAGGGCCCTATCGTCTATACTACAGTTCATAGTATGCCTGGAAATGGTTCATGCCTTTTCCATTCATTGACATTTACTCAATCTATAGAAGACCGTATTTGATGTGGCGTTGCAAGTTAAGGTGTGCTATTGTTCGTTAGGTTGTAGAATATTGAGACGATTTGCAACTTTATACTTGTGCTGAAGAGTGTATCTGGAAACCGACTCTTATTCACGCGCTATAGTATGGCGCCACATCAGAATTGAAGGTTACAGCAGCTATCATCTATTTTAAGTAATAAGTCAACAAGAAAAACAGGCTATGACAGAGAGTGTACTGCTAAAGAAATGATAACAGATGCACAGGGAAATACATTCCGTTAAAACAAAACGTTGCAGAAATTACAGGGTCCTTTACAAAAAGAAATTAAATCCCACCAAAAACATTTCATGTAAAATTGGTTGCCATGTGTCGCATTGTCATGCCACTTTCACTGACAAAAAGATATCAGATGAGATCTGATTGAATCTGAAGAGCCAAGCCGCTAACTCTACAAAATCTAAGGCTACAATACTTATCTCTGTAAACCTTAAATCTTGGTCAAAAAGCATGGCTTGGTCGTTTCACTTTCATGGAACTATTACATTACTATTCCAATTATACAACATTCAAGAGCAGAACTTTTAGTTTCTTTTTCTTCCTTGTCCATATACGACATGTTATGCGACATAAATGTTTGTAACTGACCGTCGGAAAACGGCCAAGCCATGCTTTTTTACCAAGATTGAAGGTTTACAGAGATAAGTATTGTAGCCTTAGATTTTGTAGAGTTAGCGGCTTGGCTCTTCAGATTCAGTCAGATCTCATCTGATATCTTTTTGTCAGTGAAAGTGGCATGACAATGCGACACATGGCAACCAATTTTACATGAAATGTTTTTGGTGGGTACATATGTACAGGAAATAAGAGTAAGAGAGCTGTATCAACACAGTAAACCAATTTTACGCTTTCTTCATTAGTCCACAATAGAATAATAAAAAAATGCACCCTTAAATTTATTTATTTTATTTTACCGCATGTATTTTGTCTGTCTGTCCATCCGTCCGTCCGGGTATCAAGACCTATCGGAATAAAACAATAATAATAATCCTATGTATATCGGGAACGCGTGAAGGTATCGTGTTGAAATTAAAACCGTATACGCAGATCCATAGTCTCTTGCTGCAGAAAGAAAAATCAAATTTCTCAGTTTTCATAAAAAAAAGTTACATGTGAATATGTCGTAAAAATGCACATTTCGATACTCACTAGGAAATCAAAACCTATGGGGTACTTCCCGTTGACCTAGAACTATAAAATTTAGCCACACGTTTATTGTAAGGGGGCCCCCCTTACAATAAACGTGTTTTTTTTTGTATTTTTTTGCTCAATATTAAAAACGGTAACAGGTAGACGCTTCAAATTTTTACAGAATATTTACTTTACTAATATTTACACCTTTCAAAATAAATAATTAAATAACAATAAAGTAAATATTAAAGGTGGCTCCCATACAACAAACGTAATTTTTAAGCAATTTTTACTCGATCTTAATTAACAGGTAGAAACTTGAATATTTGTAAGTAAATATTTAGAAATATATTAACTATAAAAATAAATACCTAATCTAATACATAAAAACTCACAAAATGAAAATAATCCGTGCATCTAAACGCGGTGCGAGCGCGGTGCCGCGGTGTGGTGGTGGCGCGAGCGCGAGGCGGTTGCTAAGCAACGGCCGCGCGGGTAGCGGGGGAGGTAACATCACGGAGCGAGCCATAGCCGCGCGTATTCGCGCGAGCGTCGTCATGCTGCCCGGATGTGTATCGAAAACCTACCTATAAGTTTGCAATTTACTACTTGGAATTTCGTTGATTTCTCGTTATTTTATAAACAGAACTAAACTTTGTAGTATTATAGATGATAGTACGGAACCCTTCGTGCGCGAGTCCGACTCGCACTTGGCCGATTATTTATATTTGTGAGAGATGTATGATTTTTATTACAAAAAAATATATCTTATACGTACACTCAGCAAGTGAAAACGAATCTAACGACACCTCTCACATCAAAATCGGTCAAGCCCTTTAGGCTTTAGGCGATCATATATAAACATACAGATATACATACATACCCACATAAATACATACACTCGAAACACCCCCCTCTACCTCCCCCTCCCTTCTCCTTACCTTAAAATACAATTATAATGGTACAGTTGTCGGTGATTTTTTTGAGGTAGGAAATAGGTTTAATCCTATTTTAACCGTTCCCGCGGGAATCCCGGGATAAAAGGTAACTTATGTGTTAATCCAGATTATAAACTACCTGCGTGTCAAAATTCAGCCAAACCCGTCAAGCCGTTTTACCGTGAAGAAGTAACAAACTGACACAAACTTCGCATTTATTTTACAAGTGTGAAGTGTGATGTGATTTATTAACATTTCCTATTCCAAACTCCAATAAAACATAAAAGTTATATATATATATATTCGTTATCACTGTTAAAAAAATCTTTATTTTGACACCACACTCGATGTATTTTGAAAACATTTTTTTTTAGATTACTTTTTGCAGCCAAAAATTCTTTTTTTTTTTTTGATGTACCCAGTGTCACTCTCACGACTAAGACGAATCTATAGACACCACTCACATCAAAATCGGTCAAGCCGTTTAGGCTCTAGGGCGTGTCAAAAAAATATACATACATAGATACGCTCGAAAAACATAACCCTCCTTCTTTCGCAGTCGGGTAAAAAGAAATGAGATCCCTTCAAAAACATAATAGGTATGTACAAAAAACCAAGTCTCGCAACGCACCACTTCTACCACAAAAAGTTGTGAGATCTTGTGTAAAACCAAGTCGATTAATTAATTTAGTACTATCTATGAGAGCATTTATAACTTTAATGTAAGTAATTGTGGCCTAATTAATTGACTTACAACTTTTATAGTAACCATAACGATTTTATTAAACATCTTTATTTCTTTAATAATTGGAATGACTTGGCAATACACAAAGTAGGTAAATGAATCTAAGATACATAGAAGCTATAAATTGTTTTCACTGTAAATACTGTGTGTAATATCAATGAAATTTGTTTTGAACACTCTGTGATTACAACTTTACTGTTCGAGATATAGCTTCCGCGTATTTGTGTATAATTGTGTGTTATGTCGGTTGTTGAGTTGTTGTTGCCAACCTGCCTACGAGCCTAAACAATAAAATATTATTAATATGAATATTGCTTCAGGCCGTTTATCAATATAATATGTGAGTACCGGTCTGTTCCTTACTGTTACGTTTGGCTTTAGTCGCGTAGGAGTACCTGTACTGTTGCAGGTCGAGGTCGAGGCGCTGTCCGCGGTGCGTCCAGTGCACGACGAGCGGCGCGTCGCCGCGCGCCGTGCACGTGAGTGCCGCGCTGCGCCCGCGCACGCACGACACGTTGCCGCCGCTCTCCGTGAAGTGAGCACCCTCTAAGGGACGACGTTTTATTCACGAGAGATACCTACGACAGAACCGAAACCACTGCAATTGAACATTTTATAATATGACTATGGTAAGTTACCGTGTATAGTGACGTTGACGTGCTTGACGAGTGGTGGGCCGACGCCGTTGTCGGCGACACAGCGGTAGACGCCCTGGTGCGCCCGCGCCGCGGCCGCAGCCTCCAGCGCGCCGTCGGAGGCGCGCAGGCCGCCGGGCGCTGTCCACGCGCCGGCTCCCACCGGCTCCCACTGCTCGCTCTCCGGCGCCGCGTCGGCTCCCTCGCCTGCCGGTCTCCAGCAACGACATGGTGTAGGATACTTTTTAATTAGCCTCCTGTTTAAGTGTTGCCCGACTTTTATTTGAGTTACTAATTTTTCTATCAATCGAGCGAACAAAGAGAGCGACGGTCTCAGCATCCACTGGAAAACAAATCTTTTCATCCGTCCGGATATTCGTTTGGATGTTGATAGTCGATACTCGCTCACATACAGGTCGTAATTTTAGAGTTCCGTACCTCAAAAGGAAAAAAAACGGAACCCTTATAGGATCACTTTCTTGTCCGTATGTCCGTCCGTCCGTCCGTCCTTTTTTTATGTAGAAATAGGTTTGCGCTTGACCGCCAACTCGCTTGATGTTAAGCGACGTTGCGGTCTACGGTCTGTCCTGATGTCAAGACCTGTACATCGGGAACGCGTGAAGATACTATTGTCTTGTAATTAAAACCATATACGCAGATCCATAGTCTATTGCTGCAGAAAGAAAGATAAAATTTCTCAGTTTTCGTAAAAAAAAAATACAGCCACATATGTCGTAAAAAACGCACATTTTGACACTCACAAGGGAATCAAAACCTATGGGGAACTTCACGTTGACCTAGAACTTTGAAATTTGGTAAGAAGCATTGCGTTATAGTACACATATAGGAAAAACATCCGAAAACAGGATATTTTTAATTTAATCACAAAAAATAGTGCCTTTATGCAAGGAATGAGGGCCCAAATTTCAAACTTCTTTATCCTATCTTCTTTATCGTATCCTGTGGGGTATCATATGATAGAACTCCATTAGCATAAGCTAAAACAGGTTTTTGAAATATTTTTACGTTGTATATTTTTCGGTTTATGAAGGAAAATATAAAAAATATATGATTTCCCCCTTTTATCTACAAATTTGTACGGAACCCTCGGTGGGGGAGTCTGACTCGCACTTGTCCGGTTTTATAAAGAACAAAAATCAATTCGTTTCGTGCATCCAAAACGAATCCACTATAGTCAGTAATATAAATAGATCACTAAACGTTTCGGTTAACATGACCACTACAGTCTGAAATAAAGACAAACGTAAATATATGTGTTGTATTGACCGTTCTTCCTATACCAGGCGATGCGGGGCGGGGGGTGTCCGGACGCGGCGCACTTCAGCAGCAGCGGGTCGCCGACCGCCGCGCCGGCGTCGGCGGGCTCCTGCGTCCACGCCGGCGGTACTGCCGATACAGAATAATTGACAGACCGTGTCGACACACGCACGACGCAGGCTACAACCTCCGAGAACTTGAAATGAGTGAGCCGGGAGCGGGTCAGGAGTGTGACGGGAGAGGAGCAGAAGCTCAATGCGGCGGAAGCCAAGCAGGTTCGATGCCGGAGCGGGTCGAGATCTGAGATCACTGTGGGAGCGGAGTAGGTGTGAGGCGGGAGAACGACATGAGCGGTTGTTTTTACAAAGTCACAGACTAGTAAATAAATATGTTGCAGTAGTAGTGAAGTGACGTGACGACGGGTGACGCGACCAGTGAGGACAGGTACCGTTGACGGAGAGCACGGCCGTGTAGTTGACGGCGGCCGCGTGGTTGTGCACGCGGCAGGTGTACGCGCCGCTGTGCGTCGCGCGCAGCTCCGGGAACATCAGCAGCGAGAACTTGTTCAAACTCTTCTCTTCGATCTGCGCACACACACACAATCACAAGGTGCCGCCTCGCACACATACCTACACGCGATCTCGAGGTGCCGCCTCGCGCACGTCACGGCGAGTCCTCGATCTCGCACCTCACCTGGAGGTTGGCCGGCAACGGTGCATCGTCCTTCAGCCACGAGAAATACATCGGCTTGTCGCCTGAGGACACGCCGCACAACACTTGAACGGAACTGCCCTCCGTCAGGTCCGGCGAGAATATGAACGGCGATATTTTAGGCGGATCTGAAATGAAGGAACGTTCTCGATAAAAGAGTAGAGATCGATCGAGACGCAGCATAGAGACGGCAGATACTAACTGCGGACTTGTATCTGGATGTCCCTTCGCGCGGCGGGCCCGTGCGGCGCCGCCACCGCACACGCGTACGGCCCGGCGTCCGGCGGCAGCACCGGCGTCAGGCGCAGCGTCGCGCCGCGCGCCGACACGCGTCCCGCCGCGCCCAGCGCCACGCTCGCGCTGCGTCGCCACCACGTGATTGAGCTGCGCCACGCCGCCCGCGCCGCCGGGATTGCACGTACATGTTATTGAAACGTTTACGTCAGAAGCTTGATGCGATAAGCTAGCGGCAAACTTTAAGCGGTAATACATTAGACGAAGCTCTGGACTATTTTTACAAATTACTATATGAATTACGCGACCAATTTATTCATAAGAAATTGATTTCAATTAGTAATAAACGCCCGCCATGGTTCAACGCACGGTTAAATAAGATGTTAGCTGAGAAATTTAAATTCATGCGTAAATACAGGCGTTATGGTAATAGATGTGATTATGAATCCTTTACTTTATTGCGTGATCGGGTTAAGACGTACGAAACCGAATGTTATCATTCCTATATTAGTAAAATAGAATCTCAGATTACATCTGCACCAAGAGCATTTTGGTCTTACGTCAAAGGTAAAAGGAAAAGTTCCTCTTTTCCATCTACCATGACATATGGTTCGGATACTGCTAACAGTGGAGAAACCATTTGTAGCCTATTTTCTAATTTTTTTCAGTCAACTTTTCTTGAGTCGTCTACATATAATCCGTCTACTGCTACGGTTTCAGATCCTAATATTCAAGATTATAAGATAACTAACCCTGTAACCATTAGTTCCATCGAAATCTCGTTAGAAACTCTTGAAAAGTTGTAAATTTTTTTGGATATTAATAAATCTGCTGGAGCAGACGATCTCTCACCCATATTTATAGTTAAATGTTCCCGTATTCTAACTCTGCCTCTTAGTATTATTTTTACCAGATCCATTCAGGAGGGGATAGTTCCTCAAATATGGAAATCTGCGCTAGTATCCCCGATTCATAAAAAAGGATCTAAGTCAGAAATCGAGAATTACCGTCCCATATCGAAATTGTGTATTTTTGCCAAATTATTAGAGAAAATAGTTTATACTCAAACATATGCAGCTCTCAAAAGTTCTTTTCTTGACGAACAACATGGTTTGTTCATACATACAAAAGCATATCGGTATCTAACTTCACACTATAACCCGGCTAATTTATGGCGTCACATAGCAATGCCTATTCTATAGTGCGTTTACAGAATTTAAATTGGTTGGTTATATTTGTTCAAATACACCTATGTACCTAGAAGATTGTGGACTTTGCTAATAACAGCTGATAGCTACCGTAAACATAAAACACAATATATATAATATAACTTGAATAGCCATACCTATCAATAAGGAATGCATTTATAGGAATTTCTATCCTTATGTATGTAAGTTTAGGTACCATAACTACCTTTGATTCAAGTGAGACTGTTTGTGTAGATTTCAAGGGCGCGTACTAAGAAAGTAATTTCGATGATGGGGGCGCGTCGCCGCCGGTATTACCGCGGTGCGAAAGTTCTATGCCAGAGGTACGCATCTCCCAGAGAGCAGTACGGAAGGAACTCCTGTCCCTTGACACACGAAAGTCGAGCGGGCCCGATGGCATCCCGGCTATCGTTCTTAAAAAGTGCGCGCCTGAGTTGGCTCCTGTTCTAACGCGCTTGTTTCAGTTTTCCTACACCTCGGGTAGTGTGCCATCCTCATGGAAAGTAGCTCTGGTACATCCGGTCCCCAAAAAAGGCGACCGCACAGACCCGTCGAACTACCGCCCTATTGCAATTACCTCCTTACTCTCGAAAGTCATGGAACGTGTAGTTAACACCCAGCTTCTAGGATACCTTGAGGAGCACCAGTTGATCAGTGATCGTCAATATGGATTTCGACATGGACGATCGGCCGGTGACCTTCTAGCGTTCCTAACACACCGGTGGGCTACAGCTATTGAGAGTGGTGGAGAGGCATTAGCGGTAAGTCTTGACATTGCCAAGGCATTTGATAGAGTCTGGCACAAAGCGCTTCTTTCCAAATTACCATCTTATGGTATACCGTCTGGACTTTGCACCTGGATTTCCAGCTTCCTATCAGGGCGTTCAATAAAAGTGGTGGTAGACGGATTCTGTTCCGATGCCATGCCCATCAACGCTGGAGTCCCCCAGGGTTCTGTGCTATCGCCTACACTGTTTATCTTGCATATCAATGACATGTTGCAAATAGGTAGCATTCATTGCTATGCTGATGATAGTACTGGTGATGCACAGTACTCTGGTCGTGTAGGGGCCCGACAGTTCGAGGTGGAGGAAAACAGGAACAAACTTGTGTCTAATATTGAGAACTCCCTGGAGAAGATCTCGGACTGGGGTGACCTCAATCAGGTCAAGTTCAACCCTACGAAGACACAAGTCTGCGCGTTCTCTGCGAAGAAAACCCCCTTTGATCAAGCTCCGCGGTTCCAGGACGTTCCTCTCAAGATCTCGAAGAGCTTGGAGATCCTAGGCGTCAATATTTCTAGTGAGGTTCAGTTTCGGGGTCACCTAGAGGTGAAAGCAAAACTTGCTTCCAAGAAGCTTGGTGTGCTTAACAGAGCCAAGCGGTACTTCACACCTAGTCAGCGGCTTCTACTATACAAAGCGCAAGTGCGGCCCCATATGGAGTACTGCTCCCACCTCTGGAATGGCGCATCTGCTTATCAACTTCAGCCTCTTGACTCCCTACAGCGACGAGCCATTAGAATTGTTGACGATCCCAAGCTTACTAATAAGCTAGAATTACTTTGTCTGCGTAGAGATGTAGGATCCCTTTGCATTTTCTACCGCTTGTTTTTCGGGGAATGCTCTGAAGAGCTTTTTGAACTAATACCAGCTTCGGAGTTCCACCATCGTACTTCACGAAACCGCCAAAAAGCTCACCCCCACACTTTGCATAACTGGAAATCCCATACAGTCAGGTTCTCACGCTCCTTCCTTCCGCGAACCAGCAAAATGTGGAATGTCCTTCCTCGGAAGGTTTTCCCGCCGAGCTTTAACAAAGAGCGTTTTAAAAAGGGTATCTACAAGCACCTTTCCGGGTTAGCAAAGCAACAGTAATGTCAGTGATGTTGCAGTTGTCCATAGGCGACGGTTATCGCTTACCATCAGGCGAGCCGTCAGCCTTTTTGCTTCTCCTATTTTATAAAAAAAAAAAAAGTAATACCAAGTCACACAAATCTTCGAAAACCCTCCTTACTGATTTTCTTTTATATAATTATTTTCACAAATATGTGCAAGTGTATCTGCAATTCTCCTTCGCATACTAGTGACTACATGGAAATTTCCTTGTTCACATCGTTCGTCTTCATATGCAGCCGTCGCTAACATACCTATTCCATGCTAAATAACTCTTACCAGACATTATTTGTATTTATATTTCATAAATCACTACTAATTAATCAGTTTATTGTATTTCTTTAACAAAACAAATACACTTTCACAAGCATTCACCCTACAATATGAGTGAGTGTGAGTTACTTTACTACAATTGCGACCAATCGAGACGGTGTTTCTCGAGAGCACTTGTCAAATTAGTGTCTCATGGTACCGTTTAGTATGGTAACTGCTAAAAACGTTACACGCTAGTGGTTTCATTTCGATAGGTTTTTTACCTTAGTGACTCATGGTGCCGATTTTAGTTCTCTAGGTAACCGCTGGCAGCACGGTACTATTTTCCATAGAAGTTGTTCACGTCCTCGCTAACGAGTTGGATCGCTAAAAACTCATGGTAGAGGTACCGGAGTATTGCTCACAGGTATGGAGTCCTATTTATAAGTGTAATATATCACGTATCGAACGAGTACAACACAAATTTCTGCGATTCTTGCAATTCTGCTCTCGAGTTTTTGATAACAACTATGACCAACGATGTAAGCGTCATCACCTGCTTCCTCTTGAACTAAAATGAACTATAGCCGATTTAACCTATTTTATCAATATACTCAACGCAAAGATAGATAATACAGAGTTACTTAGTAAAATTTTATTTCATACACCTTCCTTCAGATCCAGACACACGACACTTTTTACATCATATTTTGCTAAGAGAAACTATATCGAGGGTACTTTTCTTCACAGAACCACATCGTCTATGAACAAATACTTATCAAAATATGATATTGATATATTTTTCAATAGTGTGAATTTAATACGTTCACAATTAACTTCTGAATTCTTTGATTCACAAACTTAATTAATTTACAAATTACTTGAAATTGGCCTATATATTTTATTTTTATTTTTTCCGCTCGGTATCTTTTCACCTGCAAATATTGTTAAGATTGGTATATAGATAAGCCCGTACAGCGTCAAGCTTTATTTCATATTTTTCCAAATTATAGGCGAAAACTTGTAATTAGCCTCGTCATTTATATAAATGTATAGTTTATTTAAGTATTTAGGCTGTAAGTTTTCCTAAAAATATAAAATAGAAAATAAAATAAATAACAAAACCAAAAAAATATGGGGGGAGGGGGGGGGGGGGATGTACCGCTATTCTTATATTTAAAAAGCTTGTGTAGTGTATGAAGTATCTCTCTCTCTGTGTTATCAATACCTATAAAACATATTTTTCAACACACTTGCTCATAGAGTGGTTCTAATGTCACCGCAATTAAGCACATAATGACACCTGTAATCAAACTGTGACTTTTTCATTGCTATTATTCACAAGTGAGTTATAGAGTTTATTTTATTTTATTGGTTGAGTTGCTTTGTTCTTAAAAAAGTTTTGATACAACAAGTATCTATGTTAAAAGAAAAACAAAATACCCGACTGCAGGAAAGAAGTTTTTGCAGTCTATCTTACGATTTCGTTACGCTTGATAGTCAAAGTCAAAGTCAAAGTAAATTTATTTGCATAAAACATGAGTAGCATGCACTTGATGTTATTTGTTTTATAGACCTTCATGTTATGCCTGATGAGGCGTACAAATCAGAGGCGCGCTATTACAATACGCTGTTAAGTGTACGTTTTTTGTGAGAAAGTATGCATAAAATCGCTCCAAAAGATTATAAATGTGTATCTTTAGAATAATTCTAGTAAAAGCACTTGTTTATTACGAAAAAGTTCGTTGGACGTCACGAAAAAACGCATTTTATTATTTTTGCGTGACATGTATTATTATTGTTATAAAAAAATAAAGCCTGTGAAATTAAAAGAAGAAGAAGACATTCTGGAAAAGAAGAAGAATCTAACGACACCTCGCACATTAAAATCGGTCAAGCTGCTTAGGCTGTAGGGCCTGTAGGCGATCATATAGAAACATACATACGTACATACACTCGAAAAACATAGCCCTCCTTCTTACGCAGTCGGGTAACTAGAAAGATAATTTGCAACAAAACTAAAGTAAGTAAACATAACTAGTTATAAATCGAAATTAAGAAAGTATCAAAAGGAATCGATGATTTGTATATATTAAGCAATATGTGAAACACATATTGCTTAATACGTGTTTCCACGTACCGGCAAGCGCAGCGTAGGAAGACCAGCCACGAGATGGACAGACGACCTCATACAAGTGGCGGGAAGACGCTGGATGCAAGCCGCTTCCAATCGGTCTTATTGGAAATCCATGGGGGAGGCCTATGTCCAGCAGTGGACTTCTTATGGCTGAGATGATGATGATGTGAAACACAACGATATCGCGAGTTAACTTTACCTGTGCTAGATCTAGTAGCAATGTTTACGTATTACTTATCTTAGTATTTATTTTTCTTGTAATTTTAAGTTAATATAGTCTTGTCTAATGCATGTACATATAACATGTATGCGTATACATACACAAATGTATATTATAGTTGTATTAATTAGTAAGGATTAGTATGGTGGTAAGACTTTGTCTCCCGTTTGTCTCTGTGATATGTTACTCATCTTCACTGACAGGAATTGGCTTCCCCCCTCCCTCTTCCCTCCTTCTCTTCCTCATCTGCCCCCCCCCCCCTCCCCTTCCCTACCCCTACCCCTCCCCTCTCCTCTCTCCTTACTTTAAAGCACAATTATAATGGAATAGTTGTCGGTGATTTTTTTGAGGTATGAAATAGGTTTAATCCTGCTTTACTCGTTCCCGCGGGAATACCGGGATAAAAAGTATCTTACGATTTAGTATAGTTTATAATCCAGATTATAAACTATAGTAAATTTGATACCAAAATTTGAAAGCGTATTAAGCGTAAAGAAATCGTAAATTAGGCTGCAAAAACCTCTTTTCTGCAGTCGGGTATTTTGTTTTTCTTTTAACATTGATACTTGTTTAAGATTAATTTTTGCCGCCAAAAATCCTTTTTTTTTTTTTTTTTTTTTAAGTTTTGATGTACCCAGTGTCACTCTCACGACTAAGACGAATCTATTGACACCAATCACATCAAAATCGGTCAAGCCGTTTAGGCTCTAGGGCGTGCCAAAGAAATATACATACATACGCTCGAAAAACAAAACCCTCCTTCTTTCGCAGTCGGGTAAAAAAGATCGTGTTCAATCATCATCATCATCTCAGCCATAAGAAGTCCACTGCTGGACATAGGCCTCCCCCATGGATTTCCAAAAAGACCGATTGGAAGCGGCTTGCATCCAGCGTCTTCCCGCCACTTGTATGAGGTCATCTGTCCATCTCGTGGCTGGTCTTCCTACGCTGCGCTTGCCGGTACGTGGTCTCCACTCGAGAACCTTTCGGCCCCATCGGCCATCAGTTCTACGTGCTATGTGCCCTGCCCACTGCCACTTCAACTTACTAATCCGCTGTGCTATATCGGTGACTTTTGTACGTCTACGTATCTCTTCATTTCTGATTCGATCTCGTAGAGAGACTCCGAGCATAGCTCTCTCCATAGCTCGTTGCGTGACCTTGAGCTTCTTTATAAGGCCCATAGTTAGGGACCACGTTTCAGTGCAGTATGTCATCACTGGTAACACACACTGGTTGTAAACTTTCGACTTGAGGGACTGGGGAATATTGGACGAGAAGACGCTTTTAAGTTTCCCGAACGCTGCCCAGCCGAGTTGGATACGACGATTGACCTCCCTCGTAAAGTTGGAACTGCCTAATCGGACCGTTTGTCCTAGGTAGACGTATTCTGAATACGTCTCCACTTACTCCACTCTTGAAGTTGTTGACGAATACGGTATTCGTCAACAACTTCAAGAGTGGAGTTCCCCACAGATATTGGGGTGGACACTACATGGACGTTCGACATAACCTTCGTTTTGTCCATGTTCATTTTGAGGCCCACCCTTTGGGAAACAAATACAAACAAACAAAAATAAAACAAATGAAGTAATGCACCTGTTGCTTGCGCATTTCATGCAACTTCGTATTGATAGATATAAATAGATAATTTCAACTAGTACGTGCTTAATAAATAAAACTTTCATTGAAATATAACTTTTTTTTTCTGTAATAGAGAAAACTTGAAATTCTCCATTTTGTGCCTACGTGGCTAAAACGTTATCCGCGAAAAGCCAAAAAAAAAGAAACCTCATTCTTTTAGTCTATGGCCGCGGCAAAACTCCATAGAAGCTTCTAGTAAAGTCGCCATCACATTACTGAGATTTATAATGAGTTAACATACATAAAACAAGGCAGTATGGCCAAACGGTCTTAGCCTGCCCGTAGGGCAAATTAAAACAAAAAAATCGTCCAAGTGCGAGTCGGACTCGCGCACGAAGGGTTCAGTACTATCATCTATAATAGAAAATCGTATAAAATAACGAGAAATCAACGAAATTCCAAGTAGTAAATTGCAAACTTATAGGTAGGTTTTCGATACACATCCGGGCAGCATGACGACGCTCGCGCGAATACGCGCGGCTTTGGCTCACTCCGTGATGTTACCTCTCGCTACCCGCGCGGCCGTTGCTTAGCAACCGCCTCGCGCTCGCGCCACCACTACACCGCGGCGCGGCGCTCGCACCGCGTTTAGATGCACGGATTATTTTCATTTTGTGAGTTTTTATGTATTAGATTAGGTATTTATTTTTATAGTTAATATATTTCTAAATATTTACTTACAAATATTCAAGTTTCTACCTGTTAATTAAGATCGAGTAAAAATTACGTTTGTTGTATGGGAGCCCCCCTTTAATATTTACTTTATTGTTATTTAATTATCTATTTTGAAAGGTAATATACAAGTAAATATTCTGTGAAAATTTGAAGCGTCTACCTGTTACCGTTTTTAATATTGAGCAAAAAAAATACGAAAAAAACACGTTTATTGTTTATTGTATTGTTTATATGTTAATATTTTTTATTTTTTGTATTTGTTGTTATAGCGGCAACGAAAATACATCATTTGTGAAAATTTCAGCTTTCTAGCTATCACGGTTTATGAGATACAGCCTGGAGACAGACAGACAGACAGCGAAGTCTTAGTAATAGGGTACCGTTTTTACCCTTTGGTTACGGAACCCTAAAAATGGTCTATGGCCGATCGCCATTGTAAGATGCGCGCGCATAGGGAAACTGATAAACTTAACTTTATCTACTAAATAAAATGATTTTTAGGGTTCCATAGCCAAATGGCAAAAAACGGAACCCTTATGGATTCGTCATGTCTGTCTGTCTGTCCGTCCGTATGTCACAGCCACTTCTTTACGACACTATAAGACCTATACTGTTGAAACTTGGTAAGTAGATGGTATTCTGTGAACCGTATTAAGATTTTCACACAAAAATAGAAAAAAAAAACAAAAAATTTTGGGGGTACTTAGAACTGAAACTCAAAATATTTTTTCCATCAAACCCATACGTGTGGGGTATCTATGGATAGGTCTTCAAAAATGATATTGAGGTTTCTAATATCATTTATTTCTAAACTGAATAGTTTGCGCGAGAGACACTTCCAAAGTGGTAAAATGTGTCCCCCCCCCCCCCCCCCCCCTGTAACTTATAAAATAAGAGAATGATAAAACTAAAAAAAAAAAATGATTGGCTATATTCATTCACAGGAATTTAGATCGTTTTTGAGTGAAAACTCTTTTAAGAGAAGTGTTGTCGCGGTATCTCCCATATAAATATAAGAAAACTGTTTAATACCCCTAAACATTGACCGATTTCGATGTTTTTTTTATCTGATTTAAATTTAAAATACATATTAATATCGTTATAATTCCGATCCAAACTTCCACCGAAAATTTGGTTTGAACGAGATCTAGTAAGTAGTTTTTTTTAATACGTCATAAATCGTAAACCGCAATTTACCTTTCATTCAATCAACTCAATTACTTATAAAAAAAATTATTTCCCCATTTTATCTACTAGTTTGTACGGAACCCTCGGTGGGCGAGTCTGACTCGCACTTGTCCGGTTTTTACCCGACTGTGAAAGAAGGAGGGTTATGTTTTTCGAGCTTATGTATGCATGTATGCATGTATGTATGTATGTATGTATGTATGTATGTATCTATGTATCTATGTATGTATGTATGTATGTATATTTATTTGACACGCCCTAGAGCCTAAACGGCTTGACCGATTTTGATGTGAGTGGTGTAAATAGATTCGTCTTAGTCGTGAGAGTAACACTGGGTACATCAAACTAAAAAAAAAACAAAATTAAGGATTTTTTGGCGGTAAAAAGTAATCTCAAAAAAAAAATGTTTTCAGAATACATCGAGTGTAGTATCAAAATAAAGAATTATTAACAGTGATTACGAATATATATATATGTATAACTTATATGTTTTATTGGAGTTTGGAATAGGAAATGCTAATAAATCACATCACACTTCACACTTATAAAATAAATGCGAAGTTTGTGTCAGTTTGTTACTTCTTCACGGTTAAACGGCTTGACGGGTTTGGACCAATTTTGATGTGACAGGTGTCGTTAGATTTTTTTTTCACTTGCTGAGTGTCATAAGCTATATTTTTTTGTAATAAAAATCATACATCTCTCACAAATATAAAAAACGCGTGTTTTTTGTAACTTCCAACGAACTTTTTCGTAATAAACAAGTGATTTTACTAGATTTTCTTCTAAAGAATGTGCAATAATCTTTTACAGCGATTGTACACATACTTTCTCACAAAAAACGTACACTCAACAGCGTATTAAGCGTAAAGAAATGGTAAGTTAGGCTGCTAAACCGCTTTTCTGCAGTCGGGTATTTTGTTTTTCTTTTAACATTGATACTTGTTGAATTAATTATTTCCTGATTATTTTAATCGTGTACGGGGTCTAATTAGATCTCATTGAGTTCGGACGTCATTTCTATTGTATATGTCCAGTTTTGTAAACCAATAAAAAAAAACAAACAAAAAAAAAACTTTATCAACGCTAAGTAGGTATTAGTTAACATTACAAGCAAACAAAACACAATTAAGAGCGGCCAAAGCGCACGTACCGGCAAGCGCAGCGTAGGAAGACCAGCCACGAGATGGACAGACGACCTCATACAAGTGGCGGGAAGACGCTGGATGCAAGCCGCTTCCAATCGGTCTTTTTGGAAATCCATGGGGGAGGCCTATGTCCAACAGTGGACTTCTTATGGCTGAGATGATGATGATGAAAGCGCACGGCGAAGGCCGTCTCAGAGATAGAACTATAGAAACAACCTATCAAAATGCACCTCTATGGACCTGATCGGATATCCGGCGTAGGGGCAGTGCACGGTGACATTGTCGCCGGCCACGACGTGGACGGCGCCGAGCGCGCGGATGGAGGGCGGACCTGCAACACAGGGTCGGTGAGTGCGATGGGAGCGAGCGAGGCGGCGCTGGGAGAGGCGCTCACCGTAGATGTTGAGTCTGGCAGAGTGCTCGGCGGCACCGAGGTCGTTCCCCGCGCGACACGTGTATCGCCCGCCGTCCGCCGCCGACACGGCCGAGATGTTGAGCGTGGACACCACCTCGCCGCCGGGCGTCATCTCCTCGCCCACCGAGTACCTGAGACAGGTACGGGACGGTCACACCAGCAAGGCGGGCGGGGCGCGGAGGGGGAGCGATCGGTACCTGTGCGGCGCAGTGTACGAGTCGAGCGGCGCACCATCGAGCAGCCAGGCGAGGCGCGGCGGCGGCGCGCCGACCGCGGCGCACCGCAGCGTCACAGCGCCGCCCGGACGCAGTGCTTGCTCGATGAAAGTATACGTCAGCTCTGGCGCAGAGTCTGCACAGGTCACGGGTACTAAGTAATAAGTTTGTCCGTAAACGCTACTTGTGATTACACAGACTGCAAATGTCACCGTGCAGTGGAATATCACAAACGTGGACGCTGCTATAGAAATTTCAGTCATCAACATCGGGACAAAAATTCAATTTAACTCGTCAAACTAATAAAGTAGAAAAACCGTATGTATCTGGGTGCACCGCACTCCGCAGTGCCACCGGCACAGTCAAGCAGGAACACCGTATGTATCTGGGTGCACCGCACTCCGCAGTGCCACCGGCACAGTCAAGCAGGAACACCCTATGTATCTGGGTGCACCGCACTCCGCAGTGCCACCGGCACAGTCAAGCAGGAGCACAACCCTGCCATATTTTTTTTTTTTTTTTTTTTTTTTTTTTTTATCAGCCCTGTTTGTACAAACTGTCCCACTGCTGGGAACGGGCCATCTTCTCATTGTTATTTATTTATTCATAGGAAAATCAACAGATTTATAACATATACTTAAAAATTGTAACAACAGAAAGCTAATTATAGATTTTCACGGATAGTGGCAGCTTAGATACAATCATGAAAAAATAGCTAGCTCGGCTTACACAGTGACATAATTATACAATTTAAATTTCAACCTACATACTAGTTATTGCTACCGTTCAGAAAGTAACATCCCATCAAAAACATAACATGTACAAAAGGCCAAGTCTCGCTACGCAGCTCTCCTACTACAAAAACTTGTGAGATCTAATGTAAAACCAAGTCAATTAATAATTTTAGTACTATCTATGAGAGTATTTATCCAACTATTTTGTAAGAAATTGTGATTTAATTAGATAACTAACAACTTTTGTAGTAGCCGTAACGATATTAAACATCTTTATTTCTTTAATAATTAGAATGACTTGGCACCTTACCTATCATCCAAAATCGATAATGCTACCTTGTAACTAGTGCCTAACACAGGTAGGTTTTTAACTAGGTCGTAGGCTTCAGCCTTTAAAAAACTTTTTAAGTAAAACATTTTTTTAATATCGGCGAGATAAGTATCGTTGTCAATAAACGCTTTGAACATTTCAATAAACGGCCTGCAGTCCGCGTATTTGCCGTCAAACGCTGGTATGTCAACTTGTGGCAGTTTAAGTTTTGTAACTGAAGAATTGGTGGTGGCAGGAGTGTCAGCTCTTCTCGCCAAATTTGTGAGTCTGGTGCGAACTCCGGCCAACACCTCCAAAAATACGGACTCTGTTGCGGTCGGGTCTTCGGATTGTTCGCCCAGTTCCGCGTTCACATTTTCATACTCACTGTATGCGGCGAGTATCTTTTCCTCGATGATGAGCAGTAGTTGCAGGGACGCTCCGTCTAAATTGCCCGACGTTAGCCGGTTATAATTGCGCGTAAGCGTGCCTTTGAGGGCAGCACGCTTGACCGTCAACTGACGATGATCAGCAGACTGCTCCATTTCGTATTACCAGGCGACGACAACACACTGTGTACTTTAAATCTGACTTTCGAGATTTTCACACAAATAAAAATGTAATATTGAAGAAATCGCTTCATAGACCATTTAATTTCAGTGAATGAATGAACACCGAACAGACGCTAAAACTTAATGTCCAATGAGCGCCCTTGTCAATTGCACTGACGCAAGAGATGGCGGCGTGATCACGCCCGGTGATTGGTTGATGCGGCGGAAGTTGGCTTTGCACTTGTGGCACTGCTGAGCGCGCGCTTTTCAAACGCACCTTGACGTTTCAAATGAATGAAGTATTGCACCATCCCTCGTAGCGGTGTCGTGTGAAACGTGGAGCCAATATGGCTTCCTTGGAGCGTTCCACAATTTGCCAACTGTGAATCGCTGTGGTAGCAGCTGAAATTTATACCTCTACAAAGGCGCTGTCGATTTGCTGGCTCGAAGGACCATGAACGAGGCACTTAGAGGCTTCTTTTGCTTTGGTATTTAATAAAACAAAATTCTAGTATCTTTCTTGACGATATATTTTCACAGAAGGGAAAAGGAAGGAGTGAAACCCACAGATAGAGAAAATAACTTACAGATAATAAATGTTTCCAACAGTTACATATACCGTTATACTGGCGAAAATCGTGAGTGTTCATATCATCTATCAATACAGTTTCAGTTGATGTACAATAAGTAGGCAGAAAATGCACAGCAGGGCTTGGAGCCCAACTAATGTTTGAGAGATTAAAGTCACCCACTAAAATAAATTTATCAAGTGGATGCGAGATCACCAACTCGTTCAATTTAACTAGGTAGTTTTCAAGCTGCTGATTAAATGAGAACCCTAAGTTTTGTTGGCATAGATATAAACAACTAATATGAATGTTCACAAGAGATCTATCTTTTTGTCTGATGGAGAGGGTGACCCATAAATCTTCAGCAGTACTGGAAAGAAGTCTGCGATATTCCTTGCAGATCCTTATGTACCGCTATCAGCACCCCACCACCATACTTTTGATTGGTTTGGTTATAATCACGATCACGACGCCAAACAACATTCCTATTATCGAACAATTCAGACGTAGAAATCTCCTCTGACAACCAAGTTTCAGTTAACAATATCATGTCATAAGCACTTAAGCATAGATTGCGGTAAAAAACAGAAGTCTTTGTACGAAGTCCCCTAACGTTTTGGTAATAAATGTTAAACTTTTTAAAAGTCGTACTATCCATTAGCTATTGCGCATAAAATTAGACTAGAGACACTCTGTGAATTTAAATCAAAATTACAAGGTTTCAAAGAAATCATAATCAAATAATATTGGTTGTTAAAAAACATAGAAATAATATTGCGGGTGGTCATAGCAAGTGTGCATTCAAAGCGGGTTAGAGCGTAATGAGTGCAATAGCAATAGTTGCGAACTAGTGGCGATAGAACAATACCGAGAGATCAAAAGGCGGGCAGCGGTCGAGGCAGAGGTTACAAACCTTTGAAACGGACTTAATCTGAAAACATTTAAATTAGTTAAGTATTTATAGCGATAATGGCAACAGATTAAACAAGTTTGTTTAAATCGCTAGCTTGGGTAACCACGAACACAGGAGAAGTATCATTCTTTCGAACGTGGATTTTTCCAAACTTCACCCACACATAGTTATAGCATTTCTCCTTGGCCAGGGACTTGACTTTATTAAGCAGCATTTTCTGATCGGCGTTGAGGTGGTCGTTTATGTAGATGCGTCGGACTGAGTCACGGTAACCGATGTCAGGGGCCACTAAATCCTTACGTGATCTCGCTGCTGCCACGAATTCCTCATTAGTGTAGCGATTTGTGAAGCTGACCACTATAGCCTTTTCTTTGGAGCCGTGCAGTGGAACTCTGTACAGATAATTGATCTAGGTCTTTGGTACACTACAGTTGACAGCCTTTCCAATAGCGTCAACAATGGAGAATAGATTTTCGTCCTTTTTCAAAGGGACTCCTTTAATCTCAACAATGTTGAGGCGAGAGCGTTGGTCAGCTGCAGACAACTCGGTCTTCAAAAAAGATATATCCTTCTCGAGGGTGTCGACCGCTGCTTGCAAATGCTCAACCTTGGTTACCTTGGTTATCTTCAACTTCAGTAATCCTAGTAGCGAAGCTGTCTATACGAGTACCCATGAAGTCACAGCTCGACTTGAGGTCCTGAATTTCGTGCTTGATGTCCTTTACATCCTCAATAAGTGACGGCATAGAGGCCAATTGACGTTTTATGTCACGAATTTCATCAAGGACTTCCGTAAGTGAGACACCAGGTGAAGATACAGGAAGGGGAGAACAAATCCTGCAAGTGGGGTACTTCCAGGCGGATCTTCTGTCAGACCCCATTTTCCTCCAGGTGGATTCTGTAAACTGCGCACACCCGAAGTCCAGGTCCTTCTTACAAGCACAACATTGAACTCCATCATTGAATTCGGACCCACAAGCCGCACATAACATTTTTGTTAAAAAAAAACTTATTAAGGTTTACGATCTATGAAAACAGATAAGGCCACGATACGTGTTTACCGAGCCAACGTTCATGAGAGGATTTTCTCGGAGCCATTGCATTCCACTGTAACTTGATAAAGCTAATGCAATTGATGCATCGATTGAGACATCAAATACAAATACAAATCATTTATTTGTAATAATATTACGTAATATAATAATATTACAAATACAAATCATTTATTTGTAATAATAATATTAAGTCATAAAATATTGTATCAAAGATAAAATAAAAAAAAAAAATAATAAAGAAAATTGCAATAATTAAAATGTCAAATAATTATATAAATTTAAGAAATGTTAGTGGTCCGGGAGATTCATGAATTCGTCATATTCATAATGAAGAATAGTAAATTATCAGTTGATTATTTCGACTGTATAGAGAAATAGCTGTAAGATAAAATATCATAGAGATAAAATATTATAGAGACAAAATATTCCGTAACGCAGTAAAGTGAGGTACCTCCCAGCTGCAGCTCGGCCGCGGCTTGCGCCGAGTCGTGAGCACGGCGCGCTACGCACTGGTAGACGCCGCGCTGGAGGTGGCCGGTGGCGCGCACCACGAGCTCTGCGCCGGCGGCGGTGGCCGGCGCGGGCGCCGCGCCGCCGTCGTGCAGCCAGAAGAGCGCCGCCGCCGGGTCCGACGCCGAGCAGTTGAACCGCACCGTGCTGCCGGCCGGCGCGCGCTGCGCACACAAACACACGCCTTGTTAGCGACGCACTCTGTCCTGTCGCACCACTAAACTGCTCATTACATACATTTTTTTTAATGTATTTATTTACTTATAGGAAAATCAACAGCTTGATAACATATAATTTAAAAAAAATGTTTAACATATAATTAAAAACATTTTATGTACCTACTTATACGTAAACACAAGTGAACATAGGCGTGCGGATGTACGACCTTCTAGTCTGAAATAAATAAATAATTGGCCAAGTGCGAGTCAGACTCGCGCACGAAGGGTTCCGTACTATCATCTATAATACTACAAAGTTTAGTTCTGTTTATAAAATAACGAGAAATCAACGAAATTCCAAGTAGTAAATTGCAAACTTATAGGTAGGTTTTCGATACACATCCGGGCAGCATGACGACGCTAGCGCGAATACGCGCGGCTATGGCTCGCTCCGTGATGTTACCTCCCCCGCTACCCGCGCGGCCGTTGCTTAGCAACCGCCTCGCGCTCGCGCCACCACCACACCGCGGCGCGGCGCTCACACCGCGTTTAGATGCATGGATTATTTTCATTTTGTGAGTTTTTATGTATTAGATTAGGTATTTATTTTAATAGTTAATATATTTCTAAAGATTTACTTACAAATATTCAAGTTTCTACCTGTTAATTAAGATCGAGTAAAAATTGCTTAAAAATTACGTTTGTTGTATGGGAGCCCCCCTTTAATATTTACTTTATTGTTATTTAATTATTTATTTTGAAAGGTAATATACAAGTAAATATTCTGTGAAAATTTGAAGCGTCTACCTGTTACCTGTTACCTGTTTTTAATATTGAGCAAAAAAATACGAAAAAAACACGTTTATTGTATGTATTATACGCCCTTAATATATATTTTTTAAATTTTTTGTATTTGTTGTTATAGCGGCAACGGAAATACATCATTTGTGAAAATTTCAGCTTTCTAGCTATCACGGTTTATGAGATACAGCCTGGAGACAGACAGACAGACAGCGAAGTCTTAGTAATAGGGTCCCGTTTTTACCCTTTGGGTACGGAACCCTAAAAAGCAAACGTAAAGGCATAACCATTAATTGTACCAACCACATAAAAAAAGACACTGAAATCGGATGCTATTAGTAGTAGACAACAGTTTTTTCTTGTTGTATGGAAAACGCATAATTAGCTGGCAACAATTACAACAATGACAATTGCACACAAACAATTGTCAAAATTGACATGCGACAATTGGACGCAGAATTTGCAGGTTAGGTATATTTTGAGACTAAATCAGGGCTGTCGACTTGTTTACGTATACTTCCTTTTTTTATTATGTGCAAATATACCTACGATGCATGCAGTGGGACAGTTTGTACAAACAGGGCTAATAAAAAAAATAAAAAAAAACTAACGATATCGGCGGTGTTCCGTGTATGTGCAAGATAAACAAAATATTATAAACATGATAGGTACTAATCATTCTTGTTTGAAGGGATTTTATTATCGTATGGTAGTTATGATTATAGTTTTTTGAAGTGAAAATTTCTTTAGCGGGGCGTTGGTCATTTTTAGGATGGGTAAAAAATGTTAAACTCGCGTCAGGTGTCTCGAAAATTTGTAACACGGACGGAATTATAGTCAGAAACCTATTCTGCATTTAAAGTTCACTATTAACCGACTTCCAAAAAAGGAGGTTATGCAAATGGTGGCTCCAAATGTTTCGAGATAAATATACACACGGTGCTGCACGCCAGTTCTGCTAGCTTGAACTTGGCTTGTCACGCTACCGCGTGTCTAGATATATTTTGTCAACTTGTCGCTGACACGTAATGACACTTGCGGATAGAAGACAGAGAATTTGAGACGTTGACCAAAGTTAAGTAACATTTTTCGTTGAGGCCAAAAACATCTTACATCGCATACACTGCGAAAAGTATTCATAATACCTAGAACAAAATTTTGTGCAAAAATAGAACGTAGGTATCAACATTTGGTATTTAGGGTAACTATTACATATAAACGTATACTTTTACTATAGTTTTGTGACAGGGATAAATTAAAAGATTTAATGAAAGGTCCAAAGTTTTAATGTTAGGGAAATTAAGTTTTTCATTTAGATTAACTAACAGATATAGATGAAAACGGTTACTATTCTTTTGCTACTTAGGGTTAAAAGGTGGAAGTAAAAGATTGTATGAATGTTCCGTGCTTTTAATGTTAGGGACACGAAATGTAGTATTTAGATTAGAGTAATAGTTTTGCTACAGGGATGAATTAAGGGGTAGGAAACGGTAATTGATTGTGTAAAAGTTACAAGGTTCTAATTTTGGGGATATGAATTCCAGTATATATATTAACTAACAGATGCAAACGAATACTGTTATTATAGTTTCGTAACGACAGGGACGAATTAAGAGTTATACACGGGGGGAGGGCAGTTAAAAGATTACACGGAAGTTCCAGGGTTGAGTGTTAGGGTGAGAGCGGGGCAAGAGGGAGCAGAGCTGGCGAGAGTGAGGCATTAGTGTGATGGATGGCGAGTATGGGATAAAATAAGCGAGGTGGGAGAGAGCGGGAGTGAGGCGTAAGCGAGGTGAGAGTAGATGGGATTACAGTGAGAGGGGTGAGATTACGGTGGAAGGGGGTGAGTGTGGAGCAGGAGTAAAGTGGGAGTGAAAAGGGAGCAACAGACACGGGCTGGGAGCAAGGTGGGAGCGAAACAGAACCGGAACGGTATCGGTGTGTCAGTCAGGGGGATGCAGGAACGGTGAGTCAAGTGGAGTGCGGTAGGAGCGAGTTAAGAGCGGGAGAAAAGCAAGGTGTGAATGGTATGAGTACAGGAGTTGAATAAGAGTGAGACGGCAGTAGGGTTGAAGCGAGACGCGATTGCCAAACTCGAGGAAACCATTGAATTTCAGGCGCGTGCCTCTTTTAGAAACAAAGTCCAAATAGTTGGGATCCCGGAGACACAGAATGAAAACCTTTTACATCTCGTGAAAGTGTTGGGTACTAAAATCTGGATAAACTTACAGGAAACCGATATCGACTGGATCAACAGAGTCGGCCCCAAATCGTCACAAAACGGCAATGACGACACAGTACGTTCGCGTCTTGTTGTACTTCGTTTTCTCAGACGTGCGTCACGCAACTCGTTCCTGAAGGCAGCGAAGGTCAGACGTAATCTTACTTCGGATGATATCAACGACACGACCAGCAATATCTTTATAAATGAACGCCTCACGAAGGCCGGTAGACAGCTATTTCACGAGGCAAGGCGTAGATCGAAGCTACTTGGTTTTGCCCACTGTTGGACTAAAAATGGAACAATTTTCATCTGAAAAGCAGAGGGGCGCCGCGCCGTGTCTATTCGAAACCAAACAGACATTGACCGTCACTTCACACAAAGAGACCCCGCGACCGAGCTAACTCCCACCACAGCGGCGCCATCAGCAACCACGCCTTAACAATGCATCCTCACGATTAATTGTTTTTAGAGTTCCGTACCCAAAGGGTAAAAACGGGACCCTATTACTAAGACTTCGCTGTCTGTCTGTCTGTCTGTCTGTCTGTCTGTCTGTCTCCAGGCTGTATCTCATAAACCGTGATAGCTAGAAAGCTGAAATTTTCACAAATGATGTATTTCCGTTGCCGCTATAACAACAAATACTAAAAATTTAAAAAAAATATTAAGGGACCCATACAATACCATATACTAAACGTAATACCATACAATAAACGTGTTCTTTTTCGTTTTTTTGACGCTTCAAATTTTCACAGAATATTTACTTGTATATTACCTTTCAAAATAAATAATTAAATAACAATAAAGTAAATAATGTTACGGGAAGTGGGTATAGGGATTGGAAGGAAACAACGATGTTATTCAAGCCCGTTTATTTCGTTGACACGTGGTGTCTTCTACAGAGCACTCACAGTCTATAACACAAACACCGACAATAGTTACAGAATCGACGCGCTACAAACACACAGAGTATGTGTTCCGACCAACACACTACTACTATAACGTCTCCTCACTATACTGTTCACTTCAACACTTCACTTTCACTTGTAACTTTTTCTTCTTTCTTGTATGCTACTCGTATCTGAACTGCCCTCTGTCCGCGACTGAAGCTCCTTATATACCCCGCAGAACCTTCTAGAAGCTTTTATTTCGATAGTCATTTGTTTCGTTCCAGAATGTTCAATTTCGATCGTCTTTTCGCTCGTCTTTTGTTTTTATCATTTGTTTCGAACTTTCTAGAATGTTGACGAGATTCTTTATTTAAATAGTCGAGGAGCATTTCCTTCTAGAAATTTCACCATCATCATCATCATCGTTACAATATTAAAGGGGGGCTCCCATACAACAAACGTAATTTTTAAGCAATTTTTACTCGATCTTAATTAACAGGTAGAAACTTGAATATTTGTAAGTAAATATTTAGAAATATATTAACTGTAAAAATAAATACCTAATCTAATATATAAAATCTCACAAAATGAAAATAATCCGTGCATCTAAACGCGGTGCGAGAGCCGCGCCGCGGTGTGGTGGTGGCGCGAGCGCGAGGCGGTTGCTAAGCAACGGCCGCGCGGGTAGCGGGGGAGGTAACATCACGGAGCGAGCCATAACCGCGCGTATTCGCGCGAGCGTCGTCATGCTGCCAGGATGTGTATCAAAAACCTACCTATAAGTTTGCAATTTACTACTTAGAATTTCGTTGATTTCTCGTTATTTTATAAACAGAACTAAACTTTGTAGTATTATAGATGATAGTACGGAATCCTTCGTGCGCGAGTCCGACTCGCACTTGGCCGATTTTTATTTTTAAATATTAAGTAAAATTATAAATTATAATATCCAATATGATGATTGTAGCCACATATTTTAGTGTTCGTGGTGCGTGATTATATGTAGATAATAAGAGTATGACTGATATAGATAGGAGGCCTCTAGCACGTAGTACTTAGTATATAAGCTTAGTTATTTGTTACAATAAATTAGACCGATTCCAGCATGTGTCTCATTAACACCAACCCTCCAGCCTCCGGCATATTGGTGACCCCGCGAGCATCTTTACCGACCAATGGGGTCCCGGCATATTGGTAACCCCGCGTGTATCAAGACCAATCAATGGGGTCCCGGCATATTGGTGACCTCGCGTTACCAACCATCGAGGGTTTCGCCCGGCGTCAGTGACTGCAATGTTCGGGTTTCGGGGCTTTGGCAAATTAGTGACTCCGAGTTTCGACTGATAATACGAGAAGAAGACGTTCAGCATGACATCATCACCGTGCAAGTCAAGTTGCAGTCATGGATCTTTGGAAATAGCAGCGAGTTTATACAACCTCCACTTTATACCGCATTCCGGAGTTCTGGAGGGACCAATCTCGACTATGGATCAAGCAACTGGAGGAAATTTTAGCACAAGAGAAGCAAGGAGATGATTATAATATTCATTTCAAAGATTATTAGCAAAAATGGACCTCAGCGATCAGAAGCCGTCGCCATTTCTACGCAAAATGCAAGATTTAGGCAGATGAAATTGGTGACGAAACCATTGAGCCATGTGACTGGAAGTAAGAAACTGGCTCAAGGAACCAGGGGAATTAATCGAAGCACAGAATTAGTGCGTTTTTCACCCGTCAAATCGTCTCATTTTTACCTACCGGAAAAGGGGTATGAGATTTTTGATTGATACGGGATATTTTATATGAACCTTCATTTTGACGATGATAAGCAACCATTTATCGAAGCAGATTTTTTGGAGCATTATGAGTTATTTGTAGAATATAGCTGGTCGGGAAATTATTGACAAAGTAACGGAGCGTACAATGCCCGTAATTTTGAGCAAATCGACGCAGCACTACTTATCTACGCACTTCGTATTTGTCTATATATGTTAACGAGGAAGAAGATTACAGACATTTTTGAAACTTTTTTCAACCGCCTTTATGAGAATGGGATAAATATTAATCTCAAAATGCTAGTTTTTCAAGAGCGAAATGGATTTCTTAGGTTATCATACAACGAGCCAAGGAATACGCCAATTGAATTTTACCTCGTAATATTGTACGGATATTCAACATTCAACACGTTAGTGGACGTGACAACGACAAGCCTTCACCGATTAATTATGCAGATTTAGCAAGATGCCGATGCCGTACAGCGATCAAGAAACGCGACTTCTTGACAATTAGAATTTAAGATTTGAAAACGTCAAGCTTCCTGATTTAACTGGAGCATTAGCTGCGGTACGTTTACAGGGAAATATCGTCCTTATTTACCGAAAAAGTGTTAAGGACAAGTTTTTTGACGCCATTCAAGGGCTAATTGTGATTGTTTATTAAATGTAACGAAATGTACCAGTTAAGCAAGCTCACAAACAGACGTCAGCAAAACTGGAGTATCGAGTGCATCGACCAGCCGGTAGTACCTATGCGTTTGTCAGCATTATTTTTACTGAACCGACAAGGTTACCGTGTTACTGGGTCATTATGTAGTGATTGCAGTTTATTATTTTATTATAGTTTTTTTCTTTTTTAAAGGGGGGAGTAATGTAGCCACATATTTTAGTGTTCGTGGTGCGTGATTATATGTAGATAATAAGAGTATGACTGATATAGATAGGAGGCCTCTAGCACGTAGTACTTAGTATATAAGCTTAGTTATTTGTTACAATAAATTAGACCGATACCAGCATGTGTCTCATTAACACCAACCCTCCAGCCTCCGGCATAATGATCACGTTTTGCCATTAGTAAAAATAATACATTTAAATACCACTTCTCAATTCAGTACTATATTTTTTTATGAATATATCGCACGGTCTTTGTATTGCGAACCATGCAACTATTACGGTATCTATCTACATACCACTTTACAACTATACTATCACTACACACCCACAAGCGTACATTCATACACTATCACTACACACCCACAAGCGTACATTCATACACTATCACTACACACCCACAAGCGTACATTCATACACTATCTCCATTCACACTGACGACTAAAGTGCTCAACTCGCCGGGCGATAGGAATTTAAAAGATAAACGAAGCCACTACGGGACTAGGCTAAGTACATACAGGCATCTCGTATAACAGACATGATAAAGCACTTTTTCGTCTGTACAAACCTTTCCTAACTTTAATCTACAACTTTGTATTTACCTCTTTGAGCTTGCAAACAATTTTGTATTTGTTTGCAAGCGTAACATGATGGAAGTTATGGAAAACTTGGATAAATCATTTTTGATTGAGTGCTTTGAATCAGAAAGCCTAGAAAAATGCAATGACTATTTTTTAAGTCTTCATAATTTCAAAATTTTGACTATTAACATTAAGCATACGTAAAAAAAAAAATTGTCTGATGATAGCTTTGATGCGGCTAGGTATAAAACCAGATATAATTGTCTGATGATAGCTTTGATGCGGCTAGGTATAAAACCCGATATAATTGTCTGATGATAGCTTTGATGCGGCTAGGTATAAAACCCGATATAATTGTCTGATGATAGCTTTGATGCGGCTAGGTATAAACCCCGATATAATTGTCTGATGATAGCTTTGATGCGGCTAGGTATAAAACCCGATATAATTGTCTGATGATAGCTTTGATGCGGCTAGGTATAAAACCCGATATAATTGTCTGATGATAGCTTTGATGCGGCTAGGTATAAAACCCGATATAATTTTCTGATGATAGCTTTGATGCGGCTAGGTATAAAACCCGATATAATTATTTTGACTGAATGTTGGTGGAACACAGACACTGTAATACCTCGAATTCCTGGCTATATCACACAATACAACAAAGTACATAAATAAATGCGGTGGGGTTATAGCCTACGTTCGAGATATATGGCCAGCTTCAGTTTCCGAACCAGATATTATGGACTGTAATTGTTTGAAAATATCTATAGGGGATGATTTTCTGATTTTTGGCATTCATCGATCTCTGTCCTTTTCAAATATTAATAACTTTTAACGTCATTAAATAATGCAAGTAAACTCCAAAATAATTCAATACAAAGTAAGGCATGTGGTGGGGGTGCAGTGAGTGCATGTAGGAGCGTGACATGAACGAATTTCTTACGCGTACGAAGTCGTGGGGGCAGCTAGTACACAATAAAAATATTAAATAAATAAAGAAATATGAAATAATAAATTAAAAAATAAAATAAACAATACGGGGTACGTATTCGAGTCATGCTGCAGCCCGATTTCGGGGAGAGTGACATCACTGACCACGAGTGCGGGCGTGACGGTGACAGTGAGCGTGTCCCGCACGGTGAGGCGGTGGTGCGCAGTGGCGTCGCCAAACGCGTTATACGCCTTGCAGAGCCAGCCGCCGGCGTGGTGCCGCGCCGCGCCGCGCACGCACAGCGCCGCGCCGCCCGCCCACAGCCAGGCGCCGCCCGCGCCCGCGCCGCCCTCGCCCACCGGCTGCAGCCGCCCCTGCCACTCGCGGTACCATCTACACGCACAGATAGTGTTGCTTTTATAGTATTCAATAGTTTTGCAATTAAACACATACGTTTAAGCGGTTTTTTGAATTGCATACGGCAGAAAAGAAATAGCGTAACCTTATCAGACAGTTAAACAGAGAGACAGGCAGTAGTGATCCACTTAGTTGTTTATCTGTTTCTCTATAAATACCCTTATCATGTCGAAATGAATAATGACTTAAAACCCGAAGAGAGGAGACGGCATGCGAGAGCGTCATACTTATTTCCGTCACGGAGTAAGAGTTAATTTTATTTCCGAGGTGGATTAATAGATGTTTCAGATCAAAATTGCGTATTACGTGTAGTGTGGCGGCGGGTAGTCGGAAGCGACGCAGGGCAGGCAGACGTCAGAGCCGGCCGGCACCGTGACGTCGGTGGGCGCGGCCGCCAGCTGCGGCGCTGCGCCTGCGCCGCCACCTTCTGCAACCACACGAGCACAGTGGACGTTACAGCGAACGGTTCCGCGTCACTCGAGCCCGCTCGAGGAGAGGAGCCAGGCGGTGCATGTCACCTTGAAGCGCGAGCAGCGTGGGTGGCGAGCGGCGCGAGAGTGCGGACAGGTCGTGTCGCGCCACGCACGAGTACGCGCCCGCGTCTGCCGGCGACACGCCGCGGACCAGCAGCAGCGCGCCTGCGCTCACGTACCGGGACTCTGCGCACACAGACAAGCATTTTTATCGCATAAGATGTGGGATCACACGACCTACACGGTTCACACTTAGACATAGGCATATATTTATTTATGGAAGACACATAACATCAAGTAAATATTAAGCAACAAAAACAAAACAACTTGCTCTTATTATGTATTTAGTACCTGGGCGACCGAGCTCCACTCGAATTTTTTATGACTGAAAATACGAGCAAACCCGGGTTCATTAAAAATGGAAACCTAGCAAAATCGATTTATCGTTCCCTTATCTACCTACAAACCAAATTTCATTAAAATCGTATAATATCGTATAAAATTGTAGATGCACCAAGGGGATAAAGTAGTGTTTTATGTCACGGGCGACATATTGAATCCCGAGTGTAACGTAGGATTCTAGGGTTAACTCTTTAACACCCTCGCTACGCTCGGGTGTTAGCTCTAAGATAGGGTTTTGTGAAAATGCCGAAAACGGTGTGTACAGGATTGATTATATATAAAGTACCATTTCAATATTTAAAGGCCTATTCACTCACCTATAGGTACTGTTAGTTCAAAGTTTTAAAAGGCGCACTTAAACAACAATTAATCAATAAGATAAGTAACTTAGGCTATTTAAGCTAAGTCTACAAACTGCATTTCTTATTATGATAAGAAAAAACTTCAAAAATTTTGTCAAATCAAAAATGAAGGGGCATGAAAATTTGGTTTACCAAATCAACCCTTCCATGTCACATGATTTTTTTCATAAAGTTTATGTAGGTATATTGATGTTAGGGATGTTAAATTTTGTGTTTTAGTTTGCAAATATATATAATGTGGATTAACTTTTAATTGTTACAGGGTAACCATGTTTTGCTCTGTAAACAAATATTTTTATTTTAACATTTTGTTTTTACAATTTTGTCGTAAACCACAAATATTAAATTATTGATTAAAACCTACATGTAAACAAAGAAACGACATTAAAGTTTATCTTTACGTATTCATTTATTTTACGATAGTTTTATAATTTCTATAATCACCAACTTAACACTTGTAAACAAACTCCATTTTTATCTCCATCTTGAATTCCTACACGAGTGCAGGCTGATTGTCGGCAGTACCTACGGTGCGTATTCAGGACTGCTTCATCGACGACGAGAGTGCGGCAATATTTGAAATTATTATCAAACAAATATATTTTTCACTACTCTTGCTCTAAAAGTCCGTCATTGTAGCGTAGTAAAGCGGGGCTGAAATAGTATTTTAAGCTCCATCTCGTTAACATATAATTTTTTATAAAATAAACTTTGAATTATTGTATTGGATTATTTTATTTTCTCGCACTCGTAGTGAAAAGTAGAGTGTAACACACTGCGCTAAAACCCATTGTAACTCGGTTTCTATTTACTCCCTCGCTAAAACTCGGGAGTAAAAATCTACCTCGTTACAATGGGTCGTTTTAGCCCCTTGTATAACAATCTACTATTCTTCACATTTATATAAATTAAATTCATTATAATATTTTTACGGTAGAGTTAGATTAATATAATGAGAGCCTGCTTAGAAGTGGAGTAGGATCGAAGCAGAAGCAGAAATGGTGTGGCGCGGGAGCGATATAAAATGGGACGAGAGTGAAATACGAGCGTAACAAGGGTTATGCATAGCGAGATGAAAGTGGGATGGGAGAGGACGAGACCAGGATAGAGACGGAAGTGGGGTAAAGCAGGACTGGAATGGGCTGGGGTAGGGTGGAAGTGGCTTACGAAATGATTATTTTATTTTTCTTCACCCGTAGGAAATCACAGGTAACGGCACTAATAGTTAATAATAAAATAAAAGCGATATGTGTTTTCTGACCGGGTGTGGGCGGCGCGAGGTGTATGAGCGTGTCGCCGCGGTACCAGAGCGCGGGGCGCACGCGCACGGAGCGCGGCTCGGCACGGCACTCCAGCGCCCCCACGGAGCCGGCGCGCGCCGGCGCCGCGCTCGCCGCCGCCTCCCAGCGCGCGTCGCGCACGGCGCGCAGCGTCACCTCGCGTGAAACCACCACGCCGTGCGCGTTGGTCGCGCGGCACGCCACCACCAGCGGCGGGGAAGCGGCGTCCCCCCGCGCCGGCAGCACCTCCAGCGTGCCGTTCCCGTGCACCCGCCTGCGTCGCCACAACACATTCATCTGTTCAGAGCAGTAGCATACTAACTGAAAACTGTTCTAACCTACAATAGGAGAGGAACGTTAAAAAGATAAAAAAAAGAAGATCAATCTATCTATACTACAGTAACTAGTACAGTAGTATAATAACAATGTAACGGGTAAAATTCTGTACATTAAATATTTTTGAAAAAAAATTATTGGAGGATACCTTCCTATCGATACAGAACCCAAAACAGCAATTTTTAAAATTAATGTCTGTCTGTCTGTCTGTCTGTCTGTCTGTCTGTACGGTATGTCCAATGGACGCCGAAACTACTAGACGGATTTGGACGACATTTGGCAGGATTATTACTTATGCTATGTAGAAGGATCTTGCATACTTTTTATCCCGAAAAAATTGATAGTTCCCCTGGGATACAGCATAAAATTACAACATTCAACATTACGAGTATTGCGTTGCTCATGACTAAATCTCAAAAACTACATAAGCTACGAATCTGAAATTTAACATGTAAGTATGTTACTTATAGAGTAAATAGGTCAGCTAAGAACGAAATTTGCGAAAGGGTTGAATTAAGGGGTAAACGAATGTATGAAAGTTCCTGAGTTTTGATGTTAGGGGCATGAAACTTGGTATTTGGGTTACCTAATAGATATAAATAAATACTATTGTTATATTTCAGCGACAGGGATGAATGAAGGCAGTCAAAAGAAGGTTGAAAGTTTGTATGAAACTTCCTTAGGATTTATGTTAGAGTCTTGAAATTTAGTATTAGTTGAAAAAAAACTCGCTTCATCATTAGGCCATTCTGTAGTTGTTGCTTTTTTGGACGAGGCCCAGATTGCTTGGAGGCTGGCTTGTACAAATACCGATTTCCCCAGGACGTTATCGTCGCAGAGACTGTGGGATCGGCGGCTGGGAACGCGTGGTTAGCCATCGGAGTCGTGGTACAGTTTAGATATTCTTCCTAGGCGCCAGAAAAGTGGAGGTGTATCTTCCTTTACGAGAACTAAGTCGTTCAGTTGCAGATCTTTAGTCTTAGTGCGTTGTTGGAGCTCGGCGACATACTCAGTTGACCATCGCTTCCAAAAGTGTTCCAAAGTGTTCAAAGTGTTCCTGTTCCAATCTTTGGTAACGATCAAGGCGATTGGTATTAGCATCTAGTATATATGGCGATAGAAGTGATGTGAGTGGTCTGCCGATCAAGAAGTGTCCCGGGGAAAGGGGGGTGAAGAGCTAAGGGAGGAAATCGGTTTACTGTTCAGGATGGCTCCTACTTGAGCAAATAGAGTAGCAAGTTCCTCATAATTATGTCAAATTAGTGTTTTTAAGGACTCTATTTATATGCCTTTTAGCAGCTGCGACCCCGCTCTCAGCTAGTCCAGAAAAGTGAGGGCTGTATGCGGGAGAGAATCGAAATTCAATGCCCTGATCAGCAGCAAAATCAACAAGAGAGTCTCTGTGAACTTTAAATAATTGTTTGATTTCCTTCGCTACAGCAGCGTAATTTCTACCATTGTCACAATAAATTATATTTGGGATTCCTCGGTGAGCTATAAACCTCACAATAGTTAGAAGTAAAGCTTCTTTGGTAAGTTACCGCTTGTAAATCGGATTTACAGAGTATGGATTTACTAAATCCATACATTTATAGCGGCAGCAAATAAAAATACATAAATAACATTTCGTGATTTTGCATCCACGTCCTATACGATCTTTGACATAAAATGTTTTTTTTTATGTAGAAATAGGTTCGCGCTTGACCGCCAACTCGCCTGATGTTAAGCAACGTTGCGGTCTACGATGGAGCGCGCTTACCTAGAAGTCCGAAGAATGAAGATGGTCCGGCGAAATCTGTGGACACTGTACGAAATGGAAAATCTGGTTCTACACGTTCCGAAGGTAAGTTACCCATTATTTAAGTCATCGTATTCGCACTAAGGCGACTACAGATAAAGCATTCACAATATACACGTCTAGCAGCAGCTAGGTTACGACCACCGCAGGCCAGTAGCGCTCTAGCATTCACAATATACACGTCTAGCAGCAGCTAGGTTACGACCACCGCAGGCCAGTAGCGCTCTAGCATTCACAATATACAAGTCTAGCAGCAGCTAGGTTACGACCACCGCAGGCCAGTAGCGCTCTAGCAATCACAATATACACGTCTAGCAGCAGCTAGGTTACGACCACCGCAGGCCAGTAGCGCTCTAGCATTCACAATATACACGTCTAGCAGCAGCTAGGTTACGACCACCGCAGGCCAGTAGCGCTCTAGCATTCACAATATACACGTCTAGCAGCAGCTAGGTTACGACCACCGCAGGCCAGTAGCGCTCTAGCATTCACAATATACACGTCTAGCAGCAGCTAGGTTACGACCACCGCAGGCCAGTAGCGCTCTAGCATTCACAATATACACGTCTAGCAGCAGCTAGCATTCACAATATACACGTCTAGCAGCAGCTAGGTTACGACCACCGCAGGCCAGTAGCGCTCTAGCATTCACAATATACACGTCTAGCAGCAGCTAGGTTACGACCACCGCAGGCCAGTAGCGCTCTAGCATTCACAATATACACGTCTAGCAGCAGCTAGGTTACGACCACCGCAGGCCAGTAGCGCTCTAGCATTCACAATATACACGTCTAGCAGCAGCTAGGTTACGACCACCGCAGGCCAGTAGCGCTCTAGCATTCACAATATACACGTCTAGCAGCAGCTAGGTTACGACCACCGCAGGCCAGTAGCGCTCTAGCATTCACAATATACACGTCTAGCAGCAGCTAGGTTACGACCACCGCAGGCCAGTAGCGCTCTAGCATTCACAATATACACGTCTAGCAGCAGCTAGGTTACGACCACCGCAGGCCAGTAGCGCTCTAGCATTCACAATATACACGTCTAGCAGCAGCTAGGTTACGACCACCGCAGGCCAGTAGCGCTCTCGTATTGATGCTAGCACTTGTTGTGGCCCAGTGTGGAAAAGCCTTTTATGCTCGTGTTCAAAGATAAATTTAGTTAAACGATTGTCAGACTTTAAAACAATAGGATGTCGTTTGTCGTAAGAATAAAATGATGAATCTATGCGACCGCCCACTCTACGAGTAAGTATCCCTGTAGAGTCTAACAACTATCAATGTTAAAAGAAAAACAAAGTACCCGACTGCAGAAAAGCGGTTTTAGCAGCCTAACACGCTGTTGAGTGTACGTTTTTTGTGAGAAAGTATGCGTACAATTGGTGTAAAAGATTATTGCGCATTCTTTTGAAAAAAATCTAGTAAAATCACTTGTTTATTACGAAAAAGTTCGTTGGAAGTTACAAAAAACACGCATTTTTTTATATTTGTGAGAGATGTTTGATTTTTATTACAAAAAATATAGCTTATGACACTCATCAAGTGAAAACGAATCTAACGACACCTCTCACATTAAAACCGGTCAAGCCCTTTAGGCTTTAGGCGATCATATAGAAACATACAGATATACATACATACCCACATACATACATACACTCGAAACACCCCCCCCCCCCCTCTATCTCCCCCTCCATTCTCCCCTTTCCTTACCTTAAGGCCCGGCTAGTCCGCAAAAGCAGTAAAACAAAGCTTTTTGAAAATTTACAAAAAATACTTGTATTATTAGTTCAAGCTCAAATTTTTTGTATGTAAAATTTCGATCTGTTGGCTAGGTTTCGCTAGAAACAAAAACACGATTGCTGAAAAAAATCTCGATAGCTTTATTTTTTGAAAAATATGCCATTTTATTTATTTTTCCCATTTATCTCTAAAGTGTTTAAAGCCATCAAAACCAAATTTACCATGTTAAGTAGCTATTACATTTTTTTAGTGTTTTCTAGAATTACATTTTTGATACGTTTAGTGCATTATTTTATAGTAATTTATTTTACAATAAGTTTGCTCGCGAGCAACCGTCCCGCCGCCTTGCTTCAGCTATTCACCCGCGCCAGTCTGTCGGTGACCACTGTCAGCGACGGTACTGTGTCGGATTGCATCGCGCGCCAAATAAAACAAATTACTATGGGAAATCATAGAACAAAGAAACCAAAAAATAAGCGAACGCGTAAGCGCAAAATTTTGGCTCATATAGAAATGATGCGATCCCGAAAAAGGTAAATACCCAGTTGCAAGTTATTATTTCCTAGAAAAAAGTAAATGTAAGTATTTATATAGATCACTCGCACTCGCAGTGCATAAACCTATGAGTTCTATTCATACTCGTATATAGAAAATGTACTTACTCTTACCTGATGTTCAAATATTACAGTTATGATAGATGTGTGAAGTCTGCCAACCCGCATTTGGCCAGCGTGGTAGATTATGGCCTTACCCTTCTTATAATGAGAAGATGGCCCGCGCCCAGCAGTGGGACAGTTTGTACAAACAAAACAGGGCTCATAAAAAATAAATATATACATAAACATACATACACATGCTAGCTGCATCCCGCGGTTTCACCCGCGTAGTGATGAAAAATGGTGATAATAATATATATATATAAATAAATAAATAAATAAATATTTGGGGACATTTCACACAACACCATCTAGCCCAAACTAAGCAAAGCTTGTACTATGGAACTAGATTGCTGATAGAATACATATATACTTTTATTGTAAATATATACATATGATACATAGAAAAACCCAGACACAGAACAAACACCCATGCTCATCACACATATGTTTGCTCTGGGTGGGGATCGAACCCACGACCTACAGCTTAGTAGGTAGACATACTACCAACTGAGCCACAAGGCCAGTCAATATATATATATTCTGTCTTTCTCCAGGTCCTAAAGAATTTCTGTTCCAAATTTCATAATTATTGGTTCAGCCGTTTAGCCGTTTAGGTAACAAACAGACAGAGAGACAGACGACAGACAATTTCACTTTTATAATCTTATATGATTCATACATTTGAAAAACATAACCCACCTTTTTGCACAGTCCGGTAAAAATACACCGCGGTCGCGGCAGGCGGCATATGGCGCGGCATCTTTGAACGTATCACAGACTTTGAGAGTACCTATATATACCGCCGTCTGTCGCGCGCCGCCCGCGCCGCGCGTAGGTATGTAATTTTTACTCGATTGCGTAAGGAGGGTTGTTTATCGAGTATATGTATGTTTGTATTTATGTATGTAAGGGTGTATGTGGGTGTATAAATATGTATGTACTATGCATATTTTTAGATTACCTCCTACAGCCTAAACAGCTTGACCGATTTTGATGTGCTAGGTGTCGTTAGATTCGTCTTTACTCCCTGAATATCATATGCTATATTATATTTTTTGTAACGCATTTTTTATACTCTTGCAAAAATAAAATAAAATGTTTTTTCATAACCTAGAACTTCTTCGTGATAAACAAGAAATAAGTAATTTTACTGGAATAAAAAATACACACTACAACTTTTTACAGCGAATTTACGTATACATATATTACGTATTTGAGTATAAAATATTTTAGATAGGTAGTTTCATAACATTTATATTTCCACCACAAATACAGGGTGTTAGGTTAGTTAGGTACATTTATCAGTGATCGACCTTGTTAGCATTATTCTTGTATATTGCAGATCAAAGAAGCATCTTGAAGTAATCAACGAGTCTTTGATAACATTAGAGCCAGTTGATTTGAATACTTCTAGGATTGAGTGAGCACTACAACCTTATTTATTTTACAAAAAATGAGGTTTATGCACATATATTTTTGTAACTGCAAATTTGTATGAATTGGTAGGTAGACCAGCAATTTATGTGAAAACCTCACGCAAAAAAGTAAAATAAATTATATTGCACCTGTTTGTATAATTAAAATATATCTTATGTGCATTAGCCTCGTTGTAATGATAAAATGTGTGGTTGCTACAACGTTTACTTTGATATTACAGAACGACCGTCAATGAAAACTCGCATAATCTGTCCCGTACTCCACATGTGAGAGTAATAACATCGACATGTGAGTTGTGATAAAGTTGTGAGAATAGAACATAAAAAAGAAATAAAACAGGCACGAATACTGCAACCAAAGAAGATGAAATATGCTACAACTGAAAGATCTGTTAATTTTTTGATATTGTACTACGGTTGTTTTTTATATTTTTATTATGGGAAACTTTAGCTTGACCACCGATCCCGCTAGTTTTGAACGACGTTTACGGTCTACGATGAAGCGCGTTTGCTTAGAAAAACTCTATTTTAATTGCGATTGCGACGTTCTGTTACATAATGTAGGTATAATAATGTGAATCAAAGAAAATCCGTTCAGGTAGCGTATGCTGAAATTTTTCAAGGCTGTACGTTAAAAATAACAACAAAGCGCTCTGTTTTGTTAAATAATGTAGATTCAAACCCATTTCTTTCTATAATCACGCATTAGGTGTAAAAAGTAGAGTATGCACTTCGGGGATAAAGGTGTTTTTGTCTTGGGCGAGCTTGAATCCCTCGTTACACTCCGGATTCTAAATTTGTAACTCTGTAAATATGTAAATATGTAAATCTGTAAATATGTAAATATGTAAATCTGCAAATCTGTTAATCAATAAACAAACAAAATAGACAACTTATTATTTATATTATTTGTAGTAAACTCTCTCAGGATCTTTTTAAAACCTACAATAATTGTAAGTTATTTTGTTATAAAAATCCAAAGTACTAGACCAATATTGATAAAATTTATATGGGACCACTTCTGAAATCACTTACCAAAGAAAAAATAATCTTCAAAATCGATTCACAATTGGTGGAGTAATCGGCGAACAAACATACAAAAAACATAGTCAAATTGAAAACCTCCTTCTTTTTGGAAGTCAGTTAACTAATGGTATTGCAATATAATTATAAAATTAACCTTGTTGTGTCTGCTTGTGTTTATTACCTAACATCCTGTATAGACCTTTACATTATTGTCAAAGATATTTACGTGATATATTTGACCTGTAATATGTAATTCTAACCAATATTTATGAAATTTGGACAGGAGATTCTTCAAGACCTGGAGAAGGACAAAGGCTATATTTTATCATAATCATCATCGTTTTTCATCACTACGCAAGTTACACCGCAGGAGCATAGCTATTATTTTATAAATGTGATAATTTAGTGTTTTATGTGAGTTAGTGAGTTGGTTGTTGAATGGAGATAGATATACTCACTTAGTATGACATACTTAGGCTTTTATCCCGGAAAAATGAACGAGTACGAGTAGTAAATTATTATTTCATAGATTTTCAAGAAATAAGCTTATAGATTGATATCAGTATATCACAACTTACTTGCCACTACAATGTAATGAAGACGTGGCTCAGACGAGTCGCGCGCCGCGCGGCGAGACTCTCGCGCGGCGCGGCGCGCGCCGGATCGGTATCGCACTAAACGTACGCCACGTTTTGTGCGGACTTCGCGCTCTCATAAAACGCGGAACTATGCCGTAAACTGAGGTAGCGTAAAATACCTAAATTTCTGGACAAGCCTCGCCTTAAAACACAATTATAATGGTACAGTTGTCGGTGTTTTTTTTGAGGTAGGAAATAGGTTTAATCCTGTTTTACCCGTTCCCGCGGGAATCCCGGGATAAATGATAAATGATAAATGATAAATTCGTTTATTGAGATAAAACGGAAAAATACCAATTACAATTATCTCACAATATTCAAAAATTATTCTTAAACAAATGTCTGAGGATTACAAAATATTCATTATATAAATACAATATCATTTAAAATGTCAATACAAAAATGTCAAATGGGCAATACGCCTAGCATGTCAATACAAAAAAAAAATTATGTCATACAAAGTAAAATATACCGTTCAGGTAAGTACTCAGAGTACCAAGTCAATAAACTCAAAGGTTATCGTCAAAGTCCAATGAATCATCAGGCTTTTTACACCTGTCCCATTGATCCAATAGATTTTCACAATAAGTCAAGGAGGTACTTAAAATAGTCTTCCAGTTATCACAAAAGATGTCACAATCAGGGTTGGCAGCAAGGAGTGCGTTTAAGTGGCGACGGGCACGATTCAGGGGCGACATAGAACGTGCTACTGTGCGACCGCGATCTACGTGGAACAGGTCATGTGGGCGACCACGTCTGTTTGCTGGAACCCCGGGCTCGTCCGGTACGAACAGTACGCATAGCAAGTCGTGCAGACGTATAGAATCGACGGACCCCCTAAGCGCCTTACAGCAGATAGTTAGCTGGTCTAACATCCTTCTAACTTCCAAAGAGTTGTAACCAAGCTGACCGAGCAGGAATTTAGTTGCGTACAGAAACGGATAGTATCCATAAATTTTCTTATATAGCGACCTTAAAAAGGCCTTTTGGACTTTTTCAAGCATTCGCGCGTAGGTGACATGATAGGGGTTCCAGACACAAGCACTCGATTCAAGTTTGTTTCTAACTAAGGAGTTATATAATGTTTTAATTACTTCAGGATTTTTAAAGTCTCTAGCATTCCGTAGGACGAAGCCAAGGCGCCGGTAAGACTCTTTTGCGAGTTCTGATATATGATCATGAAAAGTTAGACTGCGATCAAAATTTACTCCCAAATCTTTGATACAGTTAACCCTATTTATAGGTACGTTGTTTAAATGATAATCAAACTGTATTGGATTTCTTTTACGATCAAAGGTCATGACGTTACATTTACTTATATTAAATGTCATTTTATTTCTCACGCTCCATTCGTAAATTTGATTGATATCATCCTGCAATTTCAGGCAGTCACTAGAAGATTTAATTTCAAAAAATAGTTTAAGGTCATCCGCATACAAAAGACATTTGGCGGTAGATAGTACATTAGGTAGATCGTGAATCATCATTTGAAAGAGTAACGGACCAGTGACAGAACCCTGGCTTACACCAGAACTAGTGCAATATGGTTGAGATACATATGTACCATGCCTCACATATTGACACCGGTCCCTCAAGAAATCGGCCATAAAAATTAAGAAATCGCGAGTGAAGCCAAACGTAGATAACTTATGCAATAATATATCATTATTAATTTTATCGAAGGCCTTTTGAAAATCGAAATATACTACATCAACTTGTGATCCACGATCCATAGCGCTAGATATGTAGTCTGTTAAGCACAACAGGTTTGAATTTACTGATCGGCCCGGCCTAAATCCGTGCTGCTCTTCGCCTATCTGTTGTTTTACCTGGCTATATATTTCATTGTGCAGAATGTACTCAAAGATTTTGGCAGGCGCACATAGAATTGCGATTGGACGATATTCCTCTACTACGGTTTTTTTATTATTCTTTGGGATGGGGGTTACCCTTGATAATTTCCACTGTGTGGGGTACTTGCCATTTTTAAGCGAAAGATTTATAATATGGTGTAGTGGAAGAATTAAATGCTTTTTACCAGTTTTAAGGACAAAGCTAGGTAAGTTATCCGGACCAGGTGAGCTTTCTATTTTGAGCTTATTCAGGGCTCGTTCGATATCTTGGGGGATCACCGTGGGTAAACTAACGTAACCGCCTTGATAGCCTAATGCAGAACACTCGTCAACATTTAAAAGTGGCGTGTTATTTAAAAAGACGCTGGAAAAATAGTTTGCAAACGCTTCTGCAGATTCAACCCCAGTAAAAGAAACACCTTGATACGAGACACAGGGTTCGAAACCACCCTTGGATCTGAGTCTATGAACGTGGCTCCAAAAATGCTGAGGGCGCAGCCGTAAGTTTTCTTCGATAAGAGCAGTATACGATTTATATGCGTCTGAGATACGGTTCTTCAAGCTATTACGAAGATCTGTGTATAACTTGTACGATGTATTACATTTCGACCTCAACCACACCCTGTGTAATCTCTTTTTACGCCGAATATCCTTTATAATATTTGCATCAAACCAAACCGGAAATCTGTTGCATTTAGCTACTTGTCTTTTCTTTTTAGGAACAGTTAAGTCAAATAATGTATAGATAGTATCATAGAAAATATCAGTAGCGGTCGCGACATCACTACATTCAAGTACAGGTGCCCAAGAGGTTTCGGCAAGCAATGAGTGAAAAAGAGGTATATCCATCTTTTTAAAGTTCCAGTCGCGCGATGTATCTAAGTTACTAGGCTGTAGCCGTGCACAGCTGTTATGTAATCGTAAAGCGAGCATTATCTCCAGAGCAGGGTGGTACAATACATCGATAGGTACGAAGCCGTCGGCGGCTTCTCGCACACAAACAGGTTGCGCCGCCGTCGCCGTTGCAGAGCACTCCTGCGCCAACACTACGTCCAAAATACCTCCGTGAGAATTAAAAATTCCATTATAATCTATTAGATTACAATATGTCAAAAAGTAACAATAATATTTTTTTATATTATTAGATGCACTATTCATATTAATATCACCAAGAATAAAAATTCTTGTGTCTGAATCAGTTAAAAATGTTTCTACGTTATTAAATACATTCATGTACACGGCGTCGATAGCTTTTGGTTTAATGTATACGACGCAAACTATAAAAGAAACACCGCGATATGTCACAGACGCCCAAAGATCTTCTCCTAGTTTAGACTCGAGCTCAGGTCGCCGACATATGGTAACACCCGGCCTCGCAGCTAGCAAAACTCCCCCACAAGGGGAAGCACGGTCTCGTCTAAGCAATGTCCATCCGTCTGGTACTACCTCGGCATCTCCCACTGACCCGTCGAGGAAGGTTTCCGAAGCCGCGACGAGCACATGATCCGAGAGTGACATGCTTGTATACCATGTTCGGAGTTTTGTCTAAAGAGTGTGTATAAAGAGTAACTTATGTGTTAATCCAGATTATAAAATACCTATGTGCAAAAATTCAGCCAAACCCGTCAAGCCGTTTTACCGTGAAGAAGTAACAAACTGACACAAACTTCGCATTTATTTTATAAGTGTAAAGTGTGATGTGATTTATTAGCATTTCCTATTCCAAACTCCAATAAAACATATAAGTTATATATATATATATATATTCGTAATCACTGTTAAAAATTCTTTATTTTGATACCACACTCGATGTATTTTGAAAACATTTTTTTTTGAAATTACTTTTTGCCGCCAAAATCCTTAATTTTTTTATTTTTTTATTTTTACGTACCCAGTGTCACTTTCACGACTAAGACGAATCTATTGACACCACACACATCAAAATCGGTCAAGCCGTTTAGGCTCTAGGGCGTGTCAAAGAAATATACATACATACATACATACGCTCGAAAAACATAACCCTCCAGAGAGACCATAGCGATCTGAGATTTCAGTAGTTTGTCTTTAGATAAAAGTTATATCTCTTTAGTGAATGATTCTTGCTGTAAGATATTAATAAAACGATTTAAGCCATTTTGTCTTTCGTCAGGCGATAAGGCATCTTATCAGTTTATTTGTAGGATTTTTCACGTTATGTATAAAGCGTAGAACTCTTTTTAAAACGTTTTGTATAAATGGTAGTCTATAATAGTTGTCTAAGTTAATTAATTTTTCATCGCATGCAAGTGCAGTCTCCCAGACGAAAGCGGGCTGAGCTTTCATCAAAAACAACACGTGTTTTTGTAGATTCACTAGTCTCCTTTATTACAGGATGGTGCGGTAGGTAATACGCATTTTTAGATTGATTTTGGTTACTAGGAATCTTACTTAGGTGACCCTCACTGAGGAGAGCCTCATACTCACGCATAAAATCGGCATATGCTTGTTTTGTTTCAGGTTGTTTGCGGAAACGAGCTTCTGAGCCCAAAAGAAGTTTCTTAGCTAAGCCATAAGTGTCTCCTAACAGACTGGAATCCTGGCGGATAGGTAAAGCCACACAGAAATGACCATCAGGAGTCCGAGTAGTGTTAGCTAAAAAATGTTGTTCACATAAGTGTTCTTCTTTAGTGAGAACTTTTGTTTGAGGAAAATTCTCGATTTCCCAAAATTTTGTTAGATCATCGTGTAAGTCAGATTCACTATTTAGTGTGAAATTACACATAACTTTTTGAGATACAATCTACTCACTGTTAGGTTTGAAGAGGGGTCCGGAGATTACCCAACCAAGCTTGGAGCTTCGGAGAATAGGGTTACCAGGACCTAGAGACTGTTGGTTGGAACCTAGAAGATCCCAGAATAAGTCAGCTCCTATAAGCATGTCGATCGGACCCGCCCGGTTGAAGTCCGGGTCAGCAAATACTTGGATAATTGTAAGTGTCTTACGTCGAAGGTTGTCTTTAATAAGAGGCATCTTGCCTGAAATAAGAGGCAAGATTAGACACGACATGGAACACTGAACCCCTGTCTGAGGATTGCAGCATGACATTACAACGCTTGGGAGGTATCTAAAGTGGCGCATTGCCGATACCGACTACCTCGATATAGACGACTGGGGAGTTAGGTTAAGTTTAAGCATCACAGCTTCAGTTAGAAAGGTTGATTGGCTCCCGCAGTCAAGGAGAGCACGCACTACTGCTGTCTCTTTGGTTAGAAGATTAGTCACCTGAACCTTGGCGGTACATAAGAGCACCTCAGGCGTAGATTGAACCGACATGGAGAATGACTCACCATTAATAGGTAGATTCGGGGCTTCCTTGTTGGGTTCATGGACCAGGGAATTGTGCTTTAGTTTGCACACGCGACAACTTCCAGACAGCTTGCAATCTTGAGCCTTGTGACCAGGCTTTAGACAGCTTAGACAAAGGTGGTGGGAGCATACTAACTGACGCCGCTCGTCCAAAAGTTTATCTTTGAATACTGCACACTGGAAGACGTTGATGATGATCTCCCTGGCATGCCGCACAGCGAAGTTTGGTGCTGGAATTAGATATGTTATGATCTTTAGATGTGGTAAGTAAAGTGGTAAGTAGTCGGGTTAAAGAAATTTTATTTTCTCAAGAAGAATTTAGATTCACTTATTTGAGATTACATTTCATTAAACTAGTTATTGCTAAACGTCTTATTTATAAAGTGAGGGCAGTACAACTAATTGCTCAACTAACACGGCACAGGCGGCTGGAACGCACTTGTTGCAAAACCTGTTCTGCGCTGTGACACCGAACAAACGTATCTGGAAGTGGCTCACCTAACCAAGATCGTTGGTTTTTACCAATTAAACAAAAATTACGTTTTTCGAAGCATCCGTTTTTTTTAACTTTTATTGTTAACATCCAATATTCAACAATACTTTTAGTTTATTTAATATTTGTTAATTTTTTTTTTGTTCAGTTTTTATTTTTCTTATTTAAGTACTTTTATTTCATTTTAATTCATAAAACATACTATTTATATTTATGTATATTTATTATACTTTATTAATTAATTATTTTAAATTCAATTATTTATCAAGTTTTTGTTAATTTATTTAATTACTGTTTTTTAGGGTTCCGTACCTCAATAGGAAAAAACGGAACCCTTATTGGATCACTTTGTTGAATTTTGATTAGGTACAGAATGGCCGTGCAAACCAACGTTGACTGCCTCAAACGCCGGCGGTTTACTGACTACTACAAAATGAATGGGACGCTTGCTCGGATCCGAGTGGGAGGCGCCGCTACTATAGCCCCGCCTCACTCGGATCTGAGTGGTGAGCAAGGCATGTGTCAAATATTTATACGATGTATATTTGTCGGTTTATGAATAATAAATTTGAAGGAAAATATAAAAAAATATATGATTTCCCCCTTTTATTTAGTTTGTACGGAACCCTCGGTGGGCGAGTCTGACTCGCACTTGTCCGGTTTTTATTTTGAATAGTTAATTTAATTTAATTTAATTTATTAATTAAAACGAAATTAAAAAAAAATAATAATAAATAATAAATAATCGGCCAAGTGCGAGTCGGACTCGCACACGAAGGGTTCCGTACTATCATCTATAATACTACAAAGTTTAGTTCTGTTTATAAAATAACGAGAAATCAACGAAATTCCAAGTAGTAAATTGCAAACTTATAGGTAGGTTTTCGATACACATCCGGGCAGCATGACGACGCTCGCGCGAATACGCGCGGCTATGGCTCGCTCCGTGATGTTACCTCCCCCGCTACTCCGCTAAACCGGCGCTCGCACCGCGTTTAGATGCACGAATTATTTTCATTTTGTGAGTTTTTAGGGTTCCGTACCCAAAGGGTAAAAACGGGACCCTATTACTAAGACTTCGCTGTCTGTCTGTCTGTCTGTCTGTCTGTCTGTATGTCTGTCTGTCTGTCTGTCTGTCTGTCTGTCTGTCTGTCTCCAGGCTGTATCTCATAAACCGTGATAGCTAGAAAGCTGAAATTTTCACAAATGATGCATTTCCGTTGCCGCTATAACAACAAATACTAAAACTTAAAAAATATAAAATATTAAGGGGGGTCCCCATACAATAAACGTGTTTTTTTCGTATTTTTTTGCTCAATATTAAAAACGGTAACAGGTAGACGCTTCAAATTTTCACAGAATATTTACTTGTATATTAACTTTCAAAATAAATAATTAAATAACAATAAAGTAAATATTAAAGGGGGGCTCCCATACAACAAACGTAATTTTTAAGCAATTTTTACTCGATTTTAATTAACAGGTAGAAACTTGAATATTTGTAAGTAAATATTTAGAAATATATTAACTATAAAAATAAATACCTAATCTAATACATAAAAACTCACAAAATGAAAATAATCCGTGCATCTAAACGCGGTGCGAGCGCCGCGCCGCGGTGTGGTGGTGGCGCGAGCGCGAGGCCGCGCGGGTAGCGGGGGAGGTAACATCACGGAGCGAGCCATAGCCGCGCATATTCGCGCGAGCGTCGTCATGCTGCCCGGATGTGTATCGAAAACCTACCTATAAGTTTGCAATTTACTACTTGGAATTTCGTTGATTTCTCGTTATTTTATAAACAGAACTAAACTTTGTAGTATTATAGATGATAGTACGGAACCCTTCGTGCGCGAGTCCGACTCGCACTTGGCCGATTATTATGTATTAGATTAGGTATTTATTTTTATAGTTAATATATTTCTAAATATTTACTTACAAATATTCAAGTTTCTACCTTTTAATTGAGATCGAGTAAAAATTGCTTAAAAATTACGTTTGTTGTATGGGAGCCCCCCTTTAATATTTACTTTATTGTTATTTAATTATTTATTTTGAAAGGTAATATACAAGTAAATATTCTGTGAAAATTTGAAGCGCCTACCTGTTACCGTTTTTAATATTGAGCAAAAAAATACGAAAAAAACACGTTTATTGTATGGGGACCCCCCTTAATATTTTTTTTTTTAATTTTTAGTATTTGTTGTTATAGCGGCAATGGAAATACATCATTTGTGAAAATTTCAGCTTTCTAGCTATCACGGTTTATGAGATACAGCCTGGAGACAGACAGACAGACAGACAGACAGACAGACAGACAGACAGCGAAGTCTTAGTAATAGGGTCCCGTTTTTACCCTTTGGGTACGGAACCCTAAAAAATATAAAAATAATAATAATAATAATAGTTCGTAGTTTTATTAATAGTTCTTCATTTACTTAAGTACTTAATTAAAAAAAAATTACAAGTACTAGCACTCACCTGACCGCCCTCCCTGCAATACATATGTATGGACACACGGACGGTATATTCACGTTTGACATGCGTGATATGTTTAGCTCGTATTGATTCTGAAGTAGAGATATCTTAAATTATACTTAAATATCTTTGTGACTATTTTTTGGGTTCCGTACCTCAATAGGAAAAAAACGGAACCCTTATAGGATCACTTTGTTGTCCGTCTGTCCGGCTGTCCGTCCGTCCGGGTGTGAAAATATCGAGTTGAAATGAAAACCATATATACGCAGATACATAGTATCTTGCTGCAAAAAGAAAAATAAAATTTCTCAGTTTTCGTAAAAAAAAGTTACAGCCGAAAATGTCGCAAAAAACGCACATTTCGACACTCACAGAGGAATCAAAAGCTATGGGGTACTTCCCGTTCACCTAGAAATCTGAAATTTGGCAAGAAGCATTGTGTTAGAGTACACATATAGGAAAAAATCCGAAAACTGGTAATTTTTTATTTAATCACAAAAAATAGTGTCTCTATGCAAGGAATGAAGGCCCAAATTTTAAAGTGAATTAACCGTATCATGTGGGGTATCATAATATGAAAGAGCCACATTAGCATAAGCTAAAACAGGTTTTTAACACATTTTTCGCCCTTAGCAGACCCTTCACTTCAGTTGGGAAACAAAAACTTTTTAGGTGAGCAAGGAATGTGTTAATTATTTATGAAGGAAAATATAAAAAAAATATATAATTTCCCCCTTTTATTTAGTTTGTACGGAACCCTCGGTGGGCGAGTCTGACTCGCACTTGTCCGGTTTTTTTAAAATATTGCTGCTGTTTTGTTCCATTTAATTAGGTTTATGTACTTTTTGTAGTGCGGAACTCTCAGTGCGCAAACCTAACTCGCACTTGGAGCGATTAATGTATTGCTACCATTGTACCATTGTATAACTACAAAGTTTTTTATTTCTATAAATATTATAGAAAATGGTAATTAATAAGATAATTTAATTGACAGTGCACGTACGAGTATGTAAGTGAAATGAAAAAAACAAACAAAAGTAAATAAATTATTGATTTTCAGAAATCAATACAAACGAAAGCCTTCTCCTACAAGTCTTCTATTTAGTTCTAGAATAAAATATTATTAAAGTATTTTTCACTTCAGTAGCTCAAACATGTAGGTTTTGCTGCCTGAAATCAGTGAGCAAAATGCGATTTTGCTCACTGAGTGAGACAAAGTAACTTTTTAATTATTTTTTTCAGAAAGCCGCGAATATCCTATTCAGCCTTGGGTTAATCATACAATTCGAACATTCACACTCTATCTCTTTCTATATAATCATGTGCGATGGCCAAGTCATTCTGATTATTAAAGAAATAAAGATGTTTAATATCGTTACGGTTACTACAAAAGTTGTTAGTTAACTAATTAAATCACAATTTCTTACAAAATAGTTGGATAAATACTCTCATAGATAGTACTAAAATTATTAATTGACTTGGTTTTACATTAGATCTCACAACTTTTTGTAGTAGGAGAGCTGCGTAGCGAGACTTGGCCTTTTGTACATGTTATGTTTTTGATGGGATAACCATTTACCGGAAAGCATAAAAAACGCAGCTTCTTTCAATATATATTTAAATATAAAATGAAAATATTCCTGCAAAGCAGGGCATATTATGACATTACAGAATATCTTGCAGATAAATTTATAAGTACCTAGTGTACCTTAATATTATTTTATTTTTCGATTCTAGAAATTAGTTCATTTGACTTGTAAATTGCTATATTTACCAATAAATTATCTGTATCTGTATCTGTATCTATATACTTATAATTGCGAAAATCAATTTAAAAAAACCGGACAAGAGCGAGTCAGACTCGTCCACCGAGGGTTCCTTACAAACTAGTAGATAAAAGGGGGAAAGTATAATTTTTTTTTTATATTTTCCTTCATAAATCGAAAAATATACATCGTAAAAATATTTAAACCCCTTTTTTAGCTTGTGCTAATTAAGATCTTTCATATAATACCCCACATGATACGGTTAAAGCACTTTAAAATTTGGACCCTCCTTCCTTGCATGAAGACCCCTATTCTATTTTATGTGATTAAATAAAAAATGTACAGTTTTCGGAATTTTTCCTTTATGTGTACTAAGTATATGGCAAAGCTTCTTGCCAAATTTCAAAGTTATACGTCAACGGTTAGTACCCCATAGATTCTGATTCCCATGCAAGTGCCGAAATATGTGTTTTTTACGACATATTCGGCTGATTATATGTGATTAAATAAAAATGTACAGTTTTCGGAATTTTTCCTTTATGTGTAGTATATGACAACGCTTCTTGCCAAATTTCAAAGTTATAGGTCAACGGGAAGTACCTCATAGGTTTGATTCCGTTGCGTCTTGACAGACAACAAAGTGATCCTATAAGGGTGCGGGGTGCGAGGTGCGGGTCTAGAAGCAGTGACGCGCCGCGCCGGCGGCGCAGGATACCGGAGGTGCGGATCTAGATGCAGCAGCACGTCGGCGGCGCAGGGTACCTAAGGTGCGGGTCTAGATGCCGCAGCGCGCCGGCGTCGCAAGGTACCTGAGGTGCGGGTCTAGATGCAGCGGCGCGCCGGTGGCGTAATGCCAGGCTAGCACGGGCGGCGGTCGGCCGCCGGCAGCGCAGGGAACATGCACGCCGCGGGACTCCAGGTACTCCACTAGCGGCGGCGGCTCCAGCTCGAACCAGGGCGCGAGCCGCGACACACTGCTATCGCTCACCGCCTCTGCACATACACACATCGTCTACTTGAGTGTTATTGTCCAATATTGTTGCCCTATGTGATTGTATTGTACACTATTGTTGCCCTCACCGCGCTGCGACGCGCATGCTTCGACGGAGAGACCGCTACGCGTTGTGAGGCGTGGGCTCCAAATCGACCTGTAGAATACTTACTACGCGCTGTGTATTTTAGTCAAAAGGTCACCCTGTGAGGCGGTATTGATACGTAATTTATTTATTTATTTAATCTAATAGTTTGACCTCTGTAACCTTTAAGATATTGTCTTTTTAGGGTTCCGTACCTCAAAAGAAAAAACGGAACCCTTATAGGATCACTTTGTTGTCCGCCTGTCTGTCCGTCTGTCCATCCGTCCGGGTGTCAAGACCTTTATCTCGGGAACGCGTAAAAGTATTGTGTTGAAATTAAAACACTATACGCAGATCCATAGTATCTTGCTGCAGAAAGAAAAATCTAATTTCTCAGTTTTCGTAAAATAAGTTACAGCCGAATATGTCATAAAAAATGCACATTTCGACACTCACAAGGGAATCAAAACCTATGGGGTACTTCCCGTTGAACTAGAACTATGAAATTTGGCAAGAAGCATAGTGTTATAGTACACATATACGAAAAAATCCGAAAAACAGAAATTTTTAATTTAATCAAAAAAAAAAAATGCAATGTCTTTATGCAAGGAGTGAAGGTCCAAATTTTAAAGTGAATTAACCATATCATGTGAGGTATCATATGAAAGAGCTTAGCATAAGTTAAATAATAATTTTATAGTTTAAAAAACTGAAACAACCGACTGTAAGCAGTAGTATTTTTTCAAGGTAGCAACACTCAATGGTCCACCGCCATTTTGCGTTTGTCACTGTCATCTGTCACTCGCAACAAGACGCCCGTGCTAGTCATTGTTTGCTGAGTTTTGTATTGTTTTATATTCGAACTATAAAATGCCGAAAGGATCAGTGCTGAAAGGACAGACGAGAGAAATGGTGATCAAGCTTCGTAATTACTTTGAAGCAGAGTATCAAAATGGCGGTCCGCTTTTACCATTGTCGCAAGTGCGAGAGCGCGTTGCGGCCGCGTTTGGTATTAGTGCACCTACGGCAAAGACTTACAAGACTCCTAATGCGATACAAAATATTGTTCCAAAAACTTAACACCAAAATCAGGTGTTTGCTAATGACAAGTCACAAACGTCATTTAATCTTAAACGTCATCTCATCGCAATCACTTCTCAATTCTTACGGTGCCAAGATGGTGAACAATCTAAACAATCTTGTAAAAATTACAAACTTCTTTAAAAAACTATGGAAAACATTATCACCTTCCATCTCAAAACTCACCTTCCATCGCAAAAATATATTTCTAACAGTATAAAAAGCGAAATGAAACAAATTTTTATGTATTTGTAGCGTATGTTCGTGTCTCACCTATGACCACGGATGCTCCAGTGTTTGAAAAATCGGGTCTTAAATTATGTGAAATATACGCGATGAAATTGTTGAAAATTATTTCATTTCAATTAATAACATTCGCGAATATTAGTATAATAATCGGCCAAGTGCGAGTCGGACTCGCGCACGAAGGGTTCCGTACTATCATCTATAATACTACAAAGAGAAATACGAGAAATCAACGAAATTCCAAGTAGTAAATTGCAAACTTATAGGTAGGTTTTCGATACACATCCGGGCAGCACGACGACGCTCGCGCGAATACGCGCGGCTATGGCTCGCTCCGTGATGTTACCTCCCCCGCTACCCGCGCGGCCGTTGCTTAGCAACCGCCTCGCGGTCGCGCCACCACCACACCGCGGCGCGGCGCTCGCACCACGTTTAGATGCACGGATTATTTTCATTTTGTGAGTTTTTATGTATTAGATTAGGTATTTATTTTTATAGTTAATATATTTCTAAATATTTACTTACAAATATTCAAGTTTCTACCTGTTATTTAAGATCGAGTAAAAATTGCTTAAAAATTGCGTTTGTTGTATGGAAACCCTTTAATATTTACTTTATTGTTATTTAATTATTTATTTTGAAAGGTAATATACAAGTAAATATTCTGTGAAAATTTGAAGCGTCTACCTGTTACCGTTTTTAATATTGAGCAAAAAAATACGAAAAAAACACGTTTATTGTATGGAGACCCCCCTTAATATTTAATTTTTTTAATTTTTAGTATTTGTTGTTATAGCGGCAATGGAAATACATCATTTGTGAAAATTTCAGCTTTCTAGCTATCACGGTTTATGAGATACAGCCTGGAGACAGACAGACAGACAGACAGACAGACAGACAGCGAAGTCTTAGTAATAGGGTCCCGTTTTTACCCTTTGGGTACGGAACCCTAAAAAGCATATATGCATTTCATTTCATAAATTGATTTTAATATTTATACAAATTACTGCAAAGAATTAGAGATGGGTCGATGTAATATAAGTTATCGATAACAATTATTATTTTTACGGACTTCAAAAGCGAGATTATCAGTTAGCTTATATTTTTCTTATGTGTTACCCGCATGATTTCGTCATTTAAATTGATCTAAAATTCCTTTCAAATCTCAAAATCGGTCAGTAGTTTGGTTTTTAAAACAAAATTGCGTATTTTGAAGTCGGTTATTCTAGTTTTGTAAACTATAATAATTATGATATGTGAATCATCATCATCATCTCAGTCATAAAAAGTCCACTGCTGGACATAGGCCTCCCCCATGGATTTCTATAAAAGCCGATTGGAAGCGGCTTGCATCCAGCATCTTCCTGCCACTTGTATAAGTTCATCTGTCCATTTCGTGGCTGGTCTTCCTACGCTACGCTTGCCGGGGCGTGGTGTCCACTCGAGAACTTTTCAGCCCCATTGGCCATCAGTTCTACGTTAACTGCCACTTCAACTTGCTAATCAGCTGTGCTATGTCGGTGACCTTTGTACGTGAAACATGGTATTTGATTTTACGATAAATGTTTTTTTTATTCTGAAACTAACACAGCAATATGCTAACTATTCTGTTTAGATTTTCTAGTTGATGCTGTACAAGCAGAACATTGGGCAGATATAGTAAGGCGAAGTCAAAATGATCCTTAGTGGAAACCGAATTCTCGCTTAACAATTTGTTCAGTGAATTTCCACAATAAATGTAAATACATAACAAAAAGGGCGCCAGCGTTTACAATATTGAGCAATACCTTTAAAGGTTACTTTGAATTATAAAATCATGACATTAATAACATTTATCCAAATTTAAATTTATAGTCCCATAGAGAAGTTGGAATCACGGAATGTTCAAAATAATTTTCATTGAAAGTATATAATATGGTCTACTATTTAGGTCTTAGTTGAGAAATGTAGGGGGGGGGGGGGGGACACAACTTTTTAACTTTAGCGAGCTATATCTCGCACATATCACATCTGAGACACGATAGGGTGGGGATTAAAAAAATGATCCAGTCTTTATTGTATATATGAAAAACCCAATCTCTATTTTTATTTTTTTTGAAAATTTTACTACGGCATTTTGTAGCGGCTCACAAAACACAATTATGTATAAAAAAATGTTTTTATAGGGTTAATAGTCTCCGAGTATAATGACTGTGACATACGGACAGACAGACATACGGACATGACGGAATTATAAGGGTTCCCCGTAGTTACTACGGAACCCTAATAAAACGATGTTTCTTGAAACATTACAAAAAAATCAAAAGAAAAAATTGGTACCTATAATTACTTATCGATATCGATACTTTAATACCTCTTGGTCTATCTCTGGCTTAATGTCATTAGGTTTTTTTTTATTTATTTCAGTATTGCCAGTATATGTTTTCTCAATTTCCCTGTATCATTTGTATTTACCTATACTATATTGTTTGTAAATAGGTGTGAACATTTATTTATTCAGTAGAATTTAATCAAATTAATTTGGTCCATTACTGGTGCTACGAATTAACCATTGACATACTTATCTAAGTATTGTGATAAATCCATTAGATTTCGAGAGGCAGTAATGTGTTAATTGAATACGAAGGACAAAAAATAGTGCTACGTTAACCACAATGTAGGAACTCTGCTATAATAAAATAAACATTTGCTGTTTTATCCTATTTTGAAAAATGAATGTTCCGAATGAAATAGCTGGGCGTGGACCGTTGCACTCCAACAAAAAAAAGTAATATATGTTTACCTGACTGTCAACTGATGCGAAAGCAAAAAGAACCTTCGTGATCATAACCTACATTATGTACACATTTATCACGCACACACACACATACACGTATGTTTCACCGTAGCATAAAAATATAATCTTTCCAGTCACAATTACTTTGACTCTTATTCTTCTCAACAGATCGTGCAACTCAAAGTCCGTGTTAAGGCCGGCTTAAAGTTTACTAAAATAAAATATGACCTATCAGAGTCAAATTGAAATGAAATGAAGTTTATTGAAAATAATCGGCCAAGTGCGAGTCGGACTCGCGCACGAAGGGTTCCGTACTATCATCTATAATACTACAAAGTTTAGTTCTGTTTATAAAATAACGAGAAATCAACGAAATTCCAAATAGTAAATTACAAACTTATAGGTAGGTTGTCGATACACATCCGGGCAGCATGACGACGCTCGCGCGAATACGCGCGGTTGTGGCTCGCTCCGTGATCTTACCTCCCCCGCTACCCGCGCGTTCGCGCCACCACCACACCGCGGCGCGGCGCTCGCACCGCGTTTAGATGCACGGATTATTTTCATTTTGTGAGTTTTTATGTATTAGATTAGGTATTTATTTTTATAGTTAATATATTTCTAAATATTTACTTACAAATATTCAAGTTTCTACCTGTTAATTAAGATCGAGTAAAAATTGCTTAAAAATTACGTTTGTTGTATGGGAGCCCCCCTTTAATATTTACTTTATAGTTATTTAATTATTTATTTTGAAAGGAAATATACAAGTAAGTATTCTGTGAAAATTTGAAGCGTCTACCTGTTACCGTTTTTAATATTGAGCAAAAAAATACGAAAAAAACACGTTTATTGTATGGGGACCCCCCTTAATATTTTATTTTTTTAAATTTTTAGTATTTGTTGTTATAGCGGCAACGGAAATACATCATTTGTGAAAATTTCAGCTTTCTAGCTATCACGGTTTATGAGATACAGCCTGGAGACAGACAGACAGACAGACAGACAGACAGACAGACAGACAGACAGCGTAGTCTTAGTAATAGGGTCCTGTTTTTACCCTTTGGGTACGGAACCCTAAAAATAACTGAGAATGACTTCTACTGAGCTACTGAGTTATTTTTTTATGAATGAGGTATTAGTCGATTCATTGCCGTTGTAACATCAGTTATATGACGTCACAATTTGTAAATTGCATGTATCAACTTATTTAGTAAATACTATCATCATGAACTGTATTTTTTATTTACAAAATAAAAATACATTAGATTCTTTTATAAAGTGATGAAAGTGGCGCCGCTGCCTGTTTCGCTCGCACGCGGCACCCATAGATATAAAATTATTTACATTACTGATTTCATTTTTGATTTCAGATTTTCTTTAAGAGTCATAAGAACACTATTACAATGTATTAACAGTAGCTGTTATTTTATATGTGATATTTTGACCGTGATAAACGTGTAACCGACAAAATTTTCACGTTTATACCTAAATTTCGGTCAAAATAACAAATATAATAATTTTATAGTTTAAAAAACTGAAACAACAGACTTCAAAGTTACTATTATTTCAGTTATATGATTGTATGAATCTCCCATGGAGCATTCTGACTTTAATCATGACTACCCGATCAAATCGGGAGATATCCTTTTCAAAGGCAACTTTGTAGATAAATTTGGCAAATGGACGTGTATCTACAGTTAAAAATAAATTTATAAAAAAATTAAGTGTCAAATTGAAAAAATAAAATTGGCCCGAATTTAAAAGGCGGTTTGTATGGAGATTATCCTTCTGGGTCCTATGTAATAGGGCGAATTCTGTGACCTACGGTTACAAAAATTACTACCGAAGCCTACGGAACAAGCGGCATGCAGAAGAATAAGCTTCGTACGCCGAAGAAAAAACGCCAACCACGTCGTGTGACATCGGTTGACAACTTTGACGCAGACGCTATACGCCGTCATATATATAACTTATTTATTTATTTATTTATTTATTTGGCACTCATTACAGATTACAGGAAATATTGCGTTTAATAACATGCTATTGATGTGGTCGATCCCGTAATCCACTCTTAGAGCGCACAGCATGGTTTTAAACAGTGTATTTATATATTTAACTTAACATAAAAGTAGATGAATAATACATGTAGCTTATCTATATACTTAATTAAGATGAAACTGAGACAAGAAACAAGTATAAAATCGCACAATCGCGTAGCTATTGTTAGGATAAGTAGGTAGCTTACAGAGAATTATAAACATTGTTGCGAAAACGATTGAGACTAATTCCGAATAGATCTAATTTGTGATGTTCGTTATGACGAGCACAACTACGATAAAGTTCGTTGTATGAGCGACACATTCGTGGGACAGGACAGTTGCGAGATATGTTATTTCTGTATGAGAGGGGGACGGTGAAAAGTCGACGATTCCGAAGGTTATGTATAGTATTGAATTTGATCAAGTTAAGCAAGAACGGACTATCTACCATCGAGTTGGAGATTTTGTATAAATATAGCAACTCACTGACTTGTCGCCTTCTTGCGAGGGAGATTAACTTAAAATGATCAATACGCTCTTCATAGGTCGGATATTTGCGCGATAGACCAAAACGGCGACAGGCGGCCGACATGCATCGTCTTTGTATCCTTTCAACGTTCTCAGCATGAGTCTTGTAGAAAGGAGACCATACAATGGAGCCGTAAACTATGTATAAATAAATAACTATTACTTAAGTAAAGAAGTTCCAACACTTAAAAAACTTGTTGCTTCTTTGCGTGAATGTGATTTGTTCCGAGGCCAAAAATCGTCATTGGCAAAGGTCTTGAAAGAAATTGGATTTACTTATAAAAAATCGGACAAACGCAAAATATTGATGGAGCGTCGTGACGTAGCTTTCGCTCGTTGCGAATTTTTGAGCGAAGCCAAAAAATTGCAGATTGGTCAAATGTTGTTTTCACTGACGAAACTTGGCTGAATGCGAACCACACAGTGTCTAAGAACTGGACTGATGACACCGCTGCTTCCACTAGCTCAGTGCCGATGGGAAAAGGAGAACGCCTAATCATTTTTCATGCAGGGTCTATGAAAGGATTCATGCCAGATGCTTTGTTGGCCTTTAAATCCAAAAAAACAGTTGAGTACCACGAAGAAATGAATTCTGAGGTTTACGAAAGTTGGTTTAAGGAAATGGTGCAATCATTGGAAGAACCGTCAGTCATTATTCTGGATAACGCATCCTATCACTCACGCCAAATTGATAAAATGCCGACCCAGGTCGACAAAAAACAAGTAATCATTGACTGGCTTCAACGACATGGCGAAAATGTTGATAACTCCTTACTAAAAGTACAATTACTACACAGAATTCGCCCTATTACATAGGACCAATTACTAAATATATTACGAACAAAAAAACGATATGTGATCGACGAAATAGCTGCAGAACATGGTCATTGGGTTCTTAGACTTCCACCCTATCATTGTCAATACAATGCCATTGAATTAATATGGGCTCAAGTAAAAGGACACGCCGCTCGAAATAACACAAAACCCCGATTCACGGCAAACAAAATGCTTGATTTATTAAAAAATGCATGTGTGGAAGTAACTGCGGAAAACTGGCAAAATGTAATTCAAAAAACACAAGAAACTATAATGGCAGATTGGGATAAACACGTGGCGATAGATAATATGAATCAACAATTAATTATAAATGTCGGCGATAGCTCGAGTGACAGCGACGATGAATCTGATTTTGTTTAATAAATAAATAAAAATAAAAGTCACAATAATTGTTTCATATCATTTCATACCAATCTATATTTATACTACATTAGAATGCTACATTATACCCGTGTAAAAATAGTTAAGAAACAATATCTCAATCGTAACATCACTATGTTGATAGCCATACTTAGAACGTAATTTATAAAAAACTACTGCACTTATGGACTCAATTTGTCAAAGATGATTATAATACGGGATCAAGGAGCAAATTTAGGCAGTTGTCATATTTTTAAAACCTCGCATTTAAAAGTGAACTTTTGCGTAACATGACGCAGTTACGTTCTATTTGTGCTGTCAAAAAGAAAATAAACGGTTGGATCTATTATTGTAAGGATAATAATTAAACACATTGGATGAGGAGTAAGAAGGTTTTACTTTTCAAGCGCAATAAATCCCTGACGATAGTAAACTTTTTAAAAAGACCTCTCTTCACCCGCTCGTTTCTTTTTACCCGACTGCGAAAGAAGGAGGGACAATTATAATATATTATGAAGAGATAACATTGATACTTGTTCAAGAATGACATTTGTCATTGAATGTCAAATGCTTCGTCGTCGCAGATTAGAAAATGTGCTGATGTTTATAGGAAAAACCTCAACATGTGACACTTTTGTAAAGAAAAACGTGTCAGTGGAACTCTGCGATTCTATAATCTGACGCACTAACTCAGGAATCCAATGAAAATATTTTTACTTTTAGAGATTATTCAAAAAGTAATAAAGCAATGTTTCTAAAATAATTATGGGACCAACTTGGGAGCTTTCTCTATATGCCAATTCACGAAACACAAAAATTGGTTCAAGAATGAGCGAGAAATTCGTGTTCATACATTTAAAAAAAATACGGTACGAATTGATAACCTCACCTCCTCCTTTTTCGAAGTCGGTTAAAAATGTTTATAAATATTTTTAACCGACTTCGAAAAAGGAGGAGGCTATCAATTCGTACCGTACATTTTTTAGGGTTCCGTACCTCAATAGGAAAAAACGGAACCCTTATAGGATCACTTTGTTGTGCGTCCGTCGGGTGTCAAGACCTTTATTTCGGGAACTTTTGCTTCCCGTTGACCTAGAACTATGAAATTTGGCAAAAAGCATTGCGTTAGAGTACACATATAAGAAAAAGTCCGAAAAATGGACATTTTTAATTTAATCACAAAAAAATAGTGTCTCTATGCAAGGAATGAGATCCGACAAATCGCTTCGAGTCCGACGAATCTCTTCGTGTAAAGATAGGCCGTGATAGGCCGTACGTACCCGCTCGCTCACATGGCGGGGGCACGGCCGTGCCCCCAGATATACTCACTACCTCTACGTTACGATCCTATTTATTGTTCCAGACAGCAGTGTTTACAACACGCGGAGCAGTAGGTACTCACGTGCCAGCGGCAGCAGCGACAGTAGAGGCAGTAGAGGCGCGAGGAGCGTTGCGCCGGCGCACATCTGACACAAACAACACCTGCTATTATAATTGTATATACGTACTAATTAACATTATATCACAGTGTGATATAATGAAATCCCATACAACATTACAGCCCTAGGGCGTAAATTTAGTACTTTGGACCCTCTGTACATGATATAACAAGTATCAAATTTAAAAGAAAAACAAATGATAAATGATAAATAAATGATAAATTCGTTTATTGAGATAAAAACGGAAAAAGACCAATTACAATTATCTCACAATATTCAAAAATTATTCTTAAACAATGTCTTAAACAAATGTCTGAGGATTACAAAATATTCATTATATAAATACAATATCATTTAAAATGTCAATACAAAATGTCAAATGGGCAATACGCCTAGCATGTCAATACAATTATTATTAGTCATTCTAATTACTACAAAAGTTGTTAGTTAACTAATTAAATCAGAATTTCTTACAAAATAGTTGGATAAATGCTCTCATAGATAGTACTAAAATAATTAATTGACTTGGTTTTACATTAGATCTCACAACTTTTTGTAGTAGGAGAGCTGCGTAGCGAGACTTGGCCTTTTGTACATGTTATGTTTTTGATGGGATACACTTTACCATTTTATTTAACTTTCCAACATTCCTGTACGAAATGAAACATACAAATATTTTAGGAAAACGTATTAAAAGGAATTATTCTATTAATTATGTTAAATTGTTATGACTTTTCACTTGACCCAAAAAAGAGGAGATTCACAGCTTCTACTTTTTTACATACTCCTAAGCTTTTTAATATTACATTAAAAAGTGCCCAAAATAACTAAAAACGAACATAATGAAAACATCTGTGGTTATCGAAATGTTAGGTACAAGCCGTTGTGGAGTTCCCTAGTGAGGAAACAACCCAAGCTAAAGCATCAGTTTATGGTGTTAGTATTCTGTACTTACACCGTTCTTATGCCAATAAATAAATTGTATTTTATTTGACTCTTAAAAATTGAGCCTATGTGTAAAATTTCATTACTTCGTCGAGCGGAAATTTTGCCATGAAAATGCGTTTTGAACCATCTTTTTCCCCAGATTTCAGACCACATATTGTGCATCTTTTACAAGACATAACTTTTGAAAATAACGTTATGATAATTACCGTTGTTTGAATTACTGTTAAATTAAATGTTTATATGTTTTTCGGAATAAGTGACAATTATTTTTAAAAATCAATATAGGAACGTCAAAAGATTTACGTTCTCGCCAAAAACCTTAATCCAAATCATCAATTCTGATTTGTCACTTTGATCCTTCCGTCTGTTGTTGGAAGAATGGACTTTAGAGACAGCCACAAAAGATTAAAACAATGTTGAAGTCTATGTCAAACAGTGTAAATGTCAATTTCGGACTAAACTCCATGCATAGACAATTTTCTATGGAGTTGCGCCAGGCTGGTAAGTATGTATGTATGTATTTATGTGTGTTTCTATATGATCCCCTATGGTATTGTTAGAATTATCTTCACTTCCTGAGTGTAATAGGCTATATTTTTTGTAATAATAATAATGTATTTCTCACTAAACTAAACAAAATACGTTTTTTTCGTTACCTTCAAGGAAATTGTAATATACGAGTGATTTTACTAGAATTATTGTAAAGAATACGCATTATAATCTTTTACGACGATTTTACGCATACATTCTCAAAATAATCGGCCAAGTGCGAGTCGGACTCGCGCACGAAGGGTTCCGTACTATCATCTATAATACTACAAAGTTTAGTTCTTTTTATAAAATAACGAGAAATCAACGAAATTCCAAGTAGTAAATTGCAAACTTATAGGTAGGTTTTCGATACACATCCGGGCAGCATGACGACGCTCGCGCGAATACGCGCGGCTATGGCTCGCCCCGTGATCTTACCCCCCCCGCTACCCGCGCGGCCGTTACTTAGCAACCGCCTCGCGGTCGCGCCACCACCACACCGCGGCGCGGCGCTGGCACCGCGTTTAGATGCACGGATTATTTTCATTTTGTGAGTTTTTATGTATTAGATTAGGTATTTATTTTTATAGTTAATATATTTCTAAATATTTACTTACAAATATTCAAGTTTCTACCTGTTATTTAAGATCGAGTAAAAATTGCTTAAAAATTGCGTTTGTTGTATGGAAACCCTTTAATATTTACTTTATTGTTATTTAATTATTTATTTTGAAAGGTAATATACAAGTAAATATTCTGTGAAAATTTGAAGCGTCTACCTGTTACCGTTTTTAATATTGAGCAAAAAAATACGAAAAAAACACGTTTATTGTATGGGGACCCCCCTTAATATTTAATTTTTTTAACTTTTAGTATTTGTTGTTATAGCGGCAATGGAAATACATCATTTGTGAAAATTTCAGCTTTCTAGCTATCACGGTTTATGAGATACAGCCTGGAGACAGACAGACAGACAGACAGACAGACAGACAGACAGACAGCGAAGTCTTAGTAATAGGGTCCCGTTTTTACCCTTTGGGTACGGAACCCTAAAAACGTACACCCAGCAGCGTATCAAGCGTAACGAAATCGTAACTTAAACTGCAAAAACTGCTCTTCAGCAGTCAGGTATTTTGTTTTTCTTTTAATATAGATACTTGTTTGTAAAAAGTGTTTGTAATTTAATCACAAAAGAGGGTCTTTATGCAAGGAATGAAGGTCCAAATTTCAAAGTGAAAGAACTTCATTAGCGAAAGCTAAAATATGGTTTTAAATATTTTTACGATGTATATTTTTCGGTTTATGAAGGAATATATACAAAATATATAATTTCCCCCTTTTATCTACTAGTTTGTATGGAACCCTCAGTGCACGAGTCTGACTCGCACTTGTCCGGTTTTTTTAGGGTTCCGTACCTCAAAAGGAAAAAACTGAACCCTTATAGGATCACTTTGTTGTCCGTCTGTCTGTCCGTCTGTCCGGGTGTCAAGACCTTTATCTCGGGAACGCATGAAGGTATCGAGTTGAAATTAAAACCATATACGCAGATCCCTATTATCTTGCTGCAGAAAGAAAAATAAAATTTCTCAGTTTTCGTAAAAAAAAGTTACAGCCGAATATGTCGTAAAAAACGCACATTTCGACACTCACAGAAGAATCAAAACCTTGATGGGGTACTTCCCGTTGACCTAGAACTCTGAAATTTGGCAAGAAGCATTGTGTTAGAGTACACATATAGGAAAAAATCCGAAAACTGGACATTTTTAATTTAATCACAAAAAAATAGTGTCTCTATGTGTGTAGTGTGCAACCGTATCATGTGGGGTATCATATGAAAGAGCCTCATTAGCATAAGCTAAAATAGGTTTTTAACACATTCTTCGCCCCCTGCAGACCTTCACTTCAGCTGGGAACCAAAAGTTTTTAGGCGAATTTTGATTAAGTACAGAGTGGCCGCGCAAAGCAACGTTGACTGCCTCAAACGCCGGTGGTTTACTGACTACTACAAATAAATAGTCTAGTAAAAATAAATCCGTTTGTATGGAGCAGATCGCAGTATTTGCAACTGCGGGGATTCTTTGAAATTATGATAGGAAAATAACTAAAAATCATAGATCAGCAATAATCCCCGATTTATAGACTAGCTGCGTTCCGCGGTTTCACTCGCGTAGTTATGAAAAACGGTGATGATTATGATGATGATAAGTAGCTTATGTCCGTCTCCAGGTCCACAACTATCTCTATACTAATTTTCATAACGATCGGTTCAGCCGTTTGAGCGTGTAAAGGTAACAATATTAGCTTTTATAATATAATTATGAAATTGTGTGAAATGTATTCCAAAACACCAGTACAATCATTTAAATAACAATATACTTAGTTGTCTTTTATGTTGTCACAAATCTTATTATTACTAGACTAAAAATGAACGGGACGCTCCCTCGGATCCGAGTGGGAGGCGCTGCTATTATAGCCCCGCCCTACTCGGATCCGAGTGGTGAGCAAGGAATAATAAATATGAATGTTAAATGTTAAATATTTTTACGATGTATATTTTTCGGTTTATGAAGGAAAATATAAAAAAAAATATGTTTTCCCCCTTTTATTTAGTTTGTACGGAACCCTCGGTGGGCGAGTCTGACTCGCACTTGTCCGGGTTTTTTAATATACAAAATCAATGTAGATTCATAGAATGAAATTTGTTTCTGTTGCGTTGTAAGTCAATTTCTACACAAAAATCAAAGAGAAAGGTCTGTAATGTTTATTTCCCACGAAATATTTGTTTTTAAACTCAAACTGCTGTAGGTGCCGCAATAAACTTTATCCCTCTATTTTGGAGGAAATACTCTCCCTCTCAAATTCAGCTTCAGGTGAACAACGTTTTTCATGATTTGTGCTATAATATTTCAAGTGGTAATTTTGCATCGAACGGAATTTGATTTGTTAGGTTTTAGGTTTTTACCCGACTGCGAAAGAAGGAAGTTATGTTTTTCGAGTGTATGTATGTATGTATATTTCTTTGGCACGCCCTAGAGCCTAAACGGGTTGTCGTATTTTTATGTGAGTGGTGACAATAGATTCGTCTTAGTCGTGAGAGTGACACTGGGTACATCAAAATTAAAAAAAAAAATAAAAAAAATGGATTTTTGGCGACAAAAAGTAATCTTAAACAAGTATCAATGTTAAAAGAAAAACAAAATACCCGACTGCAGAAAAGAGGTTTTTGCAGCCTAATTTACGATTTCTTTACGCTTAATACGCTGTTGAGTGTACGTTTTTGTGAGAAAGTATGCGTACAATCACTGTAAATGATTATTGCGCATTCTTCAGAAAAAAGACGTGCGGCACTCGGAGACTGCCGCGGTAAAGCTATTGCATAATAGCTTTACGCGCGGTGTGTTAGGTTATTTTCGTTACGGAATTTCTGGATTCGGTCTCCACGCTCAAGGCCCGCGATAGAAGCTATGCAATAGCTTAAAATCTAGTAAAATCACTTGTTTATTACGAAAAAGTTCGTTGGGAGTTACAAAAAACACGCGTTTGTTTATATTTGTGAGAGAAGTATGATTTTTATTACAAAAAGCCTATGACACTCGGCAAGTGAAAACGAATCTAACTACACCTCTCACATCAAAATCGGTCAAGCCCTTTAGGCTTTAGGCGATCATATAGAAACATACAGATATACATACATACACTCGAAACACCCCCCCCCCCCCCAAAAAACTCAAAAAAACTATAATAGAGCTTCTTTTTAAGAAAAATGATAAAACTGATGTAAGCTGTTACAGGCCAATAGCATTAGTGCCCGTCTTATCCAAGATATTTGAAAAAGTTATCTACAATAGCGTATCTGAGTTCTTCGAGAAAAATAATCTGTTTGCTAAAGAACAATTGGGCTTTCGGAAAAATAAAACAATAAATCAAGCAATATATAAATTTCTAAATGTAGTAATGAAAAGTATTGATAAAAAAATGCCTGCATGCGCATTATATAATATATGGATTTGACTAAGGCTTTCGACTATGTAGATCATAAAATCCTATTAAACAAACTCTACAGGTATGGCATCAGAGGTAATGTTTACGACTTGATAAAATCATTACTGACTAATAGACATCAATGCACCCTGATAACCAAAATATGCCCTAAGTTAAAAAATAATGTATTTACACCTCAAACTATTTATTTATTTATTTATTTATTTATTTAAGCCTTTTTTTATTATTTCCATGACATTATTAAGTATATAAACACTATGTTTAGCAAGTAGGTATTTCGGGCTCGATATGTCATGGCCCCTTTCGGGTATAGGCCTCCTCCAGTTGCCCTCATTTTTCCCTATCGTTAGCCGTTTTTATCCAGTCTCTTCCTGCCAGTTGAAGTATGTCGTCTATCCAGCGAGCTTTTGGTCTGCCCCTTTGTCTTTTGCCTCCTGGACCTGTCCATTTTGTCACTCGTTTAGGCCATCTTTCTTCAGAAGAACGGGCGATGTGTCCTGCCCATTTCCACTTCAAACGTTGTGCGTGTTGTAATGCGTCTATCACTTTTGTTTTGTGTCTGATTTTTTTACTATTGACTTTGTCGATGGTCTTGACGCCAAGGATGCTCCTCTCCATAGCCCGTTGGCAGGTACGTATTTTTGACAAGATGTTTTTGTTAAAGATCCAGGTTTGGGCACCGTACGATAAACAGGGCAATAGGCTCGAATCCATCACTTTTTTCTTTAGTTTAATAGAAAGTTTTGATTTTAATATTTCTTTGTAGCTCCAGTATTTTTTCCAGGTCATGTTGATTCTCCTGTCTATTTCATCTTGGTGTCTTGTGTTTTTAAAAGATATTTGTTTGCCGAGGTAGATATAGCTCTCTACGTATTCTATAGGTGTTTGGTTTATTAGTATGGGATTCTTTGTACCGTTGGTACCTACTTTTGTTTTTGAGGTATTTAGTTGTAGGCCTATATTTTCGCTAGCAGCGCTTAGTTCTGTCAGCATTTCTTCTAGTTGTTTTGATGTATTTGCGAAAATGACTATATCGTCGGCAAATCGTAGGTTATTGAGGTTTTTTCCTTCTATGGTTATTCCTTTTTTGCTCCAGTCTAGGTCTTTCATTATGTTTTGTAAGACAGCTATGAAAATTTTTGGTGATAGCGGATCTCCTTGCTACGGATATTAAATTCTCGGCCTAGTCTATCTAATTTGACCCGGCTTGTACTTTTTCTATATATGTCCTTGAGAAAGTTAATGTATATGTATGGTACATTCTGATGTTCTAATGCATCCCAGATACTCTTATGTGAAATGGAATCGAACGCTTTCGCGTAATCTACATATGCTATGTATAGATGTTTCTTATATTCAACATATTTTTCTATTACTTGCTCTAAGGTGTGTATGTGGTCAGTCGTTGAGTACCCTTGGCGAAAACCTGCCTGTTCTACTGGTTGGTTCTTTTCTATAGTTGGCTCCAATCTTTTCTCCAGGCACATTGCAAATAGCTTATACAATGTTGGTAGTAGGCTAATAGGTCGGTAGTTATTTATATCCGCTGGGTCTCCTTTTTTGTATATAAGAATTATCCGGGATTTTGCCCATTTGATAGGGATTTCTCGTTCTTCTAGTATTTTTGTGAAGAGAGTAGTGAGTGGGCCTATCAGTAGATGTTTTCCAACTATCAAGGCTTCATTTGGGATATCGTCCACACCCGGACTTTTATCTTTTTTTAATTTTTTAATTTTTATCATTATTTCTTCTTCGTAGAAGGGTTGTATTGACAAGTTCCTTTCATCTGTTTCTGAACGTTTTTCGTAGGTGTAGTTTTCGACAGTTTTATCTTCGTATAGTTTTGTGTAGAAGTCGGTGGCAATTTTTACAAGGTCCTTTCTAGTTTGTTGCTTCTTTATGTTTTTTTGCGCCTTCAATGTCGGAATCAATTTTTTTCCTGAATTTAACTGTTTATAGGCTTTCTTTTGGCTTCCCGTGGCTAGTAGGTGTTTTTCAATTATTTCCATTCTGTGATTTTCATAATCTTTTTTAAGTAGTTTATTTGTGGTTTTGTATAGTGATGAAAGTTCCTTTTTTTCCTCCTTATTTTTTGAAGGTTTGTGTTGTAGTTCTGTGCGTTTTTTTATTAAGTTTTTGGTTTCTTCGGATATTATTTCCTTCTTTGTTTTAATTAATGTAAGGTTCTTTAAGCTTTCCTGTATGGAAGACTCTATTTTGAGGTAATATGACTCAATGTTATCGTTAGCTTCCCAGTTGATTCGTGCAACTTGTTTCCTTAAGGCAGAGAGGTATATTTCTTGTGATTTCACGTTCGATAGGGTGACTTTTGGGGTTGAGTCGAAGGTAGCTCGACTTGTCTTTTGGTTATCCAAGGCTATTGTTCCTCTCAAAAGTCTATGGTCGCTTGGAAACGAGAGTTTGTTGATGATTTCTATGTTGGTAAAGAGTTTTGGGTAGTTACTCAAAATATAGTCTATTTGGTTTCTTTTTTGTTTATCTGGTGTAATCCATGTCCATAAGTTTTTTATATTTTTCTTAAATATTGTGTTAATTATTGTGAATTTATTTTTTAGAGCGTATTGGACAAGTTTTTCGCCTCTGGGGTTTCTTTTACCGTAGCAGTATGGGCCTAGTATTATACTTTCTTCAGGTTTTCTTTGACCTATCTTCGCATTCAGATCTCCCAGTAGTATAACTTTTCCGATTGCGAAGCTTCTGGCTTTTTCTATTTGATCATAGAAGGCATCAATCTCTTCTTGAGTTGCATCAGAGGTGGGGGCGTAGGTTTGGATAATTGAGAGTTTCATTGCCATAAAACATAGATTTAGCAAACAGACTCTTTCAGATATGCCTATGTAATTTTCTATGTTATTTTTGTATTTTTTCTTAATTAAGAATCCAACTCCATGGAGCCCTTTAGATTCTCCGGTGTAGCAAAATATGTGGTCATCGTCCTCGAATATACTGTTGCCATTTCTTCTGACTTCAGCTAGGCCAATGATGTCATATTTGATTTTTTCCAGGGAGTGTTTTAACAGTATCATTCTTTGCGGTGATAATAGGGATTTCACATTGTATGTGCAGATGTAGAGTTTTTGGCATGTTGGAGGGTTGTAGTCTAGATCTCCCGCGGTGACAAGCCGTGTTGGGAGGTCGAGAGGGGGGGGGGGGGGGGGCGTTAATTGCTATTCTGTATTTTGTTTTGAGCCGGATGTTTGAGAAGGAGTTTTATCAGTTAATGTAAGCGTAGGTTTTTTTTAAATGTAGCTATTCAAATTGTTAGGCTTGTTTATCTTTGTAGGCTGTTTTTGAGTTTTATTATTTGCATTGGTAGAGCATGTTGCCATCTCAGGATATTCAGATAAGTTTCTTTTTTTATTTTGAGTTTTTTGTAATTCTGGGTGTTGGTCACTATTTTTTAGTATAATAACTTTATCATATTTTATTATAGCTTTTTTGCCTTGTTCTCTTAACATCACTACTTCTTTTTGGAGTTCTTTTCGCTTATTGAGCACCTCTAGTGGGTAATCTTCTTTTATATAGTAGGGCGAGTTTTCTAACTTCTTTTTGTTTTTTAGTATTTGTATTTTCATCCCCATAGTAAGTAAAGTAATTACAATTGGTCTGACTTTATCGTTTTTTATTCCAAGCCTTCTCACGGATTCGATGTAGTGCTTTTCGCATTTGATGTTCAGTATGTTATTTATGATATCTAGAACTTTTTTCTCCAACTCTTGATAGCTTTTTTCTCGCTCTTCGACTCCGAAAAACAGTAAATTTTTTCTCCTTAAGTATTTCTCAAAATTGTCCGTTGTTAATTTTTGTGAATCTAGTTTTTGCTCGAGTTGTTCGTTTTTGGTTTCTAGATTCTTAAATTTCTCGTTTATATTATCATTGATGGTGCATTTGATGTCTTCTTTCATGGCTAGCATATCCACTTTTTGTTGTCTCATTTCCTCTTGCATCATTCTCAACATCTCTTTAATTTCGTCCATTTTTAGGTTTAGCGCCCTCTGTTGGTATGTGGCAGTACTTTTTCTTTAATTGGTTGGGTTACAGCGCCGTACTCGTGAATCGATACTATCAATACTAACGTACACCAAGTTCTTTGAAATTCCGTTAGATGGTGTTTGCTGATATTTTTATAATGGAATCTTTGCACTTGATGACTAAGCAATGCATATAATTTTAGGTTATAAGATTTATAACTTTCTATTTGAACATGGTTTTCGTATGATCATCCGTTTCTTCTTTTCAGGAGGCAATCACATAAGTCACAGAAAGTATAAATCGACACAACATCTTTTTAATACTATCAAATGTCCGCTTGTTGTTATTGACAATTTTATCACTTTTTTCGTGTTTATGTAGATTATAGCGTTTGTACTTCTATTTGTAGCACTTAATTTATTAGTCTTTAGCACTATTACACTGGTGTTACACTTTATTTTTCACTTTCTAAGATTTAAATTTTACTTTAAATACGGAGCTGATGTTTGCGTTCGCAAGGTGGCGCCCTCTCTCACCTCAAACTATAAGCATGTGAAATATGGTGTTCCACAGAGAAGTGTGTTAGGGCCGCTTTTATTTATCATTTACATTAATGATCTGCCGACGGTTACGGGTCATCCATCTATTCTTTTCGCAGATGATAGCACTGTACTTTTTACCGAGAAGAATAATTTTGCAAGCAAATTGAAATCAACAAGACGCTTAATAATATAATACAATGAATGACATTAAACAATTTAGAAGATAATCTAAACAAGACGCATGTGATGACATTTAGAAATAGAATAAATACATTGTGTAATTTGGACATAAAATATACTGGACATACAATTGAATCCATTGACGTGACTAAATTTCTAGGTTTAAATATTGACTGTAATTTAAATTGGAAATTCCATGTAGATAGTGTGATTAAGAAACTTAATCAACATTCATATGCATTATATATGCTTTCAAAGAACGTGACTAGGCCTACGGTTATTACAGCATATAATGAATATGTCTCATCAGCACTTAGGTACGGTGTCATGTTTTGGGGAAATAGCTCTAAGAGAGAAGATGCTTTTAAGGCGCAAAAGAAATGCGTTCGCGCAATTTCTAAGTTACGACAAAGGGACAGCTGTAAGCCTCACTTTCAAAATCTCAAAATACTGACGCTTCCCAGTCTATACATATATGAATGTGTAATGTTTGTACGCAAAAACTTGAACCTATTCAGTAACTTGTTAAGTTTACTTAACAAGTTACGCCATAATAAAAAAAATACTATTCCTACAAATCAAACAGCATTACTCAATAATAGTGTAGTATGTATGGCGCCTATTATCTATAATCATCTGCCAAAATGTATAATTGACATAGAACAAGCACATATTTTTAAACATAAACTTAAATGCCTACTTCAAGAGAAAGCGTACTATGATGTTAAAGAATATCTGAATGACAAATTTCTAGGATTAATGAACCAATGACATTTAATTTTTATAGTGCATTTGACATCCTTATAAATCTTATATCTATAACTGTCATTTTTTTTTAAATTAATGATGTATATTTTATGACATTATAAAAATTTTTACATTAAAATTTTAAAGTGCACTTGACATCCTTGTAGTCCTTACATTTATAATTGACATGTTTAATTTAATATGTTTAATATTTGACATTCACTTATTCTAGTTTTGCTGACATTGGACATTTCTATCTCTCACAAAATTTATGGCATTTCAACTTTCATTCCTAAGATTGTACTGCGTGCGTAGATGGCTTTAAATTGTAAATGTTTTCATAAATATGTGCGTGAAAATTGTGTGTAGTTCGTAGTATTCCCATATTGTTTGTAGTGTACTTTATCAGAATTAACTAATTTTGCATGGAAATAAGTATTTACAAAGTTTTATTTTTTTACGCTTTGAATGAGATGTATTTGTTTTGGATGGATTTTGGTGTCTTAAGGTACCAATTCGTTTAAGCTACTTTGTACATTAATTTGCATGCCGAAAGGTCGTTTATGGCGTTCTATTGTACCATTTTCCCAGCTATTTCTGTTACCCATATTCGCAAATAAATATTATCTCATTTATTTATTTACAATCTTAATTCTAAATTTATTACAACACAAATATAAACTTATAAAAAATAAACATAAATATTGTAAAAAAACTTAAAACTAGGGTGCCGCCGGCAGCGGGGCGGGGCTCAAGCTGCCGGTGGTAGGAGCTACAGAGAGAGGAACCTCCTGACAATACGTGCCGTGTCCAGGATGACTGCCTTCTGTATCTGACCCTTGACCCAACCATCGAGCGAGAGCCTCTTGAGATGTTGGTCGAGGCACTTCGCTATGACACCGTTCACCGAAACGACTATCGGGACAATGATCGTCGAGTCAACATCCCACATGGCGGTTATCTCGTGAGCCAAGTCAAGGTACTTGCTGAGCTTGTCCTTATCAGCCTTCACGAGATTCTCATAATGTGGGATGGTGACGTCAACGAGCACTGCCCGGCGTTGGGAACGATCTACAATACATCTACATTTATTATTATTATTATTAATACAAAACTTTAAACTTAAGAATGACATTTGTTATAAATATACCATTTTGATTGAAAATCCAGTATGTATAAGCGCGAAAAGATGAGCCACATGTTCATTATCTCCGGTGTTATTGTAGGTTCACACACGTTTCACATGAGGGTCGACAGTAAACTCGAGTTCGTATCAAGTTACGCGAGCGAAGCGCGCGCAGTCTCTCGGTCTTAGGAGTACGCGTGTCTCGGGCCGCAAGCGGACGCGGACTGCCGCATGCCGGTCACCGGGACCGGTGGTGGTGCCGGCCGCCGTAGCTCGCCGCGTTCTAGGGCGGGCGGAACATTCAACGACACGTCTTTCACATTCGATATTCAAATAAATTGGCGATTATATGTGCACACTTTTCACATACTACGTAATTACGTGAACATGTAATTACGCCAAATATAATTATGTTAATAATGTTCTTGTGGAGTAGCATTTTTGTAGAAAGTAACCCAATCTATGGTACAGTTACAAAATATAAAGTGAGTATTAAGTACGTCATGTTTATCGTCAAAATTATCTTTTTTGCTTCGTGACGTTTCAGTGATCATCCCGTGCAGTATATGTATATAAGAAAACTGATTCAGGACGTAAATCACCCGGCTTAAGTGTTCCTCGTCTATGTCGAGATCTAACGTTAAAATACTTAACCCCCGCTCTACACTTGTGCCGTGAACGTCCGCGAACAGGCGTGAACATAAGTGTGGAGGGTTTTCACGGCGTTCGCGACCGTTTACGCCTGTTCCCCGATCGAAGTCGGTATTTTGTCCCGCGACAAAGGGTTCGCGGCAGTTCGCGCCTCGTTCACACGCGCACCTCCACATTCACGGCACTGTGCCAGTTTGCTCCTGACTATTGATGCGTGTAATGCGAGCTAAATGGTAGCGCATCGGATTAATATAAGTTGAGATAGTGAATTATAAATTCGCTTTTTGAAATATTTTCACACTGAACGTATGACTCGAAGCATCCACATCATAATAATAAAAGTAAAATTATGACGCCTGGAGAAGGAGTAGTTTTCAAATTAATATCGATCGGTTACGATATATTTCAGTCATCCATCATTTCCTTTTTCTCCAACGCTTTCGAACGATTTTCTTATTTTGTAGGTGTAAATATATAAATATATGTTGCCACATCAAACAAAGTTAACGCAGCAGCAGTTTCGACGTCCGTTTCACGGCAGGTTTCACGGCACAAATGAGTGACCTCCGTGAATGTGGAGGGTGCGCCTCTGCCGCGAATTCGCGCAACAATTCACGGCACAAGTGTAGAGCCGCGGTAAAAACTAAAAAATAAACGTCAAAAAACGTCGCCGTGAGTCTCGGGGAGGGGTAGAGTACAGGAGGGGGAGGGGAGTCTTTACGCGACGACGTCTAGTCTGCGGAGCGTGAAGATACCTAGATGAATAAAAAGAAACGAAAATGAAACCGAGATAATGTAACGCAGACACTGCGCACGCTGAGGGCGGACCACTTTTATTGAAAAACTTTTTTTTATTTTATAATTTTAACGAGCATTGCTGCGCTCCGGACGACGAAAAAACTAGAAACTGTATCCTGTGATGAATGAAAAGAATAATGTTCCCGGCGGCTGGCGTGTACCGATCGCGCCGTATAACACGCGTGCATTCGAGACCGGTGGAGCACCACGCGTGCAGGCGAGACCGGTGGAGCACCACGCGTGCAGGCGAGACCGGTGGAGCACCACGCGTGCAGGCGAGACCGGTGGAGCACCACGCTTGCAGGCGAGACCGGTGGAGCACCACGCGTGCAGGCGAGACCGGTGGGGCGACATGCGTCGCAGTCTCACTGGTGCATTCACGACGACGCGAGTACTCGGTGCGAGTGGTGCATGCGTTACTCTCGCAGATTACATTCCAAATACTTGTCGCTTGGCTTTGTGATCCACATCTGCTCGAAAACTACTCGACTCGTCTCTGCTCTTCAGTAGAACGACAATGTAGAGGAACGATTCAGTTAAGGGCTCGGGAAAATTGTATCTTATGTCGGAGAGACAATGGAGAGTAAAACTAGATTCACGCTCGGACAAAGGACTAGTAATCCGAGCGTGATCAGAATGCAACCAGGGTCTCGAGCGGGCGCCGGGCGTGGTGGCGTGGTGGCGTGGTGGCGCACGGCGGTCGAACAATATTTCATTCCTTCCTTAATTAATCGTCTACCTCTAGAAATTCGTAACAAAATAACATCAACAAACATCAAAAGAGTGTTAAAACATTATTTCATAAATAAGTTATGTAGTGAGGAGCAGTCTGTATAAAGTTATTTACTGCATAGAAACTGAACAGTCGGCCATTGTTCACGCGACGGTGGCATGACTCCACTAATGTACTCGTACCTAACATTGTTGTATTTAAAAGTGTCGAGGAGTAACGTCAAGACAAACCTCGGCGAGGTTTTTGGTGTTACTGTATTTATTGTATATAAATGTTCATTTGAGTAATTAAATAAATAAATAACCCGGCTGTTGAACCGGCTACGATATAACTATAAACCAGGAGACGCAACGCTCATTACTGAGAGATCGTACGTAAGACACGGAACCGTTTGCTCATCGGCTTGGTGGGCACCAATCCAGCACGAGCTCTTACATTTTTGTAGTCTAAGAGCAGTTGTAAGAAATTGAAAAGCGTGTACATATGTACACGCTACGTGTGGATGCTACGTGCGCACGCTACGTGTCTACACGCTACGTGTGCACGCTACGTGTCTACACGCTACGTGTGCACGCTACGGTCTACACGCTACGTGTGCACGCTACGTGTCTACACGCTACGTGATCAAAAAGATCGAGGTCTTCCAAAACAGATGCTTGATCAAACCTCAAGAAATGACCGCGTCGTTGAGTCAATATCGATAATATGATATATCTATTGTCACGTTACACCATAAGAGCTACCTACGGGTGCAACGGACTGTTAGGCCTAATAGGTGCAGAATTACTGAAGATTCTACCTAACCTAAATAGACCTTAATTAGATTAAATAAAAAAGGAAAATATAATAGTACATTGTTTATTTTGGTAAAGGTAGATTTATAAAAACATGGGTTAATTTCCTGAACATCAAATCTACTACAAAAAAGGGGCTCCTGGAAGCGACCGGAGTCTATAGGACTCTGGATAAGTTTAAGGGGGAGTATTAGTTGGAGATCAAGATACGAATCTCCATGCAGGTTCTCTCCTCATCGGGGAGAAATTAGAAATCCTCATTCGAGGATTAAAGTTAAGAACAGTACCTGTGGTTTTTATGATGGTACCTCATATACCATGGGTCCATGCTTTTCAGTGAGGTAATTTTAAAATTGGGTTCTTCAACACCCAAACATCCCGGGCAAATTATTAACCCAGGGAGATCGCTGGGATCTTCAGCTGAAATTTCACTAAACACAACACTGTACTATTTAGCTGAAATCTCACTTCACATTTACTTTTATAACGATGTACTATTATCGTTTATCTCTTTTATAATAAAAAAAGGGTAAAAATATACTGGTCGAAGATACCTCCGTGCTGGAGTAAACTCATCCAAAACTGAACAAAAACTGAACTCCTAAAGGCTGAGGTGTTCCGTTTTTATGCAGATTTCCTGGTTCCATTTACAATATAGACATAGAATACATGGAATTAATTTGAAATATATGGCCAGTAAATCTGCGTAAAATCTCAATAAACCTTTTCGTTATTGATTAAAAACTCAAAATAAAAAGAAATAATTTTGAGAGATTCTATCTCTTTGGCACGGCTAAGCTGTCAGCGTAAAAATATTAATACGAAATCAAAGAGAATGAACATTAAAATATTTTAAATTTTCAGCTTAAATAGAGAAATAGAGGCTTTTAGAAGCCAGCACAGCATAGAAGAAGCTGTAGAAAATGTATATGAAAGCATTAATGTTACTTAAACACAAAAACAAAAATACATATACATTACAATTCCCCGAAAACCCCTGAAAAATTTTCGACACAGAGAAAATTTTGACGGTTAAGAATAAGACCTCACTCTTTCATACACCTTGCACAACTTCTTACATTCACCAAACATCCTACATTCATACTGGAGAGATATGGTTCACATTCGATGACGCATACTCAACAAGGAAATATTCAGAATCTATTACGTTGGCTTATTTTTTTAAATTAGGTGTCGTAACCCGCACCTGTTTGAAAACCACTAAGTAATGAAAATAATATTAACGTAGGCTTATTTTTTTACAGGTGTCGTAACCCGCACCAACTAGAAGACTCAAATAGTCCATAACGAGGGCTTATTGTTAAAGATGTCGTAACCCGCACCTTTAAAGAAAACTATCAAGTAGTTTTTAAGTAATCAAGAGTATTAGAGACTCTAGAAAAGAAACTTTATTGCAAAGTTTAGCAATATAAGATAAATATAATAATATCATTAAAGCAAATAAAGTTATTATGCCGTTAATGTTTTTGCAGTTAGTGAACACCACTATTTGTAGCTAAATAGTCCACTAGAGCTGCCCAAAAAAAAAAAGGGTTATATAAATAAGCCAAATAGTTCTGTTTCCTTGTGAGTTTACAAAAAAAACTTAAGACTAAATTACAAGTATTAACCTAAACTTTGAAGTCTTTAACATGCCATTTTCCTCTCGATCCATTAGGATCCTCTAAGATAAATACTAATGGGGATAACTTTTCAATGATTTTACATTTGATGAATCTAGGAGCCAACTTTGCACTGAAATATGCTCCAGCATTACTTTGAACATAATTTTTACGCCAAACAATATCACCCACATTAAATTCCTTGAAAATGTGTCTAGTGTTATAATGTGAAGCGTTTCTGTTATGGGCGTTGTGAAGTGCAATTTGAACTTTGTCAAAAATGTTGGAAAGTAATCCGAGATTAGAGGCATAGATATCTCTTGGGACAAATATAATCTCGTCGAGATTAGTACAATTCGCATAGGTTGATCCACAAAGTATTGTTTCTCTACCGAACACCAAAAATGATGGGGAATATCCAGTAGTAGCATTGACAGTAGAGTTTAAGGCGAATTGAATTTTAGGCAAATGTAAGTCCCAAGATCGATGGTCGTCACCTACTAATTGTGCAAGGGCAGTAATAATTGTCCTATTATAGCGCTCAGTAGGGTTAACTTGAGGACAATATCTTGGTGAAAAGAAAATGAAAGGTATTTTGTATCTATTCAAGAATGAATTAAATTCATTCGACTGCATTTGCGAACCATTGTCCATTATAATCGTTTGTGGGATCCCATGCACAAGAAATACATAATTCTCTAAGATTTTAATCATGTTTGCAGCTGTAGCACGCTTGAGAGGAAAAACAAGGCAATACTTCGAAAAAGAACAGGTAATCACAAGAATGTGTTGATTACGCAGTCTTGTCATTGGGAAAGGACCCATCAAATCAAGAGAAATGTTCTGGAAAGGCCTAGAACAAATTTTAGGTTTTCCCATTGGACCATAAGGCGAGTGATTAGAATATTTATAAGCAAGACAAGTTTCACAAGTAGAACAATATTTTGCTACTTCTTTAAACATACCAGACCAATAGTATTTCAAAGATAACTTTTTATAAGTCTTGAAAATACCTAAATGAGGATTATTTTCCGAACCGCCGTGAGCAGATTTTATTATATCTGATCTCTCAGCTGGCGGAGGAGTTTCTTTCCAATCAAAGTCGTCATTCAAATAATTAGGAGAAGGGGAATGGCGATATATTTTACCATTTTCAATCTTATAGTTAGGAAAAGCGTCAGGATTATCACGACAACCAGTTAAGAGGTTGTTGAAACGTTCCAGTTGAGAAATGGGATCGCTTACAATAGGTTCCACTATTCCAATAGTTTCAATATTATTAGTGCTCAACCTATTCCGAGAAAGTAAATCCGGAACAACATTATCTTTTCCTCTTTTATGTTTCAGAATGAAGTTATAACAAGATAATCGAAGACTCCATCTCGCTAATCTACCAGAGGGATTAGTCAAGTTTTGGAACCATTTTAAAGCAGCGTGATCTGTATAGACCGTGAATCGTTTTCCGTTATCTAGATAACAACGCCAATGTTCAAGCGCGGTAATCACAGCCAAAGTTTCACGTTCAGTAGTAGAGTAGTTTTGTTCATTTTTATTAAACGTTCTGCTCATATAAGCAATGACTACTTCTTTATCATCTTGTTCTTGAGTTAACATAGCACCAAGTCCAAAATTAGATGCATCACAATGGACAGAAAAGGGTTGATCAAAGTTAGGACATGCTAAAATTGGGGTGGAAATCAAACATTCCTTTAACTTATTAAAAGCAGCTTCAGCTTCATCATTCCACAAAAACTTGGGAGCATTTTTACCAGATGAGGTAAGTTTGCTTAGAGGAGAAGCAATTGAACTGAAGTTAGGAATAAAACGTCGAAACCAACTGCATGTGCCTAAGAATTTTCTTATTTCCTTTTTTGAGGTAGGAGCAGGAAATGCTAAAATAGCCTCGATTTTACTAGGATCAGCACGTAAACCTTGCTCATCAACAATATAGCCAAGATATTTCAGCTCATTTCTAAAGAATTGGCTTTTTCCGAAGTTGATAGTAAGACCGGCATACGAAAGTTTTTGAAAAACTTTCAATAAAAGAGAGATATGCTCCTCAAATTGGTTGCTGATGATGATGATATCGTCAAGATAACAAAAGACTTTATTGTCAAAGTCAGGTGTAAACAGCGTATCCATTAATCTTTGCTGCGTAGCAGGTGCATTAGTTAATCCAAAGGGCATGACAACAAATCTGTACATACCACGACCTGGTACATAAAATGCCGTTTTGTCACGATCAGCGCCATCTAGCGGAATTTCCCAGAAAGCTTTAGCGATATCAATGCTAGAAAGGTACTTAGCATCCTTTAAATTGTCTAAGATCTCATTGACGAAAGGGAGACTATAAGCATCACGACGAGTTACTGAATTAAGTTTTCTACTATCGACACAAAACCGCCATTCACCATTCTTTTTAGGTGTTATAATGACTGGCGATAACCAAGGGCTTTCGCATGGTTCAATGACATTCAGTTTTAGCATTTCATCAACTTCATTAATTAAAGCTTTTTGCTTTTCAGGCGATAATCTGTAACAACGTTGTTTAATAGGTAAAGCATTGCCTGTGTCAATTTTATGACTAACCAAATTAGTACGACCCAAAGAACCTTTTTTTTCGAAAGAAATATCTTCGAAACGTTTAGTAATATCAAGCGCGATGGCTTTCTGATCTTCAGATAAATGATCATAAGAAAATACTTTTTTCTCGATACAAGAAGTTACATTTTGGTTGGGTTCAGTATTCGACTGAATAGAGAGAATTTGAGGAGTCAAATTAAATTTTTTCCAAAAGTCCCACCCTAATATAATAGAAGGATGAAGATCCGGAAACACGAAAGCTTTAATGATATGAGTTTCATTATTAAATGTTATTGGTAAATTAATATAACCAATAGACGTTGCTTTCTGTTTATTAGCTACGAGAACTTGAGCTGGTGACTTGAATAAGATAAAACCTAACTTAAGTAAATCTAAATGGGAATTATTTGCCAAAACTGTTATGTTGCTACCGCTATCAAGTAAAGCAGAAAATGTTTTGTTATTGATAGAAATATCAATAAAAGGTCGATCAAAATCATTCTGATCTTTGTAAAATACTGAAGTGGTTTTATAACAGCGCATAAATTTTTTGACAAAAGATAACCATTCTTCCCATTCTATAGAATCAGATTTGTTAGGTGTTAAAGACTTACTCAAGTCAGTACCTAGTTTTTTTCCTGATTAGAATTGGAAGGATTGCATTTTGGGCAATCAATAGATTTAAATTCTTTTAGACCGCATCTAAAACAAATGACGATCTTGGGAGCAGTGCAATTTCTTAAATTATGACCGTGTATACGACAACGGACGCAGTAGCTCGTCTTTGATTTCCCTATTTGGGGAGAAGTTGGCCTCGTCTCTATTTGCAAAGCATTTATTTGCTTAGATATATTAGAAGACGATTGTCGATATCCAAATTCAGCAGCACATGAGGAACTTTCTGAGCGGGGCTCATGAAAGTTACAGTCTCTTTGGGACATTTGTTCACAACTCTGACATGCTGTTATCAAGGAATCGACAGAGTTGACTTCTTTTAAAGTGACAAAAACTGAGTAACATGGTCTAATGTTATGAAGCAGAATTTCCAGTTGTTCTTGCTCATTTAATTTTTTTGAAAGTCGAGCAAACATTCCAAACATAATGGAAACGAAAACTATAATAGATTCCGAAACACCTTGCGTTCGGTTTCTAATCGCTTCCATTAATTTATAGTCATAATCATAAAGACCAAAGTCTTTTATCAATAACATATGGATATCATTCCAAGTCAAAGTAGGGTTACGACTATATTGAAATCGAAACCAATGTAAAGCATCGCCTGAAAATATATCATATGCATGTTTGCATAGCATGACATCCGTAATGTTACGCGAGATTCTAAATTCTTGGAGTTTCTGGAGAAAAGATCGCGGACAAGTTTTTCCATCAAAAGAAAAAGATTTCAGTTCCTTAGCCACATTAAAGGCATTAGAAGTTGAGCAACTATTCTGCACAGGGTTGTAATTGTTAAGGTTATGTTGGATTACACCAGTCTGCACAGGATAGTGAATAGAGGTTGACGGAAGAGATAGAGGAGGATTTTCTACTGAAGCGTAAGTTACGGTAGTATTTAAGGGGTCAGTATAAATTTGGGGATTAAGCATTGTAGGGTTTAATAGGGGGGTTGTCTGGACTGTCTGAATTGTCTGTATTTCAGGCTCATGAATTTCTGCTGTAACAGATTCAGAAGTAAATGTCTTTTCAAATCTTTTGTCGAGAAGATAAAACTTAGACTTGATATCTGAACAAGTCTCAATTAAAGTTGAAGGGACAGCCTTAATACGATCCAACCTATAGAAAAGGTGGTTAACAAAAGCTTCAACCTTCTTATAGAGAGCTTTATCTCGACATGATTCAAGTTGAGAAACTTTTTGTTCCAAATATTGGAGATTATTCTCTGCTTGAAATAAATCTTCTTTTGCGGATAAAGAAGAGGAAAGAATATCTTCAGGTAGGATATAAGCAAGTTTATCCAATTGTTCTTTCAAGACAATTAGGGTTTCAGCGGGTTTTTCACCTCTGATATTGACCTCGTACTCCAATTCAGCCTTATTCAAGTAAATAAATTTAATAGGTCGAGCCATTATTAAAAATCACGAAGTCGCTATGGATAAGACAATTAGAAACAGATATCTATTAAATTGTTTATTTAATTTTTTTTTTTTTTTTGGCCAATTTTAGTAAAATTGTGACTATAAGAATGTAAAGCGGTAATGTATGTAGAATGAGAGGAATGTGTGTAAAATAGTGTACGTATACTGCAAGGATACTCTCCCACAGCACGTCGTAAAGTCTTCCAAACCCTCACTTGTAAGTGACCACGAATGGTTTTAAAAACACATTACAAGGAAAGAATGGATGTAGAGAGCACAAGGCAATCAGGTAAGTGGTGCTTGTGTGATAATGCAGAGTATTGATGTAAGAGTACTGTGTAGTTTATTGAATTGAGGTAAGCATGAAGTACAAGAAAGTAAAGTATGTAGTACACATAAGTATCGGCAAAATATAATGGCCGATTAAGTAAGACTCGAGCAAGAAATTAAGTTAAACGGTTGAACGTAAATATTCGCTCAACAACCTGTAACAGAAAGTCTCGAGGGAGGGTGATAAAGTCGGGCGCCAAACTGTCACGTTACACCATAAGAGCTACCTACGGGTGCAACGGACTGTTAGGCCTAATAGGTGCAGAATTACTGAAGATTCTACCTAACCTAAATAGACCTTAATTAGATTAAATAAAAAAGGAAAATATAATAGTACATTGTTTATTTTGGTAAAGGTAGATTTATAAAAACATGGGTTAATTTCCTGAACATCAAATCTACTACAAAAAAGGGGCTCCTGGAAGCGACCGGAGTCTATAGGACTCTGGATAAGTTTAAGGGGGAGTATTAGTTGGAGATCAAGATACGAATCTCCATGCAGGTTCTCTCCTCATCGGGGAGAAATTAGAAATCCTCATTCGAGGATTAAAGTTAAGAACAGTACCTGTGGTTTTTATGATGGTACCTCATATACCATGGGTCCATGCTTTTCAGTGAGGTAATTTTAAAATTGGGTTCTTCAACACCCAAACATCCCGGGCAAATTATTAACCCAGGGAGATCGCTGGGATCTTCAGCTGAAATTTCACTAAACACAACACTGTACTATTTAGCTGAAATCTCACTTCACATTTACTTTTATAACGATGTACTATTATCGTTTATCTCTTTTATAATAAAAAAAGGGTAAAAATATACTGGTCGAAGATACCTCCGTGCTGGAGTAAACTCATCCAAAACTGAACAAAAACTGAACTCCTAAAGGCTGAGGTGTTCCGTTTTTATGCAGATTTCCTGGTTCCATTTACAATATAGACATAGAATACATGGAATTAATTTGAAATATATGGCCAGTAAATCTGCGTAAAATCTCAATAAACCTTTTCGTTATTGATTAAAAACTCAAAATAAAAAGAAATAATTTTGAGAGATTCTATCTCTTTGGCACGGCTAAGCTGTCAGCGTAAAAATATTAATACGAAATCAAAGAGAATGAACATTAAAATATTTTAAATTTTCAGCTTAAATAGAGAAATAGAGGCTTTTAGAAGCCAGCACAGCATAGAAGAAGCTGTAGAAAATGTATATGAAAGCATTAATGTTACTTAAACACAAAAACAAAAATACATATACATTACACTATATATTATGTATATATGATTTATACCGATGATATCGTGAGTTTTGTCCGGTTTGTTAAATAATTTAAACGAAATGGTTGTTCGTTAATATACGGAATCCCTCGAAATATCTTCAATTCCAATAAGTAACTATCGTGAAAACCTCAGAAATTATAATGTTTCTTAACTTTATATTAATTTATCTTAATTCAAGACTTTGAACTTACGTTAATTGAAAAAGATCATACTGAATCGAACAAGACTCAAAGAAACTCACACTCCTAATCTTTCGCATCGGCAATTACGTTTTGTATTCATATATTTTCTTTAAGTATTAATTTTCCTTGTCGAGTGATGGAATTATTTTTCACTGAAATAATTAAGTGAGGAAGCCTTCTCGAACCACGACGGTGTTGCGAACAAGTGAGCGAATACGCGAGTGAGTCTGTTTCTGGTGGGCGAGTGTGTTACATCTGCAAGTGAGCGAATACGCGGGTGAGTCTGTTTCTGTTGGGCGAGTGTGTTACATCTGCAAGTGAGCGAATACGCGAGTGAGTCTGTTTCTGGTGGGCGAGTGTGTTACATCTGCAAGTGAGCAAATACGCGAGTGAGTCTGTTTCTGGAGGACGAGTGTGTTACATCTGCAAGTGAGCGAATATGCGAGTGAGTCTGTTTCTGGTGGGTGAGGGTGTTACATCTGCAAGTGAGCGAATACGCGAGTGAGTCTGTTTCTGGTGGGCGAATGTGTTACATCTGCAAGTGAGCAAATACGCGAGTGAGTCTGTTTCTGGTGGGCGAGTGTGTTACATCTGCAAGTGAGCGATTACGCGAGTGAGTCTGTTTCTGGTGGGCGAGTGTGTTTCATCTGCAAGTGAGCGAATACGCGAGTGAGTCTATTTCTGGTGGGCGAGTGTGTTACAACTACAAGATATTTATTGGTTACCAACATGCTATACATTCTTACATTGTTATAAGTAACATATGAACATAAGTCAAAGAGCTAAATGCTAACATAATTATAGGCACCGACAACATACGACAATGTTGTTCAATATAACGCGACCCGGCGCCAGCGCCGGCGCAGGTGGGCCGGTCCAAATCGGTTTATCATACTACTTTACACTAATATTTTAAAAGCGAAAGTTTATGAGTGTGTTTGTTACTTTTTCACGCACAAACGACCAAACCGATTTTGATGGAGGTAGCTGACACCCTGGATTAACACAGACTACGTTTTACCCTGAAAACTAATATCTCCTTTGATATAATTTATGTAAAATAGCAAGTAATACCGCGGGGCGCAGCTAGTCTACTAATAAATAACACATAAGCAATGTGGCCACCTTGGAGCAGCAGTAGAGACGCGGCGCATGCAGCGACGCGACGCAACATTGTCGCTTCACTAGATTTTATCACAGTGAAGAGAGTTAATGGAGAAAGCAATAAAGCCGAGAAGGCAAATAAAACGTTCTTGGCTCGAAACAATCGTTGCACGCGTTACGATCTCAAACCTACTCCGATACAAAGGAACTTGTTGCGGTTGTTAGTATATTATGTATGTACGAGTATGTATGTTCAATAAATTATAATAGTATAAAAACTGAACAAAATACCTAATTTCGTTTACTTGGATTAAATATTTTCCAGTTATCTTGTTTTAACAAAAAATATGCTAAGCCGATTTTGATGAAATGATCCAGTCTGCGTCCAGCTTTTTGAATACAGGAAAATATTTTCTAAATAGGCTTATATCACGGACTGATGCGGTAAAAAACATACAACTGATTTGAAAACCTTCTCCTTTTGAAGTCGATTGATAAATAAGTAGCGTTTGTAGTAGTCGGTGAAGATAGCCTCGATGTAATTTATAAAGCGTCGGGAGAAAGTGCTTGAGAATCCTGTTCTGTAGTTAATGTTATTTAGCGGCATTGAGGCGGCGCGGAGTAGCCACCATTCATCCCCTTTACTTGAGCCGCCATTCATCCCCTTTACCTGAGCCGCCATTCATCCCCTTTACCTGAGCCGCCATTCATCCCCTTTACCTGAGCCGCCATTCATCCCCTTTACCAGAGCTACCATTCATCCCCTTTACCTGAGCCGCCATTCATCCCCTTTACCTGAGCCGCCATTCATCCCCTTTACCTGAGCCGCCATTCATCCCTTTTAGCGAGCTCAGTTGGTCAACTGAGCTCGCGGGCTTCTTTCAGTTTTTTCACCAAGCACCAAATCGTCAAACAATTGAATGAATATTTAATATTTAGTTTATCTTTGTTATAAATAGCCTAATGTTATCTGCCTGCCGCTTCACTCAGCTTCAGCGTGTTGGATCAGAAAAAACCGGAACATTGCGAGTCAGACTCGCCCACCGAGGGTTAAAAGGGGGAAATTATTATATTTTCCTTCACAAACCGAAAATTATGTATCATCGTAACATGTTCAGGATTTAAGATAACTCCGTAGCGATTCGCACCGCGGTTCGAATCACTTGCGGTGCGAAACGCCGAAGTACCCAACTACTTTAATTGATAATAGGGCGAATTCTGTGACATAAAATATAACAAAAATGATATAACAAAAAAAAATGTGTCCACCACAAACCGGTTCTAGCTCAGCATACTGCTGACTGTCTGACTGGCTGAAGTTTCCGGCAGCCTAGTGGTGAGACCGTCTGACTTGCGATCCGCAGGTCCTGGGTTCGAATCCCACGGCACGCACCTCTGTCTTTTCGAAGTTATGTGCGTATTGTTGATTGCCGCCAACTTCAAACGGTGAAGGAAAACATCGTGAGGAAACCTACATGCCAGAGAGTTCTCAATGATCTTGAAGATGTGTGAAGACTGCCAACCCGCACTTGGCCAGCTTGGCAGACTATGGCCTAACCCTTCTCACAATGAGAAGATGGCCCGTTCCCAGCAGTGGGACAGTTTGTATAAACAGAGCTGATAAAAAAAAAACTGCTGACTGAGACTGTTGATAAGTAAGTAATAACTTCCGAGAGAAGTTAAAATGTGTCCGCCACAAACCGGTTCCAGCTCAGCATACTGCTGACTGAGACTACTGATAAGTAAGTAATAACTGAAATGTGTCCGCCACAAACCGGTTCCAGCTCAGCATACTGCTGACTGAGACTGCTGATAAGTAAGTAATAACTGAAATGTGTCTGCCACAAACCGGTTCCAGCTCAGCATACTGCTGACTGAGACTGCTGATAAGTAAGTAATAACTGAAATGTGTCCGCCACAAACCGGTTCCAGCTCAGCATACTGCTGACTGAGACTGCTGATAAGTAAGTAATAACTGAAATGTGTCCGCCACAAACCGGTTCCAGCTCAGCATACTGCTGACTGAGACTGCTGATAAGTAAGTAATAACTGAAATGTGTCTGCCACAAACTGGTTCCAGCTCAGCATACTACTGACTGAGACTGCTGATAAGTAAGTAATAACTGAAATGTGTCCGCCACAAACCGGTTCCAGCTCAGCATACTGCTGACTGAGACTGCTGATAAGTAAGTAATAACTGAAATGTGTCCGCCACAAACCGGTTCCAGCTTAGTATCCTGCTGACTGAGACTGCTGATAAGTAAGTAATAACTGAAATGTGTCCACCACAAACCGGTTCCAGCTCAGCATACTGCTGACTGAGACTGCTGATAAGTAAGTAATAACTGAAATGTGTCTGCCACAAACCGGTTCCAGCTCAGCATACTGCTGACTGAGACTGCTGATAAGTAAGTAATAACTGAAATGTGTCCGCCACAAACCGGTTCCAGCTCAGCATACTGCTGACTGAAACTGCTGATAAGTAAGTAATAACTGAAATGTGTCTGCCACAAACCGGTTCCAGCTCAGCATACTGCTGACTGAGACTGCTGATAAGTAAGTAATAACTGAAATGTGTCCGCCACAAACCGGTTCCAGCTCAGCATACTGCTGACTGAGACTGCTGATAAGTAAGTAATAACTGAAATGTGTCCGCCACAAACCGGTTCCAGCTCAGCATACTGCTGACTGAGACTGCTGATAAGTAAGTAATAACTTCCGAGAGAAGTAATCGACCTTTGAGGACGGACCTTGAACAATTACGACACAAAACTAAAATAAAAAATATTCACACTTTGTCAGGTTAGTAATAAACTGGGTTCTGGCTTTAAGTTGTCAATACAGTATTATTCTTTTACAAGCAATTTGTGATATGTGCCCTGGCTCCACCGACCGTCAGTTCTAAGTACATGCTATGTGCCCTGGCTCCACCGACCGTCAGTTCTAAGTACGTGCTATGTGCCCTGGCTCCACCGACCGTCAGTTCTAAGTACGTGCTATGTGCCCTGGCTCCACCGACCGTCAGTTCTAAGTACACGCTATGTGCCCTGGCTCCACCGACCGTCAGATCTAAGTACTTGCTTTGTGCCCTGTCCAGTTCCACGTCAACTGAACCGAGTTCCTAATAATAACAAATAAAGCGAGATAGTAACGACAAGGTACGTAATCAAGTGCGACAGTTTAATTAAAACTGAGACTGCCCGAGTATAATCGAAATAACGCTCGAGTGGTTTTACTTACTGTAATGTATATTTTTGGAAGAATGATTTTTACTAAGTACTTGCCTGAGATTGCAACTAAGCTATATAAACTGGATATTTCCAGTATTTGTAGACCCGGTGCTATTTCAACGGGAGCGGTAATCGGGCCGGGCCGTCTCAGGGCCGGGCCGGAGCGGGCGCAAGCAGCACCCGTGAAATTGCCACCGTCGCCGTCCTGATCAGAAGCCGCTATAAAACCTAGGCACCGTGAAAAGTCAATTAACCCCAAGGTCGAGCGCGACCCTTCGTCATTCTGTCGCTCTTCTCCTCACTAAGTAATAGTTTCCGACTACATTCCGGATGCCTAACCTACTGAGTACCCTCCCTTGACAGTATTTTCCCGACACACTTTGGTTTTGAGAGCCAGTTTTCATTCCAGGCTAGGAGAGATTACCAAGTACAAATTATTATTATAAATAGTGAAACAAGAAGTATTAATCGGAGAAGCAGCGCGCGGCGCAGGGGGGTCGGGGGGAGCGACGGCAGCGACACCACTCACAGGAACTAATTAATAGACAACAGAAGAAGACAAAGGACCGGTGGCGGAACACAGGTCTCGCCGAGAACACTCGATTGATTGAGCACATCCGATTCCTGCGCTCCTATCCTAGTTGTCCTGGACCACGAAACATACTCATTGTCCATTTATACTGTATCTGTAGTGTGCTATTCGGCTGTGTAAGTGTTCCTTTAAACGATATCAATGAATACGAAGAATCTACGTAATTTGATTTGAAAGTAATTCATTGTAATTAATCTTTTTTTAATGAATTTATCGTGTATATTTTGCATTTTAGTTTAAAGTTTATACTCACATAGACAAGACAATAGACAATAGACAATATTTTTACTGTGACTTTTTTGTACGCGGAGCGGATATTTTGTAATCTTTATATTTAACTATGTGTACGTGGAGCGGATATTTTGGAAGTTTTAACTACGAGCTCGATTCACGAACCTTCGTAAAATTCGACCACTATTTTCCTGTGCATTGAGTATAAAAGTTTCCAGTGCTCTATGAATTTCAATGGCAACGCTACAAACTCAAAGCGAATGATAGTTCTTTGTTCGGGCCCGGTTTGCTTCAGATTGCATGCAGTCCCGGGTTTAGTGGATTCCATCCACGTACCGCTATAGCGTGGCGTGTCGTGGTATGGTGTGGCGTCACGTGGCGCGGAGCCACAGCGCGTCGTCTAGCCGTAAATTGAATTGAAGCTAATATTTTTTCCAAATCGTTTTCAGATATATCATTATTAAATCATCGTACAGACAACTATTTTGGGTTCTATTCTGAGTCTACAGAAATTAAAGTCATTATTTAGGATGTGTTTGTCTATTGGCAGGTAAAATAACCACGTAAAACGTGTGTACATGTACAAACATGTACCCTTGTTTGGAATTAATCTTCTATGAACCTCAGTGAATTTTACAACTAATTTCTTGACCGTCATCCAATTAGTAAGTACTTAATATTTTTCTGAGTTTTACTCTATTTTAATGAGATAGAGATCGGCTCGGATTCCGAAGTTGTCTACATACTGTCTGTTAACTGTCGCCTCACAAATATGAAGTTGGTGAAGCGTACGCGGCCGCGTCGTCCGCTCGCCACCCGCTCGCTACCCGCTCCCCATCCGCTCGCCACCCGCTCCCCATCCGCTCGCCACCCGCTCGCCACCCGCTCGCCGCTGCACACAGTGAGAATCCGACCAAGGATGCCGACAGATAACAACTGTTATATAGCGATATCACGGTTTCTGCTGCATTGAAAGTGCCCCCCCTCAATGTGCTGACAATGAATGAATACCACGATAGTAACTCTTATTCACGCGAAAAATGAGACCAAAACACATAATTTTATATATTTCATTTTATAATTTTACCAAAATGAACACGGGTAAGGCACAGTTCTGGCCCTAACTCGACAGCGGTCAAAATATATAACGAGTCGCTTAATAAATTGAAAGACTTAGACACCGAAAATAGCTTTTTACTACATCATCTTGGTTTTCACTGGCCGAATTTCAGTTTGTCAATATGGAAGTAGAACGTTCCGAAACTCCTGTTGCCATGCCCTTATGTACTTCGAATAAATAATAGGTATGTGATTTAAATAAAACATTTGTAATGTAAATATGATGGAATAAATAAATTAATGAGTATGAGTATTTTCACAAACTTTAAACGAAGCATATTAAACATAGACATACATTTATTGTAACAAAAACACTCAGAAAATAAAAAATCATACACAAAATAGGTCAAAATAATGTTTTTGTTAAACTGAACGGAATCTGATACAATTTCCACGGGAACAATTGGGAAGCAAATAAAACCGGCCAAATACGAGTTGGATTCGCGCACGAAGGGTTCTGTGCCCTTATTTATAATAAAACCGGACAAGTGCGAGTCAGACTCGCCCAACGAGGGTTCCGTACAAACTAGTAGTTAAAAGGGGGAAATCACATATTTTTTTATATTTTTCTTCATAAACCGAAAAATATACATCGTAAAAATCTGTTTTAGCTTATGCTAATGAAGCTCTTTCATATGATATCCCACATGATACGGTTAATTCGGACAACAAAGTGATCCTTATAGGGTTCCGTTTTTTTCTTTTGAGGTGCGGAACGCTAAAAACGAACGAAAGACAAAGACAATTTTGAATAACCACAGCCAGTATTGACACAGGTGAGAGGTTATATAATTTAATTGAAAGGTAATACTTCCAAACTTGTTTTTAAATATTTCTTCAGTCTAAATAAACAAATTTAGCTCTCACTTTTCTAATATCCCTATTCAATGATTTTTGACCGAGCTAGCGAAGCGAGCGAAGCGTCTCTGCATCAACTGGTAGAATGGTAACCCAAAACAGTTTACTCGCGAAGGCTCGCGAAGTCGCGCGCATGCTCGAGCATACGCGATCCGTCAGAAAATGCCCGAGACCGCGCGAGCATTATTCCTCTCTGTCTGCGCTGACCCTAAAGGCCGGTTTTCACTTTGATTAGTAATTAGTAAAGGTGTTGAGTGATTAGTAGCAAACACGTGTGGACACCGATTGATTAGTGCAAGTATGGAGTAACCTGCGTAGTCAACTGATTAGCAGCGTGTTCTATTTTTTTGCGAGTAGACTGCGAGTAGCCACGTCCCGCGCGCTCTCCCTTCCCCCTCACTCGCAGCGTGCCTGCCACTAAACACAGTAAACACGTCTGGACAGAAGTGTTTAGTGCTTAGCGTGTAGTTTTGTTTAGTGTTTTTAATTTTTCTTTCACAATTTCTTGCAATTGCAAGCGCGTTTCTTGAGTTTCGTCCATATTTTTTTTGACGTGACAACGTCTAATAAATCGATGAATGCCGGCTGCTCGCACGAAAAAGTATGACTCATTGTCCCGTTACGTTACGCTCATTCTCCCGTTACATCATCATCATCATCATTTCATCAATGTTTTGTTATGACGTTGTCACGTTAAACTATCGTTCGTAAGCCGACTTTACAGACAATCAATTTTTTTCACCTCACAAGCTCGGAAAGATTCTGTTTGTCATTAGAAATCTGAGTGGAAAAGTGCATTTTGTCCGCTAGCGTGGAAAGAGTTTTTCAAATTCGAACCTTTCTATTCCATACTTTTCTATACCGCAAGTCCACTGAAAATGCATTAAATACTTATTTAATGTCAGTGCGCCAACCTCATTTCTTTGAATAATCGCACTGACCAGCCACAGGTGGCAGCACTGGACTAGCGTTTTCCTCGCTGTAGTGAGGTGAAAAATTTTGTGTTTCACTAGCAAAAAAAAAGAAAAAAAAAAGTTATTTTGCATCTTGTACTTTTGAAACCCTCAATACGCTCAGGATTCTATATTTGAACCGCTCGCTTCGCTCGTGGTTTAATCCTAGAATCCTTCGCTTGCTCAGGTTTCAATACAAGTACTCGCCCCAAAAACCAACTTTGCAGCCTTGCATAACAAATAACTATTGTTTTATTCATATTAATTTTTGGGAATTTTATTATACTATTTATAAACATGACAGTCCCATTGTATATTCTTAAGCTATTGATCACGTGAGATGACTTACACTGTCAAACAACTCCTTAGCTGCGTCAGAGTTAGGATCCGCGTTCGTCCATACTTGCGGGCCGACGGCTGACAACTGAATTTACTAATCACAGCTACTTAACAGAATTGGACACTACTCGCACTACACACCACTAATCAGTCGCATTAATAATCACCTGCACTCGCACTAATCAAAATATAACCGGCCTTAAGCCGTCATTTCGGCCCACCGTGCGGCGGCGCCGCGATGTATGACGCGGACGTGCTAAGTGCGACTTGAAGCCGCCCGCCACGAAGCAGTGCGGTGCGCTCGCATTTGCGCGCCTTCGGTAGTCATTTCAAACAGATTACGAATTTGAGTTGCGGGGTAGCGCGAGGGACTCTAGCCAATTTTCTGACGTCATACTATTTGAGCCTACTCTTAATGTTTCGAACAAAGATTTCGAATATATTTGAAAAAAAAACACAACTCGAGACAGAATTTGAGGACCTATTTATCTATAACAAGCCTTTGTTTGAGAACACTTATCTCTGTTGCTGGAGGCTGATATTTGAGGACCTATTTACCTATAACAAGCCTTTGTTTGAGAACACTTGTCTCTGTTGCTGGAGGCTGATATTTACCTATAACAAGCCTTTGTTTGAGAACACTTATCTCTGTTGCTGGAGGCTAATATTTGAGGACCTATTTACCTATAACAAGCCTTTGTTTGAGAACACTTGTTTCTGTTGAGGAGGCTGATATTTACCTATAACAAGCCTTTGTTTGAGAACACTTATCTCTGTTGAGGAGGCTGATATTTGAGGACCTATTTACCTATAACAAGCCTTTGTTTGAGAACACTTGTCTCTGTTGCTGGAAGCTGATATTTACCTATAACAAGCCTTTGTTTGAGAACACTTATCTCTGTTGCTGGAGGCTGATATTTATCTATGACAAGCCTTTGTTTGAGAACACTTATCTTTGTTGCTGGAGGCTTATATTTGAGGACCTATTTACCTATAACAAGCCTTTGTTTGAGAACACTTGTCTCTGCTGCTGGAGGCTGATATTTACCTATAACAAGCCTTTGTTTGAGAACACTTATCTCTGTTGCTGGAGGCTGATATTTACCTATAACAAGCCTTTGTTTGAGAACACTTATCTCTGTTGCTGGAGGCTGATATTTGAGGACCTATTTACCTATAACAAGCCTTTGTTTGAGAACACTTGTCTCTGTTGCTGGAGGCTGATATTTACCTATAACAAGCCTTTGTTTGAGAACACTTATCTCTGTCGCTGGAGGCTGATATTTACCTATAACAAGCCTTTGTTTGAGAACACTTATCTCTGTTGCTGGAGGCTGATATTTGAGGACCTATTTACCTATAACAAGCCTTTGTTTGAGAACACTTGTCTCTGTTGCTGGAGGCTGATATTTACCTATAACAAGCCTTTGTTTGAGAAGACTTATCTCTGTTGCTAGAGGCTGATATTTACCTATAACAAGCCTTTGTTTGAGAACACTTATCTCTGTTGCTGGAGGCTGATATTTACCTATAATAAGCCTTTGTTTGAGAACACTTATCTCTGTTGCTGGAGACTGATATTTTATTTTGATGCCAACAGGTTCAAATAAAGCGTCGAATTTTGAATTTTTTTATGTCAATAGAAATAATAAATAGTATATAATAGTTTTAGGTATATTAGTTTTAAATTATCTTTGGTACGTATTTGCAAAGATATAATAAACCGTGAAAAATTTTCTTATAACCGTAATTTACTTTCTTTTCAATATCTTGTTACAATGTACTAAGCCATGTTGTACAAACACGATAACGCGTAAAATAGACAAGATAGTACTCTGTCCTTGGATGTGATAACACTGATAACACTATATTTCTCAGTCCCGCAGAACCAAGAGAAATTTATTTGGCTATAAAGCGACTGAAAAGCAAATACAGTTACGGTGTAGATGAGCTTCCGCCAATACTAATTAAACATTGTGCTGAGGAATTAACGTTACCCTATTACCTACTCGTAAATTAATCATTTAATGAAGGAATTTTCCCTGATCTACTTAAAATCTCTTTAATCAAACCCGTTTATAAAAAGTTATCTAAACTCGATCCTAATAACTACAGGCCAATATCGCTTTTACCCACGTCTTCAAAAATATTTGAAAAAATTATGCAAAAGCGCCTAAACTCTTTTTGCGAAAAATTTGGCATTTTTGATGACTCACAATATGGATTTCGCAAGAATCGGTCGACAATTTTAGCTGTGTATAAATACGTACAAGAAATCTTAAATCTAATCGATAGCAAAAAATACGCATTCGGAATCTTACTTGACATGACCAAAGCATATGACAAAGTTCAATTCGACATATTATTAAATAAATTATTTGACATGGGAATACGTGGAATGGCACATGAATGGTTTAAGTCATATTTATGCAATCGTGTACAGCACGTTGAAATTGACAATTATAATTTTGACACTAAAACAATTGACATTATTAGATCTACCTCCATTAAAATTAATAATTCAATTCCTCAAGGAAGCGTCGTCGGGTGCATTCTATTTTTATTCTATATTAATGACTTCCCAAAAGTAATTGACGATTCCTGTGTTCTTTTTGCGGATGATATTTCAATTCTGACATCATGCAAAAATAATCTAAATTTAAATAATAAACTAACTGACATTTTAAATAATATAATTAATTGGATGACTGACCATAATCTTAACCTAAACTTTTCAAAAACTAAAATAATACAATTTAGACCACATCAAAAGACCCCCCTTGACATAAATTTTTATTATAATAATATTAAATTGGAATGCGTTGACACGGCTACACTACTAGGCTTAGAGCTGGATACGCATATTAACTGGAAACTCCATATTAAAAAAATCAAAGCTAAATTGTCCAGTTTCTGTTATGCACTAAAAGAATTAAGACAAGCCACAGACTTAAACACAGCAATATCTGCTTATCACGCCTTTGCCTCTTCATGGCTGAGATACGGTATCATACTATGGAGTGACTCTGTGGATGCAGATGATCTCTTCGTCGCCCAAAAAAAGTGTATACGTATTCTCGCCAATATAAAAGCACCTGATATAACAATCGAAAACTTCCACAAACCTTATTTTATTAAATTTAAAGTCCTATCTTTGACATCAATGTATATTTTAGAAATTTGTAAATTTGTTAGAAAATATCCTGAATTATTTAAAAAAGTTGCTGATAAACCGCGAATTCCTAGACCTCAACATAAGCATAAGCTCCTTATACCTAAGTCTAACCTAGTAATCCATAGTACTAGCCCTAACTCAATGGCAGTAAAAATATATAACGCGTTGCCAAATAAATTGAAAGATCTGGAAACAGAAGACAGTTTTATATTGAATCTCAAAGCCTTTTTAGAAGCCAATTGCTACTACAATTTAAATCATTTTTTTAAGGAAAAGTTTAGCGATCTAAAATAGAACGTTCCGAGTCAAATGTTGCCATGCCCTTACAGGGCCATATGTACTTCTGAACCAATGACATGTATTATTTATAAGACCTGCATGTATCTACATATGTTGCAAATAAACTATTGACTATTGACTATGTTAATACATGAAAGTGAGCATACCAAACATCGTACGAGTATGGTGTGCGCCACATTCAGCGTAAGTGCAGTTAGAGCTTCCGCCTGCCTGAGTGGAGGCGAGTGCAGGCGTGCGACTCTATTCAAAGCGCATTCATCATCATCTCAGCCATAAGAAGTCCACTGTTGGACATAGGCCTCCCCCATGGATTTCCAAAAAGACCGATTCGAAGCGGCTTGCATCCAGCGTTTTCCCGCCACTTGTATGAGGTCGTCTGTCCATCTCGTGGCTGGTCTTCCTACGCTGCGCTTGCCGGTACGTGGTCTCCACTCGAGAACCTTTCGGCCCCATCGGCCATCAGTTCTACGTGCTATGTGCCCTGCCCACTGCCACTTCAACTTGCTAATCCGCTGTGCTATATCGGTGACTTTTGTACGTCTACGTATCTCTTCATTTCTGATTCGATCTCGTAGAGAGACTCCGAGCATAGCTCTCTCCATAGCTCGTTGCGTGACCTTGAGCTTCCTTATAAGGCCCATAGTTAGGGACCACGTTTCAGTGCCGTATGTCATCACTGGTAACACACACTGGTTGTAAACTTTCGACTTGAGGGACTGGGGAATATTGGACGAGAAGACGCTTTTAAGTTTCCCGAACGCTGCCCAGCCGAGTTGGATACGACGATTGACCTCCCTCGTAAAGTTGGACCTGCCTAATCGGACCGTCTGTCCTAGGTAGACGTAATCGTCAACAACTTCAAGAGTGAAGTTCCCCACAGATATTGGGGTGGGCACTACATGGGCGTTCGACATAACCTTCGTTTTGTCCATGTTCATTTTGAGGCCCACCCGTTGGGAAACTCTATTGAGGTCTTCGAGCATCGTACTGAGCTCTTCCATCGACTTTGCCATGACTACTATATCGTCGGCAAACCGAAGGTGAGTGACGTACTCGCCGTTAATATTAATGCCGAGCCCTTTCCATTCCAGAAGCTTATAGGCATCTTCCAAACCGGCGGTAAACAGTTTCGGAGAGACAACGTCTCCCTGCCTCACGCCTCTCTTCAATGGAATTGCCTCTGAGTTCTGGTCTTGTACTCGGACTGACATGGTGGCGTTGTTGTACAAACACTTCAGCACTTCGACATACCGATAGTCAATACGGCATCGCTGGAGAGCCTCAAGCACCGCCCAGGTCTCGATCGAATCAAAGGCTTTCTCATAGTCCACAAACGCTAAGCAAAGGGGCAAGTTATACTCTTCGGTCTTCTGTATCACTTGCCGCAGCGTATGGATGTGGTCTATGGTACTATAGCCTTTTCGGAAACCGGCTTGTTCGGGAGGCTGGAAGTCATCAAACCTGCGTTCAAGACGATTCGTGATGACCCTTGAAAACAGCTTATAGACATGGCTCAGAAGCGAGATGGGTCTGTAGTTCTTCAGCAAAGTGTTGTCTCCTTTTTTGAAGAACAGCGCCACCACGCTTCTGTTCCATGCTTCTGGCGTTGTACCTTCAAGCACGACGGAATTGAAGAGCCTCTGAAGGACTTTCAGTACCGGTGTTCCACCCGCTTTCAGTAGCTCTGATGTAATTCCGTCGTCGCCCGGTGCCTTGTTGTTCTTGAGCTGTTTCAAGGCCATCCTAATCTCGTACAGGCTGATGTCCGGGATATCTTCGGTATAATGTCGAGTCAGTTTGGCTCTTGGATCTTTGCCCAAACTGCTAACAGGTTTTGCGACCGATGTGTATAACTGTCCATAGAACCTCTCGATTTCCCTCAAGACTTCTGCTTTAGTCGACGCTATACTGCCATCTTCCATCTTCAGCTTCGTCAACTGGCTCTGCCCAATAGACATGTCTTTTGCGAACACTTTGGAGCCTTTATTCCGCTCTATCGTCTCTTTAATACGATTAGTATTAAAGGTACGGATGTCGTGTCGCATAGACTTTGATATGAGTCTATTGAGCCGCCTATATGACTCGGCGTCACCGGAAGACTGCAGTTGCAATGAGCGTCGTTCAGCCATGAGGTCGAGGGTATGGCTCGAGAGCTTTTGCGGTCTGTTTGTACGGTGGGGCTTATAAAACTTCGCGCCCACCATACGGACAGTTTCCACAAACCTGTTATTGATCTCATCCACCGATGCGCAGCTCTCCAGGCACTCGAAGCGATTTGATAGTTCGAGCTGAAAGCTCTCGGGGTTTTGGATATGGGCGCGAGTGGGTCGGAGTGTAGACTTCATCATACGGGACCTCTCAAGTTTAACATTAATATTCAAAGTGCCACCCACGGGAAGAGAGGGGGAGGTACTATTCTAAGCCGGTACCCCACGGCAAAGCGCATTACGCTGATTAAAGAATGATTCCGCTTTGACATGCACTCGCAAGGAGCGCGGGGCACGGAGCGCGGGGCGCGGGGAGCGGGCAGGCTTCTCTAGCAGCCGGCGGACACACTGGCGGCGGACGGCGCGCCCTACTCATATTCCGTAATCACCGCGCAACTCCGCTGACTCGTCGACCGCAACAAGGATACGTTAGCAACATGTTACAAGTAACGTCCGCTAGCCGCCGGCGCTCGGCTCGCTGCCGCTCGCAACCATTAGCTAATTGTTTCGAACAAATGTACCGTGTTTGCCACGCGTCGCACTCGGCCGCGCGCTGCCGTCCTCCTGCGCCGCCCGCTCCGGGCAAGGTGCGCTCCACACCTGCCGGGACCAGCGGTAGCGACGAGTCTGTACTCTGAACACGGAGGAATCGGCTCGGCTCGCAGAAGCTCTGCTTATTTCAAACTATATAGTCTTAGATACTTACACATATATTTTTATGGATAAGCATTTTTCGCGGATACCTAAGAAGGGAGTTAATATTTTTTTCAAGTGTATGCTATAGGGTAATAGTTTCGACCGATTTTGATGTATGAATTATCATTAGCTTTGTTTGTGAAAGATTTTGGTGAAAAAATATGGCCTATAGTCTACATTTTTTTTTCAGGAAAAGTCTAAACCCTCTCGAATATTTATAACATTGAACCTTTGCATCGTACTAACTGTGCCCAAAAATACCTCAAAATATTTTCGGACAGACGGACAGACAGACAGACGGACAACAAAGTGATCCTATAAGGGTTCCGGTTTTTTCCTTTTGAGGTACGGAACCCTAAAAACCAAAGTACTGAACTCATTTTGGTAAAATTGATATGTGACCCACTTCTGTGACATTACCAACTAAAAAAAAAACTATTCATAATTGGCGGAGTAATCACTGATGAACAAACATGTAATAAAAACATACAGTCGAATTGAGAACCTCCTTTTCGAAAGTCAGTTATAAAGGCACATACTTGTACATGTACAAGGAAGTGTAAGTGTTGACAGAGGCCCGCCAGACACGGACGTTACTCCACATACTTGTACATGTACAAGGAAGTGTAAGTGTTGACAGAGGCCCGCCAGACACGGACGTTTCTCCACATACTTGTACATGTACAAGGAAGTGTAAGTGTTGACAGAGGCCCGCCAGACACGGACGTTGCTCCACATACTTGTACATGTACAAGGAAGTGTAAGTGTTGACAGAGGCCCGCCAGACACGGACGTTGCTCCACATACTTGTACATGTACAAGGAAGTGTAAGTGTTGACAGAGGCCCGCCAGACACGGACGTTGCTCCACACTCACAGGCAAGAGCCAACCTCATTATACTGACTGAATGAAACTATTACAGTTTTATTTTCAATAATGTAATCAGCTCAGTTTATTGGAAATAAACTTGAGGGTTAATTTCCTATGACAAATCATATACACAGACACAGCCACAGACACAGTTAACAATAAATAAAATCTGAATCTGAATCACATTAATATTAGGAAAACGATGGTTTTCAACCCCCAAACCAAAAAGTTGATGTGTGTATTTATCAATTTGGTAATCCGAAAACCACAAATTTTTACCACAAGTCGTAATAATTATGTACTTCTACTATATAATTATATACTTATTCATATAATTATATATATAATTATCTACTTACTAAATATCATTAACATCGGTTGGTAATTAGCTCCGCAATAAACTTCCCCCTTTTATATGTGAACCACCCTTCCTATCAAAAATCGCCGATGACAATTTTAAAAAAATAATCCATAGAACCTATACTCCTAGTTTCGTCAAAATTGGGTCCAAATTACGCCCTATAGGCGAGTACGAACATACAAACTCACAAAAAAAAACAAACAAACTGACAGATGAAAGAAAATTTGGCCAGTTGATGCAGAGACGCTTCGCTCGCTCGGTCAATTATGTACTTTACCTACCTACAAAATATCATTAAAATCGGTTGGTAAATAGCGCCGCAATAAACTTCCCCCCTTTTTATGGGAACTACCACTCCTATCAAAAATCGCCGACGATAAAAAAAACCATAGAACCTATAAGTACGCCAAGTTTCATCAAAATTAGTTCAAAATTACCCCCTGTACGCGAGTACGAACATACAAACTCACAAACAAACTGACAGATGTAAGAAAATTTGGCCAGTTGATGCAGAGACGCTTCGCTCACTCGGTCAATATGAAACTTTGTATGTTTTATAAATGTACCGACTTCTTTTTATCCTGAAAATTTGGGCTCTTATTCATATCGAAGTTATGTTATGTTAAAAAAAAATTAGTAAAAAAAAGTATTTGTTGTTATAGTATAGCGTCAACCGAAATACATCATTTGTGAAAATTTCAGCTTTCTAGCTATCACGGTTTATGAGATACAGCCTGGAGGCAGACAGACAGACAGACAGCGAAGTCTTAGTCTAATAGGGTCCCGTTTTTACCCTTTGGGTAAGGAACCCTAAAAACCGGACAAGTGCGAGTCGGACTCGCCCACCGAGGGTTCCGTACAAACTAAATAAAAGGGGGAAATCATATTTTTTTTTATATTTTCCTTCATAAACCGAAAAATATACATCGTAAAAATATTTAACACATTCCTTGCTCACCACTCGGATCCGAGTGGGACGGGGTTATAGTAGCGGTGCCACCCACTCGGATCCGAGCAAGCGTCCCGTTCATTTTGTAGTAGTCAGTAAACCGTCGGCGTTTGAGGCAGTCAACTTTGCTTTGCGCGGCCACTCTGTACTTAATCAAAATTCGCCAAAAAAGTTTTGGTTCCCAGTTGAATTGAAGGGTCTTCAGGGGGCGAAGAATGTGTTAAAAACCTGTTTAGCTTATGCTAATGATCTCTTTCATATGATACCCCACATGATACGATTAATTCACTTTAAAATTTGGGCCCTCATTCCTTGCATAGAGACACAATTTTTTTGTGATTAAATAAAAAAAAATACAGTTTTCGGATTTTTCCCTATATGTGTACTCTAACCCTAACACAATGCTTCTTGCCAAATTTCAGAGTTCTAGGTCAACGGGAAGTACCCCATAGGTTTTGATTCTTCTGTGAGTGTCGAAATGTGCGTTTTTTTACGACATATTCGGCTGTAACTTTTTTTAACGAAAACTGAGAAATTTTATTTTTCTTTCTACAGCAAGATCTGCGTTTAAGGTTTTAATTTCAACTCGATACCTTCACGCGTTCGTTCCCGAGATAAAGGTCTTGACACCCGGACGGACGGACAGACGGACAGACGGACAGACAGACGGACATCAAAGTGATCCTATAAGGGTTCCGTTGTTTTCCTATTGAGGTACGGAACCCTAAAAATATAAACAAGTTCACGCAACGTTCAACAAAGGGTTGAAGGGTGAAAAATCTGTTCTGTTATTTATGTAGGTACCAATCGTAGTTTGTATACCAAATTTCAGCTTTCTGAGACTTCAGGAAGTACCCTATATTTTTAATTGCACCCTCAAATAGGGGTTGGAGGGTGAAAAGTAAAAATGTCTTAATTTTATAGGGTTCCGTACCTCAATAGGAAAAAACTGAACCCTTATAGGATCACTTTGTTGTCCGTCTGTCCGTCCGTCGGGTGTCAAGACCTTTACCTCGGGAACGCGTGAAGGTATCGAGTTGAAATTAAAACCATATACGCAGATCCATAGTTTCTTGCTGCAGAAAGAAAAATAAATTATCAAAGTTTTCGTAAAAAAAAGTTACAGCCGAATATATCGTAACAAGTATATGTATTAAAAGAAAAACAAAATACCCGACTACAGGAAAGCTGTTTTTGCAGTCTAACTTACGATTTCGTTACACTTTATATGCTATGAGTGTACGTTTTTTATGTGAAAGTATGCGTAAAATCACTATAAAATATTATAAATGCGCATTCCTATAATAATTATAGTAAAGTCACTTGTTTGTTACGAAATAGTTCGCTGAAGGTTACAAAAAAAACGCATTTTTTTATTTTTGCAAGAGATCATCATCATCATCTCAGCCATAAGAAGTCCACTGCTGGACATAGGCCTCCCCCATGGATTTCCAAAAAGACCGATTGGAAGCGGCTTGCATCCAGCGTCTTCCCGCCACTTGTATGAGGTCATCTGTCCATCTCGTGGCTGGTCTTCCTACGCTGCGCTTGCCGGTACGTGGTCTCCACTCGAGAACCTTTCGGCTCCATCGGCCATCAGTTCTACGTGCTATGTGCCCTGCCCACTGCCACTTCAACTTACTAATCCGCTGTGCTATATCGGTGACTTTTGTACGTCTACGTATCTCTTCATTTCTGATTCGATCTCGTAGAGAGACTCCGAGCATAGCTCTCTCCATAGCTCGTTGCGTGACCTTGAGCTTCTTTATAAGGCCCATAGTTAGGGACCACGTTTGCAAGAGATGTATTATTATTATTACAAAATAGTATAGCCTATTACACTCTGGAAATGAAGACGAATCTAATGACACCTCGCACATCGAAATCGAACAAACTGTTTAGGCTGTAGGCTGTCATATAGAAACATACATATTATATACCCACATACATACAAACATACATCTCTGTCTCTGTGATATGTTATATGTTAGGTACTCATCTTCACTGACAGGACTTGGCTTTCGCCCCTCCCCCCTCCCCATCCCTCCCCCCTTCTCCTTACCTTAAAACACAATTATAATGGAACAGTTGTCGGTGATTTTTTTGAGGTATGAAATACGTTTAATCCTGTTTTACCCGTTCCCGCAGGAATACCGGGATAAAAATAATTGTATGTGTTAATCCAGATTATAAACTACCTATGTGGCAAATTTTAGCCAAACCCGTCAAGCCGTTTTACCGTGAAGAAGTAACAAACTAACAGAAACTTTGCATTTATATTATTAGTGTAAAGTGTGATGTTATTTTTTTAGCATTTCCTATTCCAAACTCCAAGAATACTGGGCGTCTACCTAAGTAGGTGCGTAAACCAACTACTTTTGAGGTCGGTGTCTGTATAGACAGACTAACTTGATGACTTAGTTTAGGTCCTGACACCGACCTCAAAGTAGTTGGTGTACGTATCTACTTAGGTAGACGCCCAGTATTGATTTTCTTCGTGTTGTCTCTCTCTTTTCAGTTTGAAGTCGGTTTAATTTTTTTAAATTACTTTTAATAATAGTATTTACTCGTTTTGTTTGAAAGTAAAAATTCAATTCAAAAAAATTCACTGGGTAAGTTTGTTTAATTTTCAAACACACTTCACTACTATTGAAACGCCTAATTTTGCTTTACAAAGTATGCCAGATCCTTTCACATAGTATGAGTGATAAACCTACTGAATTTCTTTCAAATCCGCACATTAATTTGTAGTTTCGTTGAAACGCTCATATTTTAAAAATAAAAAAGTCCATATCTTGAAAACTACTGAATTGATTTTGATAAAACGTACGTATGTACGTACTCCTCAGTTGAGAGATACTTTATTCAATAAAAAGTTTTGCAATACGACGTTATAGTTTCTGCGTAATATGTGAACAAACATACATGCACTTATGAAATTTGACACACATGCTTAAAAGCTGGTATAGACTAACATATACAAGAACTGTGCAATTCTGACAATATTACAAACATATACAGGTCGAATTTATAGCCTCCTTTTTTTGAAGTCGGTTAATTAAAAAATTCTATGCATATGTATTGAGTTACAACAACATGTGGCGTGTGCATGTGCATGGCGTATGAAAGGGTGTGTATGCATGTGTGCAGATGTGTGTGTGTGTGTGTGGTGTGTGTGAGTGTGTGGGGGGGGGGGGGTGAGAGAGTATATGGGGAAGTGTGTTGACAGTGTTGTATGTGAGGGGAGTTCGTCGGATTAGGTAAATGGGTCTAGAAATAAACGTTCACTTTCTTGCGGCAACCGATTCAAACGTTCAGGTTATGGTGATGCTAAAAAATACACATTAGAAATTTCGCTAAAATGTTATGAATACACGGGCCATATATTGTAGTCCGAGACGGAAACGTGAGGGACGTCATACAACGTGAAGGCTTCTCGAGATAAAAGTTTGGGCAAAGAGCGGCCGCTAATAAAGATTATCTGAAGATCCTTCCTTATATAGAGCGACACTGAACTGAACACTCTTAAACAATTCCGAAGAGAAGGAAATAAATCCGTAAAGTTAGATCGCTCGAGTCCGATAAGTAAGTAGTGGAGGGTTCCGTTCCGTTCGAGAGCTCCTTATTTACAGTGACGAGACAAATCGATTTAACTCCGAGTCTGGCGAACCTCGGGCTCCGCTCTGTTGACATCGACACTGGACCCTGTTTCATTAGCGTCGTTTAATGAATTGGCTAAATTACATTTTACGATATTGTGTAAATCAGAGGTTTCCAAACTTATTTTGTCTACTGCCCACTTTGAAAATAAATAATTTCTTAGCGCTCCCCATTTTTTTACCTACTTAAAAACCACTATATCTTCAAATGAAATAAATTATTGTGAGCTATATCAGTGGAGATTGAACATTCATTCCAAACGAATGAATACTTTTAATGATACTATTATGATAACTCGCAACAGTTAACTTGAGACCTGAGCGCAGTAGGCAAGTAGTATACAAAGGCGCTCAGGTCTCAAGTTAACTCTAGCGGGCTATACCTGCCAATGAGAATGATTATTGAAAGAAGACTGACAGACTACTTTTATCCAGAAAAACATCTCATTCCTAAGGGATAATCAAATCTCTCTCTATTCTATATGTACGGACGAATCCGTGGGAAAGTCACTGTATTAAATATTTTTAGTTTTTATTTATTCATTAAAACAGGACAGATATATGAACTAAGTAAGTACCTAACTAAATAAAATGTATGTTGTGCAGTTTGAATTTTGATAATTTAAAAAAAAAAAGTACCTACCTACCTACCTAGGCGAAATTACAAATCGCCTCTCAGCCTGACAACCCCCTTTATTTTTTCTGGGTCTCTTACCGTCCCCAAATAGGCATGCAGCGCCAACAAGGGGGCGTTATTGCCCACTTTGGGACAGACTGGTGTAAATAAAGACGGAAACGCAGAGCCTCCATGCTCCATGCCGATGTTCATTCCATTTAAAGAGAATCTTAAAGGCGTGAAGAAGAATAATTGCTCTGCGTCTAATAATAATAATGAAACAAAGAATGATATTAATTTTATAAATACTTTTACTTTTTCTTAGAATTTTCATCAAAAAAATAAATTTGATTCCTTTAAAAATGTTTTATGTTATTACAAAGAGTTTGTTTCGGTGAAGCTTCTATTTGATCAGAATTGTTTGAATACAAGTGCTGGTCTAGGTAAACTTATTAGGTAGAAATAATTCCAATAAAATATAATAAAACTCGTGTTTTGTCTAAAACATTTTTTTGACACGAATAAGTCCGCGTTTGATCACCACCTCGCCTGATGATGATCACCAAGACTATGATGTTTAGAGTTCCGTAGTAAGCAAGGAATCCTTATAGTTTCGCCATGTTCGTCTATCTGTCTGTCTGTCCGTCCGTGGCTTTGCTAAAAAACTATAAGTACTAGAAATCTGTACTTTGGTATATATATAGGTTATGTCGGCGCATAGTTTTAAGTTTATCAATATAGTTACTTATTTACGCCATAAAGTTTAATTTTGAAGGACTAGAAAAGGAAATGGCGCCTTTTCCGGTGTAACGCCAGTTATGTATGTTGATTGCTTCTGATTGGTCGATTAGTCGTTGAATTTCGGTCCGTTCCGTAAGAGCTCGGTTGTGGCGCGAGTGGGGAACGCCGGTGGAGGGGCACACACGAGCGCAAGCCGAGCAGAGGGAACTGGTTTAAATACGTTTGGATGGGAACTCAGAGCTCACATCGCATCGCATTTTGAATATCGACAGAAAAGAGTACTTTTGAATATCGAGTGTCGGCAAGCGTTACTTGGCGGAACGCTTTGTCCTTCGTTATTATATTCAGCTACATTTAAACATTGTAAATCTAAAGTGTGCAAATACAATCTAAAATCAAGGTGCTTTCGTGAAGTTTCAATCTCCTTAGCCCGCTATACTCACGCCCTAAGAATAACCATTTCTGATGCGGAACCTTCACCTCGTTTTCCGACATCAGAAGTGGGATGCGAAGGGCCGACTCTGGAGGAGACACGGAGTCACCAGCAAGACCAGAAGGCAGCACCTGATATTTTCACAGCGATGGAGGCACTACTTTCTCGACTACTGGCCGTTGTTCACTCATCGGCTACCGTGAACAATTACAACTCCATGAAGCTCATCAAGTTCGATCCTGACGACGAGAACGCTGATATTGAAGAGGCACCCGTTTCTTCTGTAGGATTCGGAAGAAACCTCGTGTCAAGCCAAACAGTGCATCTACCCACATCTAAAGAAGGCGTGAACAGCAAGATAACCTGCTTCGAGTGCGGAAAACAGGGAAACTTCGCCCCATCGTGTCCGGAGAAGCTGGTCAAAGAAGTCCACATCTGTAACCAGATGTCTGTGAAGTATATATACACTGGCCACATCATCGAGTGAGATCGTTCCATTTTTATTTGATAGCGGTTCAGCGTGCTCTTTGATTAAATCTGATTTAATTTTCCGGTACAGCGTGCAATGATAAAGAAGCCGTGAACAGCAAGATAACCTGCTTCGGGTGCGGACAACAGCAGGGACACTTCGCCCTATCGTGTCCGGAGAAGCTGGTCAAAGAAGTCCACATCTGTAACCAGATGTCTGTGAAGTATACACTGGCCACATCATCGGGTGAGATCGTTCCATTTTTATTTGAAAGCGGTTGAGCGTGCTCTTTGATTAAATCTGATTTAATTTGTCAATTTTCCGGTACCGCGTGTAATGAAAAGATATTACTTTCGGGATTAGGTCAAATTAACATTGTATGCGAGTCTCAGATCCTAAGTGAGGTAAAAGATGAGGGTATCCAGCTAAGTGTTTTTGTTTCAGATTGTCTCTTATTCTGTACTTCTTTTTGAATAACGTTAGTAATTTAACTTCCTTTTTAATAACGTTATTAATTTATCGATGACGGACTGAGTAGTGTGAGGTGGTTGGATTGCGTTGTAAGTCTGAGTCGAAGGGATGCAGTTTTTCCGGTTGTCATGCGTGACATCGAAAGGATGCTGTTTATCCGGTCTAGTATTAGTGAGTCGAAGGGATGTTGAATCCGGACTGCGCTGTGTGTTATCCTATACCTCATATTGTTTTGTCCTTTATCATTATTTAATCATTGTCCTTTAAATGATTGCGGTTGGATTGCGTTGTAAGTCTGAGTCGAAGGGATGCAGTTTTTCCCGTTGTCATGCGTGACATCGAAAGGATGCTGTTTATCCGGTCCAGTCGTTGTGAGTTGATCCTATACCTTTATCATTTAAATGATTGCCTGGTTTTAAACAAGTAGTTATTCCAAATGAAGTACGGTATGTCCAGAGATTAGGTGAATGTCAGGAATGAACGAGCGGTAACAATTATTAACATTGTTCTTTCCTTGCAGATGTTCATGATGGGCGCCCGAGGACGTGCGAGTGTCAGTCTGGCCGTGTCGGCGCATAGTTTTAAGTTTATCAATATAGTTACTTATTTACGCCATAAAGTTTAATTTTGAAGGACTAGAAAAGGAAATGGCGCCTTTTCCGGTGTAACGCCAGTTACGTATGTTGATTGCTTCTGATTGGTCGATTAGTCGTTGAATTTCGGTCCGTTCCGTAAGAGCTCGGTTGTGGCGCGAGTGGGGAACGCCGGTGGAGGGGCACACACGAGCGCAAGCCGAGCAGAGGGAACTGGTTTAAATACGTTTGGATGGGAACTCAGAGCTCACATCGCATCGCATTTTGAATATCGACAGAAAAGAGTACTTTTGAATATCGAGTGTCGGCAAGCGTTACTTGGCGGAACGCTTTGTCCTTCGTTATTATATTCAGCTACATTTAAACATTGTAAATCTAAAGTGTGCAAATACAATCTAAAATCAAGGTGCTTTCGTGAAGTTTCAATCTCCTTAGCCCGCTATACTCACGCCCTAAGAATAACCATTTCTGATGCGGAACCTTCACCTCGTTTTCCGACATATATGCATATTAATAATGCCTAGAAAGTCATAGAATAAAATTTTGTAATATTTTTTGGGGTACCTCCTCTACACGTAAAGCGGGAATGAATTATTTTTTCTCACCTACCCCATCGTGTGGAGTATCGTTGGATCGTTGAATAAGTAATCAAAAAACATTTGGGGCATGCGAAAACCATTTTTAGGGTTCCGTACCGCAAAGGTCAAAAATGGAACCCTTATATGATCACTTTGTTGTCCGCCTATCCGTCTGTCTGTCTGTGTGTCTGTCCGTCCGTCCGGGTGTCAAGACCTGTATATCGGGAACGCGAGGTATCGTGTTGAAATTAATACCATATACGCAGATCTCTAGTTTCTTGCTGTAGAAAGAAAAATCAAATTTCTCAGTTTTCGTAAGTAAGTATTCGGCTGTATAACATGACGTAAAAACGCACATTTCGACACTCGCAAGGGAATTAAAACCTATGGGGTACTTCCCGTTGATCTAAAACTATGAAATTTGGCAAGAAATTTGTATATTCGAGGAGAGAGCGAGCGCGCCGCGAGCGATAAAGTCACAGTTTACGTACCTCCATTATAAAAATTAAAAACCTATGACAAAGTGAGCATTCGAATACCTAAAAGTGAGCATTCGAATACCTAAACAATATCATTTTGAAGCCTAAAGTTTACTTAACGTGTTGATCATATAATCATAGTGAAAAATATAAATCACGCGAAGTTATCAGTGTTTTAAAAATCTAAGCACGATAAATTTGAATTGAGCAACGACCATCGGAGTGACACCTATCAGCTGATTGCCAAGGTAGACCAAAATAAACCTTATTGGCTTGGAAATACGTGTCACAACGAACCAGTTACTTGGGCTGTCATAACAAGATAAGTACAGATTTCCACCCACAAATCTTAAACATTTTTATTTTTGCAAAATGAATTGCGAAGCTTGCAAAAAAACAATTGCTTATGAAACAGATAATATCTTGAAATGTACTAGCTGTTTGTATATCTACCACTGCGCGTGCCTAAATATAAACAATTCTGGAAATATATCACACCTAAAAACTTCGTGGCGTTGTCCTTCTTGCGAAAATGTTACAAACAGACGAAACAGAAATGATGACACCCCTGTGAGAAAACCTTTTATAGGCTTAAACGACACTACAATATCTGTTGACGACTCAATACTGGATGACCCGAGTAAACTTGACTTGACTACTAAACATGACCATTCGCTGACTAATTCAACCCACGTGATAATAGACGAAACCTCACTGTTAGATAAAATTTGTCTACTTCTTGACAAGAAACTAGAAGAAAACAAAAAATCTATCCTGAGCGAGATTAAAAATAGACCAGAAAACAGAAAACAGAATACGATAGATTTAAAAATAGACCAGAAAACAGAAAAATTAAAAATTGAGGTAAATAAAATTACAGAAACATTAAAAAGTGAGCATTCAACCATAAAAAGCCAACTAAATATACTGTCAAAAAAGATAGATACATTTGAATTAGAGAATAATAAACTAAAAGAGGAGATGCAGCAGTTACTCTCACACTCGAATAACACACAACCACACGTAACAGAAAATAATTTGTCAAAGAAAATAGTCCTATACGGTTTACAAGAACATGAACAAGAGACAGAAGCTGAACTACATTATAGAATAGTTAGAATTTTTCAGGACATTTTGCACGTAGACCTCACAGGTTATATTGAAGAACTAACCAGATTAGGTAGAAAAAGCCAAGTACGAAGACCAATAGTCATTGAACTTTTAAGCAAAAAGATGTCGAGATATATAATACAAAATAACCGGTTCTTTAAAAACACAACCCTATCGATATCAGAATTCCTCAATAACTCAGCCCTACAACAAAGAAAAAACCTACAGAGTCAACTTCATGCTGCACGACTGGATGGCCGACACGCTTTAATAAGAAATAACAAACTCATCATAGATGGTAAAATTGTCCAGACTTACGTGCAAAATCAGTCAACACTAACTCCAATGGGACAAACACTAAGAATGTCGACACACCATGACTCCAAGTATAATACGATTTCAAACTCAACAATAAGTTCGGATATAACACAAAACCACAACTTTCGTAACTACTAATCACACTGATTTTAATATCACATTCCAGAACATGCAAAGTCTTTATGGAAAACGTTATACTGTACAGGATTTTTTAAATGAAAACCATTCCAAATTACATGCATTTTGTGTAACCGAGAGCGGGCTGTCCAAAGCCAAACTAAAACTAATAGATTACGCCGGATATAACGTCGCTGCCGCATTCTGCAGGTACCAACGAAAAGGAGGAGGGACGATTATATTCCTGCGAGACGACTTCGAGTACACCGAAATAACAGATATAGCGAACCTATCAATTGAACATTGTGTAGAAATTAGTGCCATTATAATTCATAAAATCAATGTATTATTAATAACCATATATTACAACTACAAGCGGTGCGATTTATTCTATAATCAATTAATTAAACTTCTAGAACTGATAAATAAGTATAAGTCGATGGATATAATGATCGGTGGAGATTTCAATATAAACATTTTGGACATAACTGCAGATTCGAAAAAGTTACTAGATCTGATGCGTGAATATTTTTTTTATCAGTATGTTAATCAACCGACTAGAATCACAAAAAAATCTGCCACTTGCCTAGATCTAGTGTTCTCAAATTGTAACAAGAATAAAATAAGCGTCTCGGTTCAGGACAATGGATTTTCCGATCATTTAAGCACGAATATAACAATAAAAAATGTCTTAGATTCTAATATAAAGTCTTTAACCTGGAAAATTAAAAAAAGGCTCTTTAACGATTAAAATATGGAAAAATTTAAAACTGAACTAAAAAATATAAAATGGCTAGATATATTAAGCATGAATACAAATAAAACAATAAACGAAAATTATGAAAGTTTCCACAATATTCTAAGAGAAATATTAGATCGTTGTATACCTAAAAAAAATATAAAACTAAACACAAACAAAAAAAGTATATGGCTAACACGGGGTATAAAAACTTCCTGTAGGAATAAAAGATTGCTCAAGTCTCTCGTCACATATAGTAGACATCCCGCATTAATAAGTTATTATAAAACGTACGTGAAATTATTAAAAACCGTAGTAAACAAATCAAAAAGACATGAATACGTAAGACAAATGAAAACTTCCCAAAAAAAAACAAAAACAATGTGGAGAATAATCAAAGAACGCACAAATAAAAACATAAAAAACCTAAAAATAATATAAAGTTAAAAATACATAATAAAACCATTTCGAATCCACAACAGATTGCAAATATTTTCAACCAGTATTTCACAGAGATAGGAAACGGCATTGGCAGTATATAAATTAATTAACAATATCTTAAACACTATGAATGACAAAAAATATGCAATTGCTATGATGCTCGACATGACAAAAGCGTACGATAATGTCCAATACGACATTCTTTTAAAAAAGCTAGACGGTATAGGCATACGCGGGTTAGCTCATGAATGGTTCTGCTCATATTTAAAAGGTCGAGAACAATGTGTGGAAATTGAACATTTCGATGCTTCTACCGGTATGATAGATATAGCTAGATCAATACCAATCAAAATTGACAGTTCCATCCCTCAAGGGAGTGTCGTCGGATGCATCCTTTTTTTAATTTATATAAATGACCTCCCTTAAACATTTGACGAATCCTGTATTTCAATTCAATTTCAAAATTTCTTTATTCAAATAATACAATTTACATATGTACTATTACTAGTGTAAGTATATCCTAGTAAATGAACCGCAGAAACCATACATAACTGTTTACGAGCTTAGAGCTCATTTAAAACATTACAAAATTAATAATTTTACAATAGAATTTAGTTAGAATTATCCATTAATTATAAAAATAGTTTTGACGAATTATACATATATAAACTTTAGACACAGTTTTATATTTGTTGCCGAATATTTGAACAAAAATTAACGAGGTGAACAATTGTTGTTGTGACGAATCCTGTATACTTTTCGCGGACGACATAACTATTATGACATCATGTAATAATAATGTAAATCTAAATGAGAAATTAAGTGACCTGTTTAATAAAATAACTGACTGGATGAATGACCATAGCCTTGATTTGAATTTCTCTAAGACTAAACTTATGCAATTTAGACCTCACCAAAAATCACCCCATGACATAAACTTTAAATTTAATAATAATAAATTAGAGTTTGTTGACGCAGCCACACTATTAGGTATAGATATTGACACTCATGTAAATTGGAAACAGCATATTTCTAAACTAAGGGCAAAACTATCAAGTTTCACATATGCGCTTAGAGAGCTACGGCGAGCAACTGACCTAAACACAGCCTTAACAGCATAATTATTATTCATTCTGCTTCTCACAGCTCAACTATGCAATAATACTTTGGGGCAACAGTACAAACGCCGACGAGCTTTTCACACTTCAAAAGAAATGTGTGCGTATTCTCGCCAATATTAAACTTCCGGATATAAGTGTACCAAATTTCCATCGACCGTTTTTATCAAATATAAAATTTTGACTCTGACATCCATATATATTTTAGAAAATTGTAAATTTGTTAAGAAATATCCACAACTGTTTAAAAAAGTAGCTGACAACAGATGCTACTCAGTCAGGCCAAACTATAAACATAATTTGATTGTACCATCATCAAAACTAGCATTGCACAGCTCCGGGCCACACTCATCTACCATAAAAATCTTTAATAATCTCCCATTAAACTTAAAGGAAATAGAAAACTATAGCGAATTTACAAAAACTTTAAAAGAAATATTTCTATCAAAAGCTTATTATAATTTAAATGAATACTTACAGGATAAAACATTTACTATTGATTAAATCTGCCAGCGCTTCATATTGTCCCACCCATCACTATTGTTTGCATTGTTGGCATTATTGATTACTGAATATAGAATTATAGATTAGATTAATTATTGTTTAGATTAGACAGAAAATATGGAATAAATCTCCCCGCTCTAACAAAATTGCAACACCCTACTAGGGTCATTATGTAATTACCAAACAGTTAAAACAACATCATAACATAATTATGTACATAATGTGGCAATAAAGATTTGATTTGATTTGATTTGATATTTTTCGATTTATGAAGGAAAATATAAAAATACATATAATTTCCCCCTTTTATTTACTAGTTGGTACGGAACCCTCAGTGGTCGATTCTGACTCGCTCTTGTCCAGCTATGAAGGGATAATTTTTGTTACAGTCACATGTCTACTCATTCTCAAAATACTCATTCCATTGCCTTCTACACAGTTCTCTCACTTCACTAAGCATTTCACTAAACAACGGCAACTGGCGACAGACTATCCCTTCACTTATAGCTTGTGTTGCTGCACGATCGGCCTCCTCGTTACCCATGATGCCGATGTGAGACGGTAACCACTGGATTATTACTTTTTTCCCCATCTCACGAAGTCTATAGATAGAGCCCAGTATGCTGTAGGCTATAGGGTGACCTCGGATATTCGAGGTTAACCTAGCCAGGTGGAATAGCGCACTTTTTGAATCTGATAATATGACAAAATTGTTATTATCAATAGAAAACAGATAAGACAGTGACTCCTGTATTGCAATGAAATCACTGTGCGTTATCGATATATTAGACTCTACTTTGAATTTTGCGCGTAGGTATACCTGAGGGTCACAAAAAGCAGCTCCAGAAGATTTTCCTTCCTTAGATCCGTCTGTGAACAGCTTATAATATCCAGAATAATTACGTTGTAAATACTCATTACATATAGATAGGTCTAGCGTATCAATAAACCTTTTAGCAGAACTTACTCCATCTATACTCACTCTGATAGCTTTCGACAAACTGGAACGGGTTATCCAGTATCAGTATCAAACAAGTAAATGTTTAGCTTGTAACACTTAAGATTTTCCTACCCAGTGGCGGTGAAAATTAAAAGAAGTTAAGATATTTAGTTCATATATTTGATGAATAGAGTTGAGACGTTACAGAAATTTTTAGGGTCGTGGGATAAGTTAGTATTTCGTGGTGCCTTGAAGAGGACTTATCTTTTGAAGTGAAGGGGCAAAGCATCGTCGAAGGCACGTGGCGGCAGAGGGCTCGACCGACGTGGCAGCCGCAGCGTGAGACCGGCGATGATGGACGACGTGTGGACGCGTGGCAGAAGCGAAGCTGACCGGCGAGGGTGGCCGACGCAAGGCGCGTGGCAGGTGGCTGAAGTGCAGATGACCGGCGAGGGTGGACGGCGAAGAAGACCAACGCGTGGTCGGCAGGTCTCGTGCCAAACGGCATGTAGAGACAGTTGAAGGTGCCACTGACTGGGTCGCTAGCAACCGCCTAGCTCGACGATCGGCGATCAGTCAGTGATGGGCACGTAGTAATGTAGCTGTATACAGGACGAAGCCGTATACAGGAATGTAGGAGTCTTCAGCCGTATACCGGAACGTGGCAGTCTTCAGCCGTATACAGGAACTCAAGCCGTATACTGGCACCCTGGAAGATGAGGTGTTCGTGTCAGTCGAGAGTTCAGACTGATTGTGCCATGCCATAAGAAGAGCCGAGTATGTAGAAGTAGCTGAAGAACAAGCTAAGCCCTCTTATGACGTGAACACAATCTTTTACAAGGTTTATGTGACTAGAAGAGTCCAAACAATAAAAGATTTGCATTAAGTGCAGAAGGTGGATTATAAATTAAAGATTAGGTTGACTTGAAGAGTCCAGACAATAAAAGGTTTATCATTATATTTTATAAATACACGAGGCTATGAAAAATAAAAATCACCCAGCGTGGTTTAAAAACAGAAAAATAATCAGCCAAGTGCGAGTTGGACTCGCGCAAGAAGGGTTCCGTACTATCATCTATAATACTACAAAGTTTAGTTCTGTTTATAAAATAACGAGAAATCAAAGAAATTCCAAGTAGTAAATTGCAAACTTATAGGTAGGTTTTCGATACACATCCGGGCAGCATGACGACGCTCGCGCGAATACGCGCGGTTATGGCTCGCTACGTGATGTTACCTCCCCCGGTACCCGCGCGGCCGTTGCTTAGCAACCGCGGCGCGGCGCTCGCACCACGTTTAGATGCACGGATTATTTTCATTTTGTGAGTTTTTATGTATTAGATTAGGTATTTATTTTTATAGTTAATATATTTCTAAATATTTACTTACAAATATTCAAGTTTCTACCTGTTAATTAAGATCGAGTAAAAATTGCTTAATAATTACGTTTGTTGTATGGGAGCCTCCCTTTAATATTTACTTTATTGTTATTTAATTATTTATTTTGAAAGGTAATATACAAGTAAATATTCTGTGAAAATTTGAAGCGTCTACCTGCTACCGTTTTTAATATTGAGCAAAAAAATACGAAAATTTGTATGGTGACCCCCCCTTAATATTTTTTTTTTAATTTTTAGTATTTAGACCCTTCTTATTTTTGGTTTATATAAACGATCTCTAAACTTCAATGGGGCCCACATATTTCCAAACCAGCTGACAAACTAAGTTCAGCTGCTCATGCAGTACGACAAATTAGAAGAATATCAGATGTGGCAACTGCTAGGCTTGTTTATTTTGGATACTTTCATAGTGTAATGACCTACGGTATATTATTATGGGGATCGGCAGCAGATATAGATTCTATCTTTATTCTGCAAAAAAGAGCAATCCATGCCATCTATAATTTAAGTTCCAGGAAGTCACTGAAAGAGGTATTTAAAACTATTGATATCTTAACCGTGCCATCGCTTTACATCTATGAGTGCATTATGTATGCTAGAAAAAATCTTTATAGCTTTGATAAAAAACCTGAAACATCACACTACAAGCATAGAATTGTTCATCCTACAGTTTTTGGGTCTCAAGGAAAATAAATTCAAAACTGTCATTAAAAAATATTTAATGAATAATGCATACTATTCTATAGATTTGATCATTAAAGACAAAACCCACTGGAAAAAAGTGTATTAGATTAGGTATTTATTTTTATAGTTAATATATTTCTAAATATTTACTTACAAATATTCAAGTTTCTACCTGTTAATTAAGATCGAGTAAAAATTGCTTAAAAATTACGTTTGTTGTATGGGAGCCCCCCTTTAATATTTACTTTATAGTTATTTAATTATTTATTTTGAAAGGTCATATACAAGTAAATATTTTGTAAAAATTTGAAGCGTCTACCTGTTACCGTTTTTAATATTGAGCAAAAAAATACGTAAAAACACGTTTATTGTATGGGGACCCCCCTTAATATTTTTTATTTGTTGTTATAGCGGCAACGGAAATACATCATTTGTGAAAATTTCAGCTTTCTAGCTATCACATTGCTTTTGAACTCACGGCTTCTAATAGCCGCGTGTTAAAATTAAAAAGTGTTACAAGCTTAGTGGATGAATGAATGGGCTGATCTTTGAGCATACTGTTCATTGTTACAAGCTTAGGGGTATTTTTCCTAGTCCAATAGTGAGTATGGATTAAACTACTAAGCTGTTCTACGGTTATTATGTTCAGCTCATCCTGAATAGATTTAGATTTTAACCAGAACTTGCCCGCTTAATATGTTCTACGAGTATAAAGAAGCTGTAAACATAGCTCAATCTCCATATGGACTGGTGTACTCTTGATGAAGCCTCCTATGACTCCCATTGCTTGATTTAGCTTGATTTTTCTCATAGCTTGATTTTTGAAAGGGGTCCGCGAGCCCACCCGCTACCGCGAGTGTGCACCCGGTCTAATCGTGTGCCCGAGCTCGGCCGGAGTCGAGCGTGACTCGTGCGGTCTTTAGATAATTGCGTTCTCCCTTTACATTAACGAGTAAAGTTCGGTTCGTGCAAACAGTTCCGGTATTGCTTCATTTTCTGTGACCGCTCAGGTCGCCCTTAATTAGTGAGATGAGGGTCTCTGGCGGTAAATATTCGAATGGAGCCGTCCATCGTACCAGACGGGCTCGCACTAGACGGGCTCGCACCAGACGGGCTCGCACCACTTTAGGTAGGCTTCCAGCGCCGGGTACAAATGTCAATCAAAATTTAGCTCGGATCCTTCTGTGTGCGTTTGCCGTTTCTAAAAACATTTCAGTGGGCGGTGTATCGTGCCGGCCCGTCGCCGTCGTCTCAGTGCTTGTTTGTCCTAACTACCATTGGTAACATGGGCGTGGAAAAGATGTGAGGCAGGTGTGGCGTAGAAGCGAGGCGGGATCGAGACAGGAGCTGAACTTGAGTAGGGCTGGAGCGAGTTAAAAGGGGACGGCAGTTTATTCTTCATTTAAATACTATTGTCAGGGGTTTAGGTTAATTGTATTTTAATCGTAGATTCGTAAGTTAGGAAACAAATTACACAACACCGTATGACAATCGCAACGCTTTTAATAATGAATTTATATGGTTATACTGTTACATGGATTAATATTTTAGGAATTAAGTAAATAATTACATCAATTAGATCGTTACAAAACCAACGCGAGACTGTTCTCTCTGACTCTCCTCGCCCGACCAATCACAGAGCGAGGAGCCCGCTTATATCCATCTATGGTCGCTCGCGTTGTCGATACTACCAATCAGACCACATAATCGAGGTATTTGCCGGGTATTTTTCCACGGCGTACGGGACGCGACGAAGCTCGGGTTGCCACAATACATCTACGTTTGACCACATACTCGACACAAATACAATTAAATTGAGTCAGCAGTTAGGTTGGAGCGCGGCGAATGTGTTTTCTTACGCGTATGAAGTCGCGGGTACAGCTAGTTTTATATATGAGTCCAAATCGGACCTACGAAAAGAGCATAGGGGCGTTTCTTTATGGTCCGAATCGACCTATTCCAAAATATGTCTTGGCCCATTCAGAAACAGTACATGGGCGATTCGCACCGCGGTTCGAATCACTTGCGGTGCGAAACGCCCAAGTACCCAACATTTCATAGGAAAAGAGTTTAATGCTTAATTTTTTCCAAAAAGTAATATTTGTAAGGCTTGAAAGTTTTTTTTTATAAACGAGTATTATACATATTACTCCTGTATAAAAAAAGACTTTCCATCCTTACAAATATAAGTAGAGCCTTGAACTTTTCTCTTGTGATATTTTACCAATGGAAGAACTGGAGCGGATCGTGAGTAACACAACGATGTATACAGTATTCTGCTACAGAACTGCGGCCCTTTGTTTGCCGACTTGTGCTGAAAATTGAGTTCGATAAATGCGTGCGACTGCACTACGCCGCAGGAATGCGTGCGACTGCACTACACTGCAGGAATGCGTGCATTCTGGACTGAAATTTTTTAGACAAACCATTTGCAATATATTTATTGACATATTTAATTGAATATAAAAAAAAAACATTCATTAACCAGCTCGGTGAAGGTCGTCCTATAGCGGGATCTTAGACCATTATTCCTCCCTGTCAGTATCAGGAGAGCCGCCATTCAACAAAATTGTTTTTATAAGCCAGTCCTGCAGCTGAGGAGTTCCTAGTTTATTTAGAGAACAATGAAACCTCAAATAAACTGGATATCGGTCGAAGAGTGGCTGTCACGAGCAAGCAGGCGAGCGGCGCGATAGCGAGAGCGTCACCTGCCTGCGAGTGCGCTCGAGCGGAGAAATTAATATCCGCCGGGAGCCGCATCTTTTCCGGGTCAGCGCGCTCCCACCACCCAACGCCTTGTCTCGCTCCCCGAGCGACAGACGGGGGGAGTCCAAAGGTGGGTAATTAAACAGTTTCATTATGACGGTATAACGCTGGGAGATTGCAAAAAAACGCCGGAAAATATCGCACACTTTATCACCAGTCTGTTTCTTAATTATTCTCTCTGGCTTGATGGTGAAGTTTCATTTCAAAGGTAAGGCGCGGGGGAAATTAAAGTGAAACAATATTAAAACGCGGCGGACGCGGCGCGGCGCGGGCGCGGCGCCGGCTCCGCTCGTGAAAGCCTCATCACACTTGTCGACTCGGAAACGGACCATCACGCCGCAAATGGAGCCGTACACAATGATTTCTATGACAATATTTACTACAACGCACACCTTATATGCATCGTGACAGCATCGCTCCATCGCGGAACAAGCTACCGTGCGTGACATCGTGAGCTCGCAGAGTCGGCCGGCAGTCTGCAGCATGAGAATAACGGACGTTCTCCGCTTAACATTAATTATGCAGTATCAACACATGAAACACCCTCCAAATTATAACAACGTTAACTCAAACGAGCACTTTCCAGTTTCAATAAACTATGCATTAAGTAGTTGCAGGCACTTGTTTCACTCGCCACCGGGTGCCGCCGGGTGCCACCGGGTGCCACCGGGTGCCACCGGGTGCCGCCGGGTGCCACCGGGTGCCGCGTCAGTCATCTCGTCGCAAATACGTGTTTATTATTCAGGAGGGCTTCTGGGGTGTGAGGCACGTCAAGGGGATCGGGGGCCGGGCGTAAGCCCCTGTCGCCGGTAAACGGAGCTGACATGGGACGAGTTATGTGGGTTGGGTGACAACCGAACCGACATCAGATGAAATGTTTTATTAGAATTAGAACGGTCAGGGAAATGTCCCGTGCGCCGTAACAAAGGCATCAAAAGACAAGTTTAATTATTTAAACCGGTAACATTTTATTGTTATATAGCTAGTAACGAAACGAACTCGCAAGCTACGTAAGTAGGCATGCAGTATATGCAAACATTTGTTACTTCTTTATTCTAAGACGGCTCACTTCAACAAGGAGGAGGAGGAGGAGGAGGGCTTAGTTTCACTGTTTGTTACGTTATTACTTCGCCAATATGAATTGATTATGATGATTCTTGTTTGTTTGGTAGATCATGCTAGAAGTAGTCCTATATTACATTGTATCACAATCAGTGCCGTAGTTCGGTCTTTATAACTAAATAACAGAAAAAATACCATTCAAATAAACAAAATAGCGTATTTGAAAGTCGGCAGTTTCATCTAGTAAACTATAATTATATTATAACTAAAAATATTTAGCTCAGAGCATCTAGATCATAAAACTGCGCAATGTTTGTGATTTAATAATGTAAGTATGAATGTATCATGACAATATAACGCATCATCTCCCTTGCGACTGACTGTCGGGCGCGGAGGACACAAAGAGAGCAAATTGTGATTTTTTCTCGTGTATTGAGCGTATTTTTTTTATTATTTTTTCATACAATATAGATCTACGATTGACCACCAAATCGCCTGATGTTAAGCGACGGTGTGGCCGAGGATGGAGCTCGTCGATCTAGAAGATATCTATTCACTCTAGCCTTGAAAATTCCAAGATTGTAGGTCTCAGGAAACAGAGATGGCGGCAACGAATTCCATTCTTGTGCAGTACGCAACAGGAATGTGGATCGATATCGCTGAGTACGGATTTTTGGCATTTCAAAGAGAAATGGGTGGTAATTCGCCGACTTTCTGCTAGTCCTGTAGAAAATAGACAGACATGCTACTTTACGGCGGTGCTCGAGACTAAGTAGCTTCTTGGCAGCTAGTTTATCGTCACCGATTAACCTCACAGCTCGCCGGTCCACTGATTCTGAAGCTTCCAGCTGATACTTGGCTGATCCATCAAAAAGGTGGCAGTAGTACTCCATACACGATCGGACTTGTGCTTGATACAAATGAAGCTGTTGTCCCGGTGAGAAGTATCGCCTAACCTTAATGATGCCAAGCTTTATACTAGCCAGTTTAGCCTTAGATTCAAGGTAGCCCTTAAAAATCTGTGTTGGGGTTAACGTGAGCCCCAGCAGCTCAAGATGGTCTGTCAATGATAAGAATACATTTTGGAAAGTAGGAGATAAAAGAAACTCACTCTTTTTGGCGGCGAAAGGCAGGCTTGAGTCTTTTTGGCGTTGAATTTGACGAGATTTTCGTCACCCCAGTCGGACACAGCCTTTAGAGCTTTATTTATACGCACAACCATATCTTCTCTCAACGCTTCGATTTCCGCCTTTTTGGCTCTTGGACCAGAAGTGTATTTTTCCATAACTGTGCTGTCATCTGCATACCCTAAGATACCAGGTTTCAGCAGTTCATTAATATGCAGCAGGAAGAGAGTAGCGGAGAGTACAGACCCTTGAGGTACGCCGGCGTTTATAGCCATTTGATCGGATGAGCACCCGTCAACAATCACTCGAATCGATCGTTCTCTCAAGAAGTCTTTAATCCAAGAGCAGAAGGAGGCAGGTAGTCCATAAGATGGAAGCTTGTTAAGGAGACTGTCATGCCAAACCCTATCAAAGGCCTTCGAGATATCGAGAGACACAGTCAAGGCCTCACCGTTGTTCACCAGTCGACTGATTTCGCCGAAATCAGTCGACTGATGATTTCGGCGAAATCCGTACTGTCGGACACTGAGGAGGTTATTGTCTTCAAGGTATGCCATGAGCTTCCTATTCAGTACACGCTCCATGATTTTACCCAAAATGGAAGTAACCGAAATAGTTATTAGGATCGGCGCGACTTCCCTTTTTTGGAATAGGTTGAACGTTCGCAAGCTTACAGCACTTAAGGACTATACCAGTCTCCAAAGAAAGATGGAAAAGACGAGTCAGAATCGGGGACAACTCAGGTGCGCAGGTTTTTGGAGGCGTTTCTCCCGAGGTATCTAGACGTGAATTGTCCGCAAATAGACCTGCGAATAGATTCGCTTTTTCTACTGCAGTGTGAGCTAGAGATCCGTCCGGCTTCGACAGTGGAGGCAAAGATGTTCGACAGAAGTTCGATTCGATAGACGCCAGGGACCTAAAAGCTTTACTACCCGTCGGGTGAGAAGCTAATTTAGCCCCAATCCGGCTTATGTGTTCAAATCGACCTCTTCGTATTGCTGTTCTGCTGGACTTGGCGGCTTTGTTAAAGGCTCTCTGTATATGCGGCCGTCGGCCACCACGCGTCGTATCGATGCTTCTCGAATTAAATCTGTTTGTGACGCCGCCGCGCCACGCCGCGGCTCCGTCGGGGCTTCGTTATTTCCCTTTCAGAGCTCGAGTACGCCCCCACATTGTGATATTCATTATTGGACTTTAATGGAATTCTCTGAAAATATTTCTGGTACAGTAAAAGAATAATTTTTCTATTAAAAACCGACTTCAAACGCAACTTACTAAATCCTTCACGATTGTAAATTTTTTAAAGAGACCTCTCTTCACTCGCTTTTTTCTTTTGTCAAGAATGCGATTTGTCATTGAATGTCAAATGCTCGTCTTCGAAGAATAGAAAATGTGCAGATACACATTTTGTAATCTTCTATACGATAATCCTTAATAATTTACACTTTTGCAAGGAAAAACGTGTAGGTGAAACTCTGCGATTCTATAATCTGACGCATTCACTCCGGAATACAATGAAAATATTTTCATATTTAGAGATTATTCAAAAAGTAATAAAGCGATGTTTATAAAATAATTATGGGACCAACTTGGGAGCTTTCTCTATACACCAATTCAGGAAACACAAAAATTAATTCTCAAATGACGGAGTAATTCGTATACATTTAAAAAAAATACGGTACGAATGGATAACCTCCTCCTTTTTCGAAGTCGGTTAAAAAACCGATTCAGAGAGACCGTTCCTGGCATTCTCTTTTATGCGAAAAAAATAGCCTAGGTAGATATAACGCTACGATAGTCAGTGCGGGTACTACGTGTGCGTCATCTGTGCATACTGTCGCATGGGCCGCGACCATCGGAATGTCACCGTCACATATTGTACTATCTTTGTTACAGTGTTTACTTGTCTTGTAGATCGAGTAGATATGTAATCAGCTCGCAGCAGCGGTCACGTCAATCAATAACCGCACATCAAGCGCGGAGTCCATGTCAACAGCCGTAGAGCGGGGAGCCGGCGCCGGCGCACTAATGTGGTGTTACTCCGGAGGTGGGCGATGTAACCCGAGACACAGTTTTATTTTCTAAACTACTGCGGGTAGGATCGTGTCTTTATTGTTCCTGAAATATTATGTTACTGTTTCAAATAAAGAATATTTTATATCATTTCATTTGTTATTAAGGCGTAAACAGAGTGGACATAAATAGAATAGGTCCGCTAACAAGCTGAATAAAGCTAAAACAAGGTACGCAGCAGACATAACAAGGACCTCTAGCAGGCGTGTACTGTGTCTCAAATCGTCATAAATACTTAACCTTAACGTGTCTATCTATCTTGTTAAATTTGCATGTTGTCAGTAAACAAATGGCGTGAGTGTACATCGGTAACGTGTCTGGTGATTGTCAGTTATTGCTGATAGTGAAGTGATTGTAGCAAGTCGGTGGAGTCCACTTGTTGTGGTCCCACGAGCGGTGATGCGGGGCGCGGGGGACGGGGCACGCCCGCAGCAATCAGCTCCGAGCAAACACGTCACTCGGGCGGGTGCCCCGCACCCGGTACCCCGCACCCCGCTTCCGCCGACTGCGGGTACATCAATCAGGGGCGACTGTTATCCGGCACTTGACTACTGACCGATGGTCTCACGGATCACGCATCTCAATAATATCGTAAGCTGGTATCAATTGGCTAATTTTATTAGCCGAGCTGGCATGTTGCTGGCAACATAATACATATTTTGTGTTAAGACTTGCACCGTCATCTCCTTTCCTTCCTTCCCTCTCATATTGCCTCGGCCAAATTGACGGATGGTGAATACATTCACCACGCGACGCCGGCTATGATTCGTCTAGTAACCAAAAATAAGAACAATTTCTTCTTTTATTCGGGTCAAGCTGTCACAATACAAAGGACACCCCCTGTGACCCAGTGCGAGTGAAATTCAAAACTATTTGACTTGCCACCAACTAACCACCACGGTGCCAAGCACCGTGGCCTCTGCTCCCACCGCCAACAGGGATCCTGCCGGAGACCAAGAGGAAGAAGGCCGAGTTACGTACTCCTTTCTTCCTACCATTTCTTACGGTGCAAGTTCAAGGGAACATCCTATTTTTTCAAACAAACCCAACAAAGCGGCATCATTTTGTATGTAGAAAGTTGAGTTCAAAACTTCTTCTGCAGGAGCTATGTACATAAATCAAGCAATATTATATCGCTCGTAATAATTTTAATGATCCATTGTATTATCATGATGTAGGTATACAACACAGTGCAAGGAGTAACGGTCGTCTAGTCTCCCGTAGACAAGTACGTCTATTGGCCGAGACTCGTTTGGTGGAGTAACTTCCTGACTCGGTATGGCGGAATATTTCCAATTGTAGAAAGGACGGAGTGCCATTATAGTTTCGTTGTGGATGCAATATCCGACCGTCGCCGCAGCCGTTAATATCCGACCGGACCGCATCAATTTCGGCTCAGCTTCCCCGCACGGAGCTCATTTAAATATATTGAAACGGTTTCTCCGGTGAACAGCGTGCCAAATTAAATTACGCTTGCATTGTAAATACGAAGCGTCGTAAAGGGAGAAGCTTGCACGGGAATTTTGATATTACATTTTTACCGCAACTGTGACACAAAATTGATAAAGAAATCATTTAGCGAGACGCGCGGGTCATACTATTTCATTGTGTAATAAGCTCAGAACCATCAGAGAAACACATTGGCTTCGATTCAAGTAGCAGCAGAACTGCGGGCGATGTCCCCCCGAGCTCTGCCGCCCCGAGCTCTGCCGTCCCAAGCTCTGCCGCCCCGAGCTCTGCCGCCCCGGGATTTAGTGCCACCGGCTCTGACCGCACGCGTTAAGAACGTGTTGGAACGCCGCCAGCCGGGTAATGGCGGCGTTATCGATAAATATTGTAAAACGCGACGCATTTGTCCATCGAGGACTTAATTTAAGTTGGATTATTACTAACATCGCAGTACACCGCCGTGAACAGGCAGCCTTAAAAATATATGTTTGTGTGAGTTCTAGCACCGGTACCGCTACTAAATGTAAATAAAATCACTGATGTATCTGTTTGTTTGACTATGATTTGACCTTATTTTGATAAATCTGGTTTGGTTGAGGTTATTTTTACCCGACTGCGAAAGAAGGAGGCTTATGTTTTTCGAGTGTATGTATATTTCTTTGGCACGCCCTAGAGCCTAAACGGCTTGTCGTATTTTTAACCGACTTCGAAAAAGGAGGAGGTTATCAACTCGTACCGTATATGTTTTTTATGTATGCACACGAATTACTTCGACATTCGTGAACCAATTTTTATGTTTCTTAAATTGATGTCAATGTAATAGGGCGAATTCTGAGATTGATGTATAGAGAAAGCTCCCAAGTTGTCCCATAATTATTTTAGAAACATTGCTTTATTACTTTTTGAGTAATCTCTAAAAGTAAAAATATTTTCATTGTATTCCTGAGTGAGTGCGTCAGATTATAGAATCGCAGAGTTCCACTGACACGTTTTTCTTTGCAAAAGTGTCAAATGTTGAGTTTTTTTCGTATAAAGGCCATCACAGACACAGCTATAATATATATTAATATACCGTACTATAATATATATTATAGCAAGCTACCACACACGGAGATGATGCTATAATATATATTTTGCCTTCATTTCATTGATGGTCGGCCTAGCGTTTGCACGTGTTTTGTAATAAAGGGTGATTTTAAAACACAGTAATTATGAATTACAAGTGCATTGTTATTGGAATTGACAGTTCTTCAGACGACGATTCTGATGTTGCTTTAGAGATGTTAGTTGCCCTGTCAGGCACAAAAATTAGTCACAATCTAAGTCACGTATACAGTCAATTTATAAGTCATATCCTGCTTCAGTAAAGTGGTGGCAACTTTACTAGAAGCTTTTATGAAGTTTTGTCGACAACGTAAAAATCGTAAAATGACCACGTTTCACTACTACATTTCACTTGCCCACACTCATGTACTTGCTCAAACACTTAATGAATTAAGCTGAACCCTCAGCTTAATTACCCAGTTACAAATGTTTTTTTTAAGTTTATGGAAATAAATGTATCTGTATTTGAATAAAACACCACCATTTTTATCCCATTAATATTCAAAATAACACAAGTTTAGGAGAAAAAAAACAAAGCAACAACATGTTTCGATGACGTTCCTGCCAAAACTCTCTTGAAACATGCTGTATATTCAAAATATGTCTTGCTATACCATAAGGTGCCGTGGGGTGCCGGCTTAGAATAGTACCTCCCCCTCTCCTCCCGTGGGTGCCGTAAGAACCGGCTAAGGGAAATACTACCAGAGATGGGCAGCAGCATCCTCTGCGGAAAACGATATCTACTGCGCTCGCCAACCCGCATGCCAAGCGTGGCGAGTAATGGCAAAACCCCCCCTATGACAGACGACAAAAATACCAGGCCCCCAGTCCCCGGCAGCTCCGCTATTCCGGACTACGGTAGCGGTCCCGGTCACGGCGGAGCAAGGGGTGCTAAGAATCTCCGGAAGAGATCCGGCTACCACCCCCTGCATAAACGACGACTGGCCCTGGTAACACACAATATTCGCACGATGAGGACAGACGAGAAGCTAGCTGAGCTGGAAGAAGAAATGAGTAGGTTACATTGGGATATCCTGGGATTATCGGAAGTCCGACGAGAGGGTGAGGACACGATAACCCTGAAATCCGGTAACCTACTTTACTACCGGGAGGGTGACCAACAGTCCCAAGGTGGTGTCGGGTTTCTCGTCCACAAGTCCCTTGTTAACAACATTCTTGCCATCGACAGTGTATCGAGCAGGGTTGCGTACCTGATACTCAGAGTATCCAAGAGATATTCGTTGAAGGTCATCCAGGTATACGCACCGACCTCGGCACACTCGGATGATGAGGTGGAGGTGATGTATGAGGACATTAGTAGGGCCATACACACTTCTGAGACCTATTTTAATGTTGTTATGGGGACTTCAATGCGAAGCTGGGCAGGAAATGCGAAAGTGAGTTGAGAGTGGGGCAATTTGGATATGGACAACGGAACCCCAGGGGACAGAGGTTGGCCGACTTTCTGGAGAAAGAGGGACTCTTCATGATGAACTCTTTCTTCCAGAAGCCACCTCATAGGAAATGGACCTGGTTGAGTCCCGATGGTTCTACGAGAAATGAGATAGACTTCATCCTGACCACCAAGAAACGAATATTCAATGATGTCTCTGTGATCAACATGGTTAAAACCGGAAGTGATCACCGAATGGTACGAGGCACTTTGAATATTAATGTTAAATTTGAGAGGTCCCGTATGATGAAGTCTACACTCCGACCCACTCGCGCCCATATCCAAAACCCCGAGAGCTTTCAGCTCGAACTATCAAATCGCTTCGAGTGCCTGGAGAGCTGCGCATCGGTGTATGAGATCAATAACAGGTTTGTGGAAACTGTCCGTACGGTGGGCGCGAAGTTTTATAAACCCCATCGTACAAATAGACCGCAAAAGCTCTCGAGCCATACCCTTGACCTTATGGCTGAACGACGCTCATTGCAACTGCAGACTTCCGGTGACGCCGAGTCATATAGGCGGCTCAATAGACTCATATCAAAGTCTATGCGACACGACATCCGTACCTTTAATGCTAATCGTATTAAAGATACGATAGAGCGGAATAAAGGCTCCAAAGTATTCGCAAAAGACATGTCTATTGGGCAGAGCCAGTTGACGAAGCTGAAGATGGAAGATGGCAGTTTAGCGTCGACCAAGGCAGAAGTCTTGAGGGAAATCGAGAGGTTCTATGGACAGTTATACACATCGGTCGCAAAACCTGTTAGCAGTTTGGGCAAAGATCCAAGAGCCAAACTGACTCGACATTATACCGAAGATATCCCGGACATCAGCCTGTACGAGATTAGGATGGCCTTGAAACAGCTCAAGAACAACAAGGCACCGGGTGACGACGGAATTACATCAGAGCTACTGAAAGCGGGTGGAACACCGGTACTGAAAGTCCTTCAGAAGCTTTTTAATTCCGTCGTGCTTGAAGGTACAACGCCAGAAGCATGGAACAGAAGCGTGGTGGCGCTGTTCTTCAAAAAAGGAAACAACACTTTGCTGAAGAACTACAGACCCATCTCGCTTCTAAGCCATGTCTATAAGCTGTTTTCAAGGGTCATCACGAATCGTCTTGAACGCAGGTTTGATGACTTCCAGCCTCCCGAACAAGCCGGTTTCCGAAAAGGCTATAGTACCATAGACCACATCCATACGCTGCGGCAAGTGATACAGAAGACCGAAGAGTATAACTTGCCCCTTTGCTTGGCGTTTGTGGACTATGAGAAAGCCTTTGATTCGATCGAGACCTGGGCGGTACTTGAGGCTCTCCAGCGATGCCGTATTGACTATCGGTATGTCGAAGTGCTGAAGTGTTTGTACAACAACGCCACCATGTCAGTCCGAGTACAAGACCAGAATTCAGAGGCAATTCCATTGAAGAGAGGCGTGAGACAGGGAGACGTTGTCTCTCCGAAACTGTTTACCGCCGGTTTGGAAGATGCCTATAAGCTTCTGGAATGGAAAGGGCTTGGCATCAATATTAACGGCGAGTACATCACTCACCTTCGGTTTGCCGACGATATAGTAGTCATGGCAAAGTCGATGGAAGAGCTCAGTACGATGCTCGAAGACCTCAATAGAGTTTCCCAAAGGGTGGGCCTCAAAATGAACATGGACAAAACGAAGGTTATGTCGAACGTCCATGTAGTGCCCACCCCAATATCTGTGGGGAACTCCACTCTTGAAGTTGTTGACGAATACGTCTACCTAGGACAAACGGTCCGATTAGGCAGGTCCAACTTTACGAGTGAGGTCAATCGTCGTATCCAACTTGGCTGGGCAGCGTTCGGGAAACTTAAAAGCGTCTTCTCGTCCAATATTCCCCAGTTCCTCAAGTCGAAAGTTTACAACCAGTGTGTGTTACCAGTGATGACATACGGCACTGAAACGTGGTCCCTAACTATGGGCCTTATAAAGAAGCTCAAGGTCACGCAACGAGCTATGGAGGGAGCTATGCTCGGAGTCTCTCTACGAGATCGAATCAGAAATGAAGAGATACGTAGACGTACAAAAGTCACCGATATAGCACAGCGGATTAGTAAGTTGAAGTGGCAGTGGGCAGGGCACATAGCACGTAGAACTGATGGCCGATGGGGCCGAAAGGTTCTCGAGTGGAGACCACGTACCGGCAAGCGCAGCGTAGGAAGACCAGCCACGAGATGGACAGATGACCTCATACAAGTGGCGGGAAGACGCTGGATGCAAGCCGCTTCCAATCGGTCTTTTTGGAAATCCATGGGGGAGGCCTATGTCCAGCAGTGGACTTCTTATGGCTGAGATGATACCATAATTTATATTAATATGCGATAATATAAAATTATGCAATAATATAAATTACGGTATAGTTTGGTTACGTCATAGAAATATTATATATTATAGCTGCGTGTGCGGTCACTCGAAAATTTGTATAGAAAATATATGGTAATATGTATAGCTATAAAATATATTAATATAAATTATAGCTATGTCTGTGACGGCCTTAAACATCTGCACATTTTCTAATCTGCGACGACGAAGCATTTGACATTCAGTGACAAATGTCAGTCTTGAAAAAAAAAACGAGCGGGTGAATAGAGGTCTATTAAAAAGTTTACAATCGTGAGAGATTTATTGAGCTTGAAAAGTAAAACCTACTTACTCCTCATCCAATGTGTATAAGGAGAAAATAGAGTTACTTCAACGCTTGAGCGCCTTGTTTAATTATTATCCTTACATAAATGTATTACAAGTAAACGAAATAACGTACTTTGAAGTCGGTTGTTTCAGTTTTTTAAACTATAAAATTATTATAAGAGTGGTGTCAATAGATTCGTCTTAGTCGTGAGAGTGACACTGGGTACATCAAAATTAAAATAAAACAAAATTAAGGATTTTTGGCGGCAAAAAGTAATTTAAAAAAAAATATGTTTTCAAATACATCGAGTGTGAGTGTGATTACGAATATATGTATAACTTATATGTTTTATTGGAGTTTGGAATAGGAAATGCTAATAAATCATATCACACTTCACACTAATAACATAAATGCGAAGTTTGTATTAGTTTGTTACTTCTTCACGGTAAAACATTTGGCACACAGGTAGTTTATAATCTGGGTTAACACATAAGATACTTCTTATCCCGGTATTCCAGCGGGAACGAGTGAAACAGGATTAAACCTATTTCCTACCTCAAAAAAAACACCGACAACTGAGGGGAAGAGGGAGGGGGAAAGCCAAGCCCTGTTAATGAAGATGAGTAACATATAACATATCTTGTAAGGTGTGTACATTAAAGAGTTTATCTATCTATATCACAGAGACAAACGGGAGACAAAGTTTTACCACTAATACTAATCCTTACTAATATAATTAATAAGTATAGTAAAGTAAGTAATAATAGTCATTAGGCTATATTTTTTAATAATAATAATACATCTCTCACAAAAATAAAATAATCGGCCAAGTGCGAGTTGGACTCGCGCACGAAGGGTTCCGTACTATCATCTATAATACTACAAAGTTTAGTTCTGTTTATAAAATAACGAGAAATCAACGAAATTCCAAGTAGTAAATTGCAAACTTATAGGTAGGTTTTCGATACACATCCGGGCAGCATGACGACGCTCGCGCGAATACGCGCGGTTATGGCTTGCTCCGTGATGTTACCTCCCCCGCTACCCGCCCGGCCGTTGCTTAGTAACCGCCTCGCGCTCGCGCCACCACCACACCGCGGCGCGGCGCTCGCACCGCGTTTAGATGCACGGATTATTTTCATTTTGTGAGTTTTTATGTATTAGATTAGGTATTTATTTTTATAGTTAATATATTTCTAAATATTTACTTACAAATATTCAAGTTTCTACCTGTTAATTAAGATCGAGTAAAAATTGCTTAAAAATTACGTTTGTTGAATGGGAGCCCCCCTTTAATATTTACTTTATTGTTATTTAATTATTTATTTTAAAGGTAATATATTTAATTTATTTAATTATTTATTTTAAAGGTAATATTTTTAGTATTTGTTGTCATAGCGGCAACCGAAATACATTATTTGTGAAAATTTCAGCTTTCTAGCTATCACGGTTTATGAGATACAGCCTGGAGACAGACAGACAGACAGACAGCGAAGTCTTAGTAATAGGGTCCCGTTTTTACCCTTTGGGTACGGAACCCTAAAAAAGACGTGTGGCACTCGGAGACTGCCGCAGTAAAGCTATTGCATAGCATTTTTTATCAACTTATGTAATTATATTTATTTTATTTATGCAGTATTCCTAACACCCCCCACTCCGACCGGCACAGTGGTGATACTTTTTAGTTTTTAGTTTTGCCATCTATCGATGAATAGCAGGACTTTTAATGACTTTTTGAAATATCACGCTTGTCTCTTTAGTTCTGCAAATCGCCTCTAGGTGGCATTGGTTGTATCGGCGTTACTGCGTTAGGTTATTTTCGTTACGGAATTTCTGGATTCGGTCTCCACACTCAAGGCCCGCGATAGAAGCTATGCAATAGCTTAAAATATTACTGTCAGCGTTTGTAACTTTACACACACTTTTTCATATTTTTGACGATATCAGAGTATTAATGTGTGAGTCTAATAGTATTTACTTATTTAAGCGTGTTTTCGTGGTCAATTTTAAAGTAAAGAAGTAACAAGTCCAATAATTTAAGAAAACCACGTTTAAATGGCTTGTCAAAGTTAAACGCGAATGTGGGTAAAATTGACTTCCGGTACATTTCGATAGCGGACAAGTATCTATATTAAAAGAAGAACAAAACACCGACTGCTGAAAAGCAGTTTTTGCAGACGATTTCGTTACGCTTGATACGCTGTTAGGTGTACGTATTTTTTGAGAAAGTATGCGTAAAATCGTCGTAAAAGATTATAAATGCGCATTCTTTACAATAATTCTAGTAAAAAAACTTGTATTTTACGAAAAAGTTCGTTGAAGGAAACGAAAAAAACGTATTTTTTTAGTTTAGCGAGAAATTCGTGTAATATGCAAAATTTTCGTATTTGTGAACTCACTGTGTACTTCTATGTCAAAATAGTAATAAATGCGCAGGCGCGAAAATTTTTGTGGTATTTTTATAGTAATATGCTTTATTTCTTGTATAGTGAACTCATAGTACTTCCATGTGAAAAGTGGCCGGGGCCACTGCCGGACCTTCAGATAAATGAATGGGCCGGGGCCACTGCCGGACCTTCAGATAAATGAATGGGCCGGGGCTACTGCCGGACCTTCAGATAAATGAATGAGCCGGGGCCACTGCCGGACCTTCAGATAAATGAATGGGCTGGGGCCACTGCCAGACCTTCAGATAAATGAATGGGCCGGGGCCACTGCCGGACCTTCAGATAAATGAATGGGCCGGGGACACTGCCGGACCTTCAGATAAATGAATGGGCCGGGGCCACTGCCGGACCTTCAGATAAATGCATCGAAATTTTTCGCACGATGCAAATAAACTTGTAATTAATCAGTTAAACGACTAAAACGTAGTTCAATCCGATTATTAAACAGACAAATAGCAATATGGTGGAATTAATGCGATATTGTACGCGAGTAAATGAAACGGCAATTATCCGAAACCGCCGCCGAGACCGGAGCCGCGAGCTCTGTTTGCTCCGCACAACACACAAACACACACATACACAGACTTAATATCTCTACACAATGCGTATTCCGTATTCCATCTGTATACGTATTTGCGGTTATATTAAATGGTATTGGAATTGTATTGCGTCACACAATTTCCAAGAAATTCTGTGCAACGAGTGCAGTTCTACGTGTGCTACGCCATGTACGCAGGTCTAGGAGTGCTATAAAATAATATGTACATACTCGTAGCACTGCAGACCGTTTGCATACTTAAACGTTTTCAAACAAAACAACATTATTCTATAAACATTATATCCAAGCGAGAGCCCATGTAACTCCGTTCTTAAACTAGCTAGTGCAATTAAAAATATTACATCGTCGTAAACTTCACCTGGCGTGTCTCATGTTTGGAGTGCTCAAATACAAGTCGACGAAATACTGGTACGAAAAGTAGTCATGTAAGTGCAATAGTAAGCCTGTTCGTCAATGCTCATTCCAACTGTTTACTGAGCGGTGTGGCTCTGCTGTCTTCCGAGGTAGCTTTCGTTGTGCAGCATCCAAGTGCTGGAATAATATCCCTCCTCCGATACGCAACCTGCAATATAATATAGTATATACCTAGCTTTAGATTCAAATTGAAAAAGTTTCTCTTTGAACATCAAAAAGGCGAAGAGCTACTGAGAAGTGATACAAGCGTTATTACCCAACTGCGAAAGAAGGAGGGTTATGCTTTTCGAGCGTATGTATGTATGTATGTAAACCCCATAGGTTTTGATTCCTCTGTGAGTGTCGAAATGTGCGTTTTTTACGACATATTCGGCTATAACTTTTTTTTTACGAAAACTGAGAAACTGCGAACTATTTTATTTTTCTTTCTGCAGCAAGATACTATGGATTTGCGTATATGGTTTTAATTTCAACTCGATACCTTCACGCATTCCTGAGATAAAGGTCTTGACACCCGGACAGACGGACAACAAAGTGATCCTATAAGGGTCCCTTTTTTTTCCTTTTGAGGTACGGAAACCTAAAAACCACTTACTAGATCTCGTTCAAACCAATTTTCGGTGGAAGTTTGCATGGTAATGTACATCGTATATATTTTTACACTCTTCTATACACTTTTCTATACACTCTTGAAGTTGTTGACGAATACGTCTACCTAGGACAAACGGTCCTAGGTAGACGTATTCGGTATACGGCTAAAACTTTACGAGGGAGGTAAATCGTCGTATCCAACTCGGCTGGGCAGCGTTCGGGAAACTAAAAAGCGTCTTCTTGTCCAATATTCCCCAGTCCCTCAAGTCGAAAGTTTACAACCAGTGTGTGTTACCAGCTGTGATGACATACGGCACTGAAACGTGGTCCCTAACTATGGGCCTTATAAGGAAGCTCAAGGTCACGCAACGAGCTATGGAGAGGGCTATGCTCGGAGTCTCTCTACGAGATCGAATCAGAAATGAAGAGATACGTAGACATACAAAAGTCACCGATTTAGCACAGCGGATTAGCAAGTTGAAGTGGCAGTGGGCAGAGCACATAGCACGTAGAACTGATGGCCGATGGGGCCGAAAGGTTCTCGAGTGGAGACTATGTACTGGCAAGCGCAGCGTAGGAAGACCAGCCACGAGATGGAAAGATGACCTCATACAAGTGGCGGAAAGACGCTGGATGCAAGCCGCTTCCAATCGGTCTTTTTGGAAATCCATGGGAGAGGCCTATGTCCAGCAGTGGACTTCTTATGGCTGAGATGATGGGCAATACGCCTAGCATGTCAATACAAAAAAGTATGTCAAATAATGTAAAAAATACCGTTCGGGTAAGTACTCAGAGTACCAAGTCAATAAACTCAAAGGTTACCGTCAAAATTCAATGAATCTCCAAAAATGCTGAGGGCACAACCGTTAGTTTTCTTCGATAAGAGCAGTATACGATTTATATGCGTCTGAGATACGGTTCTTCAAGTTATTACGAAGATCTGACCTACATTTCGACCTCAACCACACCGTGTGTAATCTCTTTTTACGCCGAATATCCTTTGCGACATCGCTACATTCAAGTACAGGTGCCCAAGAGGTTTTGGCAAGCAATGAGTGAAAAAGAGGTATATCCATCTCTTCAAAGTTCCAGTCACGCGATGTATCTAAGTTACCTGGCTGTAGTCGTATACAGTTGTTATGCAATCGTAAAGTGAGCATCATCTCCAGAGCAGGATGGTACAATACATCGATAGGTACGAAGCCGTAGGCGGCTTCTCGCACACAAACAGGTTGCGCCGCCGTCGCCGTCTCAGAGCACTCCTGCGCCAACACTACGTCCAAAATACCTCCATGAGAATTAAAAATTCCATTAATATCTATGAGATTACAATATGTCAAAAAGTAACAATAATATTTTTTTATTATTTGATGCATTACCAAGAATAAAAAAAATTGTGTCTGAATCAGTTAAAATCTGTATGTGTGTATGTATATGGGTATACATGTATGTATGTTGCTATATAAGCGGCTAGACCGATTTTGATGTGCGGGATGTCGGTAGATTTGTCTTCACTTCGTAAGTGTCATAGATACTTATGCTATATTTTTTGTAAAAATAAAATAATACGTCTCTCGCAAAAATTAAAACTTATAGTTTTTGTAACCTCCTTTATAGCTTTTTTGTAATAGGTACATAAGTGTTTTTGCTAGAATTATTCTAAAGAATGCGCATTTATATTGATTTTACGCATACTTTCTCATAAAAACCGTACACTCAATAGCGTATCAAGCGTATCGAAATGGTAAGTTAGACTGCACTTCTTTTCTGCAGTCAGGTATTTTGTTTTTCTTTTAATACAGGTACTTGTTTATTTCATTATAATATGCTACTAGTAATAAAATTATGCAAAAAATTGTGCTCACGAAGTCTTCTGTTCGTAGAACTACTAGTTTTAAGTAATGTTAATGTTGTTACAAGTAACATAAGTACCGTAAATAATAATCATGGAAAGTTATCTGCAGTATATACTGCAGATCAATATCCAGCACATTATCCGGTCCACCGGATCAGACGCAGGGCTAGTCAAGCGCGCCGTACGTTAGCGGAAACAATAATATTAGGATTACGTAGGAACGGCGGCAGCGGCAGTGGCAGCGCTCCGCGCGCGGAGTTGTTCTCGTGCGGGCGCGGTATCAGCGGCGGCGGCGCACGGGTCGGCGAGCACGCAGCCGCTGCCTGCTCCGCTCCAGATATCTGTGCCAACACTGCCGCCAGATGCTCTTATCTACCTACATGTTTTGTTATCTAATACCTCTTGTGTCTAAATATGATTCTTCGATTTAGTTCACTAGAAATTCACACAGAACTAATCTATTTGGATTCCATGATCAAAACTACACAATAACACAGCTAATTAGAATTGTTATCTTTCACGCAAACATAATATATATAAATAAATCGTCAATAGCGAGCGAAGCAAGCTAAGGTCTCTGGATCAACTATGAAAATTTGCTTTTAAATGTCCGGATGTTTGTCTGAGAAGAAAATGGAATTACAAAAAATGCCCTTCTATTTGTATGGAATACAACCCCTATTTATCACTTTTTTCAAAATTTTACAGCGGAATTTTATAACGAGTTACTGAACACGTTAAACTGCCAAATTTCGATTATATAGTGCTAATAATACTGTCCGAGTAAAATGACTGTGACATACGGACGGACAGTCAGACAGACACGACGAGCACGAGTTCCTCGTAGTAACTTAACATCAGGCGAGTTGGGGCGCAAACATATCTTGTGTAAAATAAATAATTACAGTTTAAAAAACACGCTACAAATTAAGTAAGTATTGTGGTCAAAGTTCATTACAAGACTTTTCTAACAAATCCAAACACAGCTACGATACGATGTTTCATCATGAAGTTCTAGTTCATATCTTCCGGCTCCATCATCAGATCAGTTCGACAGTACCATATTATTGTATTGTCATCAGAACTACATACAGCTGCTAATTTTCATGACGCTACGGTCCTTGGAAGATGGTTAAATTAGTTACCTTAGATTTCATTACATAGTTAGTTACACACAGGTCGACCTAATAAAAGCGTGTTAAAAACAACGGATACAAGTCACCGATATAGCACAGCGGATTAGCAAGTTGAAGTGGCAGTGGGCAGGGCACATAGCACGTAGAACTGATGGCCGATGGGGCCGAAAGGTTCTCGAGTGGAGACCACGTACCTACCGGCAAGCGCAGCGTAGGAAGACCAGCCACGAGATGGACAGATGACCTCATACAAGTGGCGGGAAGACGCTGGATGCAAGCTGCGCGCCAATCGGTATTTTTGGAAATCCATGGGGGAGGCCTATGTCCAGCAGTGGACTTCTTATGGCTGAGATGATGATGATGAAAAACAATGGAACCCTAAAAAAACAAGAAGTAATCTATGAATCAACACATAAACAAATGTAAAATTAATGTAATATGAAACAATAACCTTACAATTTAATTGTTAGTAGATGGACCGCACATTGATAGTATCATAATTTAGACATTTACCCAGTTATATTAAATTAGAGTTTAATAAATAGCTGTAAATTACAAATGAATTGTTATCTACGTGGAGATCAAATACAAGAACAACAATTAGCAGAAGCACCCCGCACGCTTCACTCCGGAGTGCTGCTGATAATTGGAGAGCCTCCACGTCCTCTCACAATACCTTCGTATCGGTGGCATGCCCTAATCCTAGGCGGCCCGGACTGACGCAGCCGGCGGGCGCGCAGCACCACGTATGTGAAATGGATCTTCTGGTTATCGAATTCCCCAGTAACATTTTAATACCGCTAAATCTAATATACTTAGTGTCTGCTGATCTAATCTATCCACTAATCTCACTATTTTTTTGTTTTAACTCCACATAACTGCAATCGCCGCTGTAATAATAAAAAATATTTTTAAATATGTTAAAATTTAGATTCTTTATTACGGGATACTTAAGTAGAATGATTTTGTACTGAAAGTAAATCCATATATAGGGTGCAGTTCCATAAATAAGTGTTTTGTTTTGATATTTAAGTAAATTAACTTTGGTTTTGTGCTTAAAAACGAATGTTGCATGAAACATCTATTTTTTTCTAAGAAGCTGAATGAAGCTCAGCATGTACGATGTTTTTCACATTCGCCTTTTGATCGCCTTATGTGAACATGCCCCCGCCTCGCCCTGCTTCAGTGCTTCCCTCCCCGCCCCCGCGCCTCCCGGCTGGATACAATCGAAACTTTACTCATTAACCTTTGCCATGACTATCTGTCTGAACGGAGGTTTATACAGGTGTAAACAGTTTTATACGCTTCCTGTACAATATCAAAGTTTTCTAATATATCTATTAAGTAGCAGTGGTAGCGAAAACATTTATTTAGGTACACAAAAATTAACATAATGATACACAAATCAAACACTTAATTTTAAATTATTAGATTTTCAAATAACACAGAAACAAGGCAAGGCAAGGCAAGCGCGCTCCATCGTAGACCGTAACTGTCGCTTAACACCAGGTGAGTTGACGGTCAAGCGCAAACCTATCGCCGAATAAAAAAAAAAACTCTAGTTAACAGATTGAGAAAGTTTCCTTTACAATAGAACTCCCGCAACCCGGTACCGGTACCGGCAGCTAGTTCCCGTTAATGTTAATTGCTTTTACAAAGTTACAAACATCATTCCGAGGAAATGCTTTCTTATTATTGTGAGGAGAAAAATGTGCCAATAATGATTACGCAGCAATGTTCACAGCTGCGCCATTACTGTCCGTATAAATCACTAGACGTACAGTCTCCCCCCTCCCCGCGCCCCCGCGCCGCCGCACACCCGCGCCCCGGTCGAGGCTGTCAGCGCGTGAAATAGCCAATTAATAAGTACTACCGCTTATTATTGTTGGCGCTGATCTCTCCGGAAATGTGCTAGATGAACGAGTGCTAAAAAATGTCAAACTCGCGTCAGATCGTCAGATCGCAAGACGGACAGTCAGAAACCTATTCTAACGTTCTGCATTTAAAATTCATTATTGTATGTACAAGTTTGTCCTTCTCCGTAGATATTGAGTTGTACAAACATAGACATAGACAGAAATTTTTTGTGACGAAAATCATACAACACAAAATAAAAATCATACACAAAAATTAAGCTTACCTAAACTAAATAAAATTAAACAAGTAAGTATCAATGTTAAAAGAAAAACAAAATACCCGACTGCAGAAAAGAGGTTTTTGCAGCCTAACATACGATTTTTTTACACTTAATACGCTGTTGAGTGTTCGTCTATTCTGCAGTCGGGTATTTTGTTTTTCTTTTAACATTGATACTTGTTGTTAGTTCTGGTTTTATAAAATGAGGAAACGAGTTAGATAAACATTGTAAAGACTCGCATAAATCTTAGTTTATGTTATGTGTGTAAAACCATTCGCCGGATACGATTGGTATTTTCTTGAGAAATTAATTAGAGTTCGTCGAGCGGGCGCTCGGGAGCCCCGGCTGAGCAGCAATCACGTGAGTAATTAGCCCGCCCCGGGACGTGCCTCGCATGCAATATCTTCATTCTCGGCTATGCATCCACTGATCCCGGCCGTGCGATTATAAACCTTATGTTCGACGCGCTACGGACGGTTGAACCAGACCGGCTACGGAGGGATGCGAGCTCGGTGGTCATCCATCGTTAGTGATATTGGTTTTACCGACTCTCTGATACTCGAAGTAAAACAAATAAAGCGACCGCTTTTACTAACGTTAAATCGATGCCGAGCTCTCAGGAACGGACCTGCTTCCCTTCTTTTTTAGGGTTCCGTACCTCAAAAGAAAAAAACGGAACCCTTTATAGGATCACTTTGTTGTCCGTCTGTCTGTCTGTCCGGGTGTCAAGACCTGTATCTCGGAAACGCGTAAAGGTATCGTGTTGAAATTAAAACCATATACGCAAATCTATTGTCTCTTCCATTTTGTCTTTGATTTTTCGTAATAAACAAGTGATTTTACTAGATTTTTTCTAAAGAATGCGCAATAATCTTTTACAGCGATTATACGCATACTTTCTCACAAAAAACGTACACTCAACAGCGTATTAAGCGTAAAGAAATCGTAAGTTGGGCTGCAAAAACCTCTTTTCTGCAGTCGGGTATTTTGTTTTTCTTTTAACATTGATACTTGTTTATATTTGTGAGAGATGTATGATTTTTATTACAAAAAAATATAGCTTATGACACTCAGCAAGTGAAAACGAATCTAACGACACCTCTCACATCAAAATTGGTCAAGCCCTTTAGGCTTTAGGCGATCATATAGAAACATACAGATATACATACATACCCATACATACATACACTCGAAAAATCCCCCCCCCCCCTACTTCTCCCTGCCTTCTCCCCTCTCCTTACCTTAAAACACAATTATAATGGAACAGTTGTCGGTGATTTTTTTGAGGTAGAAAATAGGTTTAATCCTGTTTTACCCGTTCCTGTCGGAATCCCGGGATAAAAAGTATTTTATGTGTTAATCCAGATTATAAACTAGCTGTGTGCCAAATTTCAGCCAAACCCGTCAAGCCGTTTTACCGTGAAGAAGTAACAAACTGACACAAACTTCGCATTTATTTTATGAGTGTGAACTGTGATGTGATTTATTAGCATTTACTAACTACTCCAAACTCCAATAAAACATACAAGTTATATATATATTCGCAATCACCGTTAAAAATTCTTTATTTTGATACCACACTCGATGTATTTTGAAAACAATTTTTTTTTTGAGAATACTTTTTTTTACTTTTTCCGTTCAATCGCACCAAGCGTTTCCGATCCAATTTCTTGGTGAGAACGGCAGAGGTGTGGAATGCTCTTCCAGAGTCAGTATTCCCTATGAAATACAACCCGGGGTTGTTTAAGAAAAAAGTGAATAGGTATCTCCTAGGCAGGCGTGCTACATCTTCGACCTCATCATCGCTTCCCATCAGGTGAGATTGTGGTCAAACGCAGGCCTAGTTTGTTATAAAAAACAAAAAAAAAAGTTTTTTTTTTAATTTTGATGTACCCAGTGTCACTCTCACGACTAAGACGAATCTATTGACATCACTCACATAAAAATACGACAAGCCGTTTAGGCTCTAGGGCGTGCCAAAGAAATATACATACATATATACACCCGAAAAACATAACCCTCCTGCTTTCGCAGTCGGGTAAAAACATAACCCTCCTTCTTTCGCAGTCGGGTAAAAATAGTACCTACTTCAATAGATCTACCGATATAATAATGTTCTTAGTAAGCGAATATTGTTAGAAACCGGCGCCCAAATAAGGTTAAGTACTAAGTAATTCTAATTATTAACACATTCTTCGCCCCCTGCAGACCCTTCACTTCACTTCACTTCACTTCACTTCACTTCACTTCATCTGGGAATCAAAACTTTTTAGGCGTTCACTTGGACGTGGCTGTGTATTTTGTCTTGAGTTTTGAGTCCCGTATCCCGAGTCTTGAGTCCTGATTCCTGATCTCGAGTCTTGCGTCTTAAGTCTTGTTTCGTCTACTTTCCTTATATGTATTTGAAAAGCAGAGCGTGTACCCCGGGTAAAAACCTATTTAGGCAATCCTCGTGTCTTAGTAACCTATTTAAGGTTAGTATCGACCCTTGTGTAACATCTACTGTTATAAGTTCAGCAATATTTTCGCTTTCGAACTATATTTAATATCGTTGTGAGGTTCAGCATGAACTTAGATATCAGTGGTCACGAGTCACTGAGCACAGAGTTAGAGCCTTGCTCACTGGAGTGTGGCTAGTCTAGTATCCGCTACGGGCGTTACATTCACAACACCTACTGTTCCTGATCTTAGACTGTGCTATTTATACTGGTAATACAGTACAGGTTAGTGCGTTTGACTCGCTTACATTATATAATATATATTATATGTCATTCGAAAACACACAGCGTTGAGGTGAAGAAAGCTGTTGAAAATTCGTCTTAAATTGCTTAGTTCTACGTTAACTCACCCAATAAGTTTATGGTTCTTTATACTTATCACTGTCAATGTCAGCAGCCAGCATCTGTCAAGAATGAGATTTGACGCTTCTCCATTAGCGTTGAATTCGTCAAACATATTGGTTATTAAAATTAACAAAAAGTATAAATTATGTGATAAAACATAAAGTTCATATCAGGTGACATTAGTTGCTAGTTGTTTATATGTAAAACACACAGTGTAAGCGGAAACGGCCTGTAATTTAAAGATGTTCAAAGCGGATTGTACCGGCGTTCGGCCGATGTCTATTCGGGTTGGTTTTTCCGCAAGGAAACAAACCTCGAGACGGAAAGGTAACTAAAAGATCATTTAGCTTCAGTGAATGAAGATGGCAGAGCCTCGTTTTCCAGTAACCAGCGTCGTTAGCGCCGTCAGAGGTTTCGACAATTTTGATTTTTTTTTGACATGCGAAAAGATGTCTTAGTTCAAATCTGTGCAGGTGAGCTATGAATTTATCGTTATACTTACATTAATGCAATGCAAACAAATCAGCAGGAAATTAATTCCTTCAGTTTAATGTCCAATAACAATGTTTCATGTACTTACTTTCTTTCGGCGATCTTTGTACAAAATATGCCGAGAGAATCATTGTTGTGATAACTACTTATCAAAGATCGGTTATCTACAAATTTTCGATTACTCTTATTGGTAGTAATTTGTTAAGAAATACATACAGAGATCAGATACTGTATATGTATATGTAATACAATGTATCAGAATGTCTTATTCTGTTTATATTAAAGTTAACAAAGCGTTGAAAAAAGATGACAGAGATCAATTTAAAACAAAAGTACATAGTGTAAACACCGTTTATTTGGAGTTGATATACATATTAGATCTATTGGATGTAATCTTGTTTCTCTCTTTCAGCCCTAAAAGTTTAATCTTAAAGAGTGTTGTGGAAGGAGGACCTCGGAGGTCTGAATTCATATATGCATATATATTCTCAGTCAATCTTCCTCCATTACAAAATCATGATGGAAAAAAGATAGTGTAAATTGACATTTATCACATTTATCAGACACACTCCCATTTGTCATTCAGTATGTACCATATAGTAGTGTGTACCATAATAAATTACTATACTGGATTATGATATAATTGATAATATAAGACATTATTATGAAGTTATTTAATGTCTAAACAAGGCTTTGGCCTATCATTAGTTTTTAGTGGTATACCTATGTCTCATTATCAAAGTGGATCACATTCAATCAGATTCACTGGTGTAATTGTTTATTCAGAAGTCCTTTCTGTAAACTATAGCTACTAATGCTATTCATTTTATGAGAAACGGATCGCGGAGATCCTACAAAGATATTTACCACTTTATCTAATTGAGGCACGGAGACCTACTAATATGACATATATTATTGTTACATACTATAGCTACTAATGCTATTCATTTTATGAGAAACGGATCGCGGAGATCCTACAAAGATATTTACCACTTTTATCTAATTGAGGCACGGAGACCTACTAATATGAAATCTATTATTTTTACATACTATAGCTACTAATGCTATTCATTTTATGAGAAACGGATCGCGGAGATCCTACAAAGATATTTACTACTGTATCAGAATGGATTACAGAGATCCACTAAGATTACATCTATTATTATAAATAATTGGGTTGCAGAGATCTCTCAAAGAAGTCTGTCATTGTATCAGAGTCGAGACTAACATATAATACTTATGTATCAGACAGTCAGGGCCGTCGCCAGCCCACGGCTGGTACAGGTACAATTGCACAGACTTAGGACTTTGGTTGCTTTGCAGTTGGCTACATTTTTTAAATCTCTAGCCCCCCCTTGGCAACGCCCTTGCAGACAGTTATACTACCATGTCATGTAGCGAAACACAGTATCTCAAGTTACAAAGTATGTCTCAATGGTTTTTTCTGTTGATTTCTTACATTTTTTGTGATATATATCATCAATACAAGTCAACATAATTAAGACTGAAATACATAAAATATCCAACATAATCTTTATTCTTATTTTTAGGGCTCAAAATGTCAGACTGCCCATATTCAACTTACTTTCTAAGTAAAACTTTTATTATAGTTTTGTTAGATACAGTGTTTCGCCATTAAATGGTGTTTTGTCTCTCATGTTGCGGAAACACAGAAAGAAAACATTGAGTTGACATATAAATTACCAAAGCTTGTTTTTGAATTCAACTCAGGAGCTTGTCCTACCCTAATACACAATAAAAATACCTTATAATTATATTTATGCAATGCAATGCAGTTGCAATGGTTGTTGCAATTTGAAAATCATGCAGTCTTCTCCACTGTCAGGAGGCATTGACCATTAAAAACAAATTAAAATCAATATTTAACCCCTACCCTTATATTTTTGAATAACAATTAAGGGGGGGGGGGGGGGGGTACAAAATTATAGTGTAATATCACATTTCTTGTGAGGCTGACAAGCCCAAAGAGGTGATACCTATATGATGTGTTCATTTGTTCACAAACACACTTAGTCAGCGGATGACATTCAATAATCATTCTCAGCCTGTTATCGCCCACTGATGAGCGTAGCCCTCTTCTTGTATACCACTCATTTCACTCTGTGCCAACATTCAATAAATACTCACCTAATACCGTCAAGCAGAAACCGTCAGGTTGTTGTATACCTCAGTGATAAGAGATACATTATCTCTAAAAAAAAAAAAAAAAAAAAAATATATCCAGACCTTAGAGAGCATTAACACTTAAGAAGCCACTTACCTTGCGGAAAGGTTTGAAAGGCATTGCAGATCACCTATCACTGTCACGGGGTCGCAAAATGTCGAAAGTGGCACCATGAGCAGTTACACTGAACTCTTCACCACCACCTGCCTCACGGAGAGGTTCTTTGAAGATGGCAGATTACCTATACACTATTAAAGGGTTTTAAAGTATCGAAGGTGGCACCTTCTACCCCAAGCCGCGGAGGCAAGATTAAAAAGATGGGGCATCCCAGATTAAATAAACCTAGACAGAGTGGTTCTACCCCAAGCCGCGGAGGCAAGATTAAAAAGATGGGGCATCCCAGATTAAATAAACCTAGACAGAGTGAGTGAGTGTTCAAGAGCCATGGCCATCATGTCAAACTATATTAGGTATATAGTCAATTTTTATCTGAGCTGGGCATTTTCCCCACCAGATCTGTTACCTTAATTCCTGACCGTCATTTGAACAAGGCATGAGGATTATACATTCGGATTGTATCAATGTGAACTAAATGTTTTTTGGTTGTCATGCCTAAAAACAAAAGTTATAGTGGAGTCTATACCCATTCTTAGGGAAAGTTCTCATACATCAGAAGAGAGATAAGTGCTCTTCTCAAATTAAAAAATTGTTCATACTTTTGTAAAAAAAAAAAAAAAAAAAAAAAAAGTCTAGCCAGATCACTCAAAGTTCTGTAGACTTGCAAAACTTGCTGAAAAGTAGCTGGCAATCATCTACCTAGCCCCTTACAATGCTCCAACTAGGTGATAATATTTATAATTATGAGTATTTCTAAATTTAGAATCTATAAAATTAATTCTAAGATGGTCAGATTTAATATGACCTGAGAGACTGCTAGGGGCCAGATTCTTGCAAACTAACCGTGCAAGATATGCTAGAGCATAAAACAGTACTTTTACTGTAAATTATCTGTATCAATTTACTGTACTGCATCAGGAGGAACGGCAAGGAAGTTGGTCATTCTTTAGGTTCAAAATACCAATCCTGAAGCACAATGTTGCTAATATGGCACACAAAAGATCTAAAAAAAAAAAAATATTGAAACTCATTGTTCAATTTCTATACAGTATTCTAAACAGCTTTAATACTTTTTTGCCCATTTACATTCAAGATCAAAAGATTGTTCCAAGTTTGGTTTCAAAGACAGATTCAATCACTTACATACAGTCAGGTTGGATGTAGCGGAAACGTCCTACACATCACATCTGTCGTTAACATTTTAGAGACTCATTAAAAGTCAGGAAATACCTAATAGAAGTTATACCTAATAGTTATTAAATATGTATCTGTTTTTTCTATCAGAGTAATGTTTGGATACATGTATAGGATGGGATGCAAGTATAGATATCCCATCAGACTACTGATATCATATCAAGTCTGCTGTAGCCTCAAGAGGCTGATAGAACTGTAGATATTTTTCTTAGCAGAGTATAACTATCTCATCCTAATTACGGTATTGTGTATTACATAAACTTTTTGTCTGTAATACTGTAACCCCAATAAAAATAATAGTAATAAAGTTCATTTGATTTATTAAAAGTGTTTGTAAAAAGTGTTGTAATAGAAATTAATAATTGATTATTGTTTCTTTACATGTCTCAAGAGATTATTCATCATTAGCGTTGTCTGTCACCAGCAGATAACAAACAGGTCTTCACCTCAACGCTGTGTGTTTTCGAATGACATATAATATTACTGTTTTGCACTCCAACAAAACAGGTATTATATGTTGGAGAAAACACACAGCGTTGCAGCAATGCTCTTGCTGGTGTGTTGAAGACTTAATGGAGAAGCGTCAAATCTCATTCTTGACAGATGCTGGCTGCTGACATTGACAGTGATAAGTATAAAGAACCATAAACTTATTGGGTGAGTTAACGTAGAACTAAGCAATTTAAGACGAATTTTCAACAGCTTTCTTCACCTCAACGCTGTGTGTTTTCTCCAACATATAATACCTGTTTTGTTGGAGTGCAAAACAGTAATATTATTGTGCTCAATATTCGTCGATATAAAACTTTAAATAAGCAATATCCAACGGTTTTTATTAATCGAGTTACAGATCAGTTCCTACGGCTGCAGTTATACACTTTGGAAAGTGAAGGCTACGACATGTTGTAACTATAATAAAACTGTTAATAATTTACAGCCAACATTAAGCAAACGGATCCCTGACTGAAATAGTTTTCTTTTCCGCGACATGACCACAGACCCCACACGCATCAACAGACGGATGAAGATGTTGAAATTAGGGTTCATTTTTCAGTACGGATTCCAACGCTTCAAACCCTACGCGTGCTACCCTACGCTACCGGCTTTAATACGCACCATAAAACTCATTCCACGTTACTTTATAATCCAAATACGTTCAAATCACATAATGTGCCAAAACAAAGCGCTACGCCATTAGTAAAACAACAGCGTCCCATCTTCATACACATATACACGTTGTATGTGTGTATCGCACACAATCTGCCGCGTGTGGTAGCACCTATAGGCGCGTGGTAGACGAGGAGCCGTCATTATCTGTCTTATGTTCACGGAGTCACACAAAAGAAACCCATTAGCACACAACAAGCACATTAACACAATTGTGTATTATCTGAAGCTCGCAGCGACGCAGGAGGCGGACTCCTCTGCTGACACGCAAGTACTCGACTGCTGGAATAAGGCCGGATTCACACTGAATTTGTAACAACCGTGCATCTACCTCACCTGTCATATCTACTTAGTAGTTTGCTTCATTTTATACAAATAACTACTACGAACTATCAGTATTTTTAGGGTTCCGTACCTCAAAAGGAAAAAACGAAACCCTTATAGGATCATTTTGTTGTCCGTCCGTCCGTCTGTCGAGATCTGTATCTCGGGAACACGTAGAGGTATCGAGTGGAAATTAAAACCATATACGCAGATCCATAGTCTCTTGAGATCTTGAAAGAGAGAAAAGTCAAACTTCTCAGATTACATAAAAAATGTTATACAGCTGAATATGTCGCAAAAAAACGCATATTTCGACACTCACAAGGGAATCAAAACCTATGGTGTACTTCCCGTTGACTTATAACTGTGATTGGCAAGAAGCATTGTCCTATGAAAACACATGAACACACACACACATAAAGGAACAAATCCAAAAACTGTAATTTTTTTGGGTTCCGTACCCAAAGGGTAAAACGGGACCCTATTACTAAGACTCCGCTGTTTATCTGTCTGCCTGTCTGTTCGTCAGTCTGTCACCGTCTGTATCTCATGAACCGTGATAGTTAGACAGTTGAAATTTTCACAAATGATGTATTCTGTTGCCGCTATAACAACAAATACTAAAAACAGAATAAAAATGCTTAATTTGTTTGAAAATCTAATTATAAATTAATTTGCAAACAAAATGCCACAATCAACGAAAGAAACCTTAAGTACTTAGGAGAATTTTCAGTAATTTTGCTATTGTCTTACAGAAAAAATCCATATTGAATAGCCATATCCGTATCCGTTCCGTATTGAATAACCATATCCGTATCCGTTCCGTATTGAATAACCATATCCGTATCCGTATCCGTTCCGTATTGATGTTAGCTAACACCGACCCTTGAATATTTTTCATTTTGTGAGAGTGTAGCAATTACCGGCATAACGCACCCAACGGCTGTCTTCATAGCGGCTGCTACAACACGGGAACAAGGCAGCGTTAGAGCGGCGCGGCGCTCTGACGTCACGTAGCGGCGCTCTCCGCAGGCGCGAGTTACGCCGCCGCCGCCGCCGCCGCACCGCCGCACCGCGCGCCCGTGAGACGCCGGCTAATGTTTTGGTAACGTATATATGTAAGTCACAATAGATCCGCAAAGGTCGCTTACTTCGAAAAAGTATACACATTTTGCTATGTAACCATATGCGCGAGTTTAATGCAATTCTAGAGTCAGTTGATTAAATTATGAATGATATTAATTAAACATTCTAGATACGTTTGTGTTCCACTCGTAATTATATTTTTTTATGATTAAGCAGAATTAAACTTTGTTTCATAGTTTTGTTTACTGTTTTTGTGTATATTAATATTCGTCATAGCTGCAGTGTCTCTGTTTTTCTCAAAATAAATGTTTCTTTCTTTTTAACCGACTTCCAAAAAGAAGCAAGTTCTCAATTCGACTGTAGATATGTTTTTTTTGTATGTTTATTCAGCGATCACTCCGCCAATTAAGACTTGTTTTGATAAGGCCTCATTTACGGAGACGCGGGACGTCGCGCGTCGCGTTGTGCGGCGCGGCCCGCATTGAATTCAAACGTATGGCGTTGTATGAGTGCGTTTACGGAGAAGCGATTTTACACATATTTGTTTGAAATGAAGCGTTTTTTGTGGCGGAGCCCGCGGCTGGCACCGCATCGTCGCACGCGGCGTGCACCGCCACGGCGCACGTAGCGTCAATTCTCGATGAAGCGATGCCCGCGGCGGAAACTAGTTAAACTAAAACTAGTCGGAGTCGGTATCGGTTTGAACCCCGCCCCGCGTGCGCCGCGTGCTTCCCTACACGCGTAGGATTCGCCGCGGGCACAGCGGCGGGCACCGCCACGCGTCCCGTCTCGCGTCTCTATAAACAAGATCGAATATTGCTATATGTTTGTGTTTACGCGTGCGATGTAGCGTGCCGCTGCACGCGCCGCCGCTCCGTAAACAGAAAAAACGTCTGACGCGCCGCGAGACGCCACGCCACACGCGACGCGCGACGCCCCGCGTCTACGTAAATGAGGCCTAATTCATTTTTGTTTGGTAGGTCAGAGGTGTTACCATATAACATATAAATTTAATCAAAATCGATTCTGTACTTTGATTTTTATAAAATTTAAACGAATTGAAGTCGTTTTTTTTAAAGTTTTTTTTAAACTATAATTATTTAAATGTTGTAAATGAGTATCCAGCTTCTTCGTTCATTTCTCTTTTTTCTTATGAAGGCAGTAACACGGTTGTTAGTTAAAAATACTTACTAAAAGCACAAAATAAAACGTGTAAAGTGTAACTAGTTCAGGCATATAAAGAGAACTAGTTCTCGGAGTTTCGCTTATACACCAAAGGAGAGGTTTTCAAAGAGCTTTCAGCAAAAACAGCGTACGGTTCGCGGCGTGTTCCTAACACCGAGACAGAGGTGCTTGAACCTAAAATACAACCTTCATATTATGAAGAACACGGCTTACCTTCTCATTACGGAGTAAAATTTCGTTCACAGAATTAATTTAGTATAACAACTACGAAAGAAAATTAAGATAATTAAAGAGTTAAATTTTCTGACAAGACTTAAGTAGATATTATTATGCCCTGAAATAATTTCGCTAAAATAATTCAGTTTACTTTCAAAATGTAGGTTAAAGATTGTTTCTTTCTGTGCTGTAGACATCGTACAAGTTGTGATGGTCTCGGGTGGTACAGCTGGAGTCGCTTCAATAAAACAGAAGTTCGACTTTTATCGCCGGAAACTTATCCCAGCGAACGAAGACTTCTACTTTGAAACTGTCCGCCTCCCGAAAGAATATTAAAAACAAAAACAGTCCGCCGAAAACGTAAAAATGTAGTATCTTTATTATTTTGAAATGCTTACTGTACTCGTAATACGGAGGAATCCCATTTATACTTTTACCTTTTATTACTTTCTACCTACAACATGTTCGGTGTGTAGGTGCGTATATACAGTATATAGGTATACTGTGGGTAGGGCGCGGGACGACCCACCCTGCTATCATTACACCGTCTCAAAACAAAAGGGGAATTCGGCTGAAGAGATTTAATTATCTCGATTTGTTGTAGCGAGAACAATCTCTTAACTGTCAGCGGAGCGACGCGGACGTGTTGACGCGTCACGCTATATGCAAGGCATCGGTGTTCTCAGCACAACAGGCTATATCTCGGGCACGTCCATACCAGGAACAAGCTCCTGAGACAATGCCCCCGAGTACTACACGTAAACGATACTTATTACATAACAAAGAACCAATTATTCCGTCTTAGGTACACAATGTACGTGTGTGGCTGTGAGATGGTATTATACATAGACATAGACATAATTTTATTGTAACAAAAACATACAGAAAATAAAAAATCATACACACAAAATAGGTCACAAAATTATGTTTTTGTCACAATCCGGCCCCAGCTCAGCATAATGCTAGTTGTAAACAACCAGCGCTGGTCTTCCGCTGGAACCGGTAGGCGACGCCACACATTAGAAAACACTTAAAAATAACACTTATTACGTATTCAACATATCATACTTGTTACGTATAGATAAGCTTAATAAACATACATATACAATTAAACACAAAAGTATTTGTTCAACAATATCTTTAAATATTTAAAACCAAAAATGTAAGAAAAAACAATAAATGAATGACAGCGCAGTTGTCATACCGTGCAACTGACAATGACGTCCAATGACATGATGACACTGACTGACATTCGCAACAAACAGATAAATATTTTACAAAACAATTTTGAAGTTAAGATTAATTTAAAATACAAATGGAGAAGAAAAAACAGTAATATAATTTGTGAGACTACATCATAGTGCAGTAAAAAGAATAAACTGCCCCTGTACTACAAAAAAATAATAATAATAACGGAACTGAAGCTCCAAAAGATTATTACTACCGATAACCGTTCTAAGACCGTAGGTAAGTTTAACCAATACTCAATAATAAAATTAAATAGCGCTTGTGTCACTTCTAAGTAGCTCTTCGCTTTTTTGGTGATCAAAGAGAAACTTTTTCAATTTTAACCTAAAACTTTTTACATACGGTACATGAATATACGAGTGTCACCGGTCCGCGTACAGCGCGCGGTAGAGGGGTGTGCTGTACGTGTATGCTGTACTTAAAGTGTAAGTACGTGCACGGAGCATGTTACAGCAGCATTATTACTATTCTTAGCGAAGTCTCTCCCGGTTTAATCTATCCAGCTCTGACTAGACTAAGCCGAGACACACACCGTGTAGTATATGTAACAAAGCTGGCATTATTACTCTTCTACGTCGTAGAGAGCCCGGCGAAAACTAATCTAGGCGAGGTTCATCTTTAACAATATCGTTTCCCTTTTATGTCCGTGATGGTGTCATAATAAAAAAAGTTTTTCAATCACTGAAGTAGAACGAGCGGCCCGGCCGGTTTGTCGTCGTTATAGAGGCGATAAGCGGCGGAACTCTCGGTGCTTCATATTAGCGGCGTCGTGTTAATAAATAACGGGAAACTATCTCGTTCTCCGCCACTTAGAGAACTTGTTTAATCTGTTTAGTAAGTTATTTAATCTGTGCATCTACCGAGGGATATCAAAGTTTTAAATTGAGAACTCGCTAGTAGCCCCCGCGACCGCAGCCGCCCTCACTCGCGTCCGCCCGCGGCACGGCTCGGCGCGGCTCGGCGCGGCTCGGCGCGGCTCGGCGCGGCTCGGCGCGGCGCGGTCTCCGCTCCACTAAGAACCTATTACGTCTTTTTGCAACACTCTCAATACCTCCTTTGTCTCGAAACTCCTTTCATTTCAGGTAAACGTCAGCTTAGATTTAATTTCTCGCTTTTAATTTTGGCTTTGCCGAAGTTTTTAATATGTAAAGTTGAATAATGAATCACGTCTGAAAGAATATTATTATGCCATTGTAACGACATCGATACATCCGTGCGTATCTATGCTATACAGTGATCAAATCATTTTCCCTGTAAGAGATATATCCAGCAAATGTTACAATGTGGATCAGTAAATCAACCCAAGCACAGCTGTGCTTGGGATAGTGACGATATACAGCTGTATATCCTCATTATTTCAAGCAATAAACAAAACTTTCAATCTAAGTCACAAACTTAGTTCAGTTTAGAGATGATTCAAGTATAATTATCGTTGTTTTAGCGCGTCCTCGCTATAATCCGTCGCTGCTCGTTGTACTCATGAGTACAAGTGGTGTGCGCGCGTGCGCAGGCGCCGACTCTGTATTGTATAGTGGGATGTCCACGTAACTTAGCTATCCAATGACTGAAGAAAAGTTCCATGAAATAAAATAAGAAGCGAAGAGCCGAACCAAGTTCCGAACAACTTGTAAACTCGATAAGTAAGATAAGTAGCGTGACTTGCTTTGATTCGCCTCATCTGGTTAACTTCTGTTTAGAGCGGTTAAGGCAGCGAATACCGTTAACATAGTTACTAAGTACCAATTGTCTGTATTGAGAATAGCATTCGAGCGAAAAATTTAGGTATATAAATAGAAAATGATATTACTGTAATCAATGGTATCTATTACTCGTAGTACAGTGTGGTAGTGGTTTCCGTTACTTCTTCAGTTGAAGTCCTAATTACAATTCTGTCGTACATTTTATATCACTAGATTTATTGCATTTACTAAAACATATAAAAATCTAAGATCTAAGAAAAACTGCCGCAGGAAACTGTTTAATTGACCTGTTCAATGAGAGCCGTGGTTAATAACATAATTATAGTTTAAGAAACTCGAACACGCGACTTCAAAATACGCAATTCGTTTACTTGGATGACTTTTTTCATTTATTAGGGTTCCGTACCTCAATAAGAAAAAACGAAACCCTTTCACTTTGTTGTCCGTCTGTCCATCTGTCCATCTGTCCGTCTGTCCGCCTGTACGTCTGTCCGTCTGTCCGTCCGTCCGGGTGTCAAGACCTTTATCTCGGGAACGTGTGAAGGTATCGAGTTAAAATTAAAACCATATACGCAGATCCATAGTATCTTGCTGCAGAAAGAAAAATAAAATTTCTCAGTTTTCGTAAAAAAAAGTTACAGCCGAATATGTCGTAAAAAACGCACATGTCGACACTCACAGAGGAATCAAAACTTAAGGGGTACTTTCTGTTGACCTAAAACTCTGAAATTTGGCGAGAAGCATTGTGTTAGAGTAATGTCCAGTTTTCGGATTTTTTCCTATATGTGTATATAGGAAAAAATCCGAAAACTGGACATTTTTAATGTAATCACAAAAAAATAGTGTCTCTATGCAAGGAATGAGGGCCCAAATCTTAAAGTGAATTAACCGTATCATAGAATAGAATAGAATAGAATAACTTTATTGTACATCCATACAGAGTAATTTAAATATAGATAATAATCGGAGTTGAAAATACAACGGCGACCTTATCGCATAGAGCGATTTCTTCCAGGCAACCTTAGGGTGTATAGGAAACAGGCAATTTGAGAAGGAGGTTGTGGTGTACAGTACATATTAAATAACATAATTGTGTCATAGATACTTATACAAAACATAAAATATATAAATACATAAATACTTAACAATATAAAATATATACAGATATATATGTATGTAACATAAATATAATATTATATATACATAATTATATAAATACATATAGATACAGTCTTAGCAAGAGGAGAGATAATGTTCATGGACGAGGTTCTTAAATATATGAAGAGATTTTGCCTGTCTGATAGAGACTGGCAGCGCGTTCCACAGCAAGACAGCCTGCACGGTAAAAGATTTACTGTAGGAAAGGTTGGAATGGGAAGGTGTTTTGATCGCCAGCTTGGAGGCACGGGACGAGCGTAAAGGAATGGAGTGACCTTGAAGAAACTCAAAACGCTCTTTCAAGTAGGAAGGGGTGCAAGGATTAAATAGGATTTTATAAAGGAAGTAGAGGATATGAGAGTTACGGCGAAGGCGGATGGATAACCATTTGAGCTTTCGACGAAATTCAGAGATGTGGTCAAATTTGCGTAAGCCAAATACGAACCTAATGCAGAAATTTTGTAAACTTTCAAGTTTGTCTAATTGCTCTTCGGCTAAATCCAGATAACAGGCGTCGGCATAGTCCAGTATAGGGAACAATAGAGATTTTACAAGCGCAGTTTTGGTAGTAATTGGTAGGAAATTACGCAATCTTCTGAGCGAAGCAGCAGATCCATAAATTTTGCGACTGACTTGGGCTAGTTGAGAATTCCAAGAAAATTTACTATCTATGTAGATGCCTAAATTTTTAACAGTTTCACTGAAAGGAATAGGGATTCCATCAAAAATCACTTGGGGTAGCCGAGACCAGTCAATTTTGGATACCATACGGGAACTTCCTATAATAATTGTCTGTGTCTTAGCTGGATTTACTGTGAGACCATATGATATACTCCAGTCCCGTATCCGCCGAAGATCTGAATTTGTCGATACAATCGCTTCATGCAATAGCCCTAAAGGAGCACTAGCATGTATTTGTAAGTCATCTGCATAGAGGTGATAGGAAGAAGTTAAGTACTGAGAGATTGAATTTATAAAAATTGCAAAAAGAAGGGGAGATAAAACGCCGCCCTGCGGCACACCGGCAGTGATATTGCACCATGAGGAGTACAAATCATCAATACGAATGCGCTGCCGGCGCCCAAACAGGTAACTACGAAACCAGTCAATTGCCGTTGGAGATATGTTAAGAGAGCGATGGAGTGCCAACAGGACATCGAAATCAACACTGTTAAAGGCATTGCTGAAATCCAGCAGCGATAACACAGTCAAGTGACAATGGCCAATACCATCCCTAATGTCATCAGTGATTTTGGTTAGAGCCGTAACAGTGCTATGACCAGGACGAAAGCCAGATTGGAAAGGATTGAGAAGACCATTTTTATTTAAAAAGGTTGACAACTGCTGATGAACCAGCCGTTCTAAAACTTTAGAAAGGAAGGGGAGAATTGAGATCGGACGGAAATCGGAGAAGGAATCAGGATTAGGTTTTTTGGGAAGTGGCGTGACTTGGGCTTCTTTCCATATTGCAGGAAATGTGCCTGAGGAAATTGAGAAATTGAGAAGATATTGGATGACAGGAATAATTTCATCAAGGATAGGCATGATCATCTTACGGCTTATGTTATCGCTGCCGACTGCATTTGAAGTGATCGACTGTATGCTCTTCTTAACATCACAAGCGGAAAATTGACTAAATATAAACGAGTCATGGTCAGGGAGATTGGTAGTCAAAAGAAATTTTAACGTAGCAGCCTTAACTGGTCCATCAAAATTGGTGAACGAGGAGAAATGCTGGTTTAACAAATTAAGGTCAAAATTTTTGGGGATATTATCTTGACGAGATTTACCAACCCCTAATGACCTGAGAAACTTCCAGACTTTAGCTGGGTCTTCGTTCATGTGGAGTATCATATGAAAAAGCCTCATTAGCATAAGCTAAAACAGGTTTTTAACACATTCTTCGCCCCCTGCAGACCCTTCACTTCAGCTGGGAACCAAAACTTTTTAGGTGAATTTTGATTAAGTACAGAGTTGCCGCGCAAAGCAACGTTGACTGCCTCAAACGCCAGCGGTTTACTGACTACTACAAAATGAACGGGACGCTCGTTCGGATTCGAGTGGGAGGCGCCGCTACTATAGCCCCGCTCCACTCGGATCCGAGTGGCGAGCAAGGAATGTGTTCAATATTTTTACGATGTATATTTTTCGGTTTATGAAGAAAAATATAAAAAAAATATACGATTTCCCCTCGGTGGGCGAGTCTGACTCGCACTTGTTCGGTTTTTTTATTGTGACGATAGATGTATAGTTATTATTACAAAAAATATTAACTATGCTATGACATTCAGGGAGTGAAGACGAATTTATCGACACCTCACCCATCAAAATCGGTCAAACCGTTTAGGTTGTAGGCTGTCTTATAGAAACATACATACATACACATCCACATTTATGCCCACATACATACTACATACAAACATACATACACTCGAAAAACATAACCCTCCTTCTTACGCAGTCGGGTAAAAAACATTATGTAATTGGCGGAGAAACCGCGTAACAAACATACAAAAAAAACAACAGTCGAATTGAGAACCTTCTCCTCTTTGGCAGTCGGAAAAAAGTCATCAGCTCTTGTGTAAGGAACGCAATCCCTAATGTTATCTTTAGTTACAATAAAATATGTAGCGGTTAGTACCTGCTATAGTTTTATGTACTCTAGATATAAAATGATCATGAAATGAACACAACAATAATTATAAAATAATTAATGTATATGTCACCAACCCTTAATTGGTGATCCATTATTTCAGTACATATTTGCAGTTGATCTTTTAAAACTTCGAAAATTGGCGTGGAATTAACTTATTAACTCTGTAAACTCGCACATCGCGACATCTCCTTTGTGTCGACGGCCGCGGGCCGCGCAACACCGCTCTGTAAACTCGCACATCGCGACATCTCCTTTGTGTCGACGGCCGCGGGCCGCGCAACACCGCTCTGTAAACTCGGACATCGCGAAATCTCCTTTGTGTCGACGGCCGCGGGCCGCGCAACACCGCTCTGTAAGCTCGCACATCGCGACATCTCCTTTGTGTAGACGGCCGCGGGCCGCGCAACACCACTCTGTAAACTCGCACATCGCGACATCTCCTTTGTGTCGACGGCCGCGGGCCGCGCAACACCGCTCTGTATACTCGCACATCGCGACATCTCCTTTGTGTTGACGGCCGCAGGCCGCGCAACAGCGCTCTGTAAACTCGCACATCGCGACATCTCCTTTGTGTCGACGGCCGCGGGCCGTCCAACGCCGCTCTGTAAACTCGCACATCGCGACATCTGCTTTGTGTCGACGGCCGCGGGCCGTGCAACGCCGCTCTGTAAACTCGCACATCGCGACATCTGCTTTGTGTCGACGGCCGCGGGCCGTGCAACGCCGCTCTGTAAACTCACACATCGCGACATCTCCTTTGTGTCGACGGCCGCGGGCCATGCAACGCCGCTCTGTAAACTCGCACATCGCGACATCCCCTGTGTGTCGACGGCGGGGATGTTGACGGTCAACTCGAATCATATTTCTATTCGATATTCCGCGATAAATATTCATTATTGGATCATCAGAGAATCGTTTCAATTTGTTAAGAGCGACGATTCGTATCCCGAATCTGTATTGGGGTCGTTTTATTTTGGGAGAATGCAGATGTGTACTACTCGATAGTGTTTATTGTAAAATTTAAACGTTTTTATTCGTGAAACAGAAATAACTGATGTAGTAACTCAGCGTTGTGAAGTTACTGCGAAACACTGGAATGGCGATAGTTTGAGAGACGGTTACTTCCGATATGGAAACCCTGGGTACAATCCCAATATGTGTACACTTTCAAACTTGTAAATTATTATATTAAAATAACATTTTTTACCTTATATAACATTGCTATGAACGTAAAATTATTTTTTTATTAGATATCTTAAAAGATTCAAATAGACTAAGCGATAGGTGCGCTTAGTCTATTCTTTTTCTGATTGTATCAGCGGACTTTCAATGTGTCTGGCAAGATGTAAAAACCATTAAAACTGTCCAGCTATTGAGGTAACATTTTTTTATAGGTCCTCAAGTAACATATATAAAATTTAGCTTTTATACTATAACGAAAGTATAATTTATTAAAGTTTACGGGTGTCTGGCTGGGGGTAGCAACCCTAATAAATGTCCGGCAATGCAATAACGTGATTTTTATAGTTATCCTGAAGAAAATATAAAAATTGAGCTTTATACTTTAAGGAATGTGAGGTACTAATTTTTACACCTTTACTACCTGTTACCTGCCCAAGTAACCACAATCCAAGCTTTATAGTTGCTGGTCGTGCTTGCTTGTATTAGAGACACAGAGAAACTTTCAGCTTTTATAAAATAACGAAGGTTTGGCCGTCGTGGGCTTTTAGGCTATAATCTATAAACGAGCAATTCTTGTATATATGTATATATACATAATATAATCTGAATCACGGAAACGGCTCCAACGATTTTAATGGAATTTGGTTTGTAGGTAGATTATGGGACGATAAATCGATCTTGTTGGGTTTCATTTTTAGTGAACCCAAGTTTGCTCGTATTTTCAGTCATAAAAAATCCGAGTGGAGCTCATTCGCCCAGGTACTTATTATTATTTGAGAAAATGGCTAGAAAGAGATTGATTCGGCCTAACTAAGAATAGTTAAATGCAACACAAATTCGAAATTATATTTTAGGTTATTAACTTTTCAAATAACTATCGAGTGTTTTGGCGTTACTATGTGTTACTATGTGTTACTATGTGTTACTATGTGTTACTATGTGTTACTATGTGTTACTATGTGTTACTATGTGTTACTATGTGTTACTATGCATGTCCATTCAAACTGTACTGTTTGTGAGCATTACAAATAATATCTACTATAGTATAGTAGGTACTTAATTATGCAAGAAATAAAAGTACGTAAGTACATAAAGAGAGTTTTAATATCGAATTTTGCGAATGATAGTTTGTGAGTACACTAAACTAAGCTACGCGAGCAAAGTGGTTTTATGACTAATTATACCTACTTTCTTGACTTGCTAAAGATTAATCTTATACTAATAAATAACGGATAAAACCAAATTTAAATCCCTGCTGAGTAGAGTTTTCTCGCGTTCGCCTCAGAGGCAGTAAATTCTCTAAGTTATTATCCGGTATCGGGTCGAATGAGCCCGCCGGCGGTTGTGGCCGGCGGATAAGCCAGTCTGCTTAGTTGAGAGGTGTTGGTATTTTCTTGGAAATAAATAAGGTGGGTGGATCATGGAAGGCCAAGCTCCTTCGAAGGCCAATTATTAAAAAGTCGTAGTTATTGCCTAGTGATGACAAATTTCTTCTACTCACACAATCATCCATCGAACTGAAGGACACAGACGCGGCGGCGAGTCGCTCGGGCTGCTATTTTGTCTGTGCAGTCACTTGTTTCGTTGACTTCAGTCATCGACGTTAATTTGTAATTTGCGCTCACAATAAAACGTAAGTTTTTTTAGTAAATAACTTATTATTTTCTTTATTTTTTACTCTAAATTAATATACAAGGATTTGATATGGTTCTAAAGAAAAAAAATAGTTACTTTATTTAGAATACAGTTAAAATATCGGTAGTTTTCCTAGAAGTTCCTTGTAAGGCCGATAAACATTTTGACGGTTGGCCTTACTAGGGCACATAAGCCTTACTATAAACATCTAGAAATTACGAAAATATTAATATTGAGCTTTTAGTTGTAAATACGTATCGGGAAGGTTAAAGCAATGTTTATGTTTATAATAATATTACATATAAGGATCATTCAACTTTTCAACTTCTTAGAAACATTTTGGCCTTAGAAACATTAAGGAACCGACCCATTTTAGTTCGGTAATTTTTTTTATAATTTCGTTATGAATGTTATTGTAAAACTTATTTGATATCAATATAATACTCATTAATGTTATTTTTAAAACATTTCCACGAATACATTCATGATTGTATTCAAGTAATGTTCGTGGAGGGTTTTATAAGTATATATATTATGCAATAGAATTAATGTTTCATTTTAGTGAAAGATCGTTTTATGTAGTTTAAGTATAAGCAGATATTTAGATTTTCACGATGTTAGTGTTAAGTTAAACGACTGTTTTATTTTATTGGCCTTGTATGGAGCCTTGTTCCTAGCAAGGCCGTTTGGAAGAGCTTTACAAAATTGAAGTTTAATAAATAGTAATTAAATCAGCAATTTAAAAAAAAAAATCTATGTTACACAATAAAATATAAAAAATATACAATACAAAAAATGTATTTAGCAGAAAGAGTACAATTAAAACCTTAATCTATTTCAGATTCAGATTCAGATTCAGATTCAGATATATTTATTGATAGCTAATACATACAGACATGCTAGGTGATAGTGCATTATATAGAATTATCAGCTTACCCTCATCGGGCATTCAATATTGTCAGAAATTTATAACATGCTTGATTAATATGATTTAATATTCATAAACGATTTCTAAACTGTAGTAATGTCCTATATAATTATGTCAATAAATTTTTAATTTATCTAGATGTCAATATTAATAATAATTTAAATTTAATGTCAGATGAATAGAATTAGATAATGTTAATTTAATGTAGAAAATACTTTGCAATCAATTAGTCAAAAAATTATGAACACTAGTCAACTCTGAAATCGTCTATTTAACAAGGTAGTACCAGTCATAGTTCTGTTTAAAAATTCTTTTAAGTCATAGAACACATTATTAAATAACCATCGTTTCAGCTTAGTCTTAAATTGATTGTTATTGGAAATGTCAGTGATATCTTTTGGCAATCTATTATATATATTGATAGCACTAATAAATGTACTTTTTTCATATATTACACTTTTTGAACATGGCTTATAAAGATAATCATTGCCTCTCATAGCACTGTTTCTCAATCGACAATCAGATCTACTTTTGAATAAATTTTTGTTATATCTTACAAATAAAGAAATTTCAAGTATATATATACCGGTAAGAGTTAAAAATTGTTTTGCTCTGAATAGTTCCCTTAACGTTTCATCACTGTTTTTGCTGTAAATTATCCGTAAACATCGCTTTTGCAGCAAAAAAGTTTGATTTACATTGACAGAATTCCCCCAAAATATCACCCCATATGTCAACAGTGGGAAAATGTTGCCATAATAAGCACTCTTGGCAACCTCAGAAGATGCGATGTCAACTAATACAGATAAAGCATAACACTGGCTTGAAATTTTACTGTTGATGTTTGATAGATGAGCTTTCCAGTTTAGGTTTGAGTCCAGAGTTATTCCGAGAAAATCTGTCTGACTAACTTCGGTAACAGAGGAACCAGCAATATTTATGTTAAGATTGATTGGCGTTGCCTTATAATTATGAAACTGCATTATTTTAGTTTTTGAAATATTAGTCTGAAGATTTAAAGCATTTAACCAATCTACCAGAGTTTTTAGCGTAGTCATAATAGTGTTATTATAAGCTATATCATTTTGCTCACTCTTTACAAATAACACGGTAGCATCATCCGCATATAATACAGTGTGATGATTAATTAAAGATGGTAGCTCATTTATGTATCCCAAAAACAATGGTGGGCCCAGGATGCTACCTTGCGGCACGCCAATATTCACACTACCTTCAACTGATTGAATGATTTCAATCGCTTTAGTCTCTTTATTATACGTATCGATAACTGTACTTTGCCTTCTGTGACTAAAATATGACCGAAAGAGATCATGAGCTGGTCCACGTATGCCAACCCGTTCAAGTTGCTGTAGCAGAGTAGCTGGTACTACGCAGTCAAACGCCCTTGACATGTCAATAAACAGCGCTGTACATGGTTCTTTCCGATCCAGGGATTCCCAGACTCTGCTCAGCATTGAATAGATTGCCATGGTTGTTGACCTGCCTTTCCGAAAACCAAATTGATTCGGACAAAGGATATCATTTATCTCAAAGAAACTCAATAATCTGTCGTAAATTATACTTTCAAAGACTTTGGAGAAGGCAGGTAAAAGTGCTATAGGCCGAAAATTATTTGGATTATTTCTAGGTCCCCTTTTATGCAATGGTTTTACTATAGTTATCTTTAACTGATCGGGAAAATAGCCTTGTTCAAGCATTAAATTGATAATATAAACCAATGGTTCTACTATATATGTGATACAGGATTTAACTACCTGCATTGTTATTCCATCATAGCCACTGCTTTTCTTATTCTTTAACCGCCTTACTATTTTTAATATCTCGTCTCTATCCGTCGGGGTCAAGAAAATACTATTGCAAATAGTATTGCAAGAAGACTTATATCTATTATTAATGTAATTTATATTTTTATCCAATGAATTCTGTGTGATAAACAAATTGTTCATAAAATTGGCAATGTCTTCCGGGTTACTCAGTACGCGTTCTCCGGTTTGTATCGACTGTATGGTTTGCTTTATATGATTGTTTGGTGAAGTGTACATTTTGATTAGTCCCCAGGTAGCTTTTGATTTATTAGTGCTATTTTTTATATATTTTAAATTTGATGTCCGTTTAGAAAACCGAATAGAAGACTTTAGTATAGCTTTATATTTCTTATAATGATTGACTTTGCATGTTGATCCATTTTTTTGTAGTTGTACGTATAGTTTCCTTTTGGCCTTACTAGAGACGACTAAACCTTTAGTTTTCCAATTAGGTTTACGTTTGTGTGTTATAGTTATTTTTTCTAGAGGAAAACACAAATCGTGTATAGTTTTGAATATTTCCAGAAAAACATCATATGCATCATTGACATTACACTTTTCATACACATCGGCAAAACTAACCTGTGCAATGTACTTCAAAAATATTGGTAGGTTTTGGTCTATTTTCCGCTTAAAATCGTACCAGTATCTCTCCGTGTAACTTAAGCTACATGGAAGAGTAACAACCTGACCGGTATGGTCAGATAGCCCTGTGTTGAGGATATCGGCCTTATAATGTTTAATATTAGTGATAATTAGATCTATACACGTGCTAGTAGTAGAAGTGATTCGAGTTGCTTTGTCTATAGCACAGTGCAGATTGTATAATTTGAGAGTAGTTGCTAGTCGTTTTGTATGTTTATTAGTTTTTAACAAATTTAAATTGAAGTCACCCAAAATTATAATTTTTTTATTTATTTTACGTGATTTACGCAATAGTTTAAATAAAATGTCATCAAATTTAGAAAAAAAAATGTCAAAATTACTAATTGGTGGGCGATATAAAGCCATAATTATTATGTTTAACTGTGGTATATTTATAGCACAGCATTCTATTACCCCTTCTACGGATACATCAGAAAGCCAATCCAGTTTGTGGTAATCTAAAGAGTTACGGACGAATATGCAAACACCACCACAACGGGTTTGACTCCTAGAGAAATGTGTAGCAAGTTCATAACCTTCCAGTTTAATAGTGTTTAATTGACTAGATTTTAAATGAGTTTCTGAAAAGCATAGTACGTCATACTTCTTACTCTTAGATCCTAAATACAATTCAAGTTCCGCTATTTTACTTTTTATGCTTCTAATATTTTGGTGAAATGCTTGAAACACGTCATTTTCAGATTTATTTATCAAGGTCCCGAAAAAAATCTATCTCATCGGTTTGGGTACTTTGAGAGACTTTATTACTTCTAACATTAACTGTTGCAATGGACCGAGAATGACAGTACTCCAAATATCTCCGTTTATTGTCCAGTCGTAAGATCTCTCTCAAAATACTTCTGGACAAATTAAGCACACGGTACCTCCCTGAATTACGCTCATCCAGCATATTATATCCTACCGCCGTGGACCAGGAAAACTGGTTGCTTACATACTTGTACATTGAGTTTAATATAGTGGTATTCAAACAGTTATTTTTAAAAACTTCTGATATTATCACGTTAGTATTACTTAATCTACTTAGCAGACAATACAAGTGAGACTTTAGGCTCAAAGGGTTTCTATCGTTAGATCCACCTGCAAGTATTATATAATCAGATCTTGATAATGTCAAGCAGTATTTTAGATTAGAATTGAGCATAACCACCAATGATGCTCCTGGCATTAAAATTGACTGTATATCGTAAGTAAGTCCTAATAAGTTTCTGAGAGCTTTATTGAGTCCTCTTCCTTCTTCATCTCCTATTATCACAATCCTCTTTTTTATTTCTTGAGTAATCTGCTCATCTTTCTGTTCGGCATTATTTTTAATTAAATCATTATTTTGACTGTTTGTCATATTGGCGGAGACTAAACCATCATCTGGAACAAGTTCATCTCTGGCATTCGCAGAATTTAAGTTAGACTGTGATGTGGACTTCTGCAACATTTCTTTTTCTTTTAATGGATTTTTCTCCCTAGAAGTTTCGCAAGCACGATTTTCTGAGTTTCTTCGTGTCCTTTTTTTGGTTTCCCTGATTGGTGTAGATTTCGTAGACGAAATATCAATACTGTTTTCAATAGTTCCAATTGACTTTAAAATTTTAATTTTAGAATCGCGGCTAGCTATAGTTCTTTTTAATTCAACTATTTCTAAATTAAGTTTGTCTATTTCTGTATTGGCTATGTTTAGTTTCATCTTTAACTCTTCTAGTTCATTTTTATATTCATCAGATTCACTATCAGATGAACAGTCGTCAGGTAGGCTAACAGAAGTCATATTTATTAGTGTAGATTCCGTTTCATCTTGCATATTATCAAATGATTTGCATTTGTGAAGCTGAGCTACTTTTTGTTTGTTTGAGGTTGACGGTGATGACGTAAAAACTGGTGGAGGCGTTAAATCTGGTGTAGTATTTGAACTACACGACGCTACAGCTTTGATTTTAGGCACAGCGGTTTTTTTAGGTCGTGTGTTACATCTGGTGCAAGTCCATTGATTTTTATCCATAATATTGTATCGTGTCTGTGACACGTTTGCACATTCAGTATGAAATTTATGCTGGCAGTTGGAACAGATTAAGAATCCTCGTCTCGGCAGATCATTCTTACATTTAGTGCATTTATTAATAGCCTGTGACAGCATGTTTTCGGCTATTTATTCTTCTCGGGAACAACTGTGTGATTATTTCTTATATTTTACAGAAAAAAAAAAATAACCCAAAAAAATGGGGAATTTTTGGAGACTGTGCACCCAAAATCACTTCAAAGTGTATCCATTGATGCGATTAGACATGTCAGTATTGTTGTTGTCTATGGTTATACCACTGACACTTGTCTATGCCAGTGACGTTCTTTATTTTTCGTCTTTCACTGGTTTTGAACGAAACATTTTGTAAGGTTGTCTGTCGATAAAACTGTCAACTGTCATAAACAGCTGATCCAATCAGCTGACGATATCAAAATAAATTGACTCACGGTTTTTATGATTGGTCCTGTTTTAAAATAGTTATGTCCTTTCCAAATTTAACAGTTTTGTTATATTTTAAAGTGAAGGAACAATTTGTTAATTCTTGGTTGAATACGGATATTTCGGTGATAATTCTTCCATGGATCTTCGAGTTTTAATCACTGTTATGAATTTACAACAATTGAGGTTATGTAAACTTTGAAATTACAATTTTAATTATTTAATATGGAAATATCGTGGCAAAAAATGGGAACTAACGTCTTAATTGAACAAAATAAGGACGGCAGCCCCCTCAATGGTACACTAGTTATCAGATTAGAACACATATATTATTTAACACTTAACATATTTTTCATCTTTAAATAAAAACTACGGGTCACTCACGTCTGTTTTGAGCCGAAATATCCCTACTCAATAATTTATATGATACAAGTGTTAAACAAGTATTGAGATCTCTCAGAGTTCTATTGGACCCTGCACTAGGCATAGCCTGTATCGCAGGGGCCTGTATTTGTTTAAACAAAGCGTTACTTAATAATTTGTTTGTTCCATTTATCCTGTAAATAAAGGAGCAATAACTGTTATGGTGGCCTTCCATGGTCCACCCTCCTTAAATGGATAATAATTGCACCCGTGCAGTAGACATTGTTGTATAGTGTATCACGGTACGCCGTAGTACGTGATGTCGTCGTAGCACGGCACAGCGTAGTTGAAGGTGCGCGCCGTAGCACTAGGAGCACGTAGCGGTGGGTGCGGCTCTCAAGCTAGCGTCGCGTCACTGCAGCCGCCGGCGAAATGAACGGAACGTCTATGTCTGTAGGGAGCATGCAATATATTACGTTACATGCTCGAGAATACTATAAAACGAGCGTTGTAGGAAACAATTGTCGAGAGTAATACTTGAATGGAATATATATATATTTGAGAATAGAGTGCGTAAGAAGAAAGGTTATGTATTTCGAGTATATAGACAAGATTTTTATTGTGACAAAAACTTTAAAATATTTATATGAATTAAAATTGTAGTACCTAAACTAAGTTTTAGCCACAAGCCGACTCCAGCTCAGCATGGTGCTAGTTGTTGTTGTTTAAGTATGTATGTATGTTTCTAAATGATGGCTTACAGCTTAAGCGACTTGACCGATCCTAATGTGCGAGGTGTCGTTAGATTCATCTTCACTTCCCGAGTGTCATATTTTTTTGTAATAATAATAATACGATTCTCGCAAAAATAAGAAAATGTGTTATTTCGTTAACAACAACGAACTTTTTCGTAATAAATAAGTGATTTCACTAGAATTATATTAAATAATGCGCATCTATGGTCTTTTGCGGCTATTTACCCATACTTTCTCATAAAATACGCATATTCAACAATGTATCAAGCGTAACGAAATTGTAAGTTACATTGTAAAACAGCTTTTCTGCAGTCGGTTTTTTTTAGTATAGATATGTACATGATTAGTTTTAAGTATCTTTAAATCTTGTTTTGCATATTAACCTCTACGCGTCACAGTGATTTTAATTTACGGTGATAGTAAATAAACCCCATGATACACAACGAACTCAAACTGATATACATACATAGGTAGAATAGATAGATAAGGTCATCGTCCAACCGACTCGCCTCCGCGCCGCGCGCCGCCTCCAACTTTATAACTGCTCAATTTCAAGTTAATTAGTTTAGATGTTAATTCTATTAGCTCGCCGCCGACAAATTGAACAGTTTCCCAACAAGTTCTTACCCCTCGGATACACGGGGAGGGAGGAGCTATTGAGCTCAAGTCTGAGCGTCTCAAATATAAGCTAAAGGTAAAGCCTTAATGAATGTAAGGCGTGTGTTCTAAGCACAAGGTGTCTGAAGTGTGATGTCAGGGCTGGCGCGACACCGACGTGTACGAAACAAGATAATTGGATTCCGGCGCGGCGCGCCCCCTGCGCGAGGCAACCCTCACGTTGGGGGTTTTAATGCTCTAAGTAACGTGGAGAAATTAATTTATCGGGTGAGATGTGGTCAACCCGCCTGAAAGGGTCACGTGTACTCTACAGAACAGAATAATAAAAGAAGTAGCCTCATATTAGGTATTCTCATGGTATTCTGCAGAGTTGTGACGTAACTTGGATAGATTGTAAACACAACATTCTAGACCCTTTTAATTGATTTTAACCGACTTCAAAAAAGAAGGAGGTTCGCAGTTCGACTATATGTTTTTCTGTATGTTTATTCAACGATTACTTCGCCAATTGTGAATTGATTTTGATGATTGTTTGTTTGTGTGGTAGGCCATAACTTCAGAGATGGTGCCATATACATTATTATTGACCGAGCGAGCGAAGGGAGCGAAGCGTCTCGAATACTAGTAATACTAGTAGCTCTACGAACAGTAGACCTCGCGAGAGAGCTTATTTGCAGCTCACCTTGGGTCATCTGTACATACCTCCATAAAGTTGGCTTAGGAGGCCGTATGTAACATTTTAGCCGATTTCGTAATTTTAAGTGATTTTACAGACGTTATTTCACGGTCGAAAAACATTTTTTCCATAAGTTTAAGCACCTTGAAAGATCAATTTAATTTTAATACACAATTAATACAAAAATAGGATATGTTGAGTTGCCCTTAATTATTTTTAATTACAATGTATATTCTTATAAAAACAAATAGTAATTTTATAAATGGAGAAAACGTAAAATCAAGAAAATTATTCAGCGCTAAAATGCATCAAGCGCATCCACACGCCCTCACTGTTACACGCAATCTGAAGTTGGTTTTCATATCTCGACAACCACTTGACCAATTTTATTCATTTTTGCCACAAGTTGTAATAATTGTATACTTTACCTACCTACCATATATCATTAAAATCGGCTGGTAATTAACGCCGCAATAAACTTCCCCATTTTTTATGGGAACCACCCCTCTTATCAAAAATCGCCGACGACGAAAAAAAATCCATAGAACCTATACACCAAGTTTCATCAAAATTGGTTCAACATTACGCCCTGTACACGAGTACGATCATACAAACAAACAAACTGACAGACGAAAGAAAATTTGGCCAGTTGATGCAGAGACACTTCGCTCGCTTCGCTCGCTCGGTCAATAATTAAATTCGGCTTAGTACTTTGGTTTTCTAACAAAATAATGTAAAAATATGTCATCTAAGTAAAGGAATTGGGTATTTTGGAGGCGGTTTTTTCAGGTTATTAAACTATAATTATAAAATAAGCAATACCAAGATTGCAATTTATTTGAAAAGTAATCTGTCAGATCGAGTAGACTAGATTATTGTACTTATATAAATGAGGCGGGCGTTCTGTCACCCGCGTAGTGCCCATCTCCAATCAAGATTAATCATACATCGTTGGATAGCTGTTTCTAAGTAAACAAAAATATTATGGCAACATACCCGATGTCCGTATTGAAATATACAATTCGGAATATACTTGATTTCTAACTAAAAATAGAATTTTAGAAAATAATATCGCTGGTTCTAATTAAATAATTTTGATTATACACTAAATAGTAGATTGTTATACAAGGGGCTAAAACGAGAAACAGTAAATAAAACAATAAATAGAAACCGAGTTACAATGGGTTTTAGTGTCGTGTGTTACACTCTACTTTTCACTACGATTGCGAGAAAATAAAATAATCCATTACGATAATTCAAAGTTAATTTTATTAAAAAACCGGACAAGTGCGAGTCAGACTCGCCCACCGAGGGTTCCGTACAAACTAAATAAAAGGGGGAAATCATATTTTTTTTTTTTATATTTTCCTTCATAAACCGAAAAATATTTAAAAATTGGTTTTAGCTTATGCTAGTGAAGCTCTTTCATATGATACCCTACATGATACGGTTAATTCACTTTAAAATTTGGGCCCTCATTCGTTGCATAGAGACACAATTTTTTTGTGATTAAATTGAAAATGACCAGTTTTCGGATTTTTTCCTATATGTGTACTTTAACACAATGCTTCTTGCCAAATTTCACAGTTCTAGGTTAACGGGAAGTACCCCATAGGTTTTGATTCCTCTGTGAGTGTCGAAATGTGCGTTTTTTACGACATATTCGGCTGTAACTTTTTTTTACGAAAACTGAGAAATGTTATTTTTCTTTCTGCAGCAAGATACTATGGATTTGCGTATATGGTTTTAATTTCAACTCGATACCTTCACGCGTTACCGAGATAAAGGTCTTGACACCCGGACAGACGGACAACAAAGTGATCCTATAAGGGTTCCGTTTTTTCCTATTGAGGTACGGAACCCTAAAAAATACTTTTCCCCTAGTGCTTAGTATGCTATTTTTTCCCCACTTTAGTACGTTACAATGACGGACTTTTTGAGCAAGAGGAGTGAAAAAATAATTACTTATCGATGAATACTTTAGACTGCTGGAAGAAATAATATTCAAGTGATGGATTCGTTTGTCTAGTAAGTGTTAGTCATAGTAATCATACATAAAGCTTGATATGATATTATGCATCATATCAAGCTATTATTGAGTAAATATAACAACAAATAATAATACAACGTGTACCGAAACACAGGAAAACGTCTTCCTATGTTTCTAATTGAAATAATTTAGCAGAAAATGACACAACTTTCATGAAAATAAATAATGACTCCGGTTGGAGAGATAACCTCGAGGCCCTAGTTATTAGGTATATATTTATACCAATCCAACGACGTATCATTTTTGATTTGACATTTCGATTGGTGCTGATACTAGGTTCCATATATTTATACCCTCATCTATTCATTTATCAAATAAATTCTTATTACTTATTTATATTTCTTAAATACTATGTGACTAAGACAAGTACTCGTATTTAGGAACCGAAAGGAAAGGAATTCACCAGTTATACCATATACATCTAGAGCGAATAACAATCTTTGTGACACACTTTATGTTCCAAATTAGTGATAAATAAGTGCTTAGAAAGTGAATTTATAACACTATAAATACTCGCACTTAGAGCGCCATCTTTCTCCAACTTTCCATAATACCTTTAGTAAAAGTGAAACAATACACAGGTGGGTGGGTCCAGGGACTGAAGTTTACTCTTGTGAAAAGATGTGCGAGGTTGTATTGGCGCAGCTTCCCAAGCTCTCGTACAGATGGCGCTACTTGTACAGCGCCATCTGTGAGAAGTATGTCGAACGAGAATAAGCACCACCTGTACATGAGTAGGGCGTGTATTTGTAGGGTGACCTTACACGTTAGCTTACAATACAAAAATACGAAGCAATAAGAAGTCTGCCAACTTTTACAAGATGTCAACTGAATCAAGAAAACTATACAGTAATTCTTACTTTATGGCAACACGTAATATTCTAAGTGTTCGGAAATAGTTTATAGTTCGCAAAAGCTTCACGACCTAAACCTTCAGCCACCTGCTTGTGGCTGAATGCAGGGGAGAGGGAGGAGGGGAGCAAGTTTGCTTAGTGCGGAGTGCGGATCGAACAATTGAATAACACAGACTGAACCCTGCGGCAGGCGACGGCAGCGCGGCGGGCAGCGGTTACCTGCTTCAAGGATCGCACCTAGCATGTACATGGCATGCACCTCTAGCACATGATCCCTTTATGTTCGATAGGTTAGGCACAACTCACCTGATGGTTAGTGGCGTAACTAGCCTATGCTGACTGTCAAGCGAGACTGCAGACACAAACCGTTACTTGCTCGGTGATAGAACTACAAAAGCGTGTGGTAGTTAGCCAGCAGTGCACTGAAAATTACCTCCATGTTAATAATATTTTCATGTTGCGTCATGTTTGCGTTCATCATGAATATAGTCGAGTCACCTTCCTGCGACCTATGTGGCGCAGTCGAAGATGTATACCATGTTTTGATGGAGTGTGCCTGGAACGAAGTACTACGTCGACAATTATTTGATTGTAAACACGTCCTCTGGAAAGTCGGAGGATGCAACAGTGTGTTGTCCGAGCCTGAGTCACATGACGCCAGACGATTGTACGAACTATATAATGCAGCTGTCAATGAAAGAAAGCAAATGATGCATATGTAGTGTATGCTCCTCACAAGGGTGTGTTACAAGGGCGACATGTAAAAAGCCCTTGTAACGCCCTTGTAAAAAAATATTTTCATGATCTTTATCAAGCTTACTTTACTTCTTTATGTACCAAAAATGTGAAACTCATTTGGAAGGTTCTGCGCCCTCCAGCCGGTTACATCTCAACGTTCAACTGTATGAACATCCAAAAACAACAAACCCGGTATAGCGAACATTTCGCACTTTACAGACAACAATATCAGTAGAGCGTCACCGAGTCCTCGCGCATCATGTTCCCGGAGCTGAGCCTCTATTTCCATTAATTGTCGTATTTCTGAATGTCAGGTTCATGCCGCTCGTCCGCTGCGCGTCCGCTCCGCGCCCGCACCGCGCCCGCACCGCACCCGCGCCGCCCTTCATTAACGCTTTATTTATTAATCTCAGTCGAGGATAATCGCCTTCCGACTAATTAAGATCTTCAAACTTTGTTAAGCTGTTCTATGAAAATAAATTTTGTTTGTGAATTATTTGTTATTTCCTACTTTTCATAAGAAGACATCTCTTCACCGATAAAGTTAACAATTTAGTTTTTATTATCTGTAATTTGAATTTCTGGTCTGTATCCATTTGTGATTGGGTGACAACGGAAATGATCGATTCATCTATTAATTTATAACATAATACAAGAGCAATAACCCATATAAGCAACAGAACACCACAGAATTATATTACATCAGGAGAAAATGATCGCTAGGGATCAATCATTTAGGCTCGAAAGTTTTAATCAAAACGTATAATTAACATTTAGTTCAGGTTAGTTTTTAGTCACGCGCTATTTCTCTGCAAAATGTTAAATATCGGCTTAAGGGCTGAAGAGCAGTTAAACTGCTAGAGTCGCCGGCAGTTACGTGGAAACTGTTATAGAACGTGTGCTGTTAGCTCATATTCTGCGCGCGTGGGAATACGGCTAATCGCATCTCTACATATGAATGTTCCTAAAGTCTTCTCACCCAGGGTTGATTCAGTTCAATTCAAAGGCTTGTTTCACATTTGAGCGTTCTCAGACTTAGGAATAGTATACGATTCATAGAGACAGATCTGTGACGCGGTAGCACATAGACCCGTGTACTCCGCAATTGTGTAGACAGATCTGTGACGCGGTAGCACATAGACCCGTGTACACCGCAATTGTGTAGACAGATCTGTGACGCGGTAGCACATAGACCCGTGTACACCGCAATTGTGTAGACAGATCTGTGACGCGGTAGCACATAGACCCGTGTACACCGCAATTAGGAAAAAAAACCCGGACAAGTGCGAGTCAGACTCACCCACCGAGGGTTCCGTACAAACTAAATAAAAGGGGGAAATCATAATAATATTTTATTTTTTTTCCTTCATAAACCGAAATATATACATCGTAAAAATATTTAACACATTCTTTGCTCACCACTCGGATCCGAGTGGGGCGGGGCTATAGTAGCGGCGCCTCCCACTCGGATCCGAGCGAGCGTCCCGTTTATTTTGTAGTAGTCAGTAAACCGGTAGTCAGTAAAGCCGGTGTTTGAGGCAGTCAACGTTGCTTTGCGCGGCCACTCTGCCGCCTAAAAAGTTTTGTTTCCCAGCTGAAGTGAAGGGTCTGCAGGCGGCGAAGAATGTGTTAAAAACCTGTTTTAGCTTATGCTAATGAGGCTCTTTCATATGATATCCCACATGATATGGTTAATTCACTTTAAAATTTAGGCCCTCATTCCTTACATAGAGACACTATTTTTTTGTGATTAAATTGAAAATGACCAGTTTTCAGTTTTTTTCCTATATGTGTACTCTAACACAATGCTTCTTGCCAAATTTCAGAGTTCTAGGTCAACGGGAAGTCCCCATAGGTTTTGATAACCAGATGGATAACCAGTATTTAACAAAATAAGAAATAATAGTGTTAGTGAAAATAAATTTGAACAAAGACAACAGCTACTTATTAGTTACGTATTAGAATGTCCTACGAGTATATTGCATGAACTATACCCAAATAAAATTATGTGTTTGGAAACTGTTACATCTTGAAGAAACAAGTTATACCAGAAAGCATACGACGTTCATGTATCGTACAAGTGACATTATACCAACATGGCGTGTCCGTGATTATAACCAGTACGTCCACCTGTGGGCCCACCGCTGGCCGTTCATCCGGCCTCTAGATGGAACCGGCCTAATCGTCGGGATGGAGCGTTTACGATTCACAAGTTGTTTGATTGCGTGGGAGTGGTTCTAATTAACTCAATTCTCTCTTGCGAGCACAATATTTTCAAACAATAAACGATTGTAAAAATATATATATTATAGTAGGCATGCACATACTTTTTCGTGAAAATATTATAACATTTTACACAATTTTAGGATTCTAGGTGCTTATCTTTTTGTACTACTTAAATATCTTTTACTTTTCTTCTAAATAATTATGTTAGTTAAGCGAATGTGTCCACTATGATGTAAAACAAGCCTCTAATATGTCCATATGTATGTCCAATATGTATATGTCAATCAAATACTTCAAATACTAAGTTGAGTGTGTGGGGGAGGGGGGGGGGTTAATTCACTTTAAAATTTAGGCCCTCATTCCTTACATAGAGACACTATTTTTTTGTGATTAAATTGAAAATGACCAGTTTTCAGTTTTTTTCCTATATGTGTACTCTAACACAATGCTTCTTGCCAAATTTCAGAGTTCTAGGTCAACGGGAAGTCCCCATAGGTTTTGATTCCTGAGGGGGGGGGGGGAGGGAGGGGGGAAGGGGGGACGACGCTATCCTTACCCCCAAGCTCGCAGACCGTCTAAACTCAGCGCGGCTCTTTGTCTCTTAATTATTTTTCCGTTCACGATTAATTGTGAAAGTAGTGCGAAGTTTGAACCTCCCAAGTTGGAGGCCGGAGGGTCGACTCGAGCTGTATAGAGGTCGTATAGAGGTTGTTAGCTTTCTATTGTTTCACACAACAAAATGCCCAAAGTGATAATAGCTGTTGTTCTTTGTGCGAGCCGATGATCGTGCCCTTTGAAGCTGGTTTTCAGATCTCTGACTCAGTGTTTTGTGAAAATTATGAATCGCATTTCTCGAATTGCTGAGAAATGTTATACATCTCAGACAATAACGTTTTGGTATTATATCGTTAATCTCAGAACTAACATTAACTTCAATCAGAGCTCTCTGATTGAAGTTAATGTTCGAACAACATGTTTGTATTATCGAGTAGGATCAGTATTGAAAATGAGATAGAATATTAAAAAAATCCAGAATTTTCAATTGTTTCTACAAAAAAGAAACATCGAAATCGGATAAGCCCATAAAAGGCATCACACGTGTTCATAGCTAAAAGATAAATAAACCGTACACGTGTACAAGTTGAGTTGAGTAATTTTCTCGTCATCAGGATATCGGCTCCTGAGTTGATTGAATCCCCTTATTAATAAAGAAGCCGCCTATTCGTAATGTGGTGTTGCAAATAATGACTCGAATATACATTAGTATACTAGCCTAGCAACTATTTGCTACAGAACAATTTGGTTACTGAACCTTGGTTACAAGGAAACTGAAAAGTTAGTGAAGGTATACGACACTGACGACTAACCCTAACACACACATCACCCCTCCCCCCTCATTACATACACTCGCACACATTCACACTCCCTCTCCCACATCACATATACTCCCACACATTCTCACACCAATCACTCACTCCACGTACACCCACATTCACAAACGTCCACATAATGATATTGAAATAATTATGTGACAATGTTTATAATTTTTTTTAGGAGCAAGCGCCTTTATTAACTACAACACAACAATATACTTACAGACTCAACTAACTAAACTACTACACAAAAAGCACATCGATCACCCCAGACCTATAAAGGTCTAAAGATAATCCAAATGCTCAAACCCACTACCAGTTGGCAGCGTACCCAGCATGCCGACCGCATTGCCACGTTGAATGGCAATGCTTATGCGTTGGGCCAGATACGCGCCAGCATTTTGGTCACGCGTCGCATCGATCAGGCGCTCAGATAATTTTTTGAAAATAAGATGAGCTCCCGGTCCCCACGGACCCAAAGTTTCGACACCAAACGGCTCAAATATATAACCTCTACCGAGATTTACATATTTACGCCGCTTGTGCTGCTCCGCCGAACTAGCCGCAGCGCCAGCCCTACTCCGTGTCTCAGGAAGATGAGACGGTGCCATGTTTATAATGGAATAAATAATAATGTATAATAATTAATTTAATTTGATCAATGAATAATGTAATTAACCTTAACAATGTTAGCATATTTAGATTCTTCTTCTTTTTTGTATTGGACCCGCATTAAAGCATTTGCCAGTCAGTGTCAAGTATTGGGATTTTTTCAAGTTTCTTGAATAAAACAAGTTGTAAATGTTCTAGTCACAATCTAAGTCACGTATACAGTCAAGTCAATTTAAGTCGGGTCCTGCTTCAGTAAAGTGGTGGCAACTTTACTAGGAGCTTCTAAGTATGCAGTTTTGCCGACAACGTTTTACTGCTTTATTTTACTTGCCCACACTCACGCACTTTATTGAACACTTAATGAATAAAACACCACCATTTTTATAGCACTAATGTTCAAAATAACAAAAGTTTAGCAAAATAAAACAAAGCAACCACACGTTACTAAGACGTTCTCGCCAAAACTCCGCATATTTAGATAAGTAAGTATAAATAATTGTATTTAATTTTGTGATCAATAATACTTAATTCCATAATCTCTAACGCGCGCGGAAGTCCTTCTTGGTAACACAGCACTGGCCCACAAGATACAGGAATTGCCGAGTTTGAGCTCCAATGATAACCACATTAAGCTGTAATAGTTATTAAGGAAATAAAAAGATTTTGAATTTGTATTTAGAATTACGTAGTTACCCAGTAAACTTCCTGGAAACTTAAACAGAAGTTAAATCATCCTCATCATCTTAGTCACAAGAAGTCCACTGCTGGACAGGAGTGCTGGACAGGAGTGCTGGACAGGAGTGCTGGAGGTTTCCCCACGGGTTGCCAAAAAGACCTGATGGAAGCGTCTTGGATTCAGCGGTTTCCTGCCATTTGTGTGAGGTCATCTGTCGACAGATATTCGCCATTTTTTTAAAAGCATCGACCTCGCGAACATACCAACGAACGATCGCCGATAATTAGCGCCCCGATGATATATCCCCGCTCCTCGCCCCTCCCCACCCCTCCCCAAACCCCTTCAAGCTGTAATTAACTGCTTTGTCAACTAATTTCTGAAATAATTTTGTCGGCAGTTCATCCAATACTGAATTCGCATTTATTTTCACTCAAAGCGATCATCGTTCATTGAAAACTAAATTCCACTTTGAATGCTGAATAATATATCGGTACTTGCTATTAAACCGGCGATAGAGCCGAGCTGAGTTCTAAACTCGTATTTATATTGCTCACTATTATCTGTTTTCGCCGACCACTATTCAATAAAATAAAGAAGAAATCAACGAAACCGGTCATTTAAGGACCTGTTCTCCAGCTACAATACAAAGGCTTGGGACAAACTACTGATTGGTTCCGATTAATACCACGTTTTTTCTGAAATAAAATGAGAACTGACTACTTAAAAAAAAACATACATTCGAATTGAGAACCTCCTTCTTTTTGGGAGTCGATTATACATCATACACAAACAAAACACAGCAAAATGTATGTATTCGAAATAAGTGAATTTGATTTTAAATTGAATCGACAACTGTTGCAAAAAAGTTTGCAGATACTGGTGTGGGGTGCGGACGGTGCGGTCAACTGCGGTCGCCGCTTAGCGGAACCAGATTAAGACCAGATTCTGATGGAATGCTTGCTTAAGGGAGCAGTATATTTAATCGTTTTGTAAATGTGACTTAAAGCACTTTTTAACCGACTTCCAAGAATAAGGAGGTTCTAACTTCGACTATATGATTTTTTGTATGTTTGTAAAGCGATCACTTCGCCAATTATGAAACGATTTTGATGCTTATTTTTATTTGATGGGTCATTCTTCATAGGTGGTGGTGGTTCCATGAACATTTTATTAAAATCTGTTCATTACTTTGGTTTTTAAACAAAATAATAGGAAAAATTTATGATTTCAAGTAAAAAAAATGCGTATTTGAAAGTAGGTTGTCTCAGTTTTTTAAACTATAATTATTACAATAAGAGGAGATAGCAAATAATAAAATCCAATGAAATAATTGCACGGTCACAGTCCAACAAGTATGAACCGGCCGCTCGAGCGCTCGACAAGTGCGGCATGCTAGTGCGGCGTACAGACGTACAGACGTACGTTCCGCGCCCTTTGACAGACCAACTGTAAAATTGGTATTGGCAACGCTCAGCGAATCATTCCGCGTCACTTGCGCGCTATGTTCACATGCTAACCTATTTATTGTCTGTTCAACAGCCAATGTATAGCTTACTGGAGTGGGAAAATCGGTCACACTAGTTGTAGGTGCGCGTTTTGTAAAATGAGCGTTGTGTCTGGCAGAAGAGTATTTGCGACATTAACCTAATATGCGTAAGGTTGAGCCGGTTAAGAAATATCTGAATCACGGCTATTGTTTATTATTTAAAACAAAAATAAACTAGTAGTTTTACGAACAGTAGACCTCGCGAGAGAGCTTATTTGCAGCTCTCCTTAGGTCATCTGTACATAATAAGTACCTACATTAAAGTTGGATAAGGAGGCCGTATATAATTTTATAGTTTTAAAACTGAAACAACCGACTTCAAAGTACGTTATTTCGTTTACTTGTAATATAAGTAAGGATAATAATTAAACAAGGCGCTCAAGCGTTGAAGTAACTCTATTTTCTCCTTATACACATTGGATGAGGAGTAAGTAGGTTTTACTTTTCAAGCTCAATAAATCTCTCACGATTGTAAACTTTTTAAATACCTCTATTCACCCGCTCGTTATTTTTTCAAGAATGATATTTGTCACTGAATGTCAAATGCTTCGTCGTCGCAGATTAGAAAATGTGCAGATGTTTATACGAAAAAACTCAACATTTGACACTTTTGCAAAGAAAAACGTGTCAGTGGAACTCTGCAATTCTATAATCTGACGCTCATTGTATTCCTGATCTCACTCACTCAGGAATACAATGAAAATATTATTACTTTTAGAGATTATTCAAAAAGTAATAAAGCAATGTTTCTAAAATAATTATGGGACCAACTTGGGAGCTTTCTCTATATGCCAATTTAAGAAATATTTCACAAACAAAAAAAAAATTTTCCATAAGTTTAAGCACCTTGAAAGATCAATTTAATTTTAATACATAATAATGCTGGACGTTTCTGGGAGTGATATATTAAGTATGTATAGTTGAATTATATACTACAATATATTCGTTGTAATACGTTCTGTTTAATTACGCTATTATCCAGGCGCCCTCACTAGCTGTCACAAATCACAACAAAACTCACAATCTCAAGTTGGTTGTCATATCTCGAAAACCACTTGACCAATTCTGTTCATTTTTACTACAAGTTGTAATAATTATGTACATTATCTACCGACCAAATATCATTAAAATCGGTTGGTAATCAGCGCTGCAATAAACTTCCCCCCTTTTTATGGGAACCACCCCTTCTATCAAAACCGATTTTTGCAGTCTAACTTACGATTTAATTATGCTGTTTAGAGTACGTTTTGTTTTGTGAGAAAGTATGCGTAAAATCGTTGTAAAAGATTGAAAATGCGCATTCTTTAGAATAATTTTAGTAAGATTTACAAAAAAAAAGTATTTGAGGTTGTGAAAAAATAGTACTCATTACATATTTCATTTTTGTGAGAGATGTATTAATATTATTACAAAAAATATAGCTTAGAACACTCAAGGAACGACGACGAATCTAATGACTTCACACATAAAAATCGGTTGAAAACGCAAATCAAAATCGGTTAAGCAGTTTAGGCTGTAGGCGGTTATATAGAAATACATAAATAAATTCAAATCAAAATCAAGTTTCATAAGGTTCAGTTGATAAATACTCAAACACATTTGCATCTTATTGCCATATTTATATAATTTATAGATACTGCGACAACGCTCTCTAAGCTACCTCATGTGTACACACACACTGGATACTGGACACGTTGGAGACTGCCAACTAATACACACAAACACACAAGGCACGTAACGACACGAGTAATTGGATGGGAAGAGATCGATGAGGGCAACATGACGGGAACCACTACATATTCATAATGAAGTACAGGAGCCTCAGTACAGCCTCCAGCCAGCTCGCACCGAGCAGACGCGTGCGCGGAGGCGACGGCGCGCGTGGCTCGGAGCGACGCCTCGGCCTGGTGCCGACCACGAGGCGCCTGGGATTACTCACTATCTATTGGAATTGGTAGCTATATACTCGTATCTTCGACAATTAGCCGCTCCTTGTAAACCAGAATGGAAACTCTGATTATTATTTAAGATGAAACACTTTCAATTTTAATTCGTAGATAAGGTTGCGCTTGACTGCTGACTAGTCTGTATGATTTTATACTACCGTTGCAGTCTACGATGGAGCCGTTTCACTCAAAATTTAACGGTCGCTTAAGATCCATTCACAAAACATATTTTATAATAATGTAATGTATACTGCGTGACAGCACAGATGTCATGACCAGATGCAGCTGTGCCTGGCGTCTGGAGCTGGCCTGCAGCCAGCTTATTTTGAAAGGTAATATACAAGTAAATATTCTGTGAAAATTTGAAGCGTCTACCTGTTACCGTTTTTAATATTGAGCAAAAAAATACGAAAAAAACACGTTTATTGTATGGGGACCCCCCTTAATATTTTTTTATTTTTATTTTTAGTATTTGTTGTTATAGCGGCAACGGAAATGCATCATTTGTGAAAATTTCAGCTTTCTAGCTATCACGGTTTATGAGATACAGCCTGGAGACAGACAGACAGCGAAGTCTTAGTAATAGGGTCCCGTTCTTACCCTTTGGGTACGGAACCCTAAAAAAATGAATTATGTAAGAAAGTTCGTACAGACTGAGTGGCTATCCCTAGTGTCAGAGTTAATAAGCCGCCGAAAGGCCTCTGACTTGGCTTGAAGATTGCTGTTTTTAAAAACAAACAACAGGGACCTACAATTTAACGTGTCATCCGACCCACGTTAGCGCTCAGAAAGGAATGCCACTCACGGTCACCCATCCGAAGACTGACCGGTCCGTCCGTTGCTTGACATCGGTGATCGTTCGAGAACACCTATTCAACTACGCTGTGAGCGCTACGTTTTTGAAGATATAATATGACTGGAGGAACTTCTAAAAAAATCGACGTTTGTAAAACTAAACAACAACATCAAAAATACCTATTTGTCAAAAATATTTGTGATAAGTTATTATTGTCAATAGTAACAAAATTTGGTATTAAATAGTAGCCAACTGCATCATCTCCCTGTCCAGCACGCGCCGGCAGGCGCACACGGCAGGCATGTAAACATAGATATAGACATATTTTTATTTCAGATAAAAACAACTAAAACTTATAAACACATAAAATAAACAAAAACAACAGCCATATTTGTCACAAGCCAGTTTCAATTCAGCAATTGGAATTTCAGCAATTTTTCTTTTAAAATTACCTAGCGCTGGTCTTACATTGGTGACGTTACGCACACACGCTCATTAAATTTACCAACATGAATGAAAGAATATATAGTAAAATGTTATACATACCAACGAATTCAGGGGAAATACAAACAAAAAACGAGAATTAAAAATATAAATTTCATCAAAATCGGCTAAGTACTTTGTTTTTATTTTCTTAACAAATTAACTGGAAAAATATAGGTATCACCTAAGTAAACGAATTGCGTATATTAAAGTCGGATTTTTCAGTTTTTTTAACTATAATTATTTCTAGGTCATATAAAGTGAGGTTGGACAATAGACCGACGTCTCCTGCTTCTAGAGAGCAGGTTGTCATGTTAGAGCGCTGTCGACAGTAACGCAATTGGCCGCCTATCGAGTTAGTGTCGCGGCGGCTCGGCTCGTCGCACTCAGCTGTCGGGACCGCCCGCGCCGCACCGAGAAACTAACATTTTTGAGACAAAGTGAAATACTATCTACTGATGGCCTTACCGGAAAACGTTACTTAACTTTGATTAACGCTTTAAATTATCTGTCTTCTTTCCGCAAGTGTCATTAAGTGTCAGCGAGAAGTTGAGAAAATATTTTAAACAATGCTTGAAGTTAAGTAACGTTTTTCGGTAAGACCTTGAATGTTTTTAGTGTATCAGTTGGTTGGCTGTTGAAATACTGTCTTAGTGGAAATCAATGAATTAACAATTGTATTGTTAATTAGTTGGTGGAAATGAATTATTGTGAACAAACCTAAAGTATATCAACAGATAAGTCATTGTTTGTCTTGTTATTCATAATCATATAAAATAAAGTTAGGGCAGACTTTACACGACCTACATATAAAATATTCAAAAGTCTAAATGTGGTTTAAATTAAAAGTTTTAGTTAAAATTATACTTAATGTTGTATTTCTCAAATTTTCCCAAAAATTTAATATTAGTCTACTAAAAAAAAAGTTCTGTTTAACTTTTATATTGTTGTACGTACGTTAGAACTGAAGAGTATCTGTTTGAAACCGGAAACAGCGCAATAGCGCGCTGGAAGCGGATGTGAAAGAATCAGGTGAGTTTGCAAACACAGCTACCGAGTGAACAACTGAGCAAACAAACAGATCGCTGCATCCAACTGGACCGTGCGCAGGGAAACCTTCGTAGCGATACTTCACACATGCTTTATAACTTACAATATAGGTAACAAAATGTTTTACTTTAAAATTAACTAGTTGTGTAGATTTTGTTTATATTATATTGTTGTTCAATGCATGAATTTGCTCTTAATGTCGATATGTGATGGAGTACTCGACCGTGGTAACAGGCGTGTCCCCACTTTCGACTACGTAGCGAAGTGGTGGACTCATTTACACACTCCGCCTGCAGCGTTACCATGCAACGTAGATAAATAGACTTTCCACCGTTTCATCCACATTTCAGAGGAAATAAAGTACGTACTGATGTTGAAACCTGATATAACAACGTGGGTAAAAACGGTTTATCTACCTCTCTCCAGCTGGAAACTATCACAGCTCCGTTACTCATTCAACCACTATACAGCACTGTGTAAGCTTTCACTGTTTCGAAATATGAGAAGAATTTCTTAGTATAACGAGATTTCATATCTAATATACCAAAGTGACGAGCGCAATGATTTTTTTTTATTTTTATATTCAAGGAAAACCAACGGCATACAAATCAGAATAGCAGAACATAGCGAATTCACAGGTGCCCAGAACAGTTTTCACCTACAAGAACACACATGTACAAGTGCCCACTTAATAAATAATAATAATAACAATAACAAGTAGAAAAATAAAGTACCACAAATAAAATATAAAATTAAATAAAATTAGTTTTGCTTGTTTTGATTTGTCATTAAAAGCTTTGAACTGTTGAAGTTGGAAATTGTAGGCAACACTGGAGTGTTACAGTCGTGAACTTCAATATCAGGCCAGCGACTTGCTCTTATTGTCACTCATTCACTCACACACAAACGTCAAACCGAGAATAGGAAGTGATAGAATGTACTATAACGGGCTTACTTATTAGCCGGTTATGAAGTATGAGCGCCGAGTGGCGAGTGGCGACCCTCACAACCTCTGTTCCATTTGACAGGTATTATCGTAGAAGCTATGTGCGGCTTGTAATGTTATGAAGTATGAGCGTCGAGTGGCGAGTGGCGACCCTCACAACCTCTGTTCCATTTGACAGGTATTATCGTAGAAGCTATGTGCGGCTTGTATTGTTATGAAGTATGAGCGCCGAGTGGCGAGTGGCGACCCTCACAACCTCTGTTCCATTTGACAGGTATTATCGTAGAAGCTATGTGCGGCTTGTATTGTTATGAAGTATGAGCGCCGAGTGGCGAGTGGCGACCCTCACAACCTCTGTTCCATTTGATAGGTATTATCGTAGAAGCTATGTGCGGCTTGTATTGTTATGAAGTATGAGCGCCGAGTGGCGAGTGGCGACCCTCACAACCTCTGTTCCATTTGACAGGTATTATCGTAGAAGCTATGTGCGGCTTGTATTGTTATGAAGTATGAGCGCCGAGTGGCGAGTGGCGACCCTCACAACCTCTGTTCCATTTGACAGGTATTATCGTAGAAGCTATGTGCGGCTTGTATTGTTATGAAGTATGAGCGCCGAGTGGCGAGTGGCGACCCTCAAACCTCTGTTCCATTTGACAGGTATTATCGTAGAAGCTGCGTGCGGCTTGTATTGTTTCACTGCTCCCGAGACCGTACAATTCATTTAAAGTTGTGAAGTGGCGACACCACCCTCGAAGTTTCTACTAATCATCCCCAATAAAACCTCGGAGTTCCAACATGCCCTCGCATTTGTATGTTCAAGTAATAGCTTGACATTAATCTAATAACTAAATAACTTTATTAACTATAACTTTAGGTGTGAACCGGTTAATGTGGCGCCCGGTCCCGCGGCGCGCTCTCGTCTTATTAACAAACTTGTTAAGCCTCCCTTTCTACCCCCTCCTAAAACTAGCAGCGCCAAACTTAATCGCAGATTTAAATTAAGAAACTAAAACTCTAATCTACAAAACAAAGTATTTTACAATTCTATATGAAATTACTATCGTTTAGAAGTAAGTTGTATAAAGTATCACACTCGATTATTTTGTAAAATTATCACTCCTAAAGGATAGGTAGTCATTCTTTTTCTACTTCTTCTTCTTCTTTATTCTTTTTCATTAATGAAAAAAAAAACTTATCCCGCATGCATAAGTTACATGTATAAGGTTTCTCCGTGGCACAGGTTTCCTAATAATGTATTTTTTTTACTACTAACAGCGAGCAGTGGTGAGTACCCGACACATACACGTGGGTGTTTGAGACAATGAGAACCCAATCTACTAATTTATGCATTGTGATTATATTATTTAACTTTTTAATATACATCAGTACGGCACCAACCGTACTGTATAACCATCAAATAACATGACTGAGTAAATTAAATAAATTTTGTGTCTTGAGTGAATAAATACAAGAGAACGCTATATAGTAGCTGCCTTCCTTATCACTACACTTGTAACAATAATAACTAATAACTGAGAGCGAGCATATGTTTCGTGGCGCACTCCCGCGCCATCCTCGGCTCTATGAGTAATCAATACTCTCGCCGTCTCGCTCGCACGTATGCTAATCTGGATATGTACCTACTGTGTACTATATAGAAGTGGAGGCGCAACTTACTGATGGATCCGCGGGTTTACGTTTCACTAAAGCCTTCTGCATGTAAGAATTTTGATGTTGATCGAATCAAACAATCTAGAAAAAAAATGTATAGCTTTAATTATATTACAAAATGATTATAATGAGATCTTATACTTCCGTTTTTATCTTAATTTAAAAAAACATGGTGTCCTGCTGGAGACATGAGTCCTTCAATAGTAATATTCATATTCATTTTATTCGTAAAAATATTATTATTTACACGCCATCTTAACCTAATATAAAAATTCTGACGTAGGTACCTAAGTATCTACAGTAAATATTTTCTTAACACAATTGGTTTCTTTGCACACAAAAATAAAAATCAAATATCATTGCAATATTAACTTCAAAATTAAAATAGTAACAATGTCAAATATTTAAATAATGATGCAATGTCAAAATATAATGTAATAATAATAATGACAAACTAAAATAATATAATAATAATGTCAAAAGTATAATAAAATTGTCACAATCCAAGAAACTTCATGCTAATCTTGTAAGCCCTTAAAATTATCAAAGTCGTAGAACGTCTGCTCGATAAGCCAGTGTTTTAGCCGAGATTTGAAGCATGCTATACTGGGCGCATCCGTAATATCATCTGGCAGCTTATTGTATACAGTTGTAATAATATATCGCTGACCAGCCGATAACAACGTCAAATTCGATTTGAGAGATGTCTTAATCCATAGACTATATGTATACTAGAACAACTAACAAATAATAATGACAAATAATAAATGTGCCAAAATGGAACTCGTTGATTCAGTTATTACGATAACAAAATTTTAGTAATGGGGAAGAGAAAAGGACATGAATATTCCCAAAATTAAACGACTAACCATATACTAATAGGTATATGGTTTGTCATTTAATTATTATAATGAGCCTAGGTTGAATCAAATTTAGGCTCATTTTCATAATTAAATGACTTTTCATTAGTCATTATGAATATTCATAATCAAATAAAGCTTGTTTCTAATTATTCAATTAAGCTTTATCACATAACAGACTCAACTAAGTTTGCAGTTGATAATGCTAAAAACTGATATGAAAACTCATATGTGTACGTCCGGTGCCGTCGGCGCCCGCCCGCCCGGACGGGCTCGGAGACTTAGATCTTAACTGAGACTAACTGCGGATTATTCTATTACGGCCTTACTGAAACACGTTACTTAACTTTATACAATGTTTAACATTTTTTGTCAAGTTTTCGCTGACTCGTAATGACATTTGCGAAAAGAAGACAGAGAATTTAAGACATTTATTAAAGTTAAGTAACGTTTTTTGAAAAGGCCATTATTGTTTATTCTGAGTCTAACCACTGCTTGAAATGAATAATTTCGAAAGGATTCATTTACATAGACTTATTATGAAAAATGGCAATATCTTACTTGATAAGTAAGAAATAAATAATTATCGGCGAAAGGGTGAAATGTTACGAAATTGTTTATTGTTTATTTTACATTGCATTACAATTACATACATAACATAGGTACATACATAATCACCCTAATACATAACATAGGTACATACATAATCACCCTAATAGGGTATAGCAATCTAGTGCGGAGCGGAACGGTTTATTCTATTATGTGTTTGTCTTTAAAAAACTCTTCTATCGTATAATAGCCTTTTTAATTAATATATTTTTTAGGGTTTGAGAAAAATTCGGTATATTTTCTATTTCTTTCAGCTGTTTTTTAGGGTTCCGTACCCAAAGGGTAAAAACGGGACCCTATTACTAAGACTTCGCTGTCTGTCTGTCTGTCTGTCTGTCTGTCTCCAGGCTGTATCTCATAAACCATGATAGCTAGAAAGCTGAAATTTTCACAAATGATGTATTTCTGTTGCCGCTATAACAACAAATACTAAAAATTAAAAAAAATTAAATATTAAGGGGGGTCTCCATACAATAAACGTGTTTTTTTCGTATTTTTTTGCTCAATATTAAAAACGGTAACAGGTAGACGCTTCAAATTTTCACAGAATACTTACTTGTATATTACCTTTCAAAATAAATAATTAAATAACTATAAAGTAAATATTAAAGGGGGTTTGTTGTTCCCATACAACAAACGTAATTTTTAAACAATTTGTACTCAATCTTAATTAACAGGTAGAAACTTGAATATTTGTAAGTAAATATTTAGAAATATATTAACTATAAAAATGAATACCTAATCTAATACATAAAAACTCACAAAATGAAAATAATCCGTGCATCTAAACGCGGTGCGTACGCCGCGCCGGGGTGTGGTGGTGGCGCGAACGCGCGGGTAGCGGGGGAGGTAACATCACGGAGCGAGCCATAACCGCGCGTATTCGCGCGAGCGTCGTCATGCTGCCCGGATGTGTATCGAAAACCTACTTAGAAGTTTGCAATTTACTACTTGGAATTTCGTTGATTTCTCGTTATTTTATAAACAGAACTAAACTTTGTAGTATTATAGATGATAGTACGGAACCCTTCGTGCGCGAGTCCGACTCGCACTTGGCCGATTATTTTTTTTATATTTTAGCTAAGCCTTTCTTCAGCCTCGCGGCTATTTTATGTCAGCGACAATTTCACCCAGTGTCAGCACAGTTTATTGTTTCGCCATACAAGTGCGATACAAAGCTCTTGATATTTCCGCAATTTTTAGGGTTCCGTACCCAAAGGGTAAAAACGGGACCCTATTACTAAGACTTCGCTGTCTGTCTGTCTGTCTGTCTGTCTCCAGGCTGTATCTCATAAACCGTGATAGCTAGAAAGCTGAAATTTTCACAAATGATGTATTTCCATTGCCGCTATAACAACAAATACTAAAATTTAAAAAAATAAAATATTAAGGGGGGTCCCCATACAATAAACGTGTTTTTTTCGTATTTTTTTGCTCAATATTAAAAACGGTAACAGGTAGACGCTTCAAATTTTCACAAAATATTTACTTGTATATTAACTTTCAAAATAAATAATTAAATAACAATAAAGTAAATATTAAAGGGTTTCCATACAACAAACGCAATTTTTAAGCAATTTTTACTCGATCTTAATTAACAGGTAGAAACTTGAATATTTGTAAGTAAATATTTAGAAATATATTAACTATAAAAATAAATACCTAATCTAATACATAAAAACTCACAAAATGAAAATAATCCGTGCATCTAAACGCGGTGCGAGCGCCGCGCCGCGGTGTGGTGGTGGCGCGAGCGCGAGGCGGTTGCTAAGCAACGGCCGCGCGGGTAGCGGGGGAGGTAACATTACGGAGCGAGCCATAGCCGCGCGTATTCGCGCGAGCGTTGTCGTGCTGCCCGGATGTGTATCGAAAACCTACCTATAAGTTTGCAATTTACTACTTGGAAATTCGTTGATTTCTCGTTATTTTATAAAAAGAACTAAACTTTGTAGTATTATAGATGATAGTACGGAACCCTTCGTGTGCGAGTCCGACTCGCACTTGGCCGATTATTTAATACATACGAGTTGTTTTATGATATAAGCATGTATTCTAAATTAAACAAAGCATTGTGCACCACAGGGACGAGTCTAGTATTTTCTAGAAGTAGATTTAGCGTCAGTTCAGTTTTGAATGCTCCGCGAAGACATCACGAGAGTCTAATTTCTCCAGATTTGTGTACTTCAAAGAGTCCTTTGTAAGAATAACAACGCAGTAGAAGTATACATTTACCATGCCCCTTTTTCTGTCTGTCTGTGTATATCACAAGAGAAACGGTCACGGTCAAGACTATTAGCTACTATACTATTACTCAGTGACTATCAGTCTTATCTACACGAAAATGGAAGATTTTGTTTGAATCCCAGACCTCGACCCGTCATGTGGGATATTGTTGAATATGTATTTTAAAATAAATGTCTAAGATTTAAGGTACTAAGGATTAGGTGAAATTAAGTTAAATATGATCTGTACAAACATCCGGACAAAAGTAGTCTAGAGAGTAAGATAATAATGCTACCTATTTCGGCTCACTTGGTCAATAACACATACAATAATATTAATATTTTTAGCTTGTAGAGCTTTGATATAGTGTCTCATCTGATTAGTGACCGTTACGTGCGGGTACGCGGCCGGGTGCGGGTTGCGGGAGCCGCGTGAGCCCGCGCCGCTACAGATAAAAGTGAACTGTTGGCAGTGTAAAGTATCTCGTGATCCGCCGCCCGTACTAACTGCTAGATGAGGTGTGGCGTGGCTGCGGCTCGCTGATAACACGCCGCTCCACACTACACACACTACACACACTACACACACTGCACACAGACGTAACGACATTGCTGAGTTTTATACGAACGAGTTATCTTACTGACTCACTTATATTTAAAGCAAAAACTTACCTAACTGCGCTCAATCGTGATGAGCAACAACAGTATCAATTATGGAAGTGGTTGGAAGTGGGATCCTTATAGCTTCGACGTGTCCGTTTGTCTGTCCGTTGTTCGTCCGTGACTTAGTTCAAACACTTTTAGTACAACAAAGCAGTAATTTGGTATGGATATACCTATACATATTAATTGACCACAATGTGTTAAAATAAAATACTAAAAAATATAGTAGCTCCCTACAGGTAAGGCAGGGATGATTTATTTTACGTTCACCTTATGGTGTAGGGTATTTGTTAGATGTGTAATTTAGAAGTATATATTTTGGGTACATATTTTTTCCCGGTATTCAATATAGGGATCATTTTGTGAAATGTTAAGCCTTAGAGTGATAATTATTATACTCCTAGCCAGCTTACTGGTCGGTGTTAAATAAATAAAGTGGAAAATATCTTGACAGTAGCATATAACAAACTTAAAAAAAAAACGCCTAAATAGACTTTACAAGTAAACGATTATTAGTCTAGCAATTAAAAATATACTTAGAAAAGTATAAATAAAATTTTTGTACAAATTACGTTTAAACCGTTAATTCTTAATATAATTCATACTTATTACAACTATGGAACCTTACATGTTGCATAGTCTGAAACGCACTTGGCTGGCATTCTGGGTTATACACTAATTATTTTAGTGAAAACTATTAAGGCTTTTTAGTTCATTTTTTTCTGTGTCTTAATACCTGTTCTGTAGCTGTTTAGTTTTCCATAAACAAATAAATAAACAGTATATTTTTAAAGTTTAGGGACAACATGACATTTTTCTAGATCACATTTTTTTAACTATTATGCATATTATTAACACTCCATCTTTAGTAACATATATATTTGTTTGAGCTCTGAGTCCGTCGAGTCCACGCGTCTCGCTCGAGTGACGTCACCTCCCGCGCCGCGACTCACGATACACGATCACTTTTATTGCCCGGTAATAGAGAATAGAGGTAAAAGTGAGAGCATTTTCTTTGCGATTTATTACAGAGAAACTTTAAGGTAACTTTAAAAGCCACTTTTTCAACTGTATAAGCTTGTAAACCTACTTTTAAACTATAAAACATATGTATGTGACCTTTTCCTGTGAAATATGCAGTGTTATAAAAACGCCTCAGCTGGATAATAAGAGACTCACAAAGATATCTTCAGTAAAGTTTGTTGTTCAACCATAGCAGCTTAAATATAATATTTTATAATCAATTTATATTTCTATTTCGATAACCACAAAGTTTGGCGCACATTCGAAGCGTTGTCGAACAAAGCTTTTGTAAACACGGAAATACAACATTTTAATTAAATTCGCATCTATGTCAATACGAGACAAAACCGTCATAATCTGTTTGGAACACGCTTTTGTGTACATAGCGGACCCGTCGTTAGCGTCGAATGGAGAGAGACAAGTGGGCATACAATCGGAAACAAAGCGTATGTACACAATTTGGCGTAAAGTAAATGACGGGCATTGATCACCAGACGATCGATTACATTCTGCTCTATTAGAGCACTTTGGGAGAGGAATCTGTTTGTCTGTGTCATGTATAGAAGCCGCCGTAGCACGCGGCGTAGCGCGTCAGGCGGCACTCGTGTCGTAGCAGTGTAGGAGCGCGGTCGCTCCGCTACGGCGTAGAGCGTCTACGGCGCGCCGGTGGGAAAGTTTCGCGGGTGAACTTTTTGTGGCGAATTGTTGACGGAGTTGAGTGAACAACAATGTTGGTTCTTCAAACTTGAATATTAAGTTCGTGGACGTTGTTCGTAGATAATTCAGATTGTGTGGTAAGTTCCACTCGTCCTTTATAATATTAAGAAACTTCAACTCTTAAAGTAACTGTGCCGTCCGATATTCGAAATATTAAGGTGATTTGCTTGAAGTGATTTCTAAACAAATCATAATTTTCTTAATTGTAAGTATTTCATATTGTTACATTTTTTTATATCTGTTTTTAAAAGTAATTTGAGTTGCATAATTCCCGTGATATTGTAAGTACCTACCATAAGTAAAATTTAGACTCAATCATCGCAGGATTAAGCAGTTAAAATCATGATAGAATAAGGCGTACTCAGCGGTGAGACAAAGAAGGCTGTGAATGATGATATTCGTGAAATTGCAGCCAAATACAATCTCAATCTCCATTAGTCAAGCCAAGTATCAGTTAAATTGCAGCCAAATACAATCTCAATCTCCATTAGTCAAGCCAAGTATCAGTTAAATTGCAGCCAAACACAATCTCAATCTCCATTAGTCAAGCCAAGTATCAGTTAAATTGCAGCCAAATACAATCTCAATCTCCATTAGTCAACCCAAGTATCATTTAAATTGCAGCCAAATACAATCTCAATCTCCATTAGTCAAGCCAAGTATCAGTTAACTCAGGATAATTTAGTTTTTTTCGTGAATTTTGTTGTAGTATTTGCGTCTATGTGATAATAACATCATTGTTTACTTTGTCAAGTTTAGTTCGAGCGGCGATTACACAAGAGCGCAACATTTATAAGTTCCTTTACACGAGTCTTTTGTGTATACAAATGTAATCAAATATTTGTAAGTATTATTATTATATACGTATAACCCTCCTTCTTACGCAGTCGGGTAAATATAATGTGACGTCATTTTAGGGATGGAGTCAAGAGCATGATTTAAAGGAGTTCGGAAACAATGTGAGAAAATAAAGATAGATTGTATGAGACCGGCTTTACTATTACTTTTATAATAAAAATCGAGGTTTATTAAATTGGCGTCGTTAACCAATCTGCGCGGGGCGTTCTTTCGGTACCTACCTATATTGGTACTGCTCGGCGCTCGACGGAATATTAGCTTCTGTTTGTATGAATGTTTAGACGAGGGTTTCTCCTGAATTCTTAAGCTTTACTAACTTTTAGGGATAAGAACTTTTGTTAATTTGTTTTACAACTTTGATAGTGATTTATTGATTTTGTGTTTAATTGTGAATAAAAGTAATTTGAAAAAATTTTACCGACTTCAAACTGAAAAGAAAGAAATAACTCGAAGAAAATCAAAACTGGGCGTCTACCTAAGTAGGTACGTCAACCAACTATTTTTTTGAGGTCGGTGTCAGACCCTTAGCCTAATAAATCCATAATCATATACAGACACCGACCTCAAAAAAAAGTTGGTGTACGTCTATCAAACAATTGAAATATAAGGTGTAGACACTGCTCTGCAGTTGTGATGAACGAAGTGAGTGTTCAAAAGCCCATATCTTGAAAACTACTGAACCGATTTTGATAAAACTTACAATGACTCCTAGTTGAAAGATATTTTATTTAATAAAAAAATAATTTTTGAAATACGACTTCTAAAGCGACTTCTTCGTAATGCGTGGACAAACATACAAACATACATACATGACATTTATGAGAACTACATTTTGGTACCTTCTCTGTTTTATGAGAACTAATTTTTTTTAATTCTCAAAGCACATACCTTAAACACATACCTTTTAAATCAGTGAGCTCCATCCTATCTAATAAAAAAAAAATATATGGTTTCAATTGTGCGTTTATTGTCTCAGCCTAATTTATATAATTTATAATATTGTTCTGGGAAACTGTTAAAACTGACATCCACAAGAAATTAAACAGAAGCAGGTCTCGTGCAACCAGTAGCTGGTAACTACTGAAGTTGAGAATGCTTAGAACTACGATATAAAGAGAATATAAGATAAGATAGAGGCAAGTAACTTATCTCCTGTGTCTTGCAACCATAGACTTCTATAGATACCCCAAGTGTATGTACCTAGCGTGTCAATAGGCAGATAAAAGATTTATTTAGTTTCAGGTGATATAAAGTTTCGATTCGATAATTTGTCAACTAGTTACAAGCGTGCAAGCGCGCGGATACATCGATTTCACGCGGATGGAATATTCCATCACTAAATCGTTTGTGTGACGTCACAGTCGATACCAAAAATGTGGCGCGCGAGGATGTCATGTACTAATTTAATGAAGTTTTAAGCGTAGCTTACTGCGTCTGTGCGTGCAACTCACTTACATATCGATTTGTTTCCAGGTCGGACTTGTTGGCAGACATGTTCGTCACGCTTTTGTTGCTGATGTATTATGGTAAGTCTGATATATCAAACATTACTATCATAGTGAATACGGCGTGACTTCAATAGCACAGGTAGTGATGGGCCACATAATCAATAGCACAGGTAGTGATGGGCCACACAATCACCAGGTTCGCAGCTCTTGTCTCTGTATCCATTGGAATTGCTTTCATCCGAAACATCCGAACGGATGTTTGTCGTATTTATTTATTTTCAACAAATTCTACTATTTTTCATAGATTTTATGTTATTTTTTTGGGTGGATGGAAATTAATTTCCTCAATTGTAAGAGTTAGGATTTGCAATAGGTTTGATAATATTTGATAAAATATTTATTAGGTACAAAAAGATTTTACCCGACTGCGAAAGAAGGAGGATTATGTTTTTCGAGTGTATGTATGTATGTATATTTCTTTGGCACGCCCTAGAGACTAAACGGCTTGTCATATTTTTATGTGAGTGGTGTCAATAGATTCGTCTTAGTCGTGAGAGTGACACTGAGTACATCAAAATAAAATAAAAAAATTACGTCAGCGCGCGAGCTCCGAGGAATAATAATTGAAGCGACGCGGAGTCGTGGACGGTCGGGCGCAGCGCACAGCCGCCCGCTTCCACAGCCACCGCAAGCGCACGCGTGCGTAACAGGACAAGGATCGTAACGTAACGGGACAATGAGTCCCGTTACGTTACGCTCCTTCCCTTACGCTCCCGAGAGAGACTTCGAAAAAGGAGGAGGTTATCAATTTGTACCGTATATATATATATATATATATATATATATATATATGTAGGTATGTACACGAATTACTCCGTCATTCGAGAATCAATTTTTTTCAAATATTAAGGGATTATAGTTTAAACATATGCATATTTTCTAATCTTCGAAGACAAGCATTTGACATTCAATGACAAATCGCATTCTTGACAAAAGAAAAAAAAAGCCAGTGAAGAGAGATTTACAATCGTGAAGGATTTAGTAAGTTGCGTATGAAGTCGGTATTTTAATAGAAAAATTATTGTTACATTCAATTTACCTCCTTCTTTCGCAGTCGGGTAAAAAACGGAACCCCGTTGTCCGTCTCTCCGTCTGTCCGGGTGTCAAGATCTTTATCTCGGGAACGCGTGAAGGTATCGAGTTGAAATTAAAAGCATATACACAAATCCATAGTATCTTGCTGCAGAAAGAAAAATCTAACTTCTCAGTTTTCATAAAAAAAAGTTACAGCCTAAAGTTACATACTTATATTGCAAAAACGCACATTTCGACATTCACAAGGGAATCAAAACCTATAGGGTACTTCCCGTTGACCTAGAACTCTGAAATTTGATAAGAAGCATTGTGATAGAGTATAAATATAGGAAAAAATCCGAAAACTGCACATTTTCAATTTAATCACAAAAAAATAGGGTCTTTATGCAAGGAATGAAGGTCCAAGTTTTAAAGTTCTTTAACCGTATCATGTATCATATGAAAGAGCTTCATTAGAATAAGCTGAAACAGGTTTTTAAATATTTTTACAATTTATATTTTCGGTTTATGAAGGAAAATATAAAAAAATATATAATTTCTCCCTTTTATATACTACTTTCAAAACTGTGTATAATATTATTGTGAAATAAGGTTGGTCAAATATTCTAATTCACAACGTATAATGATTTACTCAGGGCAGGGCACATAGCACGTACTACTGACGGCCGATGGGGGAAAGTTCTCGAATGGAGACCACGAACTGGAACAAGGTAAACAGAAGATATAATACAAGTGGCAGGAAGACGCTAGATGCAGGCCGCGCGCAACCAGTCTTTCTGGAAATCCATGGGGGAGACCTAAGTCCAGCAGTGGACTTCTTGTGGATGATAATGATGAATGAATTAATCAAAGTAATATGTGACAAAAATGTAATTTGTACATCGTAAAGTTATCATAGTGACCAGCCCAGACTAGTTACATATCGGCGACACATCCATCACACCCGAGTTATGAGGGGACTTAGATCACGTTCCAAACACCTGAACAAACATACTCCTCACGACTCCATCTCACATTCGAACGGACAATAATCGACATTATCTCCATCTGATAAGGGCTGCGCTAATCGCACGATATTAGTTTGTGAGCTTAGGGCAGGATTAAATCAAATGAAGTTTTATCGCAGTTAATTACAGTTTATTTTAGTTTGACGGGGAGTTAATGAAGCCGCCCGTGTTGCGGTGTCTGCGGTCTGGAACTCTAGCTGGAGGATCATTCAGTGTGGGTTTCATAATCCTTTTCTAATTATGATACATCAATTTCATGCGGGCTGTGCTGTGATGATACATGGATGTAATATATATTTGGTATTAATATCCTGCCACTGAAACATTATTAAATGTATTGAGTAGTAGTAAGTAGTACAAGTAGTAGGTCTACACAAAGACTTAAATACTTAGTTGGTTTTGATAGGTGAGTTCACTTAAAAGGTTTTACTAAAAAATTTAGCATTTTGATAGTTTTGTAGTAACTACGAGCAACCTTTATAAATTCACCCTGTTCGTCTGTCCGTCTGTCCGTATGTCATAGACATTTTACTAAGAGACTATTAGGAGTACATAAATGAAACTAGAAGATAGATGTGTTCTGTATGTTCTATAAACGTTTGGTTGAATTTGTTATTACAAAACACCGCGCAGCACACCCCGAGGTGACTCGCTGAGCCGTGGAGCTCGTGATCCAGTTAGCGCATGTGAGAGAGAGTTCCGCATAGCTCCCGAACATGGAGTTTAATATTAAAAGGCTTATAACTGTCTCGCCAAGAAGGGCTTTAGTTATTCAGAGCTGACTACGTAACGTGCACTTTGGGGAAGTACGCGTTTTGTTTGGGACCTGAGTGGGGCGGGGGCAGGGTGGGGGCGTACTGATGGCGTGGCTCTAATATTTACTGAAATATTTTAAAACTGCAGCGATTACATAAAAGCAAATACATTAAAACCGGACAAGAGCGAGCCAGACTCGCCCACCGAGGGTTCCGTACAAACTAGTAGATAAAAGGGGGAAATTATATATTTTGTTATATTTTCCTACATAAGTCAAAAAATATAATTCGTAAACATATTTAAAAACCTGTTTTAGCTTGTACCAATGAAGTTCTTTCATATGATACCCCACATGACACGGATAAAACACTTTGAAATTTGGTTTGAAGGAAGGAAACACCCAATTTTTTGTGATTTTATTTTATTTTATACAAGATAGATCTACGATTGACCATCAACACGCCTGCTGACGTTAAGCGACGGTATGGCCGAGGATGGAGCTTGTCGATCTAGAAAATATCTATTCACTCTAAAAAAAATGTCTGATTTTTCCTGTATACAATTATGTGTACTATAACATAATTCTTCTTGCTATATTTCTTAATTCTAAGGTCAACTGGAAGTACCCCATAGGTTTTGATTCCCTTGTGAGTGTCGAAATGTGCGTTTTTACGATACATTCGGTTGTAACTTCTTTTACGAAAACTGAGAAATTAGATTTTTCTTTCTGCAGCACGAGACTATAGATCTACGTATATGGTTTTAATTTCAACCTTCACGCGTTCCGGAGATAAAGGTCTTGACACCCATACGGACGGACAGCTGTGACCGGGAACAGAACGTAAAAATCCGTTGCCGCGAAGCATAGAGTATTACATTTTTATAAAAATAAAAATGTAATACTCTATGCTTCAAGATTCCAAGAATTAAAAGGTATAAAATGAAATAATCAAAGTGCGCAATCCTCTTTCACCATCGCTTGCGAGTTTCCCGCTCCCCGCTCGCAGTGCGCCGGTTGTCTCTCCACGCGTGTCTCGGCTTGTCTTCGAGTACATTGCAAGTTGGGCGGCTCGCTGCACACTACCGCGCGCGGATTACAACTTGTGTTCCGTACCTATTTATTCCGCAGAACTAACAATAGCTTCTTGACTTGCTTTTGTAGTTCACAACTTGAAGAGTGATATCATGATCTGGGCTGTTTGAATTGATACTTACTTTATTATTTCAGGGAGAATTGAGTGAATCGGTAACTAGTTAATTAAATCAAATTAATTTATTGATAGCTCCCGGGTCGAATATCTAATAAGTAAGTTATATTTCTACTAGTATTATTCGTGGATAATAATATTCCTATGAAAGCAGCATGTTTACCGACGTCACGACGTACATCTAGTATAAGACTCTCCGATACCAACTCGGTAAAGCCGAACCGATTGTTTTGTAAGTAGATCATTTTCTGACCTTTTATGTGCGTGGGACAATGTGAAGGATTGCTATCCATCTATTTTTATGTTTCGTGTATAACATACAAACATAATAACAACGTGAAATGTGAGTTTTATTTCAGTTTTAATCAATTCACTCGCCGCTAGTACCGCTGCCGTGCATTCGAGTGTTAATTTCGCGAAATTCTTTTAAATTTTTAATACGCCACAAATGACATGAGCGCGACTGCACCGCTCCAGTGATAAATATGAGTATCCATATCTCGCGGCAGCCACCTCCATACCGACTACTGTGTTGTCTGTGGCCCAGCAGCAGGACTGATATCAAAGCCTGTGCCGTACTTACTAATATTCAATCTGTGCCCGCGGTTTCATCGGTTAAAACCACCCCCTACTCTGCGTGCATCCCTATTACATAACCGTTATAACATGATCTCTCCACTTACACGTGAGCTGCACCGCTTATCCCGGTTCCATGCTTCATCTTACGTTGGTCTGGTCTCGTAACATTGCCCCACTTTTTAATTACATGCATCATGCTGGTTCGTTGGAATTTCAGAAATAATGTAGGCTTATTTTTAGGGTTTCGGACCCAAAGGGTAAAAACGGGACCCTATTACTGAGACTCCTGTCTGTCCGTCCGTCCGTCCGTCTGTCACCAGGCTGTATCTTAAGAACCGTGATAGTTAGACATTTGAAATTTTCAAAGATGTTGTATTTCTGTTGCCGCTATAACAACAAATACTAAAAAACAGAATAAAATAAATATTTAAGGAGGCTCCCATACAACAAACGTGATTTTTTCGCTCGTTTTTGGTCGATATTGATGACAGCAATAGGTAGACGCTTGAAACATCTACTGAATATTGAGTTATATTATTCACTTCAAAAATAAATAATTAAATTGAAATAAAATTAATATTTAAGGGGGGCTCCCACACAACAAACGTAATTTCTTGCCGTTATTATAGATAATGGTACGGAACACTTCGTGTACGAGTCCGACTCGCATTTGGCCGGTTTTATTTTCGTACCTGCGAGTATGTTTCTTTGTTTGGTTTAAATAAAATTTACTTTAGTATTGCGATAACTTAAACAGAAATCATTTGAAATGAATCGTGATGAATCTGAATTTGAAATGGTTTCGTTAGTAAATATAATTTCTGCTGTTTTGTAGTTTAATAATTATTTGTAAGTAAGTAACTAAGGAGAATATGATTATCCTATAATGGGGCCTATGTTACCTCTTACTAATTAATTATGGGGCCTATGGTACCTCTTACTAATCAATTAAGTATTTATGAAATCTTATTTTGATTATATAGAATCGAATAGAGTGAATAGATATCTTCTAGATCGACGAGCTTCATCCTCGGCCACACCGTCGCTTAACATTAGGCGAGTTGGTGGTCAATCGTAGATCTATAATGTAAAAAAATTATATATAATCTATTCAACAATTACACAAGGAGAATTAATGGAAAATATAAACTTTTGTTTTGTTAAACGTATTAAAGTAGTGCTTCTTTTTTTTTCATAATTTTATTACAAATATTTTCATTGAAACTAAATTAATAATTATTTTATTTTTACCGTAATAATCGCGAATACATTACAACTGATTTGTAGACTGATATATATTAGAAACATACTTGTCACAAATGTCGTTTATTCAGTGCTTAGAGACTCTGACTAGAATTATATGACACATATGGAGGAACAGATTCAGTGACTGGACAGACTGACCGTGGAACTCTAAAATATGAGAATGTCTGAAATAAAATCGCCTATCGATGTAGATACGGATCACACAGAAGCTATCGGACAGCGAGTCCCAAACCGAGCGTCCGACGAAAGGATCGCCTCGTCAATGTCGGCACGAGTCTAGCTTCCGGATCCCGCATCACTACCCCCTTCCTACGACTCCACTGCCCCCCCCCCCCCTCTCCTGATCGACAGAAACAGTGGAGATCTCTAGTAGGTAAATAATGGAGATGGCATTCTTGATTATTCATTGATAAATTAAGCTTTTTTCAAGCTTACACAAGCGAGTCAGTTATCGTCATTAAGACCAAAGGCAAACTGCAGCTGCATGACAGTGCTTCGCAGGCGTGGAAATCGTGCCACCGAGACACGCCGGGACCTTTACTTACTACACCGATGACGAAGGGGATGCCATCAGCCGTTTTGTACGGGCGGCGATGGTAGCCACACCAAAGGCCATTTTTGAATACAACCTAAAAATGGCCATCAAAGATCGTAACGCGGCGGTAGTGGAGGCCCTGAATAGGAAAATTAGTTAAATCATTTCTGTCCCTTATAGTATTAGGAAAGCGTGTGTACCCAGAGCACTCACGCTCGCTTAAAGGTTTCTTCTTGCGGCGGCTGTGTGTGGCGGGTCGCCATCTTCCCTCAAACATGGTTGACTCGGCTCGGGCTGGCACATGCGTCAACTCGTGAACGGGTGCTGCTTGCGGGAGCTGGACTGCTCGGCGTACACACGCATGCATGTTAGTTAAGTGTTAATGTTATATCCGTCTTCCTTTTGTATGCTAGTTTAAAATAAAAACCGGACAAGTTCGAGTCAGACTCGCCCACCGAGGGTTCCGTACAATCTAAATAAAAGGGGGAAATCATATATTTTTTTTATATTTTCCTTCATAAACCGAAAAATATACATCGTAAAAATATTTAACACATTCCTTGCTCACCACTCGGATCCGAGTGGAGCGGGACTATAGTAGCAGCGCCTCCCACTCGGATCCAAGCGAGCGTCCTGTTCATTTTGTAGTAGTCAGTAAACCGCCGGCGTTTGAGGCAGTCAACGTTGCTTTACGCGGCCACTCTGTACTTAATCAAAATTCGCCTAAAAGGTTTTAGTTCCCAGCTGAAGTGAAGGGTCTGCAGGGGGCGAAGAATGTGTTAAAAACATGTTTTAGCACATTCTTCGCCACATGATACGGTTAATTCACTTTAAAATTTGGGCCCTCATTCCTTGCAAGGAGACATTATTTTTTTGTGATTAAATTAAAAATGTCCAGTTTTCGGTGTACTCTAAGTGTACTCTAACATAATGCTTCTTGCCAAATTTCAGAGTTGTAGGTCAACGGAAAGTACCCCATAGGTTTTGATTCCTCTGTGAGTGTCGAAATGTGCGTTTTTTACGACATATTCGGCTGTAACTTTCTTTTACGAAAACTGAGAAATTTTGTGTTTCTTTCTGCAGCAAGATAGCAATTAGAGCTCAAAAATAAAAAAAAAAGCTTACTCAAAAGATCAAAGATAATCAGGATAAAGATATAGCTGTTACCATGAATACCTATTTCACTTTGTATTGAGCTCTGTAACGAGAAGCTAATTTACCGTCGATTCTACAAATCTCAATGTTTCATGAAAGTGTACCAACTGCAGATTTATTATTATTATTAGAACCTTATTATTTGTGTTATTTTACCGATGCATGCCGCTTCTATACTGCGTGTACGACCGCCGAGCCATTCCCAATCCCTCCGCCTCACCCTCTCGCGGTACTATCGAATATTTGCGTGCCGCCGCCATATTGGCATAGATGACTTCTGAAGAATAAAGCACAATTTTTTTTAAATTATTATGCAATATATACAACATTGAAATATGGTAATGATGTTGACGGTGTTAATGGTGTTTCGTAGTTTTGAAGTAAAATTTGAATACAAATTGAAATAATTTTATCAAATAGAGGGTTAATTTGATTTGTTATAGGTACATAGGACAGGTAGAGTTATCCGTTCAATATCGGCGTAATAGGAAACCCGTAGGAATGTTTCGGTTTCGGGCCGCAAAGCCAATTTTCCCGTTGGCCGTGACTCGGCAGCGTGATAGCGTTAAACCTTCACTAAACATCAGCGTCAATCCAAAAAGGAAAATTCAATCACGCACGACAAATATTTGCGGGTATCAACTCTGGGGCCGGCGCTCGGCCATGTTGGCAGCCATGTTGGATGGATCTACCTCCCTGCGAGCCTCGGTGCGGAGGTAGCTCTCTCGTTGATGTGTCACTATTTACTATCACAGCCGGATCTAATTACTCATGTTTAGTTAAATCGCCCCACACGTGGGCACACGCTCCTCATCGGGAAAGTAAAGCCTTGTGTACTATATTATAAGGCAGATTTCATAGAACTTCAAAAACTCAAAACTTTCACACATGCATATTGACAACTTGAAAATTTGTGTTTTTTTTACTTATTACAATTTAAATATTTTTAGGGTTCCGTACCTTAAGAGAAAAAAACGGAACCCTTATAGGATCACTTTGTTGTCCGTCTGTCTGTCTGTCTGTCCGTCTGTCCGTCCGTCCGGGTATCAAGACCTTTATCCTGGGAACGCGTGAAGGTATCGTGTTGAAATTAAAACCATATACGCAGATCCATAGTCTCTTGCTGCAGAAAGAAAACTCGAATTTCTTAGATGTCGTAAAAAAAAAGTTACAGCCGAATATGTCGTAAGAAATGCACAATTTGACACTCACAAGGGAATCAAAACCTATGGGGTACACATATAGGAAAAAATCCGAAAACCAGACATTTTAAATTTAATCACAAAAAATAGTGTCTTTATGCAAGGAATGAAGGTCAAAATTTTGAAGTGAATTAACCGTATCACGTGGATATCATCATATGAAAGAGCTTAATTAGCTTATAACATGTTTTTAAATTTTTTCGGTATAAGAAAGAAAATATTAAAAAAAAACCGGACAAGTGCGAGTCAGACTCGCCCACCGAGGGTTGGTGCGTAGGTGGCACACATGTTTAGATGCTGGTATAGACTACCATATACATAAAAATAATTAAAAAAAAATTAACCGACTTCAAACTGAAAAGAGAGAAATAACACGAAGAAAATCAATACTAGGCGTTAGGTAGTCGCCTAGTACAACTGTATAGGACTTACTTGATGACAGTTTAGGTCCTGATACCGACCTCAAAAATAGTTGGTTTACGTACCTACTTAAGCAGACATCTAGTATCGATTTTCTTCGTGTTATTTCTCTCTTTTCAGTTTGAAGTCGGTTTAATTTTCTAAATTACTTTTATTTGAAAAAACTTTATACCTAACCATGAAGAATTTAGTGAGCTTGAAAAGCCTTCTTACAATACGCATTCAATGCGAATTGAAGTCGGTTGTTGTTTTTATTATAAACTATAATACCCTTGTTATTTTGAAATTGACAGTAGGAGTGAAGTCGCAGCGCTCGGCTAGTTCGGTGATAAATCAGCGGCATGACGCCGTCAGCAACGGCGATATTAGACGGCGGGCGATGGTGACGTCACCGATGATTGATCACCAGCTTCGTGGATTAAATGTTGAATTATATGGGAGCTACAGCGCGGAGCGCGGGGTGGGAGCCTGAGCTGTCACCTCACTTATTGCTTTAACTAAACCCCGACGTACAGGTCCCCGTCAGCTCCCTGCAACCACCCGTACTTGTGTTTAAGAGCAATCGTTATTGGGCCCGACGAAAGGTCAGGTAAGATTCCTTAGAACACAACACAACTTTAATGACAAAATAGGATTTTCCGAAATCCAACCTAACACTGGGGCTAATACTTTTATGTACGGCTCGTTGAATAATACGAGGGTAAAATGAGTTTGTCGTATAAGCTGATTGTGAGTAGCTAGGTCGGTTGTTAGTTTGAAAACATAATAATATGCTGCCTTTACCCACGACCACAGAAAATAAGTTCGAGGCTGTTCGTTCCAAGGGTTAAAATCGAATGAAAAAATACCTTCTAGACTGAAAACTGGTAATCAAGAGCTTTCTTTGATCGAGTTCACACATTGCAACACTTTGCAAGGTTAACTTTTGTTAACTTACTCTTTGTTGTAAGTTTATATCTATGTGTTATTATATTTCATCAAAATCGGTTGAGCCATTTTTTTATGTGAGGGGTTTTTAAGTTTTCTAAGCTTACTTGTATATTACACCATTAGCTACGGAACCCTACAATATGCATGTGTCGACTCGGTCTCAAGCTGGTATAGACTAACATATACAAAAATTGTGCAATTCTTACAATATTACAAACATACAGGTCTAATTGATATCCTCCTTTTTTTGGAATTCGTTTAAAAATTAAACCAACTTCAAACTGAAAAGAAAGAAATAACTCGAAGAAAATCAAAACTGGGCGTCTACCTAAGTAGGTACGTCAACCAACTATTTTTTTAAGGTCGGTGTCGAACGTACGCACGCGTACGCCGCATCGTGCGCTGTGCTCCGAAATACCTAATATTTACTTATTGTTATGTAATCATCTTACACTATTGATGTGTGCTAAATATTCAAATAAATAAATAATTCTAAATCCCAGTTAATAACGTATTAAATACGAAAGTCGACTATATTCTTAGTTATAAGTAATATAACTGATATATTTGGATTTAAAAAAAATAAGGTTGGTATTCCACTCGTTATATATTCACGTGAATACCTTAAAATCCACATAGAGTCGCCTGTCATGAATTTTGATTGCTGATTCTTACATTACAGACACTTATAAGTAAGTGTCGTGGGGTACCGGCTTAGAATAGTACCTCCCCCTTTCTTCCCGTGGGTGCCGTAAGAACCGGCTAAGGGAAATATCACCAGAAGTGGGCAGCAGCACATTCTGAGTAAAACGCCACCTACTGCGCTCGCCAACCCGCCTGCCAAGCGTGGCGAGTACTGGCAAAAACCCCCTATGACAGACGACAAAAATACTAGGCCCCCAGTCCCCGGCAGCTCCGCTATTCCGGGCTATGGTAGCGGTTCCGGTCACGGCGGAGCAAGGGGTGCTAAGAATCTCCGGAAGAGATCCGGCTACCACCCCCTGCATAAACGACGACTGGCCCTGGTAACACACAACATTCGCACGATGAGGACAGACGAGAAGCTAGCTGAGCTGGAAGAAGAAATGGGTAGGTTACATTGGGATATCCTGGGGTTATCAGAAGTCCGACGAGAGGGGGAGGACACGATAACCCTGAAATCCGGTAACCTACTCTACTACCGGGAGGGCGACCAACAGTCCCAAGGTGGTGTCGGGTTTCTCGTCCACAAGTCCCTTGTTAACAACATTCTTGCCATCGACAGTGTATCGAGCAGGGTTGCGTACCTGATACTCAGAGTATCCAAGAGGTATTCGCTGAAGGTCATCCAGGTATACGCACCGACTTCGGCACACTCCGATGATGAGGTAGAGGTGATGTATGAGGACATTAGTAGGGCCATACACACTTCAGAGACCTATTTTAATGTTGTTATGGGGGACTTCAATGCGAAGCTGGGCAGGAAATGCGAAAATGAGTTGAGAGTAGGGCAATTTGGATATGGACAACGGAACCCCAGGGGACAGAGGTTGGCCGACTTCCTGGAGAAAGAGGGACTCTTCATGATGAACTCTTTCTTCCAGAAGCCACCTCATAGGAAATGGACCTGGTTGAGTCCCGATGGTTCTACGAAAAATGAGATAGACTTCATCTTGACCACCAAGAAACAAATATTCAATGATGTCTCTGTGATCAACATGGTTAAAACCGGAAGTGATCACCGAATAGTACGAGGCACTTTGAATATTAATGTTAAACTTGAGAGGTCCCGTATGATGAAGTCTACACTCCGACCTACTCGCGCTCATATCCAAGACCCCGAGAGCTTTCAGCTCGAACTATCAAATCGCTTCGAGTGCCTGGAAAGCTGCGCATCGGTGGATGAGATCAATAACAGGTTTGTGGAAACTGTCCGTACGGTGGGCGCGAAGTTTTATAAACCCCACCGTACAAATAGACCGCAAAAGCTCTCGAGCCATACCCTCGACCTCATGGCTGAACGACGCTCATTGCAACTGCAGTCTTCCGGTGACGCAGAGTCATATAGGCGGCTCAATAGACTCATATCAAAGTCTATGCGACACGACATCCGTACCTTTAATACTAATCGTATTAAAGAGATGATAGAGCGGAATAAAGGCTCCAAAGTGTTCGCAAAAGACATGTCTATTGGGCAGAGCCAGTTGACGAAGCTGAAGACAGAAGAAGGCAGTCTAGCGTCGACCAAAGCAGAAGTCTTGAGGGAGATTGAGAGGTTCTATGGACAGTTATACACATCGGTCGCAAAACCTGTTAGCAGTTTGGGTAAAGATCCAAGAGCCAAACTGACTCGACATTATACCGAAGATATCCCGGACATCAGCCTGTACGAGATTAGGATGGCCTTGAAACAGCTCAAGAACAACAAGGCACCGGGCGATGACGGAATTACATCAGAGCTACTGAAAGCGGGTGGAACACCGGTACTGAAAGTCCTTCAGAGGCTCTTCAATTCCGTCGTGCTTGAAGGTACAACGCCAGAAGCATGGAACAGAAGCGTGGTGGCGCTGTTCTTCAAAAAAGGAGACAACACTTTGCTGAAGAACTACAGACCCATCTCGCTTCTGAGCCATGTCTATAAGCTGTTTTCAAGGGTCATCACGAATCGTCTTGAACGCAGGTTCGATGACTTCCAGCCTTCCGAACAAGCCGGTTTCCGAAAAGGCTATAGTACCATAGACCACATCCACACGCTGCGGCAAGTGATACAGAAGACCGAAGAGTATAACTTGCCCCTTTGCTTAGCGTTTGTGGACTATGAGAAAGCCTTTGATTCGATCGAGACCTGGGCGGTGCTTGAGGCTCTCCAACGATGCCGTATTGACTATCGGTATGTCGAAGTGCTGAAGTGTTTGTACAACAACGCCACCATGTCAGTCCGAGTACAAGACCAGAACTCAGAGGCAATTTCATTGAAAAGAGGCGTGAGGCAGGGAGACGTTGTCTCTCCGAAACTGTTTACCGCCGGTTTGGAAGATGCCTATAAGCTTCTGGAATGGAAAGGGCTCGGCATCAATATTAACGGCGAGTACATCACTCACCTTCGGTTTGCCGACGATATAGTAGTCATGGCAGAGTCGATGGAAGACCTCAGTACGATGCTCGAAGACCTCAATAGAGTTTCCCAACGGGTGGGCCTCAAAATGAACATGGACAAAACGAAGGTTATGTCGAACGCCCATGTAGTGCCCACCCCAATATCTGTGGGGAACTCCACTCTTGAAGTTGTTGACGAATACATCTACCTAGGACAAACGGTCCGATTAGGCAGGTCCAACTTTGCGAGGGAGGTCAATCGTCGTATCCAACTCGGCTGGGCAGCGTTCGGGAAACTTAAAAGCGTCTTCTCGTCCAATATACCCCAGTCCCTCAAGTCGAAAGTTTACAACCAGCGTGTGTTACCAGTGATGACATACGGCACTGAAACGTGGTCCCTAACTATGGGCCTTATAAGGAAGCTCAAGGTCGCGCAACGAGCTATGGAGAGGGCTATGCTCGGAGTCTCTCTACGAGATCGAATCAGAAATGAAGAGATACGTAGACGTACAGGAGTCACCGATATAGCACAGCGGATTAGCAAGTTGAAGTGGCAGTGGGCAGGGCACATAGCACGTAGAACTGATGGCCGATGGGGCCGAAAGGTTCTCGAGTGGAGACCACGTACCGGCAAGCGCAGCGTAGGAAGACCAGCCACGAGATGGACAGATGACCTCATACAAGTGGCGGGAAGACGCTGGATGCAAGCCGCTTCCAATCGGTCTTTTTGGAAATCCATGGGGGAGGCCTATGTCCAGCAGTGGACTTCTTATGGCTGAGATGATGATGATAAGTAAGTGTTCCTAATAAAATAAAATAATAATAAATAAATATTTGTGGACATTTCACACAACACCATCTAGCCCAAACTAAGCAAAGCTTGTACTATGGTACTAGATGGCTGATAGAATACATATATACTTTTTTTTTTTTTTTGTAAATATATACTTAAGATACATAGAAACACCCAGACACAGAACAAACATTCATGCTCATCACACAAATGTTTGCCCTGGGTGGGGATCGAACCCACGACCGATAGAATCAAAATTGAAAAAATATATTAAAGTGATAAAAAATTACTAGTTTCTGATTTTTCCCTTTGTATCAACCCAACTATGTACTTACTTTCTAGATCATCTGGAACTGGGTTATAATTTTGATCTATAGTCAGTCAGTGATAAAAATGGCGATTTTTGGACGTTAATATCTAAATAACCGTTTGGGGTGTGTTTATGAAATTTGGAGCACATATGTATCTCGCAGGTCTCAATATACGAGCCAAGTTTGACATGTTTATGTGAAATAGATTTAAGTTATGAGGGGGTCAAATGTGACTCTAAATGGTTCGAGAAATATTATACACGGTGCTGCTCGCCAGTTCTGTTAGCTTGAACTTGGCTTGACACGCTACCGCGTATCTAGATCTTAGAGAGTGATAGGTACGATGTTGTTTGAAATATCGCGACAAGCTTTTATTTATATCAATTTAAATTTTATAATTTAATAAAATGGTGGGTTTCAAAATTTCAAAATTTATTTTCTTCCTGTTAGAGCATTTAAATAAAAGCTTGTTTTTTTTTTTAAATCATTAATATTTTATTTACTAGGCTAAAAAAGAGTGCTTGTCAGGACTATTCAAACGAGTTCAAGCTCGACGGTTTTATCTCGTTTAGTTTAGGAGTTCCTATGGCCAGCTTCCGACGCCATCTTGAGACCCTGGATATCACGTAACACAAGAGTGCTTGTCAAGACTATTCAAACGAGTCCAAACTCGACGGTTTTATCTTGTTTAGTTTAGGAGAAATTCCTATGGCCACCTTCCGACGCCATCTTGAGACCAGCTTCATGGTATCATATTATTGCATTGTCACCGAAGTTACGTAAGTAAACCAAATTTCAACCTAATCTAACGACAGGAAGTGATTCTAATTTAACTCGCAAGATTTGTCCCATACTAACAGGGCAAGTTAAATAAAAGCTAGTAAAAACTGTGCAATTCTGACAATATTACAAACGTACAGGTCGAATTGATAACCTCCTCATTTTGAAGTCGATTAAAAACAATAAAACCCACATCAAGCAACGCAAAAGGAAACTCCTAACTCCCGCCAGGTGGCGCGATAACCTGCTAAGTAAGAACAAGTTGAACGCCGCCGGAGCACATAATCCTGATGCTACCGTCCTCGACTGACGGCACTCCCGGGCCTGGTATTGTAAAGTTACCTTCCAAGTAACAACTACCCGGTTATCGACTACTTGAATATAAAGTTGCGGCCGCGGAGAGAACTTGCCTGTCTGTATGTTTGTGTGAAGTACGCTTGTGTGACTCGTACATGTACACGATCCCGAGAGCTCGCTGGAATGCGGCTTGTGTTTCAAGCTGAGATATTGTTTGTGTTAGATAGTTGTGTATATTTTGAATTATATAGTTATTTGTTATTGTTTTTGCTCGAAAGTATAATTTAAACTATGCTTTTTACCCGACTGCGAAAGAAGGAGGGTTATGTTTTTCGAGTGTATGTATGTATGTATGTATATTTCTTTGGCACGCCCTAGAGCCTAAACGGCTTGTCGTATTTTTATGTGAGTGGTGTCAATAGATTCGTCTTAGTCGTGAGAGTGACACTGGGTACATCAAAATAAAAAAAAAAAAAAAAATTAAGGATAATTTGGGGGGGAAAAGTAATCTCAAAAAAAAAATGTTTTCAAAATACATCGAGTGTGGTATCAAAATAAAGAGTTTTTAACGGTGATTACGAATATATATAAAACTTATATGTTTCATTGGAGTTTGGAATAGGAAATGCTAATAAATCACATCACAATTCACACTAATAATATAAATGCGAAGTTTGTGTTCGTTTGTTACTTCTTCACGGAAAACGGCTTGACGGGTTTGGCTGAAATTTGACACACAGGTAGTTTATAATCTGGAATAACAGATAAGGTAGTTTTTATCCCGGTATTCCCGCGGGAACGGGTAAAACAAGATTAAACCTATTTCATACCTCAAAGAAATCACCGACAACTGTGCCATTATAATTGTGTTTTAAGGTGAGAGGGGAGAAGGGAAGGGGGGGGGGTTAGGGGCAAATCCAAGTCCTGTCAGTGAAGATGAGTAACATATAACATACCACAGAAACAGATGTATGTATGTATGTTTCTATATGACAGCCTACAGCCTAAACGGCTTGTCCTATTTTTATGTGTGAGGTGTCATTAAAATTTTCTTCATTTCCAGAGTGTCATAGGCTATAATATTTTGTAATAATAATAATAATACACAACACACTAGTTTTAAGTTTTTTACAATATTTATGTTATTTTTATATGTTTATATTTGTATTGTAAAAAAATTTAAATTAAGAATCGAAATAAATAAATGATAATAATAATACATCTCTTGCAAAAAACAAAAAAACGTTTTTTTTGTAACCTTCAACGAACTATTACGCAACAAACAAGTGACTACTATATTTCTTCTAAAGAATGCGCATTTATATTTTACAGTGATTTTACGCACACTTTCACACAAAAAACGTACACTCAACAGCGTATCAAGTGTAACGAAATAGTAAGTTAGACTGCAAAAACTACTTTTCTGCAGTCGGGTATTTTGTTTTTCTTTTAATATAGATACTTATTGTAAGTACGTTGTGTTTAATTTTAATAAATTTGAATGAAAGAACATTAAATTAATAACAAGTATATTACCTTATAAGGACAAAGGTGAATGGCATAAACAAAGGGAGGCTATACCCAACAGGAGGCTATTATAAGTGGTTGATGATGATGATGATGACCTTAGACCCGTGTAACACTGCTGTAACACCAGCTGCGCATGCACAGCAGAGTTAAAGCGTTGCCAACTTGGCTTACATTCTCAACAATGTGCTTCAGCCTTCGATGATTAATAATCGGCTAAGTGCGAGTCGGACTCGCGCACGAAGGGTTCCGTACTATCATCTATAATACTACAAAGTTTAGTTCTGTTTATAAAATAACGAGAAATCAACGAAATTCCAAGTAGTAAATTGCAAACTTATAGGTAGGTTTTCGATACACATCCGGGCAGCATGACGACGCTCGCGCGAATACGCGCGGCTATGGCTCGCTCCGTGATGTTACCTCCCCCGCTACCCGCGCGGCGCGGCGCTCGCACCGCGTTTAGATGCACGGATTATTTTCATTAGATTAGGTATTTATTTTTATAGTTAATATATTTCTAAATATTTACTTTCAAATATTCAAGTTTCTACCTGTTAATTAAGATCGAGTAAAAATTGCTTAAAAATTACGTTTGTTGTATGGGAATACTTACCTTAATATTACCCCTAATACTTACCTTAATATTACCCTTTAATATTTACTTTATTGTTATTTAATTATTTAATTTGAAAGGTAACATACAAGTAAATATTCTGTGAAAATTTGAAGCGTCTACCTGTTACCGTTTTTAATATTGAGCAAAAAAATACGAAAAAAACACGTTTATTGTATGGGGACCCCTCTTAATATATATTTTTAGTATTTGTTGTTATAGCGGCAACGGAAATACATCATTTGTGAAAATTTCAGCTTTCTAGCTATCACGGTTTATGAGATACAGCCTGGAGACAGACAGACAGACAGACAGACAGACAGACAGACAGACAGACAGACAGACAGCGAAGTCTTAGTAATAGGGTCCCGTTTTTACCCTTTGGGTACGGAACCCTAAAAAGGACCAGCTCGTGACACCGACTCATCGGCTGGTGAAGTCTGAGAGGTCAGTCTTCGTTGGAGGGCCCGCGATCTATAATCGTGTACCTTTTGCCGTACGGGATGCAGCTTCCATCGGAAGTTTTAAACGGAAACTTAAACTATGGTTGATGGAACGCCAATTCTATGACATAGATGACTTCCTGAAATTGCCAGACTATTAAATATTTATTCATTAACATCTGTGATTAAATATTATTTATTGACTTATTATTATTTTTTTATATACAATTTTATGCAATTTAGATTTTATTTTTAATTATTATTTATAAATTTGAATATTATAATTGTTATTATAATTACTTCATAATTTATTATTATCAGCGCATATGACTTGTAACAATGGTGTTATCAATAAATGATTTGTATTTGTATTTGTATTTGATGAAGATAAACTAAAAATTTAAACAACTTTAACAGCTTTATAATAATTTTTAAGCCATTTATTTTTTATTCAATAAATTCGACCTAATAATAAATAATTATACATAATATCTCAAGAGACCCTGGTTAGATGGTTGGGTTAGGGGTCAGGTACAAACGGCAGTCATCCTAGACACGGCACATATTATCAGGAGGTTCCTCATTCCTCAGTCTGTAGCCCCTACCTCCGCCAACTTAAGCTCCGCTTTGCTTCCGGTGGCATTCTAGCTTTAAGTTTTTTATAATATGTATTTATATTTTTATTAGAAGCATTGTAAAATAAATGTTTTATTTTAAACTCGTTGCTTTCAGTTTATGTATTCATTAATATCATAATTTTCTTTAACACATTACAACAAACAATTCAAAAGGGGCTTAAATTTATAAAGTAAGTTAATCTTCATTATTTATTCCGTATCATGTTCCATGGAAAGTCAACAATGTAATGTTTAGTCTTAAGACTTACAAAGCTGGTATAAGCTACGTTGCGTTACGTATCACGGCCAAGCCAACGCTCCGTCTCCGTGCGCGCCTCGTCCCCGCGCGCGCCGCGCTGTGGCGCTACTCGCTACAGACGCTGGGGATGACGTCACCACTACACGGGGATTGTAAGTAATATCGAAACCCTTTGAACAAAGAACCTTCAATATATCGATTGACGCTATTAATTAAAATTAATTAGGAATCAAGCGAACGCTGTGTGATACCAGTACCTTGTGAGATACTCGTACTTTTGTAATACCGACTCATACTAAAAGATATAATTAAATACTCATTACACTCAAACTTACAGTAAAACTGAAATTATTGCAATAAAAGTCGATTAGATGATTATTAATAAAACCGGCCAAGTGCTAGTCGGACTCGCGCACGAAGGGTTCCGTACCATTATCTATAAAAACGGCAAAAAAATCACGTTTGTTGTATGGGATATTTATTTTATTCTGTTTCTTAGTATTTGTTGTTATAGCAGTAATAGAAATAGATCATCTGTGAAAATTTCAACTGTCTAACTGTCACGGTTCATGAAATACAGCCTGGTGACAGACGGACGGACGGACGGACGGACGGACAGAGAGCGAAGTCTCAGTAATAGGGTCCCGTTTTTACCCTTTGGGTACGGAACCCTAAAAATGGTGCTGCAGACCATTCTAAATTATTAAATTTTCATCAAAAATTCGTAATAACGATGAGTATTGAATGAATCCAGCATTATTTGTCTGCTATTCGTTATTCGAGGTTTGCTTCCGAGTTCCGGCGGGAGTCTCCGTCATATTTGTTCTGGCTCACAGTTCCGGCGGGAGTCTCCGTCATATTTGTTCAGGCTCACAGTTCCGGCGGGAGTCTCCGTCATATTTGTTCAGGCTCACAGTTTCGTAACTCTTTCAAGATCGCATTAAATACTAGCTTCTAACTGTATGCAGTTACTACGATTATGTGGCGACTCAATTCAATACTAGCTTCAAACTGTATGCAGTTACTACGAGTATGTGGCGACTCAATTCAATACTAGCTTCAACTGTATGCAGTTACTACGAGTATGTGGCGACTCAATTCAATACTAGCTTCAAACTGTATGCAGTTACTACAAGTATGTGGCGACTCAATTTGTTGGCAATCGTTATTTTATTCATATTAGTAGATCTCCAGATCAGTAAACATAATCGTTTCACTTATTATATATGTAGATCTCGTAGCAATAGACATTTATTTTTTGATCAAATGGATTGCATCGCGATGTCAAGTGAGTACAGACGCGCGAAATAGATTTGTGTTCCCGTGACAGGCTCGACGTCCGCGAGATTTATTTCAGCGCAAGCGCCGGGAACACCTGGACCTGGGAGCTGGAAGCTGGAATGCGGCGAATCCGGGGAACTCCGCAAATTACGCTCAAAGTAAATTGGCGGCTTCGCGCGACGTGCCGCATTCCGCGCGACGCGCCGCATTCCTCGCGAGCGCTGCTCTTTGTTACAGATGTTTCGGGAATTACGCGACCTTCACGACTTCACAATTAATACATACTAACTGGATGAACACTGATCGATACGTTTTGATCTTATGTGCAGATTATTGTAGGTATAAACTAGCCTTCTGTTAGAACCGTTGTCTGACTGGTGAGTGTACGCTGGTTGTTGTATAAACTAGCCTTCTGTTAGAACCGTTGTCTGACTGGTGAGTGTACGCTGGTTGTTGTATAAACTAGCCTTCTGTTAGAACCGTTGTCTGACTGGTGAGTGTACGCTGGTTGTTGTATAAACTAGCCTTCTGTTAGAACCGTTGTCTGGCTGGTGAGTGTACGCTGGTTGTTGTATAAACTAGCCTTCTGTTAGAACCGTTGTCTGACTGGTGAGTGTACGCTGGTTGTTGTATAAACTAGCCTTCTGTTAGAACCGTTGTCTGACTGGTGAGTGTACGCTGGTTGTTGTATAAACTAGCCTTCTGTTAGAACCGTTGTCTGACTGGTGAGTGTACGCTGGTTGTTGTATAAACTAGCCTTCTGTTAGAACCGTTGTCTGACTGGTGAGTGTACGCTGGTTGTTGTATAAACTAGCCTTCTGTTAGAACCGTTGTCTGACTGGTGAGTGTACGCTGGTTGTTGTATAAACTAGCCTTCTGTTAGAACCGTTGTCTGACTGGTGAGTGTACGCTGGTTGTTGTATAAACTAGCCTTCTGTTAGAACCGTTGTCTGACTGGTGAGTGTACGCTGGTTGTTGTATAAACTAGCCTTCTGTTAGAACCGTTGTCTGACTGGTGAGTGTACGCTGGTTGTTGTATAAACTAGCCTTCTGTTAGAACCGTTGTCTGACTGGTGAGTGTACGCTGGTTGTTGTATAAACTAGCCTTCTGTTAGAACCGTTGTCTGACTGGTGAGTGTACGCTGGTTGTTGTATAAACTAGCCTTCTGTTAGAACCGTTGTCTGACTGGTGAGTGTACGCTGGTTGTTGTATAAAACAGACATTCAAATGAAGTCGCTCCCAAAATGTATTATACCTAAATCAAAATTTGTAATAATGTTCAATGGTTATTTTTCTATAATCTATGAATTATTAATTTTATAAATATTTGTCTTGACAATCTATCTACTGCAGCTAAAGTAAGATAAGGTATAAGTGATCTTTCCGAGTACTCTATATCAGCTTCTATACTATTAAACTTGTATTAGTGTTACAATGTCACATAATAATACTTTCAACGATTGAATACATGTAAAACTCACAAACATTGTAAAACAGAAAAAAAACATTACACCCTACAAACAGGCGTCACTATAAGTTGTTACTGAATAGATACATTGTAATTATTGCTAGATCCCATTCGCCTGATCAGCATAGTTTAATTCACACAAAGCTCATTTGAAAGTGAGACGAGTAATTAATCTAAAATCAATAAGAGCATCCCCCTTCCCCCCGGCTCCCTCCCCTCCCCTCCCCTCCGCCATAGGGGTTGGATATACGAGTATTATTCAGTTCGTGTTCCAAACGGTACCTACCAGTCTATATTAACATCTAAGCTACACGAATACAAGAGATTAAGCATATCAAGGTTAACTCCTTAGTTAAGTTTTATTTTAATATCGTTAAAATTTCTATCGTTTCGAATCTCCATCACAAGGTTGCTTGAAAAGAGATAACTTTTAGCGATAAGGCCGCCTATTGCTTCGCTGACAAGTAAGCTTTTGCTTGTTAATTAATATTGTCTAGGTGTAAACAATAAAGAGTTTATCTCATCATCATCATCATCATCATCTCAGCCATAAAAAGTCCACTGTTGGACATAGGCCTCCCCTATGGATTTCCAAAAAGACCGATTGGAAGCGGCTTGCATCCAGCGTCTTCCTGCCACTTGTATGAGGTCATCTGCCCATCTCGTTGCTGGTCTTCCTACGCTGCGCTTGCCGGTGCGTGGTCTCTACTCGAGAACCTTTCGGCCCCATCGGCCATCAGTTCTACGTGCTATGTGGCCTGCCCACTGCCACTTCAACTTGCTAATCCTCTGTGCTATATCGGTGACTTTCGTACGTCTACGTATCTCTTTATTCCTTATTCAATCTCGTAGAGTGACTCCGAGCATAGCCCTCTCCATAGCTCGTTGCGTGACCTTGAGCTTCCTTATAAGGCCCATAGTTAGGGACCACGTCTCAGTGCCGTAAGTCATCACTGGTAACACACACTGGTCGTAAGCTTTCGACTTGAGGGACTGGGGTATATTAGACGAGAAGACGCTTTTAAGTTTCCCGAACGCTGCCCAGCCGAGTTGGATACGACGATTGACCTCTCTCGCAAAGTTGGACCTGCCTAATCGGACCGTTTGTCCTAGGTAGACATATTCGTCAACAACTTCAAGAGTGGAGTTACCCACAGATATTGGGGTGGGCACTACATGGGCGTTCGACATAACCTTCGTTTTGTCCATGTTCATTTTGAGGCCTACACGTTGGGAAACTCTATCGAGGTCTTCGAGCATCGTACTGAGGTCTTCCTTCGACTCTGCCATGACTACTATATCGTCGGCAAACCGAAGATGAGTGATGTACTCGCCGTTAATATTGATGCCGAGCCCTTTCCATTCCAGAAGCTTATAGGCATCTTCCAAACCGGCGGTAAACAGTTTCGGAGAGACAACGTCTCCTTGCCTCACGCCTCTCTTTAATGGAATTGCCTCTGAATTCTGGTCTTGTACTCGGACCGACATGGTGGCGTTGTTGTATGTTTACCTAGGACAATCGGTCCGATTAGGCAGGTCCAACTTTACGAGAGAGGTCAATCGTCGTATCCATCTCGGCTGGGCAGCGTTCGGGAAACTTAAAAGCGTCTTCTCGTCCAATATACTCCAGCCCCTCAAGTCTAAAGTTTACGACCAGTGTGTGTTACCAGTGATGACTTACGGCACTGAGACGTGGTCCCTAACTATGGGCCTTATAAGGAAGCTCAAGGTCACGCAACGAGCTATGGAGAGGGCTATGCTCGAAGTCACTCTACGAGATCGAATAAGGAATAAAGAGATACGTAGACGTACGAAAGTCACCGATATAGCACAGAGGATTAGCAAGTTGAAGTGGCAGTGGGCAGGCCACATAGCACGTAGAACTGATGGCCGATGGGGTCGAAAGGTTCTCGAGTGGAGACCACGCACCGGCAAGCGCAGCGTAGGAAGACCAGCCACGAGATGGGCAGATGACCTCACACAAGTGGTAGGAAGACGCTGGATGCAAGCCGCTTCCAATCGGTCTTTTTGGAAATCAATAGGGGAGGCCTATGTCCAGCAGTGGACTTTTCATGGCTGAGATGATGAGGCAGATGTTTGTTGCCTCATATATCACTACACCATATCAATAAACACTGATTGAATGCAACGCTACATTATACGAGATGACAATGTTATTAAAAGCGATGCTCACTCGAATGGTAATCGTAGTCAACATTTTTCAGAAGGTTGACAACTGCTGTAAGTGTTTTGGTGGATATGGGGGTGAATTTGTGTACCTAAATGTGTGTACATGTAAACATAGTACGCTGACAAGTTTATTTTTAAATTATTATGTGTTTATTTTCTACCTTATTTAGTAACCCAGAATTTAATACAAGAAAATGGAATATAATTACCCTATCCTTTTTACGCAGTCGGATATTAGCTTACTAAACATCTAAATACCTAAGTGGAGTGTGAATCAGCAATAGAATACGAATTAGATGCGATAGAGCTTTGTTCCCTCGAGTTGCGCCGCTGCCGCTGCTCCGTGCTTTGCTGCAGAATGCGCAGCAGAGCAGCGAGCGCCGCCGCTCCACTACCCGACTCTATTATTGTTATATTACATCGCAGAGTTTTTAGCAAGTCCTGTTTGGATTAACGCGCTTTTGTAGTTCCGTCCTTTTCAAATTACCAAAACGGGACAATTCCATTAAAATGACTTCAAGGGTTATTGTTATTTGCAGTTTAACAATAACTGGCGTCGCACTATTATTTTTGGAAAATTATGTAAAGGTTTGCACTTACATTGCATACTGACTATCAAGCATGCAAAAAATTATGTAAAGGTTTGCATTTACATTGCATACTGAGTAATGACTATCAAGCATGCAAAAAATTTCGATTTCGTGAAACTGAAAAAAAAAAACTAATTAAAGCGCGAATATCTGAACTGTCGAGGTTCGAATATTGAATGAAGTCGTACAAGAAGCGTCGTCGATCGTCGCATATTAACGAAGGCAGATCGCAATCAAACTGGGATTAGAGCTCCGCTGACAATCGTGCCGAGTGCCGAGTGCCGACTCGACCGGCGCAGCCTCCCGCCAGTCAGCTGCCACGCCCGCGCCGCCGGCTCGCCGTAGTCGCCGCACAGGTTAAACTGGGATTAGATGGAGCGCTGACGAGCGAGCTTGCTCGTGACCTATCGCCGAGTACACTTCCTCGAACAAGTTAAATACGCTTTTATAGACTTATTTTTTAACACTTATACACTTATATTACTAAAATCGTACAAAAATTTAATCGTTGAGTGCAACATCAGATGAGTTGGCGGTCAAGCGTGAAGCTTTCACTGAATATTAAAAAAAAACATCGACGGGACTTGAAGCGGAAGTCCGAACCCTTTCCAACAGGACCAGGGACGCTTTTATAATATAACCACATGCACCGGTCACTTGGGGCGTAGAAATATCTAAACGAACTTGTTGCTAAAATCAACACAGCGTTGACCAGCCTATACGTTTGACCATCGCTCACTTGATGTGAAATGATACTGTGGGCACCCTTAGCCTGGAATAGGAGCATGTGATACCAGTATGATTGATGTTATAATCCTTAGCACAAGATTGCTCTAAGGGTATTATACAACAAAATTAGCTTCCAATTTATAAACAACAGTAATTCTCAGTTTGAGCAGAGAATATTAAACCTGAAGTTATAATTTCATCAGCGCTCAGATTATTTCCAACAAAGTTATTCATTCAGCGAAACAAGATTACCTGAATTGGCGGACAACGTGGTTCTTTGTACTTTATGCCCCAGAGACAAACTTTTATTTGAAGCAGTAGTTAAGCTCGCGTTTAAACTTTAAAATTGTGTTGTGTTTATTTCTTTTTAAGAACATTCTATTCGCGATATTTTTTTATTTCTTACTTATAAGTGATAATAAATGGCATTATATAAATAAGTTCTAGCGTTTAGGAAATATATTGACTTTACTTCACCTGGCGTGTCTCATGTTTGGAGTGCTCAAATACAAGTCGCCGAAATACTTGTACGAAAAGTAGTCATGGAAGCGCAATAGTAAGCCTGTTCGTCAATGCTCATACCAACTGTTTACTGTGCGGTGTGGCTCTGGTGTCTTCCGAGGTAGCTTCCGCTATGCAGCATTACTGAGTGGTGTGGCTCTGGTGTCTTCCGAGGTAGCTTCCGCTATGCAGCATTACTGAGCGGTGTGGCTCTGGTGTCTTCCGAGGTAGCTTCCGCTATGCAGCATCCAAGTGCTGGAATAATACCCCTCCTCCGATACGCAACCTGCAATATATATACTCGTATAGCTTTAGATTCAAATTGAAAAAGTTTCTCTTTGAACATCAAAAAGGCGAAGAGCTACTGAGAAGTGATACAAGCGTTATTTAATTTTATTATTGACTAGTTTAAGCTTACGGTTATTGGTAGTTTAAATATGTACCTATAATTATAATACTCACTTTCTATTTAAAAGCACTGTAAACTCGAGAAATTGTAATTGCGAAAAGTACCTACATAATTTATTGCGTTTGTTGTGGTATAAGTATAAGTTTAGGTTCAGTTGCAAATGTCACAATTTCGTAAGGACGTCACTGTCAGTTGGACGGTGTGACAGCTACGCTGACGTTGACAGTTTTTTTTTTTTCTCTCTGTACGTACCTAAGCAGTACAAACAATGTTTGTCAAATTATTTATTAGTTATGCTTAGAATATTTTATATGAATACAAACCTAACTGTGTAATTATTATAAATATAATTTTATTGTGTTCGCTCGTGCGTGACGTCACCTACCGGTCTCGGCGGAAGACCAGCGCTGGTTGTTTACAACTAGCATTATGCTGAGCTGGGACCGGATTGTGACAAAAACATGTTATATAGGTATTTTGTGTATGATTTATATTTATTTTGTGTTGTATGTTTTTGTCACAATAAATTTCTGTCTATGTCTAATGTCTATGTCTATATTGAAAGCTTGTAAGAAAGCGTTTGGATAGAATAAAAAATAATAAATTGAAAATACAATTCACAATTTATCACCAATGGGCATTCATTACTACAAATATCTAGTATATTCAAAGTAAGTGTGTATCCGGTAATCTGCTGAGGCATTATTTGTAGCTTTGAGTAATATTTCCGAGGTCAAGTGTAAGATAAGTCACTGAGTGGCGCGGTGTCGCAGAGCATCTGAGTGGCGACTGGCGACTGATCGTAAAGCTGAATGGCCGACTCGAGAATGGCGGAATGGCGGAGTAGCAGAATGGCGCGTCAAATGGATTATACAAGCGTCGAGGCAGCGCTGCGCTAGCGCGTTATTGTCGCACATAGTGACGTTGCATTATACAAGCGTCGAGGCAGCGCTGCACTAGCGCATTATTGTCGCACATAGTGACGATGCATTATACAAGCGTCGAGGCAGCGCTGCACTAGCGCGTTATTGTCGCACATAGTGACGTTGCATTATACAAGCGTCGAGGCAGCGCTGCACTAGCGCGTTATTGTCGCACATAGTGACGTTGCATTCGATCCTTTTATTGTTCCCTCGTACCTATCCACAGATGGAATTATTTTAACGAGAGGATTTTTTCACAGAAGCCTCTGTGGAGTGATTTACCTCAGCTTAACAAACATTACTTGGTCTGGATTGAAGGACAATATTTTTGTCAAAATTAGCAAAGAATTAACAGAATCAGTAGTGTTGATATTTAATCATGGCAACGAACACAGCGCAGTGTCACGCGGGTAATAATAATAAATATCTTACAAAAATATTAAAATGCGTTTTTTCCTTTACTCCAACGAACTTATTGGCAATAAACAAGTGATTTTACTAGAATTATTCTAAACGATGCATATTTATAATCTTTTACAGTAATCTTACGCATACATTCTCAAAAAAAACTGGACAAGTGCGGGTTAGACTCGTCCACCGAGGGTTCCGTACAAACTAAATAAAAGGGGGAAATCATATTTTTTTTTTATATTTTCCTTCATAAACCGAAAAATATACATCGTAAAAATATTTAACACATTCCTTGCTCACCACTCGGATCCGAATGGAGCGGGGCTATAGTAGCGGCGCCTCCCACTCGGATCCGAGCGAGCGTCCCGTTCAATTTGTAGTAGTCAGTAAACCGCCGGCGTTTGAGGCAGTCAACGTGCGCGGCCACTCTGTACTTAATCAAAATTAGCCTAAAAAGTTTTGGTTCCCAGCTGAAGTGAAGGGTCTGCAGGGGGCGAAGAATGTGTTAAAAACCCGTTTTAGCTTATGCTAATGAGGCTACATGATACGGTTTCACTTTAAAATTTGGGCCCTCATTCCTTGCATAGAGACACTATTTTTTTGTGATTAAATTAAAATTTTCCAGTTTTCGGACTTTTTCCTCTAAGTGTACTCTAACATAATGCTTCTTGCCAAATTTCAGAGTTCTAGGTCAACGGGAAGTACCCCATTGGTTTTGATTCCTCTGTGAGTGTCGAAATGTGCGTTTTTTACGACATATTCGGCTGTAACTTTTTTTTACGAAAACTGAGAAATTTATTTTTTCTTTCTGCAGCAAGATACTATGGATCTGCGTATATGGTTTTAATTTCAACTCGATACCTTCACGTGTTCCCGAGATAAAGGTCTTGACACCCGGACGGACGGACAGACGCACAGACGGACAACAAAGTGATCCTATAAGGATTCCGTTTTTGTCCTATTGTGGTACGGAACCCTAAAAACGTATAGTCAACAGCGTATCAAGCGTAACGAAATCGTAAGTTACACGGCAAAACTTGTTATATCTCGTAAGTTAGACTACCACTGTCCATCATTTTTAGGGTTCCGTACCCAAAGGGTAAAAACGGGACCATATTACTAAGACTTCGCTGTCTGTCTGTCTGTCTGTCTGTCTGTCTGTCTGTCTCCAGGCTGTATCTCATAAACCGTGATAGCTAGAAAGCTGAAATTTTCACAAATGATGTATTTCCGTTGCCGCTATAACAACAAATACTAAAACTTAAAAAAAAAAAAGGGGGGTCCCCATACAATAAACGTGTTTTTTTCGTATTTTTTTGCTCAATATTAAAAACGGTAACAGGTAGACGCTTCAAATTTTCACAGAATATTTACTTGTATATTACCTTTCAAAATAAATAATTAAATAACAATAAAGTAAATATTAAAGGTATACCCATACAACAAACGTAATTTTTAAGCAATTTTTACTCGATCTTAATTAACAGGTAGAAACTTGAATATTTGTAAGTAAATATTTAGAAATATATTAACTATAAAAATAAATACCTAATCTAATACATAAAAACTCACAAAATGAAAATAATCCGTGCATCTAAACGCGGTGCGAGCGCCGCGCCGCGGTGTGGTGGTGGCGCGAGCGCGAGGCGGTTGCTAAGCAACGGCCGCGCGGGTAGCGGGGGAGGTAACATCACGGAGCGAGCCATAGCCGCGCGTATTCGCGCGAGCGTCGTCATGCTGCCAGGTGTATTGAAAACCTACCTATAAGTTTGCAATTTACTACTTGGAATTTCGTTGATTTCTCGTTATTTTATAAACAGAACTAAACTTTGTAGTATTATAGATGATAGTACGGAACCCTTCGTGCGCGAGTCCGACTCGCACTTGGCCGATTATTATGGTTATTGTTGTGGACAATCATTTTATGAATAGTAGCGCACCGTTAACAGCCTACTATTCATAAAACTAATTGTAGAAATTTAATTAACCAAACTAAGAAAAGATAAAGATAGCGTGGAAAAGTATGTATTTCCTTATATATAGGTATAATTATACCTAATATAAGCCATTTCTAAATTCGCGTCGTTCTTGTTCGCATTTTCTCGTCACGACGTTCCTTAATATTCAACAATCACGAAGAGCTTCGAAGGTCCTTATCGTGGCTTGTGGCTCGGGGCTCGTGGCTCGTGGCTCGTGACTCGTGGCTCGTGGCTCGTGCCTCGTGGCTCCGGGGAACCTCCGCCACTCGAATCTAATTTTACTCTCGTGTACAACGTGTGTCACATGCACACATAAATGGCAATTAGTGACAATGGACGATACCTACGTATACCTAACGGCCTATACGGGCACCAACGCGCGATTTGGCATACTTCCAAACGGGTGAGTGAGACGAACCTATCTCCGACTCCGTCGCACCTACGTCCGCTTCGATGGACCAAATTTAAAAGAATTTTTCATTTTATATCGTAACACCGAAATTTAATGAAATTGCGCGCTATTTTTTTATAATTTTTTCACGTAAAATGTGAAAATCTGGAGCGCGTTCGGAGTTGAATGTGGAATGTGAACGTTCAGACGTATCGTGGGGCGGAATGCGTCACTTTAATTAAAGTTTCACATTTAGTTTTTATTTTAATGAAAGTTTTGTAGCCGTGTGTACTAGTGGCGTAAATAACGAGGCAAGAATTCCAAATACAGCTGATGAACAAAATATGTTTTATTTATACAATAACCATCTCTGTTTTAGAAAATTAAAAGCTACAAACTTTATAAGTTTTTGATTAGGAAAATATAGTTGAGGGAATACAAACATTGGATATACGGATGGCAGTTGCTGAAGTAATTTTAAACAAAATCAAGGAATGTTCAAAAATTAAAATATTACTAATTTAAATTTTATTTATTACCAGTTGACCCGGCGTACTTCGTATCGCATATCAATGAGTGGACCCTATATTTTCTTAACGTTTAAACCTTCCCTGGAGTACGACAAACATTTCAAAACCAAAATCAGCTAAATCGGCCCAGCCGTTCTCGAGTTTTAGCGAAACAAACGAACAGCAATTGATTTATATATATATATATATAGAGATAGTACCTCCAAAGCATTACATGTCAATGGTACAAAGTAGGTAATTTTATTACCAAATTGAATCTTATTACAATATTGTACTTTCTGTATTAGTGCGCGTTACTAAAAACGTCAATTCTATACAGATTATTTATCAATGAATGACAAACTTGTAAAAAAGTTTTAAGATTACTCTATATTATATTATCACCCAAAACCTCCAAGAAGCGACAAAATTATCGCAAATGAGGAAAAATCGTCCGAGATCTTCTGAAATCGCGTCTACGCGGCTTGTACCGGCTTCACGGAGCATGGCTTCATTAATAACGGGCGGCTTTGACGGAATTATACTTCCGATTTGATTTATTCCTCGCCGGGAAAGGAATCCTTTCAAAGGACAGCCTAGATATAAGAATATTAGATGATGGCAGCTTGAACTAGTCATTGACTCAGTAAACATCAGTATCATAATATGAAAGAGCTTCATTAGCATAAGCTAAAAAAGGTTTTAATTTTTTTTCGGTTAATGAAGGAAAATATAATAAAATATTATGATTTCCCTTTTATCTACTAGTTTGAACGGAACCCTCGATGGGCGAGTCTGACTCGCACTTGTCCCGTTTTTTATTTTCTGATAATTTCATCAATTAATTTCAATTACGGCATTTTATAGTGGTTCATAGAACACATTTACCTACATGCCAAATTTCGTTTATGTACGTTAATAATCTCTAGTAAAATGACTGTGACATGCGCAGAGAGAGTCAGACAGACGGACATGACGAAATTATAAGGGTTCGTCGCAATTAATGTGGAACCCTAAAAATGAAATGAACACATTTAGTACCTGAAGAAAACTGAATAACCTTTATCTTCGTTCAGGATAGTTGCTTGATTAATGAGTAGTGAGATGTAGTGAGTTCCAAACTTGTCTGACAATCATGAGTCGGACGACAATCACAGGCATTATAGATCAATCATGTTCAGCTAATACGTCTTAGAAGCCGTAGCCTCCCCCTCCCTACCCCCATTCCAGGGCCGCTGTTCCGTAACAAGGAGTCAAATTAGAGTCGTGAATGGAACCCTAATACCCTTTCAAGAACATCCATTCCGACATTAACGGTGGCCGGATTTACTCCTTTATTAGGAGGTGCGGGCGGCGAGCCACATTCCTAGTTTATGAATGTGGTCTCGGAGCGGCGCCCGCGGTCCGTTGGCGCGTTACGGCGCTAACGAACGGTTTGTGCCGATTAACGAATTATCGTTCAATAGCCTGCTGATGGCCGACTGTGTATTCTGTCTTCTCTCCTCTCTGCGTCTGTATTGGCGGTGCAGTTAACGCGGCGGCGCGTGGCGTGCAGCGCCCCGTATCCGGGCGCCGTGACGGCGTCGCCCGTCTCTCCGCACTACTCTGAGAGGAATGCAGCCGGGGCCGGCTACCGCGCCTTGGCGTGCCAATCCCAAGCCTGCTCCCTCGAGCCGTGTCACTGACGTGGCTACCGTGCCTTGGCGTGTCACTCCCAAGCCTGCTCCCTCGAGCCATGTCACTGACGTGGCTACCGCGCCTTGGTGTGCCACTCCCAAGCCTGCTCCCTCGAGCCGTGTCACTGACGTGGCTACCGTGCCTTGGCGTGTCACTCCCAAGCCTGCTCCCTCGAGCCATGTCACTGACGTGGCTACCGCGCCTTGGTGTGCCACTCCCAAGCCTGCTCCCTCGAGCCGTGTCACTGACGTGGCTACCGTGCCTTGGCGTGTCACTCCCAAGCCTGCTCCCTCGAGCCATGTCACTAACGTGGCTACCGCGCCTTGGCGTGTCACTTCCAAGCCTGCTCCCTCGAGCCGTATCACTGACGTGGCTACCGCGCCTTGGCGTGTCACTCCCAAGCCTGCTCCCTCGAGCCGTATCACTGGCGTGGCTACCGCGCCTTGGCGTGCCACTCCCAAGCCTGCTCCCTCGAGCCGTGTCACTGACGTGGCTACCGTGCCTTGGCGTGTCACTCCCAAGCCTGCTCCCTCGAGCCATGTCACTGACGTGGCTACCGCGCCTTGGCGTGTCACTTCCAAGCCTGATCCCTCGAGCCGTATCACTGACGTGGCTACCGCGCCTTGGCGTGTCACTCCCAAGCCTGCTCCCTCGAGCCGTGTCACTGACGTGGCTACCGCGCCTTGGCGTGTCACTCCCAAGCCTGCTCCCTCGAGCCGTGTCACTGACGTGGCTACCGCGCCTTGGCGTGTCACTCCCAAGCCTGCTCCCTCGAGCCATGTCACTGACGTGGCTACCGCGCCTTGGCGTGTCACTTCCAAGCCTGATCCCTCGAGCCGTATCACTGACGTGGCTACCGCGCCTTGGCGTGTCACTCCCAAGCCTGCTCCCTCGAGCCGTGTCACTGACGTGGCTACCGCGCCTTGGCGTGTCACTCCCAAGCCTGCTCCCTCGAGCCGTGTCACTGACGTGGCTACCGCGCCTTGGCGTGTCACTCCCAAGCCTGCTCCCTCGAGCCGTGTCACTGACGTGGCTACCTCGCCTTGGCGTGCCACTCCCAAGCCTGCTCCCTCGAGCCGTGTCACTGACGTGGCTACCGTGCCTTGGCGTGTCACTCCCAAGCCTGCTCCCTCGAGCCGTGTCAATGACGTTCGAAATATGTTCGCGTCTAAAGTAATGAATATAAGCGACAAAGCCTTTATTCGAAATATTTGTCAAATTATAAGTAATATCGGTATCAAGAACAATCCTGCTAAAATATAGCCAAAATCTAAAAATAGATAATAAGTAATAATAATAAAATACCTTTAGATCGTTATGAAAGGATTACTGAACTCTATGTTACTGTCGTTACGTTTCAATGAATCCGGTCCAATTCGATAAGTTCAACAGTGTTGGATGTTGGATGGACTCATCTGAGATCAGCTAGGGCTGTCACACGTTTCACTATAACAAATCCTGAATTTATTACATTTTTAAACTTAGGTACTGTTGTGTTTTTGTTCGAGATCAAACCTTTTGAACTGATTGATAATTTTAATTGTCTTGATTCTTCTAAATTCTTTATAAGCTAGAAGCAAAAAAGCGTCACCGACATCCCTGATTTATATGGAAGGAACATTTCTCATTATTTGGTAAATATTTCAATATAATTGAATTCCGCAAGCTTGTAGTCGTTACTCACTGCAGGCACTCCTCTCTGATGATACAGCAGGAATAGCAGGAATAGATTTACAAATTTCACAAAAAAAAAAAAAAAATGTTATGAAAGCTAAATATAAGATTATTTCTGTATGGGTTTCTTTTGAGACATTTTTGAGAATACAAATGTAATAAAGAAGCTGTCTCAAATTCCATACAATAAATAAAAGAGACCCACTGTATAAGTAGGTAACTTAGATTATGTAAAATTAAGTGTTTAACGTTTTTTTTTTCTATACAACTTATTATATTATTAATGTAACAACAATCATTTCAATATTATATCAGAACTGTTGATACAAACTGCGATAAAAGTAAAATTTGAATCTTCTGAAATAGAAATTATAATATGATAACGAAGTAAAAATATCCAACAATGATATCAACAAAGGGTGTCTAGACACAGTGGGCGCGGCATTAGCAACAGCCCACGGCGTGAGGACTCGCGATATACATATTTATGAGTGAGCACATGAATATGAAGATACGCATCATGTGTACACACACTTCACACAAGCACGGTCCACCGACCGTTAGCACATTCAGAAGGGTTGTGAATTAAGCAACGCGATACCTACTGTGGCGACCTGTGCCGCGGTTGTAGCGGTGCAGGTAGGTATCCTGCAATGTTAAAAAAATCGGCCAAGTGCGAGTCGGACTCGCGCACGAAGGGTTCCGTACTATCATCTATAATACAACAAAGTTTAGTTCTGTTTATAAAATAACGAGAAATCAACGAAATTCCAAGTAGTAAATTGCAAACTTATAGGTAGGTTTTCGATACACATCCGGGCAGCATAACGACGCTCGCGCGAATACGCGCGGCTATGGCTCGCTCCGTGATGTTACCTGCCCCGCTACCCGCGCGTTCGCGCCACCACCACACCGCAGCGCGGCGCTCGCACCGCGTTTAGATGCACGGATTATTTTCATTTTGTGAGTTTTTATGTATTAGATTAGGTATTTATTTTTATAGTTAATATATTTCTAAATATTTACTTACAAATATTCAAGTTTCTACCTGTTAATTAAGATCGAGTAAAAATTGCTTAAAAATTACGTTTGTTGTATGGGAGCCCCCCTTTAATATTTACTTTATTATTATTTAATTATTTATTTTGAAAGGTAATATACAAGTAAGTATTCTGTGAAAATTTGAAGCGTCTACCTGTTACCTTTTTTAATATTGAGCAAAAAAATACGAAAAAAACACGTTTATTGTATGGGGACCCCCCTTAACATTTAATTTTTTTTAATTTTTAGTATTTGTTGTTATAGCGGCAACGGAAATACATCATTTGTGAAAATTTCAGCTTTCTAGCTATCACGGTTTATGAGATACAGCCTGGAGACAGACAGACAGACAGACAGACAGACAGACAGACAGACAGACAGACAGCGAAGTCTTAGTAATAGGGTCCCGTTTTTACCCTTTGGGTACGGAACCCTAACAATACGAAAGCTCGTGACTCGGTTTACATGTGGACGCCAAATTTAATTATACTGTGACCTTGTAACGGTGGTCTTCAAATACAGATTTATTAGCGGGTTATAAAATTATATTTACATGTATGCAAACCTAAAGAAACCGGCGCACGCAGCGCAGGAAGAGCAGCCGCGAGATGGACAGTTGCCCTCATACAAGTGGCGGGAGACGCTGGATGCAAGCCGCGCGCCAATCGTTCTAAACATTAATGAACATATTACATTTTATCATACAGGGTGAAAATAGGCAGTTGCATTCGTCATTTTTAGGGTTCCGTACCCAAAGGGTAAAAACAGGACCCTATTACTGAGACTCCGCTGTCTGTCCGTCCGTCCGTCTGTCACCAGGCTTTCTCTCATGAACCGTGATAGTTAATATAAAATAAATAAATAAAATAAAATATAAATAAAATAAATATTTAAGGGGGCTCCCATACAACAAACGTGATTTTTTACTAGTTTTTGCTCGATATTGATAACGGCAACAGGTAGACGCTTGAAATATTCACTGAGTATTGAGTTATATTATTCACTTTAAAAATAAATAACTAAATAAAAATATAATTAATATTTAAGAGGGGCTCCCATACAACAAACGTGATTTTTGCCTTTTTTACAGATAATGGTACGGAACCCTTCGTGCGCGAGTCCGACTCGCACTTTGCCGGTTTTATTAATCTTTCAGAATCGCTAGTTCAAGTGAGTGCCAAGTATAGTTCCTAGTTAACCCCTTGGCTGTTGCGTCACAAGCTCATCAAACGCTTGTACGACGTGCGTGACGTGGCGCTTGCGTTTCGATTATATTCGAATAATCTTATCGCTATATTGATGATTCGATTTATCATCGATGTTGACATATAGATCGCAGAGTTGTACAGGTTGTACACACAAAATGGGTTTTAATAAATAAAATCCCTGATTTACGAGTGAACTTATTGAAGGCCAATGAAATCTGTGGTGGTAGGTACTCGACTCTAGTTGCGAGAGTCTTGGCCACTTGGCGGAACGGGCGCCGGGCGCCGCGCCGGGCGCCGGGCGCCTTGTTCGAGCGGCCATTACTCTTCGTCGCTAGACTTAAATGGAGTGACGGCGGACATCCCGCCCCTTGTTACAGGACCCACATTACAATCTGACGTTTGCAGAATTAACTTTACAATCACCGCCATGGATTCCAGTTTAACTATTGGCACTTGTATGTGTATCTGCTTATCACGTAGCTCCACCCGATATTTTCCATGTATTTTTGGGAAAACTTTGAAACATTTATTTTCATTACCAACCTTAGCAACAAGTTGTGCGCAAACGGCCAAAATGGAAATGAACAACGAAACACCACTTAATCTTTAATCAGAGGTTGATCTGTCCGCTTCGCCCTCCGACCGGCGCGGCGCGGGCGGCGGCGCGGCGGCGCGGCGGCGCGGCGGCGCGGCGGCGCGGCGGCGCGGCGGCGCGGCGGCGTGGGCGGCCGCCTAGCCAGCTCTCCCGTCTCTCCTTATTAAAGGATTCAAACGTAATCAAATCTGCCAGTGTTTATAATATTAATTAGATGAACAATGCCGACTGAGAGGCCAAAGGAAATCTTCAGCCTAATTCTAATATAATCGACAATGTTTTGCTTTTTTTTCACTCGTAGAGAACGAAGGGGACGGAAAAGATGTCGATCGGTCAAAAATCAGGCTGAAAAGGAAGCAATCTTGAGTGTAGAGAGTGCTTGATGGATTTACTTTAATATTAGCTGTGTTATCACGATTGGCTGGATTAACATTTGTTATCGGTCTTTGTACTTTATCGGAAGAGTGCTAATTTGTCACATAGCTGTAAGATAACATACATGGTGGGCGATACAATAGTGGCGTGCATCATCTCGTAAAAATATCATGTATTCTCTAACCAATAAACAATACTATGAGAGCAATTTTAAAGGTAAGTACTACAAATCTAATTAAAATAACTATTATATAAATAAATAATTTAATTATAGTTTAAAAACCCGATTTCAAAATACGCATTTGTTTACCTGGATGATATTTTACCAGTTATTTGGTTATAAAAACCAAAGTCCTGAACCGATTTTGACAAAAATGATATGAGACTACCTCTGCCATAATATTCTACAAAATGATATGAGACTACCTATGCCATAATATTCTACAAAATGCTAGGAGACTACCTTTGCCATAATATTCTACAAAATGATATGAGACTACCTCTGCCATAATATTCTACAAAATGATATGAGACTACCTCTGCCATAATATTCTACAAAATGATATGAGACTACCTCTGCCATAATATTCTACAAAATGATATGAGACTACCTCTGCCATAATATTCTACAAAATGATATGAGACTACCTCTGCCATAATATTCTACAAAATGCTAGGAGACTACCTCTGCCATAATATTCTACAAAATGATATGAGACTACCTCTGCCATAATATTCTACAAAATGCTAGGAGACTACCTCTGCCATAATATTCTACAAAATGATATGAGACTACCTCTGCCATAATATTCTACAAAATGATATGAGACTACCTCTGCCATAATATTCTACAAAATGATATGAGACTACCTCTGCCATAATATTCTACAAAATGATATGAGACTACCTCTGCCATAATATTCTACTAGATAATCGCGTAACAAACATACAGTCGAATTGAGAAACTCCTCTTTTTAGATGTAGGTTAATAAATCTGGAGTCTCTACCCGACATATTGATAATCATAACTTTTTTTTTATTCGGTAAGTAAATGCGCAAGATTAACTTTACAAAATCATAATAATTTATGTTCAAATATTTTATACTTTTTACATTTGAGAATTTGCAAAGCTAGTAACAGTGTTACAAAAGTTGTGAGAAAAACCAATTCAAGCATTGTAAAGTCTGAAACGTTTAATTTACGAGTGCGCTTGAAGGCTTAACAACAGAAAAGCGTCGGAGCGAATTGGGACGAAATAAATGAATTTCCAGGGTTTCACTCCGGGGCCCGGAAGCTTTCTCCGAGACGACGCCGCGAGCCGCTCCCGTCATATTTCTACTCAAGAGCGTATAGATAGTCGAGAAATATTATCTATGGTCTGTTCCATTTAGATTGGCAATAAAGTTCGTTGACCTTTGAGTGGTCTAGCAGAGATGATAAACCTTTTATGACAGTGATTATAATACATTTTATTTTACTTAGCGGTATGTTTCATTTACAGGAGTTCGCGTAGATAGGTACCAACAGAATATCAAATATTCTGCCGCTAAGCAGTATCTAGTAGGTAGTTTACAGTATTTAAAAGGACTTTGTTACTCAACGTTGTAGGTACCTACTAGTGCAACAGGCATGCGCAGCGCAGGTGTTATTTATAACTTACCATCAGAAGAGCGCCAAAAAATAGTTAGGCACATAAACAACGAAAGTACTTATTTAATGCCATTTATTTAAAAGAGTAGGTACACATATATTGTCGTAAATAGGGCTACGAATTCTGTGATATTGTCATTCACTGCCACCACTTAATTTTTCACTGTCTGTGAAGCTCTCTGAATCAGACGAAATGCTTGTGACATTAATTATGAACCTGTCGTCAGTTCTATCTATTTTAGCATCAGTTCCACGCATTTTTTCAATAACAATAAATAAATAACAACAAAACAGTAACAAAAATATAACAGATTCAATAACTAAAATTCAACAAAAATATTTACGAAACAACGAGAACGTACACACGCAAGTGCTATCCGCACACGACTGAACAAAATGGCGGCGTTGCTTGCCACGCGACCGAAGGTGACGCATCTCTGTTTGTCATTGTACGTTAGACGTAACAAAATCTGAACTTGAATGGAAAAGTGACTTAGCTCGCGTTTTGTGTTATTTTCAAGAAGTAGTTTGGCAAGCTTTACAAAAGGTGTTGTAATGCTTATTTTTTTATATTTCAAGTAGAATAATTACAAAAAGAGATGTTCTAAATCATTAAAATAAAGTATAACATAGAACACTTTTAGTGTAACACCCTTTTTACAAAAATAACAGACAATAAGTCTAAAGATCATGAAAATATGACAAATAAATAAGTCAAGTGTGTTCTAGTACTATGTAGAGTTGTAATAAAAATCGATGAAAATTAATATTTTTGTGATCAATTTTGGTAAAATTTGAAGTAACGCTAATTTGCTCTTAGTGGCTGACGTGGGGTCAACGAACTTTATTGCAAATCGAAATGGAACGTACTATAGTAAAAAAAAACCATCGACACGCAGAATGAATGAAATACCGAGTATTACTTACCAGAGCGTTCATAGGACGGCGAGCTACTACGAAACGCTTACTTCTATTTTATTATACTATACTTTATTTGTAATGCGAGTACGTCAAAACAAAAAAACCGGACAAGAGCGAGTCAGTCGCCCATCGAGGGTCCCAAACAAACTAGTAGATAAAAAGTTCTACTTCTGTACAGTAACTATAAATAATGTGGAACGAAATCGTCGTGTATAGATTTTGGTGATTTCAATGCGAAATGAACGGTAGTGAGCCAATGAGATTCGTTTAATACTTCATTGTAGTGAGCTGACTTTCTGCTTGTCCTGTAGTGGAATGGGTGGAATAAGGTCGTGAAGCTCTTGCGTACACTTGACGAAACGGACAAATCCAAATGGATAGAATATAGTCGCAGACATGCTACTTTACGTCGATGCTCAAGACAAAGTAGCTTTTTGGCAACTAGTTTATTATCACCTGTATAACATCTTAGGTCTCCGATAAACGGACTCCGTTTCAAATCTTCCAGCTGGTAGGTACTTGCTTGCATCGTAGAAAAAGTGGCAATAATACTCTTATTACACATGACCGGACTTGTTGTGCCTGATATAAATAGATGAATGTACGAAGCAACTAACCATAGCTTTCCTATATTTCCTTAATACTCTATATTTACATAAATACCTACCTATTAACAGGCTTAAACCGAAATTTTGCAGTTTTAGCAACGAAAGCTCAACTGAACCGCAAAATTAACTTTGTAATCTTATACAAATGTACAAAATTACAAAGTTACTAATGCAGTTAATATATCTCGAGAATGGGGCCAAAATTGTTATATGTCTTAATTTTTCCTTGCTTTTAGGCTAAACACTAATTTTCTTCAAAATTTCAAACTTGTATGTCTGCTAGAAGTACCTTAGAATTTTGATGATCGGTGAGTGTATAGTGAGTAGATGAGTAGATGAGTGTGTCAGTGACAAAATCAAGGAATTTTGACTTGCAATATTTCTTAAACTACAGGTTCAAATTGAATGAAATTTGGAAATGTTCTTAGTACTAGTATATTACTCTTTGTCTCTGAAATTTCAGGTTTCTAGCTTTACCCACAACAAAGTTACAGGGGGGTCGAAATTGCTCTGAATGGCTTCGAGAAAAGGATGGTACGGCGTGGCCTTGCCGCTCGACTTGGCGGGGCCACTGCCGTGCCCCCAGATTCAGTGTAGTCTAGATTCAAAACAAACTGCGAGTTAGATATTTTATGTTTGTATGAATAGAATCTAAGTATACGCGATTGGATATGTTTTAAATGACAATGACTTAAATACAAACAATTATTTGAGGACAATGTAGTTTATGAGTTTTATTGTTGTATAATATTTACGAGGCGAGCCGAGACGAAGCGAGCCGAGACGAGGCGAACCGAGACGAGGCGAGCTGGCACCGGTATTTAAGATAATATTGAGAATGTTGACAATGTGCTCGTGAGATAAATCGCGGCTCTCGAAGGAATTTAATTTAGGCTGAATCTCGTCGAGCTGACAACAATTATTGGAAATGCTCAAATTCCATAAATAATAAAGAACCGAATTTTCTTACCTCAATACGGCGAGTAATTGGATTTCGACGCTTAAATTGTATTTTTTTATTGCTTCTTAGGATTGTATTTCGTTTTCTCGTATGTTGGAGTTACGCCTTCTTCTTCGCTTCGAATACAAATGCAGACACAAATAACACATATTAATAGTATAGAATTTAAATTAGATTTAGTAACGCTTGAGTGTTTTTACCACTCTTTGAAGAGTCTTATCGAGCAGTATTTTGATAAGAGTCGAGTTCGTCGTACGGCAAATGTGTAAGTATGCACACCTGCACAGCTGGTAAATATTAATGAATACCAATTAAACAGCATGTAGGTGTAATGAAACAACGCTCGTTTGGCGCGAGCTGTATTAACAACTAGTTATAAACGTTTGGAGCGAGCTGTATTATCAACTAGTTATAAACGATTCTTGTGGAATTGTAGCTCACATTTCTTTGTAACTCGACATTAAAGAGTGTTACGAGTCTATCAGTAATGTATCTGTTATGTAGGTACATGGTTACCGCTCTACATTCCTAAACTACTCAAACGATTTTATCTAGTGTATGTTATTATGACGCTGGATGCGAGCCGTTTCCAATCGGTATTTTTGGAAGTCCATGGGGAAGGCCTATGTTGTGCAGCAGTGGATTTCTTATGGATGAGATGATGATGATACATTTACAACTATATCACTATCGAAATCACTACATTCCGGCGTGCTGCACGAGAAAGGGGGGGGGGGGGGGTGAGCTCTCCGGTAGCTGTAATAATGCAAAACCCGCGCGTGAATCATCCTTAACGTCGCCACATGAAATAATTACTGCAGGATTTCATTAAGAACATGATTCGCCACCGCGACCACGACGTCGACGCGGCGGCGCGCGGGTACACCGGCCGCGGCTGGCGACCGAGATAAACCGATTATCGAATTAATTTGTATTCTTCGTCGGAATGCTCTTTTAAATGTTAGCCGGCTTAAATAACGCACAAATATTTTTGAACAATGTTATATATTTTCGCATCCAATATTAATTTTGGCGTAGGTATAGTGAAAGTCCTTAATACAGAATCTGATCTGTACTAAACAGCTGAAATAAAACTGTTAGCTTGTAGATTACTATCAGACACTATACTCGCCTTTATACGTATTCTACGCGAGAAATCAAATTCTGTTTCCAAAGTATAAACTTTCATCCTATTTCGGGTTTTCTGAAGTTATCCGATTCAGACGTTACGTTACGTTACGTTACGTTACGTTTATTGTTATAAGTAGACAAGTGTCGACACCGAGCATACCCATATTGGGCATGCAATATATCTATTATTATTATTTTAAGTCATACATTACTGTATTTATTATTATAGGACAAATACTGTATAAATAAAGTAATTACAATATTAGGAACTTGTTTAAGCACTAATTACTTAAATATACACATATTATTTGCCTAATACAAACATATTTATTGTTTATTGTTTATTTACATTGCATTACGATTACATACATAGCATAGGTACATACATAATCACCCTAATAGGGTATAGCAATCTAGTGCGGAGCGGAACGGTTTATTCTATTATGTGTTTGTCTTTAAAAAACTCTTCTATCGTATAATAGCCTTTTTTAACTAATATATTTTTTAGGGTTTGAGAAAAATTCTATATATTTTCTATTTGTTTCAGCTGCGTTGGTAAATTATTATATATTTTGATAGCCATAGAATGAGGGCCGGAGCTGTGTATATATACCTAGTTTGGAAGATGGCAATATCAAATTATGTTTATAGTTCGATCTCATTAGGCAATCTTTTTTATAAGCTAATTTTGGGAAAAATTGAGGGTGTTTTTTTTATGAATATGCAGTTTTCGAAGATATATAGAGAAATTAATGTCAGAATTTTGAATTTAATGAAATAAGAGCGGTGAAAGTGTGGTATATTTATGTCAGGTAGTTTAATGTTAGCTATTATACGTAGACATTTTTTCTGTATTACAAATAAATCATTTGCGTCTACACTGTTCCCCCAAAGCATCACACCATATTTAATCCAGGCAAACGCGTATGAATAGTAAGCTGTAATAGCTGTATCCTGGTCTGTTGCTCGTCGTAGTTCTCTGAGGGCGTATACGAAGCTTGACAACTTAGCCTTCAGCTTTTTAATGTGATTTTTCCAGTTGACATGCATGTCAATATCGATGCCAAGTAATGTGGCAGTGTTAACGCACTCTAAATAATTATTATTAAATGAAAATTTTATGTCAAGAGGTTGTTTTTGATGGGGTCTAAATTGCATTATTGAAGTTTTTGATAAATTTATGTCAAGATTATGGTCCGTCATCCAATTTGTTATGCGATTATTATTAAATGAAAATTTTATGTCAAGAGGTTGTTTTTGATGGGGTCTAAATTGCATTATTGAAGTTTTTGATAAATTTATGTCAAGATTATGGCCCGTCATCCAATTTGTTATGCGATTATTATTAAATGAAAATTTTATGTCAAGAGGTTGTTTTTGATGGGGTCTAAATTGCATTATTGAAGTTTTTGATAAATTTATGTCAAGATTATGGTCCGTCATCCAATTTGTTATGCGATTAAAAATGTCAGTAAGTTTGTCATTTAAATTAATATTATTATTACAAGATGTCAAGATAGATATATCGTCCGCGAAAAGTACACAAGAGTCGTCAATTTCTTTAGGTAGGTCATTGATATAGATTAAAAACAGTATGCATGCGACGACACTTCCTTGAGGAATTGATTGGTTAATTTGAAGCAGTTTTGATCGAGCTACGTTTATCAAACCGGTTTTGAGGTCAAACTTCTCAATTTCCACATACTGAGTACGGTTTTCGAGGAATGATTTAAACCAACTATGTGCATCCCCCTTATTCTTTTTTTTAGTTATTTAATAAAATGTCATATTTAACTTTATCGTAGGCTTTCGACATGTCTATTAAGATACCTATTGCGTATTTTTTGTTATTTATAGTTTTTAATATTTCATCGATGAATTTATAGACAGCTAAAATTGTCGATCGGTTTCGCCTAAATCCATTCTGTGACTCGTCAAAAATATGAAATTTTTCGCAAAAAGAATTAAGGCGCTTTTGCATTACCTTTTCAAAAATTTTTGATGAAGTCGGTAAGAATGCGATTGGCCTGTAATTACTAGGTTCTAATGTTGATGATTTCTTATATACAGGTTTTATTATGGCCGTTTTCAAAAGATCGGGAAATATACCCTCGGTGAATGACTGGTTGATTAGTAAATAGTAGGGTAGGGTTAATTCCTCGGCACAATGTCTTATTAAAATAGGTGGTAGTTCGTCAACACCGTAGCTATATTTCCTTTTCAGTTGTTTTATTATGGAGTATATTTCTCCCGGCTCGGCGGGGCTCAGATACATAGTATTGTGCGTGCGCTGGAGCGGCGGCCGGCCGCGCGCCGCCGCCGCCGGTCCCCCTCCACTGTCCGTATCGCCTACTGACGCAAAGTACTTATTGAAGGTGTTTGCTACCTGATGCGGATCGGAGATTATATTATTATTTATTTTTAGTTTAATATTATTTTTGCTCTTTTTTATATTCTTGTTAGTTCTCTCTTTTATTATTTTCCACATCATTTTAGTTATATTTTCGGAACGTTTCATTTCCCTTATGTATTCGTTTCTTTTAGATTTATTTATGAGATTTTTTAGTAATTTTACGTATGTTTTGTAATATTTACTCAAGGTTGTGTTTTTACAATATATAACTAAGGGTTTTAGCAGCCACTTATTTTTACAAGATTTTTTTATACCTCGCGTTAACCAATTATGTTTTTTAACTGAGTTTATTTTTATCGTTGTTAGCGCTCTAAAGTATCTAATAATATGTCATTGAATATTTTATAGTTATCATTTACTGTTTTGTCTATATTTATATGTAGTTTAAATATAGACTATATATTTACGAGTAAATTTGTCCGAATAATCTTTTTAAATTTCGAATATTATTTTCAGTTAGTTAATTTACTAAGTATATATTTACAAAAAAAGTACATAATATATATATATATATATTCTATCAGCCAACTAGATTCCATAGTACAAGTTTTTCTTAGTTTGGGCTAGATGATGTTGTGGGAAATGTCCACCGATATTCATTTATTTTTATTAATTTATTTCATAAACTCAACACAGATTATATTATAATATAAGAATAATCTTTACGATAAGTTACCTACATATTAAATTTCTAAAAATGAAAGCGTTTCCTCCATGCTCACAATGAACTCAACTTGACCGCACAACAGAACGGGAAGGGAACAATCCCCGGCAACTTGTAAAAGGTAAGCGTTAAAGACCCTCCCCTCTCCCCCCCCCCTCCCCTCCACACACCCCGCACCCCGCCGTAGAGGGACGCGAGTGCACTTGCGGAGCAATTAGAGGCACTCTAGCGCGCAATAGCTCTGAGGCCCGCGTTTATCTCGGGAACGCGTGAAGGTATCGAGTTGAAATAGGGAAGATGCAATTAGAATATTTATGAAAATTTTATGATTAAAATGTTAAACAAGTATCAATGTTAAAAGAAAAACAAAATACCCGACTGCAGAAAAGAGGTTTTTATCTACTAGTTTGTACGGAACCCTCGGTGGGCGAGTCTGACTCGCACTTGTCCAGTTTTTATAGATAATGGTACGGAACCCTTCGAGCGCAAGTCCGACTCGTACTTGGCTGCTTTTATTTTATATACTTGGGCCATGCAAACGCTGAGCGCTCTTAAAAAAACATATTACGTGTACTATGGTCCGTTGCTGACTTGTAACCGATCGTTACGAACTACACATTTTAATAAGTTGAAAATGCGTATTGCGTGGAGTATCTCTAAATAGAGTGTCTTATCATCATTATATTACCATACAAATGTGGCAAAATAGGATTAACATTACATTATCTAACACAAGTTTCGCGACTAGTCGAGCAATACACTCTGATATGGAAGGATGTCATCGACTTATTGTAGCCTCGATGTCGCTGTTCTCGATACTTGAGCACATTCACGGCGCCACAATAATGAGCAGAATTCTCGACGATGTAGCACAATCAATAGAGAAAAACTCATCAACGAGCGAACTGACCTCGAACATGACTCAGATGATCAGGGCGCGAGGCTACACCGCGGAGGAACATCGAGTCACGACTGAGGACGGATATGTCCTGACTATGTGCAGGATCAAGAACGAAGGGCCCGCGGTGTTCATCATGCACGGACTGATCAACAGCGCGGACGACTGGCTCACCCTCGGGAGGGAAGCTCTGCCCTTCCAGCTAGCCGAGGCGGGGTACGATGTGTACCTCGGGAACGCGCGCGGCAACAAGTACTGCAGGAAGCACGTCCGCCTCTCGCCGAACGACAGGACCTTCTGGAACTTTTCCTTTCACGAAATTGGCTTCTACGACCTTCCTGCGATGATAGACTATACTTTGGAGACGTCGAACAAATCTCAATTGATGTATATTGGCCAATCGCAGGGAACGACCGTATTTTTCGTGATGGCTTCTCTGAAGCCGGAGTACAATGATAAAGTGTGTTTGATGATATCGATGGCGACGGTAGCGTGGTTGTGGCACGTGAAGACGCCGGTGTACAGGCTGCTTGTGCCATTCCGGTACCTGGAGACCTTCCTAGCGGAGTCGCTGGGAATGTACGAGGTCTTGCCGTATGACGGCTTCTGGAAGTTTCTAATGACACGATTTTGTCCTTCCAGTAAATTCAGCTTGTTCATTTGTATCTCAGGATTATTCACCATGTACGGATTCGACTACGACCAAATTGACCCCATCCAGCTTCCAGTGCAAATAGGGCACATGCCCGCCGGAGCTTCGATCAAGCAATTGCTGCATTTCGCTCAGCTGATAGATAACAAAGATTTTCGGCAGTTCGACTACAAGTCTAAGGACGCCAACATGGAAGCGTACGGTTCGGAAGTTCCTCCGTCGTATCCGGTCGGAAATATAACTGTACCGACGGTCATCATGTACGGATCCAACGACATAATATCGTCGTTTGAAGACGATGTTAAGATGTTGATAAGCAAACATGGAAACATAATAGACGTGTACAGAGTACCGCATGCGATGTTCAATCACATGGATTTTTTGTGGGCAAAGAACGCAAAACCGTTAGTTTACGATAAAGTAATGGAATTAGTAAAAAAAACGGAATTTCAGTGTTTAGACAAAATTTAAATTACAATTGTTGACAATATAGCTCGGTTTGAATGATTATTTACATGCAACACACCCAACAACTCTAAGTACTTTCGAACTCATTAAGTGAACATGTCAGAGCATACACTTGACAATATACATTTTTAATATTTGCCTGGTTCAATAGTACCGTTTGTGCAACATGAAAAATTCACGGTCGTAGCTTAGCGTAGCTTATGCTAATGAGGCTCTTTCATAAGATACCCCACATGATACGGTTAATTCACTTTAAAATTTGGGCCCTCATTCATCATTCCTCATTGCATAGAGACACAATTTTTTTGTGATTAAATTAAAAATGACCAGTTTTCGGATTTTTTCCCTTATGTGTTCTCTAACACAATGCTTCTTGCCAAATTTCAGAGTTCTAGGTCAACTGGAAGTACCCCATAGGTTTTGATTCCGCTGTGAGTGTCGAAATGTGCGTTTTTTACGACATATTCGGCTGTAACTTTTTTTTACGAAAACTGAGAAATTTTATTTTTCTTTCTGCAGCAAGATACTATGGATCTGCGTATATGGTTTTAATTTCAACTCGATACCTTCACGCGTTCCCGAGATAAAGGTCTTGACACCCGGACGGACGGAAAGACGGACAGACGGACAGACGGATAGACGGACAACAAAGTGATCCTATAAGGGTTCCGTTTTTTCCTATTGAGGTACGGAACCCTAAAAATGTAATGTATATAAGTAGTTTGGATATATAATAATATGTGAAATAAAAATATTTCTAATACTTTACTAATTCTACCAGCAATTTGTGTCTCGAGCGAAGAACTCTTTATTACTTCTTCTGCTTCCTCTTTTTCTTCTTCTTTTTCGTTTTATGTTATGTTGTTATCATGTGGTTTTTAATAAAGTGTTATCTGTTTATCAATCTATCTATTACTCCAGAGTTAGTTTAGTAATAATAGTCTGTGGTCGTACTTCGACTTCCCGCTAAAGGCGGCCCGTGTATTGGCCCCTACCCGACTGTTCACACTAAATTACTATTTACAGACTCGCTATCGCAGTCGAGTAGAGTGACGTAGTACTCTACTACTTCACTCTGCTCGACCGGTGCTGGGTACCTACAGGGTTTAAGAACCACCTTTCCTGTCCTCAAGTATTCCCCAAGTTTAGTGTTCTTATCGCCAGACCATCTTTTCGTGAAAACCTCTGATTGGTCAGTAAAACATGCAAAGATAACTGATTACGCGTTGGCAAGTCAGAAAAAAAATTAAGTTGCCATTTAAAAAGGTATATAAAACTTATTTCACAGCGAAAGAGTATAAAACCAGGAAACAATGGCTCTTATAAAAAGGACAACACAAACGTAACCACTAACAATAATATTCGAAAAATAGTGGTATTACTATTCTGCCATTTCGAAAACATAGCCCAGCACAGACTACAACGATTAAACATAGCCCAGCACAGACTACAACGATTAAACATAACCCAGCACAGACTACAACGATTAAAATGATAACATATCGAACATAATAATAATGTATATTGCAAATTATTATTTTTCAAATCGCAACCCTAGAAAATAAGATATCTAATTATCACAAGTAGGTATATATCATGAGGTCGCGGGTGAAGCCGTGTTCACAACTATATGGCTACAACTATACTATATAGCATTACCATTGTGTGATAACAGGTTTGATATGTTGTTCTCATTAGTGCGGAGCGGCGTGCCTACATTACATACTGAACCATTAAATTGCGTCGCTCCGCGGGGCTCGATAACGAGTTATTGACACAATACCGCTGCAGTAGTTATTATTACCGTTTCAGAGTTCCCTACTCATTTATAAAGAGATTTTATATCTAAACAGTAATAATTATTATTACGGGAAACTCGGTTATAAGAGCTAGAAATGCAAACAAAAAAAAATGTTTTTTTTGGGTGTAGATACAATTTTATATTGAACTAGACGTAAAAAGTATTATATTTATTAACTTCTTGTAAAAAAAACTCTGAATAAAATGTCTGTGCTCGCGTGGCAATACAATATCAAGTACAAAGGTTGGTGACGAGCCAGACAAGGTAGCGCATATCACAGCCCTAGACGTCTAATGACAGCAAGTGATTCATCCCGCGGGCGGATGCACACCGCGTGTAGTGAAGATACGGGCGGCGGCGGGCGGCGAGACGTCTCCCCGAGCTCCGGGTGCTGGTGCGCGCTCGGAGCCGCGGCGAGACGTCTCCCCGAGCTCCAGGTGCTGGTGCGCGCTCGGAGCCGCGGCGAGACGTCTCCCCGAGCTCCGGGTGCTGGTGCGCGCTCGGAGCCGCGGCGAGACGTCTCCCCGAGCTCCGGGTGCTGGTGCGCGTTCGGAGCCGCGGCGAGACGTCTCCCCGAGCTCCGGGTGCTGGTGCGCGTTCGGAGCCGCGGCGAGACGTCTCCCCGAGCTCCGGGTGCTGGTGTGCGCTCGGAGCCGCGGCGGCCAGGTTGTGTTCTCTAAGGATTTATCTTTCGTTTCCTGACACGTTTCGGAGGATGGATTATAAATATTAACTGTGTTTGGAGGGATCAGGCTAACGATATTTTGTTTTCAATGATTTAGAGCCGTTTTATTTTGTAAATATTTTGCTATAGTGCTATTTGCAAATTTTATTGTATTTGTTCATATTAAATATTTCATATAAACTGCGTTAATAATTGCAACCGTTTTCAAAATTAACTTAATAATATCAAACAAGCAACGTTATTGTACAAAACGGTTATTTACTGGTTACGTTTTGGTGTCAAATACCTAAAACGATAAAATTAATGCTAAAACATTGTAAGAAAATCATTATTATGTATTCTCCTTTATTGTAATCGTCGCGTTCACCGACGCACCGCGGCAGCACGGCACCGCGGCAGCACGGCGATGGCTGCGTTATTCAATTCTAAAATACTCAATTTTCTGAGCATTGTGTTAAATCACCATAACATTGTCTCCAACATAACAGAAAACGTGATGAATATAAATAAAAACATAGATCAGATTGTTCAACACATACAAATATTCAATAATGATGTGAGATCCGATCTTAACGAGAGGTATATGAACAGCAGTGAGCTGATTAGATATCACGGCTACAAGGCTGAAGAGTACACCGTGGAGTCTGGAAGCGGGTACTTGCTGAACCTGGTCAGGGTCCAGAGACCAGGCTCTCCAGTGCTACTGGTGCACGGGCTCACAGGAAGCTCCGATACGTTCTTAACTTCTGGAAAAAAATCCCTCGCTTTTCTACTAGCCGATGCAAACTATGATGTCTGGCTTTTGAACGTTAGAGGAAATCTCTACTCACTAAAACATACGTTATTATTGCCGAGTGAGCCAGCCTTCTGGAAATTTAGTTTCCATGAAATAGGCACAGAGGACGTGCCGGCTGCGGTTGATTTCATACTCGGTAAAACGAAATGGGTCAAACTGGCGTACGTCGGCCACTCTCAAGGTACCACTGCTGCCTACATCATGCTGTCTCTGCACGCTACTTACAATGATAAGCTGAGCGTGGTGATCTCTCTGGCTCCTATCGCGTGGACCTCGCACATGTTGAGTCCCCTGCCTCATCTGTTTGCTAAGTTCAGAGTACCGTTGCAGCTGGCGTGCGAGTCTCTAGGAATCTACCAGTTCATGCCCAATAATGTTCTGACCGATATCTTAACCAAAGACATTTTGGGTTCGTCGCCGGTTTTCTCTGCCATTTTTGAGAACTTTTGGTTCTGGCTTTGGGGTTTTAGTGTTAAAACGGTAAACTACCAAAATGTTCAAAATCAGATCGGCCACTTCTTCGGCGGCAGTTCGATGTATCAAGTCTATCATTACTTACAAGGAATCGAATCGGGATATTTTAGAGAATATGATTTTGGTCCAGCAAAGAACATGCAAGTGTACGGTTCTTCCGCTCCTCCAGAATATCCCGTTACAAAAATAACTTGCAAAATGTTTTTCTTCTACAGTGAGAACGACTGGTTGTCTAGTTACGAAGATCTTCGGAAGCTGCAGGCTCAGGTGCAGAACATCATCGGAGAGCAAAATCTAGTTGGATTCAATCATATAGACTACTGTTGGGCCCGCGACGCCAGCGACGAGTGTTATTCACAACTGATAAAAGTGATTCAACGCGTAAATCATGTTTAAATTGACCGTTATAGTAAAATATGTTTATTTTACTTTTGTAGTAGAACGTTTGTTCACTTATCATCTGGTAAGACCTGTACATCGGTTTATGGAAGGTAACAGGAACCTAACAGGTGCCGAGACGGCCTGCTTCCGCCGCCTCCTCGCCTGCTTCGCGACGCTTCATCGTAAGATAGCTGCTATGCTTCCGGCCGCTCGCTGCCGGAGCAAACGATGGAAGATAGCTTCAAGACGTAGAATATTGAGCCATTTACGGCCTATACCTAGACGTCCTTTACGTTAAACTTTAAATTCATGGTCTTTAAACGAGTGTTTTTTAACAAGATGAGTAAGTTGTTCATCTGACAGATGAAAAATAGTCTTCTACCCCCACAAAATATTATTGATTTATAAAAAAAATACTTTTTGTAAATTGTACAAGCCAATTTGTATTCCATAGAACAAGATTAACATTTGAATATTAAACTGTCCATTACTTTGGTCACATGTAAGTATGGCTTTTTCTAGTTTAGTTTATTTTTAGTTTTAAGGTTTTTTATAGTTTAATGTAAATACTACAACTCCTAAAAATGTACGGCTATAATATATCATAGATAATATAATATGTAATAAACAATTTGTTCAGCAAAACTTTACATTACACAAACGAATAAATTAATGTACCTAAGCAGAGGTAGCTGATCCCGCTGGCATTCCTTTTATTAACATTTTGTTATTATTCGCTATAAAGCCGAAACATCGCAAGCATCTTTAAAATTTGTTGCTCTTTAATAAAGGTAGAGTTTAATAAAGTTCCCGTTAAGGCGGGTTCAGTATGTACTACGCGGTGAAGGGAACGGCGACCGCAAATTTATTACAATAATGATATTAGGAAGGCAACTCCGAATACATCGCAGTCTAAGCATTATTAAAATCGTTTGTCTTAATTTGAGCCGAGGCAAGTTCAGAGTTGACTCGGGCTCGCTAGCAACCTCCAAACTTATTAAGCCCTTATCGCAGCGCACTCCCTCAAACTAACTCCGCTCTGACTACATTTACAATTAATTTTATTGATCGTTCGTTCTATACCGTCTGCTGTTTGTGTAATCGGATCTAATTCATCATAATATCTCAAATGAGAAGAATGATCAAATGCTTGAATGTTATGTTATAGAAGAGGTATATTCGTACTAGATTAACACAAACTGTTTTTAACCCCCAACCCAAAAAGAGGGATGTTATAAGTTTGACCTGTGTATCTGTATATATGTGTCTGTCTATGGCAGCGTAAAGCTCTTAAACGGATGGACCAATTTTGATCTAGTTTTTTATTTGAAAGAGGACTTGATCGAAAGTGTTCTTAGCTATGTTTCATCAAACTCGGTCAGCCGTTTTTTTTTATCGGGGGTTTTAGAGTTTTCTAAACATAGACTTGTTCATCCCGCAAAATGAAAAGATACACAATACATACAACTTATGACGTCTAGTTTCCCTTATACTGTAGTTCCTATACTGACTTTTACAGTATTTCTGGATAAAGAAGAAGAAGGAAAAGATCCTGTAGGAAAATAAATTGCAAGTGGACTGTACATAGTATATCTACTATCAAAATAACTTACAATAGTATCGTTCATACTAAGTACAAGTTATTTCCGCCCACCGCTGCCACATTTTTTGTGTGTTTCTTTCGCAATGGTTTTCCAACTTGCCTGTTGGTAAGTGACGATGTGGTCGAAGATAAAGCACGCAAACGTATTCACTATGAACTTGAAAATACATATATAGTATCTCTCGCGGAACGCGGAAGCCGGCACAGGTCACAGCCACGAGGCAGTAATGAAAGGACTGGTGTCTATAATGAGGTGTGACGGTGACGCGCGCCCGGTAATGAACTCTCCACGTGGAGGGCTGCACCTGTGCTGTCTACCCTGTGTACTGCAACCTGGAGCCTCACTCAACGGGACTAGCCTCTACTGAAAGGATTTAAGGGTTTACAGTGTGAATGAGTACCATTATTACTACAGAAATAAGCTACATCCGATTTTTAGGCTTGTGTCACATTGGAAACATATCGGACGTAGTCTTGTCAATGTAGTTTTCTTTGAATGTATCATTTACGTCTTTTAGCTTTCTTTTAGCTTGTCTTTATTTATTTGTATATTTTTTTTACGATATAACAATACAATTTAAACAAAAAGTACGGGTCACTCACGTTCCTCACAGCGCGAGGCGCGTCACCGACCGAGAGTGATGTTTGTTCTGATCCCTTGAAAAAGACCGCCGAATGGGGTTGAAACTATAGTCGGATTTTTCGACTCAAAACAGACGTTAGTGACCCCTAGTGTTAGTGTTTATTTAAAAAGAGTCAAAAATTAATTTAAACATAAGTAAGTTAACTCGTAAGTCCATAGTATTAAATAAGAAACCCTGTTTTAAGTTCACATTAAATTATGATGCGTAACTGAACGACACGCACTTGTCCATTTATTATAGTTGTTCAGCAAGCTCTATTTCTCCCCGCACCCCGCGGCCCGCACCCCGCGCGATTCGCCGCTTCTTCCCGCGATTATTTCAGTGCGAAGTAACTCACACAACTTGCCCGACTTTACTTATTACTTAATCCATAAACTTTTAATGGAACTAATGATCTGCGAATTGGCCGCCTTCTACTCGAGCTCTTCTTTGACTCGACGATTGTCTTCTACCGGTGGACTCCGCCTGCTATCGTTGTTAATAATACACGCGTTTGAGTTCAATTTATTTACGAAGATTGCGAACATGACCATACTTGCTGGTATTTCCTTGGTACCCAGAGAGGATTGCGCGCACACTTGCCTCTTAATAGATTTGGCGAATCTAAGCTTGGTCCCTTTACAAGAACAAGTCAAAGTTAAGCGTAACTTTCGTAGGTGCGACTATGAAAAGATAAATCGTTACTTATATGAATTAAATTGGCATGATTTGTTGAACTCCTGTGAAAACGTTGACTCGGCTGTTGACTGCTTCACTACTGAATTGCATAAATGTTTTGACATATTTATACCAAAGCATAAAGTTAAACGTAATACTAGCGAATATCCTTTATGGTATAATAACACATTACAAAAAATACTTAAAGAAAAATGGAAAATGCATAAAAGATGGAAAAGGTATAAGAATCATTTAGATTACTTGGAATTTTCTTTACTTCGTGCCAGAGCGAAACGTTTAGAGAATAACCTATACAATAATTATATTACACACATACAGAAGACTATAAAAGTCTGCCCTAAAAAAATGTGGCAATATGTGAAGTCTAAACGAGGTAAATCTAGTTACCCTAAAACCTTGACGCTCGGCTCAGAAGTGTATACTGATGGGGCGAATATTTGCAACGGGTTCAACAAATTCTTTAAGAGCGTATTTGTCGAACCTACGACATCTTATGATGTATCTAAGTTGAATTTACCTACATGTAGTGACTCTGGAGTGATAAGCTGCATAAATGTATGCGAAAACGAAATATTGAAATTACTAAAAACAGTAGATGAAAGCAAATCAGCTGGTACTGACGGCATACCGCCAATATTCATACGCAATTGTGCTGTAAGTTTGGTAATTCCATTGAGATTGCTTTTCCAAAGATCCTTAAGTGAATGCACATTCCCAGCAAAATGGAAAGAGGCTAACGTAGTGCCAATATACAAGAAGTCAACTAAGTCTAAAATTGAAAATTATCGTCCAATATCTATTTTAAATACTTTTAGCAAAATTTTCGAAAAGATTGTTTATAAACAGGTGTACAGTACAATTGTAAACAGTATAAGTCAGGCACAACACGGATTTATGCGGCGTCGGTCCACGGTGTCCAATTTAGCAGAGTTTCTTCAGTATGTATTACCTAGTATGGAGCGTGGCGGTCAGGTTGATGTGATTTATACAGATTTTGAGAAGGCCTTTGATCGCGTCGATCACATCATCCTGATAGCAAAGCTCGAGAGACTGGGAATACATGGTGACCTCCTGCGATGGATGAAATCATATATAACCAAACGATCCCAAGCTGTAGTGGTCGGGGGATATCGATCTGATTTTGTTGATATACCCTCCGGAATTCCTCAAGGATCGCATTTTGGACCTCTTATGTACGGTGGATATATTTACGATATTTATACATGTTTCGATTCTGTCAACCACCTTATGTACGCTGATGATAAAAAAATATTCTGTAAAATTACTAACTTAGGAGATTGTATCGCTCTCCAGAATACATTACATAAACTTGAACACTATTATGCAGTCAATAATATAACAGTAAATGTACGTAAATGTCAGCAAATTTCCTTCACTCGTAGAATCACGCCTGTTATGTTCTCTTATAGTTTAAATAATATCCATATAGAAAAAGTCAATATTGTGCGAGATTTAGGGGTCTTTCTTGACAATAAACTTACGTTGACAGAACATATTGATACTATTGTGGAAAAGGCTTACAGAAATCTGGGGTTTGTCTTGCGCACATGTAAACCTTTCTCTGATCTTAACTGTATAAAGAACGTATACTTTGCATATGTTCGCAGTGTATTAGAGTATGCCTGTAGTATTTGGTCTCCGTATTACATTACTTATACGCAACAAATCGAGAAAATTCAAGCTAAATTTATTAAACATCTAAATTACAGAACTCGCTCGTATTCAGATTATAATTCCAGTTGCACTCGTTACAAACTCATGACTCTGGAAGACAGGCGTACTCTATTGGCATGGGCGTACCCAGGGGGGGGCAGGGGGGGGCAGCTGCCCCCCCCTGGAAGCTCGCAGAAAATGTATGAACTCGCCTAATTACCTACTAATCAAAGTTTAAACGGGGCCTTATGTGCTAACTTTTTAATAAACCGCGCAGTAAACACTGGCAAAATGCACGATGCAATTATTATTGCCATAAAAAACCACGCAGTGAGCAAGTGCTAAGGACAGCAAGCCGCCAACAATATAGGGCAAATCAACCAGCTGGTTCGTTAAGCGAATATTTTCACCGATCGTTCAAAGTTATTTAATATCCTTTGCATTTTGAGCCATGTCAGTACTATGACAACATTAACAGCAAATCAGCATATGAATACCTAAAATTTAATATTATTATTAATATATTTTTTTTTATATTATTTTTAGTAAGTAAGTATTTTTAGTAGACTGAGTAAGAAGGAGGGTTATGATTTTCAAGTGTATGTATGTATGTATATGGGTATGTTTCTATATGATCGCCTACAAGCCTAAGCGGCTTGACCGATTCTGATGTGCGAGGTGTCGTAAAACTCCAACGAGCTTTTTCGTAATAAATAAGTGATTTCACTAGAATTATTCTAAATAATGCGCCCTTATAGTCTTTTACAGCGGTACTTTGTCATAAAAACGTATGTTTGTAATTTTCTATAAAGTCATGTTTTTTAATTAGGAATAATAAATTTGCAATCAATGCATTCAAATGGCTGTATTTATAATTTTTGATAACGTAAAAGTCGTTCTTATCCCTGTCGGATATTTCATTTTTCTCTTAACATAAATACTTGTTTGGTTCATCTGGGCCACAAAACCTAGGACACGTTAACAAGATCAATGAATCAAATTATTTCCAAGATTTAATTTTAAAAACCTTCTAAATGTTCGCGCTCACTTCGCTCGCGTTTTTACTACTTGAACATAGAAATACTGTGGGCTAACTTATATGAGAAATAAAGCATATTACTTTAAAAACACAACAAAAATTTGAAAAAAAGTTTTAAAAATTTTCGCGCTCGCTTCGCTCGCGCTTCATTATTTCCTATTATTTTTACCCAACCACATAAGAAAGAGGGTTAAGTTTATTCGAGTAAATGTATGTATGTATGTGGGTATGTTTCTATAAAATCGCTTACAAGCTAGTGAACTTGCTAATACAATCAAATAATTCACAAAAAACAATCACTAAGCAAAAAATTTTTCCCAACTGTCAAGAAAGTAGCGTGTATCTTGTAGGTATGTTTGTAATTTTCTATAAAGTCATAAGTTTTAATTTAATCAGGAATAATAATTTGCGATCAATAAATTCAAATCGTTATATTTATAATTTTTTATAGCGTAAAAGTCGTTCTTATCCAGTCGGTTATTTCATTTTTCTTTTAACACAGATACTTGTATGGTTTATCTGGGTCACAAAAACCTAGGACACGCTAACAAGATCAATGAATCAAATTACTTCCAAGATTTAATTTAAATAACCTTTTCAATTTTCGCGTTTAACATTTTTATAATTTAATATAGAAGTACTGTGGGCTCACTAATACGAGAAATAAAGCATATTACTATAAAACATTACAAAAAATTTCGCGCTCGCTTCGCTCGCGCTATTTATTACCTATGTATTATTATTAACCAACAAAATTGTTACACTCCCCCTCCCTCCTCCCTCCCCGCTATGTTTCATGTAGGTGTTTTTGTGTAGTGTGTATGACAAAACAGCCGCGAACGATCTGACCTAAAAAATCTGACTTGCCCCCCCCTAGACCAGAAGCTGGGTACGCCCATGTCTATTGGACATGATGTTACTGTATAATATAATTAATGGTCACCTAGATGCACCAGCCTTACTCTCAGCTATCCAATACAATGTACCTAGAAAAAGAACACGCCATACTAAACTTTTCTCGTCGGGTGTCCGATTTACACAATACGCAAAAAATGCGCCCATTCCTCGTTTGTGTACTACTTACGATAACCATTTTTCAAACTTAGATATATTTAACACCCCTAGACACAAATTTAGGCACCAAATTGTTCAGTTGTTAACTCAGAATGTTATGTAATAAATTAATTAAACTTATCCAGCTATAGTACCTATTATGCTATATTGCTATCATAATATAACTTAGGTATTTGTATCATATTTTAAGTGATTAGTGAGTGTGTTTGTAAGTGTAAATATAAAAATATGTTTATATAATATTACTTAAGCAAGCAAGCGCAAGCGCAGCGTAGGAAGACCAGCCACGAGATGGGCAGATGACCTCATACAAGTGGCAGGAAGACGCTGGATGCAAGCCGCTTCCAATCGGTCTTTTTGGAAATCCATAGGGGAGGCCTATGTCCAGCAGTGGACTTCTTATGGCTGAGATGATGATGATGACTTACTTATATGTCTGTACTTATATTTTCATCGATGATAACTTTAGTTTAAATTTATATCCGCCCATTTCATTAGAAATTATTAAGATTTCGTTGAAGCAATGATGCTATTTGAGCTATAAATACGCTATTGTGGATATTATGAGGGCGGCGTAAAGCTGCAATTCGATGACGGCGGATCTGCCGGATAAATGCCGTCACCGACCGGTATTTATTCGAGAAAAACACTGATATTCAATTTAGGTATACTTTACTAACACACAGGCACAGATTTTACAACTTTTCATCTATTTTTATGAAAAAATAGGCGCGGTGCGCGTCGACGCACCCGCTCGCTTCTTCGTTGCGGATCGGAACTAAAAACGTTGGCAAGACAAGGGCGGTCATCGCACACCGCGCGATCTACCCGTATTTTAAAAATGTTCGGTAAAAACTATATCTAATTATAATATGAGCGCGTCGCTAACATTCCCCACCCTAGTGCTGGAACAGCACTATTCATCAATGGAAATTCGAGCGACGCGGGCTGCTGACCGCTTCCAGACGCCAGTCCTAGTCTTCACCTCGACCAGTCGTACTCTGCCATCTTTGCCTGGGTGTGTGCGTAATACAATACCTCTCGGCCAGGTGTTCCGGGGACTTTCTGGATCGACTATAAAGACCAGGTCACCTACCTGCAGAGGTTTCACCTCCTCGTTCCACTTCCGTCTTGGCAGCAAGTCAGGTAGCACCTCTTTGACCCACCTTTGCCAGTACATATCGGCTAATCTTTGAGCTTTACGCCATTGCTTTCGTAAATACATGTCAGAGTCATCAAATGTTCCTATAAGGGGCATATTACCGGAGCTTCCTAAAAGAAAATGATTAGGAGTAAGACTTTCAGAACTTTCATGGTCAACTGATACATGTGTCAAAGGTCTACTGTTCACCATATTTTCAACCTCCGCCATGAAAGTACTCAGCACTTCTTCCCGCGGCGCACGTTCTTTAAGAACCACTCGTAGTGTCGATTTCACACTTCTTATCAGGCGTTCCCACGCCCCCGCCCAGTGTGGCGTAAAAGGAGGCACAAAATGCCATTTCATGCCGTTGTTGGCTCCAAGGGTCTTCAGAGTATCCATATCGAGACCTTGCGTAGCTATTTGCAACTCTTTATCAGCGCCCCGTAGATTTGTTCCGTTGTCGCTGTATAGATGGCGGGGCCAACCTCGTCGAGATGCCATACGTCGCAACGCCATTATTAATGAGTCAGTCGTAAGCGAATGGACGATGTCAATAAAAATACATCTTACCGTAAGACAGGTAAAAATTACCCCCCACCGCTTCTGTCTCGACCTTCCCACGGTTACTTCTATGGGACCGAAAAGATCAAGACCACAGAAGCTGAATGGTCGTTGATGATGAGCTACTCGAGCATGAGGTAAGTCACCCATTCTGGGTACTTCCGGCTTACACTTTCTAATACGACATAACATACAGCTAGAAACTACTTGTTTCACTGTCGGTCGCATTCTAATAACCCAATATTTCTGTTTTAGATTATTTACTACCATCTCCTGATTCCCGTGAGCAGCTTTGATGTGTAAGTATCTGATAATAAGTCTCGTTATTGAATGTTTCCCATCCAAAATAATTGGTCTTTTTACTTCCAGGTCGACGTTCATTGCAGCATCGATGCGGCCTCCGAGTCGCAGCAAGCCTTCTTCATCGATATAAGGTGACAAGGTAAGTAACTTACTTTCTCGTGATATATATTTCTTATTTTTTATTGCAGATATCTCATCAGGAAAAGAATCAGCCTGCGCTTTCCTCAGTAATAAAGTTTCAGCACGAGCCATCGCGTCGCAGTCTACTTCGCAGGTGAGTCCCTTACATCTGTCAATGAATGTAAGCATGACGGCGGTAGCACGGAGCAAGCGGAGCCAGCAGGAGAAACGCTGCGGTTCAGGAACAAGTAAGCTAGGCGCAGTAGATTGTACTACGGCTACGCACTCTGGGGCCACTTCGTTCTCGCCAGGGTTGATAACATCTACGGGCCACGATAATTCATCTTCATATAAAAACTTGGGTCCAGTGAACCACTCACCCTCGAACAGCGCTTGGTCAAATTCTTCCCGAGTTCCCAAGTCGGCCATATTTAATTTCGTGGGTACGTATTTCCATTCAGCAACACGCGTGAGCTCATCGATTTCTCCCAATCTATTAGCTTCAAATGTTTTATACGACCGCGTGTTATTACGTATCCATTGTAAAACTGTGGTTGAATCGCTCCAAAAAAATCTTCGTTCGGGAACCATTCTATGTTCTTTGAGAATAGTATCAGCGAGTCGCGCGGCCAGCACGGCCGCCTGCAGCTCGGCGCGGGGAACGGTCAAAGGTTTCACTGGCACTACGCGGCATTTACTTGCTATAAATGCGACGTGCACTTCACCGTTTTCCAACCAACGCCAGTACGCCACGGTACACATTGCCTTAACAGAAGCATCGCTAAATGTATGCAATTGTAAGTCAGTGTAAATATTTGTACTTGCGATTGGAGTACGGAGTGTCGTCGTAGTGCTTGTAGACGGCCGCTCTGTCTCGTAGCTGCTCATCGTAGCACACATCTCTGCCGCTACGCCGCCGCGGACTCCTGCTGTCTCGCTCTCGTGCGCATTCTTACTCGCGCTATGATAATATCTAGGAATACGGACACGATTTAGATCTTTTAACAAATCAATCCACTTACGCCATTTATCATTCACGCAATCAGGTATTACGTCATCCCAGCCTACATTTAGGCGCCATGTATCTTGTAACATGATCTTTCCCTGGATGGAAAATGGAGATAAAAAGCCGATTACATCAAAAATCGACATCACTACTTGAAGCATAACTCTCTTAGTAGGTCTTTCTCTGCCCTGAATAATATTTTCGGGTATTCGTTTCAGAGACAAATCGAAACCGAGACGATCTTCACCAGGATACCAGATCAGCCCTAGCGTTCGTTCACCTAAGTATTCCTGTCCGACCTTGAACTTGACAGCGGCACTACCTAGGGTTTCCTTAGGTACGCTGTCTAGCACGACAACGCTATTACTCGTCCAGTTGCGCATTTCGAACCCACCGCTCTTGTGGATATGTGAAATATTTTTTATGATCTCGATCGCCGTCGCTTCATCAGGCAGACTATCAATATAATCGTCAACATAATGCGATTTATATATCGCATTGACCGCGGCCGGTAACGATGACTCATACCGGCGAGCGTTCAAGTTTTTTACAAACTGCGCCACGAACGGGGAACAGTTAGCGCCGAATATCAAAGAACTCATCACATAAGTATCGACCGGTGCGGTGGGGCTGCTGCGCCAAAGGAACCGGAATGCGTGCTGATCCTCCGCGCGAATTTTAACCCTTAAAAACATGTCCTTGATGTCACCTGTTACTGCTATTAAATTTTCCCTGAAGCGCAGCATAATACCAAACAGCGGTGGCAACAAGTCCGGCCCTGTATGTAAATAATGATTCAAGCTCTTACCGTTGACTTCGTCCGCGGCATCGAAAACCAATCTAAGCTTCTTCTTGTTAGGATTGTCCACCCCGAAATGTGGTAAGTACCACGTCCTGGACGCGGGATAGATATCTGTAAGTTTTTCAGCATAATTATTGTCTAATAAATGTTCAATACGTTCCCTGTACCTACTATCGAAACCTCTGTCGCGACTCATTTTTCTTTCTATCCCTTTCAGTCTTCTTTCAGCGTTAGGATAGGCGTCGGGCATGGCGGTGACGTCGCTCCTCCACGGCAGGCCGACTCGCCAGCGCCCCTCCACGAGCTCGGCGGTCTCCTCCAGCCGAACGACAGCGCACACGTCGTAGGTATTCTGTCTAGGCTTACCTGACACTCCTATAGAATCGAGCGCGAACGAGCGCCGTACCTCTTCGTGTAAATCCCGAAGCAGACTAACCTCTTCGGCAGCGGCGGTCGAGGCGGTAGCATCGGTGCCGACTGAGGCGCGCATCGCGTCGCTCGAGCTCAAGAACATGGTTGCATGAGCGCGCGAACCGCGCTCTGCGCGTATAGTACCATATAAACACCAGCCTAGGGGAGTTAATGTAGCGGACGGCTCATTCATATTACCTAATCTAACTTCTAGCGGTAACAATAAATGAAAATTATCTTGACCTATGAGAATTTCAGGTTTCACATCGCTTGTACATAACACACTTTTTATATCGAGCAAGTTAGCATATTTATCACAATTTACAATAGAACAATGTTGTACGGGCAGATCTAATTTATCAACACAACGTAATTTTATATTATGCATCTTATTATCAATTCCAGAGATATTTACGTTAGCAACAATCGATTCACAAACAAGTTCCTTATCAGCCCAGGCGCCGCGTATGCGCATCGTCTCGGGACAACCGTTGATCCCCGCGCGTCTCGCTAACCCCGCACTTAATAATGAAACAGTCGACCCGTCGTCGAGTAAGGCATTTGTACTAACTATGCCACTATAGGTATGTATACGAATAGGAACAACTTTAAGCAATACTGTAGATTCACTTGCGTTTATGTGCGTGACCGTTTGTTTGCTGTTCACAGGTTCGCAGGCAGGACCGGCGGGCATCGTCGTAGATATAGTCGGCGTCGGCGTCGGCGTCGCAGTCGGTACGAGGTGTTGCGACGGTGCGTTATCATGCGCTTTGTTTACATCGACATGCAGCAGTCGGTGGTGCGAGCCACCGCAGCCATTCTTATCGCAGGCCGGCGCGGTACATACGTCACGCGGATGCCGCGCCACTAGGCATTTGTAACAGATCCCGTTACGTTTAGCATATTGCCATCTAGTCTTGCGTAATGCCTTCTTGAACTGTTTACAATCGGTTAACTTGTGTTTAGATGTGCGGCAAAATTGACATATACGAGTATCATCATCGTTGCTTTGTAATAAAATAGTTTGTGTGCGATTGGAATTATCATTATTTCTGTATTTATTCTGATCAGTGCGAGGGTTATTAAAATAAATATTCGACGTAGCAGATATCTTTACAGCCTCATCGTACAGGAAATCGGATAAAATTTCTATTCGTGATTTCTGCCGTTTTATTATAAGCTGATAACTGTAGTCGGACCATTTGGATAATAATATCGGCGGGAACTTTGACAATATTACTGAAACGATACTCATACCTTGTAAATATTCTTCGTGTCCGACCGCTCGCACTGCTTCCAATAGGTTTTGAACCTTCACAGAAAACTGCACAACATCCTTGTGATAATCCTGGGACATCGGGTGCAACTTCTTGATATCCTGCATAATCCTGGATATAATATACTCAGGATTTCCGAATCGTAGCTCCAAAGTAGACATAACTTTGCACGGTGTACTCGCTGATATAAGCAGAGCTGCCACCGCATCCTTGGCCGCGCCGCGGAGACATTTTCTGAGTCTCCATAAGTTCTCCTTTGGGCTAAAATGACATACTTCGGTAGACTCGTCGTACGCCTGCTTGAAGTGCAACCACTCCAGAGGATCTCCATAGAACTCTGGTAAATCTTTCGGCATGCAAAAACGAGTCAATAGGTTGTTACTAGGTGTACTCGTCGTACGCCTGCTTGAAGTGCAACCACTCCAGAGGATCTCCATAGAACTCTGGTAAATCTTTCGGCATGCAAAAACGAGTCAATAGGTTGTTACTAGGTGTACTCATCACACTCAGGTTCTTCACCGCAGCCGCCAGCATCTGGACAGTCTCGCTGGCACCAGGTGGATACGTAGGTGGCGCCGGAGGCTGTGACGTCGGTAGATGTGGCGGTGCAGGTGCCGGCGGTTGCAGCGAGATATGGATTCCGTGTGGTGCTGCAGGTGCCGCTGGAGCAACGGTATCTGTCGCCGTGGCCATTGCCGGTTGCAGCTCGCCCGTAGAAAAAACATAATCGGGGGCTGACTGCACTTCGTGGCGACTCCGTTCGACCCATTGCTCCACTTCCTGTTTGGTGCGTAAGTCTTCGATAGTTGGACTGTATTTAGAACCATTTTCATGTAGGTCGGCTAAATCCGCTTCCAATTGTCGATCAATAAGCTCCATTTGTATCTGTGCCTTCTTCTGAGCTGCTTCCAATACGAGTTGAGCACGGCGTGTTTTCACGGACGATGTTGAAGTTTGACCTTTGGACCTTCCGTGTGTACTTGACGCTGCCGGCGATTTAAATTTAGTGGAAGTAGCCGGTGTTTCCTTTTGTTCACTTGTGCTCATTTCTCGAAGTACTTTATTTGCCATTTTCGAGAGATCGCGGTGTTTTTCTCGTTGTTCGATGCCACTTTCCTTAGAGCCGACCATCTTGGATTGCGCTGGTGTATGAAACATTATCCGGATCGAATGACCACTTGTAGACGTTGGAGTGGTCACCGACCGGTATTTATTCGAGAAAAACACTGATATTCAATTTATGTATAATTTAATAGCACAAAGGCACAGATTTAACAACTTTTGATCAATTTTTATGAAAAAATAGGCGCGGTGCGCGTCGACGCACCCGCTCGCTTCTTCGTTGCGGATCGGAACTAAAAACGTTGGCAAGACAAGGGCGGTCATCGCACACCGCGCGATCTACCCGTATTTTAAAAATGTTCGGTAAAAACTATATCTAATTATAATATGAGCGCGTCGCTAACAGACCTATTAATGGCTAATTTTATTAATTAAGTATTTTTGTTCCAAAAATGTAAATAAGCTGTTGGTCTTAAATAAATAAATAAAAAATAAAAAAATACTTAATAAAACATTAAGGTACCTAAGGTACCTACAAACATCGCAAATGAAAATGTGAGCCTTTCTAATTTTCTCTTAAATCATCATTTATGTTTAAATAATCATCTGCGATGTGAAGTAAGATTATCTCATACAAATTAGCATTTCATATGAGATGTGTGCAATATTCTACATTGGTGAGACGTGAGTGTAAAATGAACACAGTTGCAGCGATAACGCTGCACGCGCTCGCCGGCGGCGCCACGCTCACTCGGCGAGCGCACAATGTAACGCGACTACGGCAACAGTCGCGGACTCGTTAACTGCCGTGTCATAGTGCGGTGCTGCAACTATGTGCTCGCTGCTCAGTGCTCGCCGGCCGACGTAGCCGTGGAGGCTATAAACATATCAAATGATACCCTTTGTAAATATTCAGCGGAATTTCTTTGTTAATTAAATCTAAACGTTTTATTATTCTCTCGCGAGCTGGTTTAATGTCTCCGTGGTAATCACTATTATTGTGCAATGTTATTACCTGATACAAGAACCTGCATACTATGGGAGAAAATAATCCCGTTTATGTGCCGCTCCGTTTAATAATAGGTATCTATTTTTCTAATAAACTATAAGTTAACTGTCATCCAATCCAATAGCCAGCAAATTACATTACCCTATAGCAATCGAGAATTAGTTAAATAGTTCTCTATACGAACAGACTCAAAACATAAAATTTTACTGGATCATTTTGATTCTGGTCGCATTAGTGTAGTGTGTTGGTCAGCCGTACATAAATATCATCCAGGTAGCCCAATACATTATGTAAACAGCTTAAAATGAGTTGTGCCGCAGACGCGACGCCCTACGCGACCCATGAAACCTTTAATATTTACCTATTTTTTGGGTAACTGCTTTTTATCACGTCTGGTCGAACTTCGATGGGGTTGCGTCACTTACTTTGAGCTGATGGAATTTGTACTTAGGACGGATGATTTTCAAGTTTAGAACGAACAGGAATTTAATTGGATACCCTTAAAAATAACAACATTGAAAAATATACATTTTATATGATAATAATAATAAATATAAATTTTATAAAAAAAAAAAACTTTTTACAGGGTGTCACATTAAAATAGACTACCTAATTATTTTTGGTGCCTTGGTTTCGCCAGAAAATGGGAAAGATGTGCAAGGAAATTAAACAAGAATGTAAATAGAATCCTGTCAACAGAATAGCATAACAATAGAGTCGGCGGGAGTCGGGACAAGTTCCTCGGAGACGAGTTACAAGTTTTAATTAGCTCACAGAGTTACAATATAGGAGTAATGACGGAGCCCGGTTTACTTTTACATACAAATCAATTCCAGATTTAAAATATTCATTCGGTGCAAAGAATGCGCGGATCACTGAATTCGCCCTATTACGCGCGGATAGTTGATTACGTATTATCAGTTCAAAAAAAAAAAACAAAAAAAAAAAACAACATATAAAAAACGGACAAGAGAGAGTCAGAGTCGCCCATCGAGGGTTCCGTACAAACTAGTAGATAAAAAGGGGAAATTATATTTTTTTTTTATATTTTCCTTCATAAATCGAAAAATATACATCGTAAAAATATTTAAAAATCTGTTTTAGCTTGTGCTAATTAAGCTCTTTCATATAATACCCCACATGATACGGTTAAAGCACTTTAAAATTTGGACCCTCCTTCCTTGCTTAGAGACCCAATTTTTTGTGATTAAAATAAAAATGTCCAGTTTTCGAAATTTTTCCTATTTATGTGTACACAATGCTTCTTGCCATATTTTATAGTTCTAGGTCAACGGGAAGTACCCTGTCCGTCTGTCCGGGTGTCAAGACCTTTATCTCGGGAACACATGAAGGTATCGAGTTGAAATTAAAACCATATACGCAGATCCACAGTATCTTGCTGCTGAAAGAAAAATAAAATTTCTCAGTTTTCGTAATAAAAAGTTACAGCCGAATATGTCGTAAAATACGCACATTTCGACACTCACAGAGGAATCAAAACCTATAGGGTACTTCCCGTTGACCTAGAACTCTGAAATTTGGCAAGAAGCATTGTGTTAGAGTACACATAAGGGAAAAAGTCCGAAAACTGGAAATGTTTAATTTAATCACAAAAAAATAGTGTCTCTATGCAAGGAATGAGGGCCCAAATTTCAAAGTGAATTAACCGTATCACGTGGGGTATCATATGAAAGAGGCGCATTAGCATAAGCTAAAACAGGTTTTTGACACATTCTTCGCCCCCTGCAGACCCTTCACTTCAGCTGGGAACCAAAACTTTTTAGGCGAATTTTGATTAAGTACAGAGTGGCCGCGCAAAGCAACGTTGACTGCCTCAAACGCCGTTTACTGACTACTACTAAATGAACGGGACGCTCGGACTCGATTGGGAGGCGCCGCTACTACAGCCCCGCCCCACTCGGATCCGAGTGGTGAGCAAGGAATGTGTTAAATATTTTTACGATGTAAGTATAATTTTCGGTTTATGAAGGTAAATATAAAAAAATATATGATTTCCCCCTTATATTTAGTTTGTACGGAACCCTCGATGGGCGAGTCTGACTCGCACTTATCCGTTTTTTTTTTATAATTTCGTTATGAATGTTATTGTAAAACTTATTTGATATCAATATACTTAATACTCATTAATGTTATTTTTAAAACATTTCCACGAATACAGTCATGATTGTATTCAAGTAATGTTCGTGGAGGGTTTTATAAGTATATACCTATATTATGCAATAGAATTAATGTTTCATTTTAGTGAAAGATCTTTTATGTAGTTTAAATATAAGCAGATATTTAGATTTTCACGATGTTAGTTTTAAGTTAAACGACTGTTTTATTTTATTGGCCTTGTATGGAGCCTTGTTCCTAGCAAGGCCGTTTGGAAGAGCTTTACAAAATTGAAGTTTAATAAATAGTAATTGAATCTGCATTAAAAAAAAACTATGTTACACAATAAAACAAAGCGTTACGTAATATTTTTTTTGTTCCATTTATCCTGTAAATAAAGGAGTAATAACTGTTAATGTGTTATGGTGGCCTTCCATGGTTCACCCACCTTACATTTTACTGTAGTACAGGTATTTGTCTCACCGGCGCGTCGTCCGTAGATAATGAAGAGCATATGGCGCGCAATCCACGTGAAACAGCTAAGCATTAGTCGCGCAATCAGCCCGCCGCCCGCGCCCGCAGCGAGCCCGAATGACTCCCATGGTAGCGGTGGCAGGTACAATGCCGCTCCTATTATTCCCGGCAATTGTTTTTTAAAGCCAGACTACACATATTGCGTTCCGAGCGTAATAACGCGCCCGGTTTATGAAAGGAGGTTTTTATGCGAGGCTGTGTTCTCCTCTAGCCCTCCTACGGCCGGAAACTTTACTCCCTCCGCGACCTTATGACACTCGAGTATGCGTAATTTCATACGTCTTATTGTGCTCAAATGTGCTGTAATTTTCTTTTGAATGAAATATATTGTATTCGTATAAAATATACTTACATATACTTATCTAACTTTTTATAATACTGAATGCTTCGAGATTGAGTAATAATGTTTGTGATCCAGAACCCTTAAACTATTCACGACTTAAGCTAGTTAAGATATTTGACACGATCCTGTGAAAATGCCAATAGGCTCTGTTGGAGATAGGAGATGCAAGGCGAGTTCCGAGCTCGTATTACCAATGCGAACGGATACGGTTTTTCACAGAATAGGAAATCTGTAGAGAAACGAATTCTGTTTCAGTTAGGAATTGAACAACATTCACTGAGTGTTATGTGATGATGGAATGGAAAATTGTTAATACGCCTGAGGCGGGTTTTTTTTTAAATTTAAGATTTGCTTGAACTTTACTGCCAACTCTTTTGAAGTTGATTGACCTTGGGGTCAACAGCGGGTACGAAAGAAACCGATCCATTTATGGTTTTAAGAGATTAAGATCATAATATTAATTAACGAAATTAACTTCCGATTGAAACGTTTGATGACAAACTTTTCGGTCCATTGGTTGATTGCTGGTGGCAATCAAATATCGCACCACAATTTAATAATCGGCCAAGTGCGAGTCGGACTCGCGCACGAAGGGTTCCGTACTATCATCTATAATACTACAAAATTTAGTTCTGTTTATAAAATAACGAGAAATCAACGAAATTCCAAGTAGTAAATTGCAAACTTATAGGTAGGTTTTCGATACACATCCGGGCAGCATGACGACGCTCGCGCGAATACGCGCGGTTATGGCTCGCTCCGTGATGTTACCTCCCCCGCTACCCACGCGGCCGTTGCCTAGCAACCGCCTCGCGCTCGCGCCACCACCACACCGCGGCGCGGCGCTCGCACCGCGTTTAGATGCACGGATTATTTTCATTTTGTGAGTTTTTATGTATTAGATTAGGTATTTATTTATATAGTTAATATATTTCTAAATATTTACTTACAAATATTCAAGTTACTACCTGTTAATTAAGATCGAGTAAAAATTGCTTAAAAATTACGTTTGTTGTATAGGAGCCCCCCTTTAATATTTACTTTATTGTTATTTAATTATTTATTTTGAAAGGTAATATACAAGTAAATATTCTGTGAAAATTTGAAGCGTCTACCTTTTACCGTTTTTAATATTGAGCAAAAAAATACGAAAAAAACACGTTTATTGTATGGGGACCCCCCTAAATTTTTTTATTTTAATTTTTAGTATTTGTTGATATAGCGGCAACGGAAATACATCATTTGTGAAAATTTCAGCTTTCTAGCTATCACGGTTTATGAGATACAGCCTGGAGACAGACAGACAGACAGACAGACAGACAGACAGACAGCGAAGTCTTAGTAATAGGGTCCCGTTTTTACCCTTTGGGTACGGAACCCTAAGAACGATGTAGGGTTTTGTTATCTCCAGTTTATCGTCAAGCTCTACTACATTAGACTAAATTAGAGCTAAGTTTTAATTCCTAAAATGTATTAGAGCAATAATGTCCGTTATTGAGCTATAACTCTGTGAGAATATCCTGCTCAGTGTCGGTATGCTAAGTCCACGGTAAGTCCCTGTAATTGCTGGATACTAAGTCGCTGGCGTCGCGCATGACGCCAGGTCTACACTACACTACCCGCACTACCCGCACTACCCGCACTGCCCGCACTACCCGCACTACCCGCACTACCCGCTCGCGCTCGCTTGTTTTACATTTATTATGAACGAAAATGGAGAGAAAAGTTTGGGGTTACTTTCACCATTTGGTGGATGTTGTAGTTGTAGGAGCGGGGACCGGAACACTGCTGCCATATTTAATGTATACTAACAGTGAATATGAGACACTGAACCTACTAACACAAATATGTTTGTACTTTTTTATGTTTCAAACAAACAAACATACGTAGGTACGTCGTTTCCAAGCCAGTTCCTGCAGCAAGACACAAACTGTAGTTATTGTAAGTGTCAAGCGCAGCAGCGGCTGCGCGGTGGACACAACTAGGCGCGGATGGAGTGCCTCACACTAACTATATATCTAAACTATTATCAAGGGTTCTTTTTTTCACAGAACCACATCGTCGATGACCAAATACTTATCAAATTTTGATATTGATATATTTTTCCAGTGTGAATTTAATACGTTCACAATTAACTTCCGAATTCTTTGATTCGCAAACTTAATTAATTTACAAATTACCAAACTTAATTAATTTACAAATTACATTAAACTAGTCTTTATTTTTTCCGCTCAGTATCTTTTCACCTGCAAGTATTGTTATGATTGGTATATACCTATAGATAGGCGCGTACAGCGTCAAGCTTTATTTCATATTTTTCCAAACTATAGGCGAAAACTTGTAATTAGCCTCGTAATTTATATAAATGTATAGTTTATTTAAGTATTTAGGCTGTAAGTTTTTCTAAAAATATAAAATAATAAAATAAATAAATAAACTATATTTATGTAGGTCAGCTGCCTTTCCGTGGCCACTTGTTACGGGACTATCATTTTACAAGAAGGCTATTTCTATTTGACTTCTATCTTGGGTTGACTTCTTTTTATTCGACTTCAAAAAAGTAGATTATCAATATAATATGTATATAATGTAAATATGTATAATATGTATGTAATGACAAAATTTACGCATATGCTAGTCTATGTGGACCTCTAATATAACTACATGTGCCGAATTTCATAAGAGTATGTATGTATCTAACTATGTCTGTATGTTTGTCCACACGTACCTATTATTAGATTACATTATAGAACATTGTAAATTTTATCAGAATCGGTTCAGTAGTTTTAAATACATGGACTATTTTTTTTTTTCGATCCAGTTCAGTCATGTTGTTCCTCATACTGCAAGCGGAAAATAACAACATGGGAACAGTTTTATTTAAAAGTAAATTGGAAACATAATGAATGAAATAAAGTAATATATATGAAATGATACGATTAATCCCCATTTCCGGCGAGGTAGCGCGGCGCCACTTCCGGTGCGCGGCGGAAGTGCGAGCGCGCCGCCGCCAGCTCGCTTTGTGCGCGCCGTGTACTACTGTGTATTCACGTTCTTTATTAAGTACTGTAGTCCTATTCAAAAATATGTTGCAGACAATTTATTATACCTAATACTATTTTACCACGTTTTCATTCGTTATACTTATATGTCGGCTAAAATTAATTAATATTTAGGAATTGTCTCACTGCGATAAAGGTTTGAAATAAATAAATTTCCAGATTTTAGTTTACCCAGTGACAAGATCATAGCATAGACTTATTGTATCGAATATTTATGAAAAGCGAGTGCCCTGTGTCAAACAAAGAGAATACGAATTGAAATTTATAACTATTTAATTTCTATACGTGTGTGTATATCATAGAAACTACAATTTTATCAACATGATCTATCTTAAGCCATACCGTCACTAATCAGAAGGAGAACTAATGGTCAAGCGTGGATATGTTTCGTATAAAAAAAATATAACAGGCCATGTATAAGATTCAAAGCGCAGAAGCTGTTAGTTAATATCACTGATGCACTAAAAATTAGAAATATTTGTACAAACTTTAAAAACCAGTAGATACAAGAGGCTATGCGCCAATGGTGAAATACTTTATTTAATTTACATAGAACTATATTTAGAGATAGGCACTATAAAGAATACAGATAAAAGTAAATATTATTACTTACATGATCCCAAATTTCTACAATAACATAATAAATATAGCTTTTTGTTTTGATTTTTAAAAGCTTTTATTCAACTTGCCCTGTTAATATGGGACAAATCTTGCGAGTTAAATTAGAACCACTTCCTGTCGTTAGATTAGGTTGAAATTTGGCTTACTTACGTAACTTTGGTGACAATGCAATAATATAGTACCATGAAGCTGGTCTCAAGATGGCGTCGGAAAGTGACCATAGGAACTCCTAAACTAAACAAGATAAAACCGTCGAGTTTGGACTCGTTTGAATATTCTTGACAAGCACTCTTGTGCTAAGTACATGACAGCCAGGGTCTCAAGATGACGTCGGAAGGAGGCGATAGGAACTCTTAAACTAAACAAGATAGCACCGTCGAGTTTGGACTCGTTTGAATAGTCTTGACAAGCACTCTTGTGCTAAGTACATGACAGCCAGGGTCTCAAGATGACGTCGGAAGGAGGCGATAGGAACTCTTAAACTAAACAAGATAGCACCGTCGAGTTTGGACTCGTTTGAATAGTCTTGACAAGCACTCTTTTTTAGTCTAGTAAATAAAATATTAATTAAAAAATATATTTAAAAACAAGCTTTTATTTAAATCCTCTAAAACGAAGAAAATAAATTTTATATTGATATAAATAAATATATTGTCGCGAGTACACAATTTTTTTTTTTCAAAAGAACAAACTAACTTTAATTCTAAGCAAATGATAAGAACGCGTCTAAGTCTTTTGTTGGAATTAAATATTACTTAGTAGATAGGTACGATGTTGTTTGAAATCTCGCGACAAGCTTTTATTTATATCAATATAAAATTTATTTTCTTCGTTTTGAGCATTTAAATAAAAGCTTGTTTAAAAAAAAAAACTTAACTAATATTTTATGTCATACTTTGATTAGGTAAAGTTTTGGATGCGTGAGGTAGCGTCCCGCCGCCGCGCCGGTCCCCCGGAACGATATTGGAACAATATCAAAGTTTTTCTCGAAATAGAAACATTCATGGAGTTATTCTGCCTACTCCATCACGTATTGTATCGGAGCAAACAAATACAATTGCCTGTCGTACGGACTTCGGTTTTATACGATTTCCATACAAATGTATTTTTACCAAAGTACGGTCGAAAAGAGTACAGTTTTACAAATAAGTAATTATGGTTAGTTTTTTCCGTATTTACTATAGAATTTAAGATGTACATAAATCATAGAAAAAAGAACGTATTGGTTGACACCCTTTGTTTAAAGCATAAAACAATGTAACAGTCGTGTACCAGTAGGTACGAATAAATAGTGCTGTATCAAATAACGTATCTGTACCATGACATCTCATTGTTCACAAAGCATACCTCAAAATACGACATTATTCCGTGCCGCGCGGCAGGCGGGCGCGGGGTTGCGGGCGCGGGGCGGGGGGGGGGGGGGGGGGGGGTCGCATACCTCGGCTGGCACGCGCGTCACAAAGCTCCGCGATATGTAACAATGTGCACTATGTGCAGCGCGCTTCAAACGTCGAGGGAAACTTTAGCCCTAGTTCAGACACGGCGGGAAACGCATGGTTTCTAAATCGTGTGGGAATCGCGCGGGTCTTATTTATATATGTATAATAATAACCGTTCACACGTAACCGCGCGGTTAGTTAAGCCGCGCGGTTACCGCTACTCAACCGCAAGAAAATAGTACCTACGTATGTTAGTAACTTCACATTTTTCTCTTCAGAAGGAAGTATAACTCCAAAAGCAAAATTCCAGCAAACAACACTAAATTTACAATACTTTTGATCACATATTTTTTTAACAATTTATTTACAAATTAGTTATTCAATTCAATTAGTTATTCAAATTCAAAGCATTTATTTGCAGATACATGGGTAAAAATGCAGATGTAAAGATATGTACATAATAGTGACCACCATGCTCTAGCACTATGGCATGCAAAATATATATATATATAATAGAAGAACATCACAATATTTTAATTACTAATTTCATTTCGCAATGTAATAATTATTTAACAATTTTTCATTGTAGAATAATATGTCATATCAATTAATAATTTCTTAAACATAAATTTAAATATATCTAGATTATCAATGTCTTTTAAATATTGCGGTAATTTATTATAAATAGTCCGACTCACCATAAACGTGCTGTTACTGTACAAGGCTGTCCTGCGGTACGGGTCTCGCAGTCTACTCTCGTGACGCTTACTTATCACGGTTTCATACTTATCTAAATTTTTCTTTACGTATAGGGCTGATTCATAGACATATATATAGAGGGCAAAGTCAATTTTTATTTTTTTAAAATATGGTTTGCAAGAATCTCTTTGCTTCAATCCACATATTGCTCAAATGCATTTTTTTTGTGCTACAAGGGCAGATTGACTTTCAGTGGTGTTTCCCCAGGCTAAAACTCCATATTTTAAGGTAGAGCCGGCAAAGGCATGATAGGCACTTAATAGCGTCTTCTCATTAGCTACTTTACGTAATTCATATAGTGCATATGAAAACCGATAAAGTTTTGCTTAAGTAGGTACTGATTAAGTGTTTTCCACGACAGATTGGAGTCAATGTGAATACCTATACATTTTGTTGTCTGGATTACGTCAATATGTTTATTACAATAATTTATATTCAAGATGTCAAAGAATATTCAATTATCATTCACAATTTGAATTGAAAGTTTATTTGAATATTGCGGACGCCGTTAGCACGTGACTGCCGAAACAATACAGTAAGGCGGGCGGCACAGCGCGGGCGGTACTTCCGGCCAGGCGCGACCTCTCGCACAGTAATTACGCAACTGTAATTGCACTGCACTGTATTACCACTTCAACATTCCATGACACATTTTATGAACGGTCTGAGTGTAATATTCAGACAAAACATGGAATTCACTCCCCCATTATATAAATGTTTATACAAGAAGTTGAAATTACTACGACACCGCAGTGAAGAATGTAATTACATCAACAAAATCACTTGAAACTGTAATGCATACAAGTACCAACACAAATTAGTATTTGTTTCCTTAAAAAAATATAAAACGTGCAGTTTTTACCCGACTGCGTAAGAAGGAGGGTTATGTTTTTCGAGTGTATGTATGTATGTATATTTCTTTGGCACGCCCTAGAGCCTAAACGGTTTGACCGATTTTGATGTGAGTGGAGTGGACTTAAACGTGAAAGTGATACTGGGTACATCAAAATTAAAAAAATAATAATTAAGGATCTTTGGCGGCAAAAAGTAATCTCAAAAAAATGTTTTCAAAATACATCGAGTGTGGTATCAAAATAAAGAATATTTAACGGTGATTACGAATATATATATAACTTATATGTTTTACGCATACTTTCTCACAAGAAACTTATATTCAACAGCGCATCAAGCGTAACAAAATCGTAAGTTAGACTGCAAAAACTGCTTTTCTGCAGTCGGGTGTTTTGTTTTTCTTTTAATATAGATACTTGTTGAGACACACAAAAAGGCCAAGATTGTGTGTAGCGTTTAGTTCTCGCTAAAACTACATCTATTTATAAAATTTCATTTCTCGAAAAGTTTATAAGTAACGTATCAATTTTGTCATCTTATTATTTGATTTGACATTACAGTAGTTCAATACCTACCAATGCGATGAATACTTATAATATTTTAAGGCGTGCGAGCCAGCTCTATGAGTTTTGTCAGATTACAACTAAAGGTATCAATTTCTTCAGAAATATAATTTAACAGCGCGCGTATTATGCACGTGTTCGGATAAAAAAGCATTTGTTTTTGCTAGATACTTACTTGAAACTTTTTTTAATTTTTTTATAGAAGATAGATCTACGACTGACCACCAACTCGCCTGATGTTAAGCGACGGTGTGGCCGAGGATGGAGCTCGTCGATCTAGAAGATATCTATTCACTCTAGCCTTGAAAATTCCAAGATTGTAGGTCTCAGGAAACAGAGATGGCGGCAAAGAATTCCGTTCTTGTGCACTACGCAACAAGAATGTGGATCGATATCGCTGAGTACGGATTTTCGGCATTTCAACGAGAAATGGGTGGTAATTCGCCGACTTTCTACTAGTCCTGTAGTAAAATAATATTAATATCATATCTTTTTGTAATTTTACTTAATTGCAAGAAATCTACCTAGGGGCTGAAACTGGATTCACATGCGGGATGTGAGCCCAAACAAAAGTTTTGTTTTAATGAGCCCTGCGCCTCCCCTCACCCCCTCCCGTCCTGGGTCGGGGGAGGGGCAGGAGTGGGGGGTGATGAACAGCATATTCATTAGTTATCAAGATGGGGAAGTTTGTTTTTGATACTGAATATGGGTTGTTAAGAATACGTTCACAAGTTAGAGAAAACATTACTCATTAGTCCACGAGAACATTTCAGAAGGGGTTTATTGTAATGTAATAAAAACAACCAATTATCACATAATAACGGCAATACATATAACATAAATAATCAACGTGAAACTATACCCTTGAACTAGAGGAACGCAAAGAGTGAGAATTTAAGAAAACTCCATCAAACCTACTATCATGCAGTCTCGAGAAGCTGTACCGGTCATGTCATGTCATGACCCACAAATATGAACATTTAATATTGCCGCTGTTACGTTATGAGCTCTATAGTACCTTATTACAATATGTGGTGTTTTCTCGAGAGATTGTATTCGAAACATAGTATCATACTTACCAGAAAATCAAAATTACCAACATAGCTCAGCTTGGCAATTAACAGTTGTAGAAAGTTATCGGCAGATAGTGCAGCACACACTGACTCGATTGGGTGACGATATACGTATAACAGTTATCTACTGACGTTCTTATTATTTCCTAAAACTCAGTGATATCAGGTCTATGTCCAGCGGGGGCCTGAAGTGGGTTGAGTGTAATTAATAAGGTATAACACAAAATAAGAATAACGTTACATGAGTAATATTACGTATACACCTTGGAATACGTTATATGAGTAATATTACGTATACACCTTGGAATACGTTACATGAGTAATATTACGTATACACCTTGGAATACGTTACATGAGTAATATTACGTATACACCTTGGAATACGTTATATGAGTAATATTACGTATACACCTTGGAATACGTTACATGAGTAATATTACGTATACACCTTGGAATACGTTATATGAGTAATATTACGTATACACCTTGGAATACGTTACATGAGTAATATTACGTATACACCTTGGAATACGTTACATGAGTAATATTACGTATACACCTTGGAATACGTTATATGAGTAATATTACGTATACACCTTGGAATACGTTACATGAGTAATATTACGTATACACCTTGGAATACGTTATATGAGTAATATTACGTATACACCTTGGAATACGTTATATGAGTAATATTACGTATACACCTTGGAATACGTTATATGAGTGATATTACGTATACACCTTGGAATACGTTTCCTGAATGGGTATTCTGAGATAGATTGGCTCTCTTTAAATCGCGAGTGAAATCTTCTGGGTAAAAGCGCTCCGACGTAGACCGTAACGTCGCTTACCTAGAGATGTGTTGGCGGTCAAGCGCAAACCTATCTGGTTCGTGTCTGTGCCATGTTAGCACGCATGTTATAACTCCAGTGAGCATGAAGCATTCCAGTGGAAGGGTCCTCCAGAGAGGCTCGCTCGCGCAGATGTTGAATCATAACCATCCAGGCGTGGAACCGCCGGCGTCACCATCACGCTGGATGCGATGCTTCCACTCATCGCCGTCCTGGCAGTTGGGAGTCTTCGCACTCATCCTTCTATCAGCAAAACCGTAATTACCGAGATAATAATACACCTATCTAATGAAGTATATTTTTTTTACATGAACTAGAAACACCAACTATATAATTATATAGTCTAGATCCATGAAAAAGTAGTGTTCAGTGACAAAAAATGATCACTACTTACTAATGAAATAAATAAATAAATGAAATATTAGAACGGTTAATTATTTAATAAGAACCAGTGATCATTAATTGTCAGCATAAGCGTGCGCGTCGCGGTATTTACCAACATTGTATAATGTCAGAGTAGGTACGGCGCCCGCGGAGGGTATGAATGTACATGAACTAATTTAATGAGTGTCTCGGAGTCGGTTTACGGCGAAGCGTTTAAATATACGAGAGTTTTACGTCCCGCCGCCGCTACATACGAGTCGAGGCTTCATGGCCGCACCGCGGAGGAACAGAATCGGGGAATACACTACAGACAACAGAGAAACAACTTCCGAAAACACGAGTTTATGGCCTTAATAGTTTTTGGATTTTGTTTGTTTTAGCCTTTGCCCAGCAGTGGGACACTACAGGCTAACATCATCATCATCATTAGCTCTTATCAATTTACGCAAAACGATGTGTCGTGCTATATATATCATCAAGCCATTTTCAATTTAGCTGTTTTTTTTTGTTTTAGGTAATTTTTTCTCAGTTTTCGAGTGTATAAAATATTGTTTTGATATAGCTTTTGTTATTTTAGAGTTTTTCTCTGCTTATTTTATGCTCTGTGTGAAGACGTTTCAGGCGATGTATTAAAAATGATGAGTGAACCGTTAGATGCCGCGGGAGATTACGAGATAAGAGTGCCGCTGTAATTGCTTTTCGTTTTGAGTTTATTATTTTCGCAACATGGCTTTTGGTAACAGAAGTTTATTCATTCTCTCGCTCTACCTCTCTCTCTCCTTCTCTATTGCTTAAGATATAGTTCTTTGTCGTTATACATTTTACATCATAATGAAGTAGCTAGGTATTATGTAAATTATATATAAGATTGTTATAAGATTGTAATAAGATTGTAATAATGTCGAATTATCTTTAGACTTTTTTTAAATAAGATACTTAGACATGAAACTAAAATTATGAAAAAAAATAAAACCGGACAAGTGCGAGTCACACTCGCCCACCGAGGGTTCCGTACAAACTAAATAAAAGGGGGAAATCATATATATTTTCCTTCATAAACCGAAAAATATACATCGTAAAAATATTTCTCACATTTCTTGCTTACCACTCGGATCCGAGCGAGCTTCCCGTTCATTTTGTAGTAGTCAGTAAACCGCCGGCGCTTGAGGCAGTCAACGTTGCTTTGCGCGGCCACAATTCGTCTAAAAAGTTTTGGTTCCCAGCTGAAGTGAAGGGTCTGCAGGGGGCGAAGAATGTGTTAAAACCCTGTTTTAGCTTATGCTAATGAGGCTCTTTCATATGATACCCCACATGATACGGTAAATTCACTTTAAAATTTGGGCCCTCATTCCTTGCATAGAGACACTATTTTTTGTGATTAAATTATCTAAAAATGTCCAGTTTTCGGTTTTTTCCTATATTTGTACTCTAACACAATGCTTCTTGCCAAATTTCAGAGTTCTAGGTCAACGGGAAGTACCCCATAGGTTTTGATTCCTCTGTGAGTGTCGAAATGTGCGTTTTTAGGGTTCCGTACCTCAATAGGAAAAAACAGAACCCTTATAGGATCACTTTGTTGTCCATCTGTCTGTCCGTCTGTCCGGGTGTCAAGACCTTTATCTCGGGAACGCGTGAAAGTATCGAGTTGAAATTAAAACCATATACGCAGATCCATAGTATCTTGCTGCAGAAAGAAAAATAAAATTTCTCTCTTTTCGTAAAAAAAGTTACAGCCGAATATGTCGTAAAAAACGCATAAATAACGCAACTAAAACTTTTTTGGCGAATTTTGATTAAGTACAGAGTGGCCGCGCAAAGAAACGTTGACTGCCTCAAACGCCGGCGGTTTACTGACTACTACAAAATGAACGGGACGCTTGCTCGGATCCGAGTGGAAGGCGCTTCTACTATCTACTAACCACTCGGATCCGAGTGGTGAGCAAAGAATGTGTTAAATATTTTTACGATGTATATTTTTCGGTTTATGAAGGAAAATATAAAAAATATATATGATTTCCCCCTTTTATTTAGTTTGTACGGAACCCTCGGTGGGCGAGTCTGACTCGCACTTGTCCGGTTTTTTACGACATATTCGATTGTAACTTTTTTTTACGAAAACAGAGAAATTTTATTTTTCTTTCTGCATCAAGATACTATGGATCTGCGTATATGGTTTTAATTTAATTTCAACTCGATACCTTCACGCTTTCCCGAGATAAAGGTCTTGACACCCGGACAGACGGTCAGACAGACAGACGGACAAGAAAGTGATCCTATAAGGGTTCCGTTTTTTCGTTTTGAGGTACGGAACCCTAAATGCAACGGGTTGCACTCCGGGAGTGCCGGCAGAAGTGAAAACTAAAAAATAAAATAGCAAAATGACTGATTCATGAAATATTTGAACCTCCGCCATCCGATTGACAAATTGAAATTTATATCGGTGCTCTATCCTATTGAGCTAACGAGTCTTACGTGCATGTGACGAAATTTAATCATTCGGCGCAACGAAATGACGTCATGCTAGAAGGACAAACTTGTACATACAATAATGAACTTTAAATGCAGAACGTTAGAATAGGTTTCTGACTAAAATAATGACGTCATGCTAGAAGGACAAACTTGTACATACAATAATGAACTTTAATTGCAGAAAGTTAGAATAGGTTTCTGACTAAAATAATGACGTCATGCTAGAAGAACAAACTTGTACATATAAATGAACTTTAAATGCAGAATGTCAGAATTTCTGACTGTCCGTCTTACGATCTGACGCGAGTTTAAATTTTTTAACCCATCCCAAAAATGCACAAAGCCGCTAAAGAAGTTTTCACTTCAAAAAAGTGTTTTATTTTTCAACTCACAAAGCAGGGTTATATGTATTTATGTTTCTTAATTTGAGAGGTGTCGCTATGTTTGTCTTCATTTCTAGAACATTTTTGTAATTTCAAATAATAATTCACAATTAATGCAAAAATCAAAAATTTTGCGTTTTCTTAACCTCCAACGAACATTTTTGTAACAAATTAGTGAATTTACAATAGTTAATCTAAAGAATACACGTTTCAAAATTTCGTGTTCACATACTTCCTTACGGTATTGTACAGTCATCATCATATCAATTATCAAATCAAATCAAATTTATTACATTCCAACAATTTTACTAATTATAAAGTAATCGTAAATCACACCACGGAAGTCGTTCTTGTGCAGTCGGCTTTATTGTTTTTATAGAGGAACTTGTGTTTTTCTGTTTTCACACATACCTACTTGTATTCTTCAATTTGAGGAGTGGATAGTATTTGGACCAAACAACTTGAGTAATAATGTCTAAGCACTATAACCGTAGATGGTGGATTTCAGTAAATTTAAAAAGCATTCACTTTCCCTTCTTGATGTTAGGGTCTTACATTACTGGACATACTAATTCACCGATTCCTTATTTGATTTCCACCGTAACCTTTGAGAGAAAACAGAGTTGAACAAAAAGCCCTCGTCTTTACTAACAATAACACAAAGAATTCTCCTGAAAGAGTCCTATTACTTGCCTAATACGTTCACATTACCGCCTGCAATGAATACAAGTTGCTGACAATTACTGGTGTCCGGGCCGGGTCCGGGACGGCGCCGGGACGGAGCGGGACGGTGCGGGATGGCGCGGGACGGGACGGGCGAGGCCCTTGGCGAATTTCAATTTGCGAATAGGACCATGGCATGCATGCATATTGGCATATCAAAGACCTTTCAGGAGAGGTCTAAAGGTACAAGCGTTGTGCAAATAAGAACTAGTGCATAGCAAGATTGGGCTAGATTACCTACTTAGAGGTTGGTCCAGATTACTTACTTAATTTATATATCCGATTTTTTTAATTCAAACCTGGATTCTAAGTATTATTATGAAAACTAACGTGGTAGTTACACATTTTTATTATGAACAAACGGGTTACTCACGTCTATTTTTGAGCCGAATTCTCTGACTTTTCAACCGCATACGGTGGATTCTAAGTGCTGTTATTCTATGTTAAAAAAAACGGACAAGTGCAAGTCAGACTTGCCCACCGAGGGTTTCGTACAAACTAAATAAAAGGTGGAAATCATATATATTTTTTATATTTTCCTTCATAAACCGAAAAATATACATCGTAAAAATATTTAACACATTCCTTGCTCACCACTCAGATCCGAGTGGAGTGGAGTTATAGTAGCGGCGCCTCCCACTCGGATCCGAGCGAGCGACCCGTTCATTTTGTAGTAGTCGGTAAACCGCTGGCGTTTGAGGCTGTCAACGTTGCTTTGCGTGGCCACTCTGTACTTAATCAAAATTCGCCTAAAAAGTTTTGGTTCCCAGCTGAAGTCTCTGAAGGGTCGTGAAGGGTCTGCAGGGGGCGAAGAATGTGTTAAAAACCTGTTTTAGCTTATGCTAATGAGGCTCTTTCATATGATACCCCACATGATACGGTTAATTCACTTTAAAATTTGGGGCCTCATTCCTTGCATAGAGACACTATTTTTTGTGATTAAATTAAAAATGTCCAGTTTTCGGATTTTTTGCTATATGTGTACTCTAACACAATGCTTCTTGCCAAAATTCAGAGTTCTAGGTCAACGGGAAGTACCCCATAGGTTTTGATTCCTCTGTGAGTGTCGAAATGTGCGTTTTTTACGACATATTCGGCTGTATTTTTTTTTTACGAAAACTGAGTTATTTTATTTTTCTTTCTGCAGCAAGATACTATGGATCTGCGTATATGGTTTTAATTTCAACTCGACGCGTTCCCGAAATAAAGGTCTTGACACCCGGACGGACGGACAGACGGACAACAAAGTGATCATATAAGGGTTCCGTTTTTTTCCTATTGAGGTACGGAACCCTAAAAACAAAATACCCGACTGAACAAAAACAGTTTAACTTAATTATAATTTCGTCACGCTTAATACGCTGTTGAGTGTACGTTTTTTGTGAGAAAGTGTTCATAAAATCACTATAAATGCGTATTTTTTTGAATAATTGTAGTAAAATCACTTCCTTATTACGAAAAAGTTCGTTGAAGGTAAAGAAAAAACGCATTTTTTTATATTTATGAGAGATGTATTATTATTATTAAATAATATAGCCTATGACTCCCTGGAAGCGAAGACGAATCTAATGACACTGTGCACATCAAAATCAGTTAAGCCTTATAAGCTGTAGGCGCTCATACAGAAACATACATACATACACTCGAATAACATATTAACTCCTCCTTCTTGCGCAGTCGGGTCGGGTAACAAATGGAAATGAAACCAAAATATCAAATAGTATGAACTAGATAGATAATTTGCAACCAAACTGAACATATTCTACCTATATGTATGTATATCGAAATTATGAAAGTGTCACAAGGAAAGGAATCGATGATTTGTTTAGAAGCAATATGTGAAACACAACGATAGCGCGATTTAACTTTACCTGTACTGCCTTCTATTAGCAATGTTTATGTATTACTTATTTTAGTATTTCTTTTTCCTGTAATTTTAAGTTAATATAGTCTTGTCTAATACATATACATATAACATGTGTGCGTATACATACACAAATGTATATTATATTTGTATTAATTAGTAAGGATTAATATGGTGGTAAAACTTTGTCTCCCGTTTGTCTCTGTGATATGTTATATGTTGCTCATCTTCACTGACAGGACTTGGCTTTCTCCCCCCCCCCCCCCTCCCCCTCCCTTCGCCCCCCCTCCTTTCTATTTGAATGTACCCAGTGTCACTCACGACTAAGACGAATCTATTGACACCACTCACATAAAAATACGACAAGCCGTTTAGGCTCTAGGGCGTGCCAAAGAAATATACATACATACATACACTCGAAAAACATAACCCTTCTTCTTTAGCAGTCGGGTAAAAATAAGTTGCGTTTCCGACTTTTATAAACTATTATAATAGTACATCAATTAATTGTGCAATTTAAAAATAAAAATAAAATATTTTTACTTTGTTGGAATTTAGCCTTATTATATTGAAAATCTTACAAAGCTAAGATATAGAAAAACTGACAGGCAAAAATAATTAATTTTGTATTTTTAATGTGATTAAGATAGAATATTAAAAACAGCTGACGCTTAAAACTTGCGCCAAGGATTAAATACCGAAACGGTCCAAGTAACAACCTTGTTTAGGGCTAAAAAGGGTTAAGCAATACCGCTATAACGTTATACCGCTCGGCGAGGGCGGGGGATATTATGTCCTTACTATTCATTTAACTTTAAGCGATTATATTTACGAAATGGATTTTGGCTCTACACTGAAATTAATACGTGACGTTCAGCTTTGTGCTTGACAATATTATGATAATTATCTTAAAATGACGTCACTCTAGTTTTATAAAAGTCAAGGTTTGTAATTTTTTAACGGCTTAGCAGACTCGAATGAAATGAGAAGCAAAGATGGCTGTTACTTAACATTAAAACATAAACTACTTTCTGTAGCGAAAAATAATTAACCTGTAAGAAACAGGTTAAATCTAAGTATAGCTACAATAATTAATTAACATCGGATCACATCACAGCTTTCATCAACAGAAAACTTTGGTGAAACAGGTTGTCCAAAGTGGCAACATTTTGCGGTCTACCAATTTTTTGTGGTAAAAATATACTTCTTGTGTGTGAGACAAATAGTTGTTTTGTTGTGACTTAATTAAAATTATATAAATGAAATTAAGCAAAAAGCTCGAAGAGAGTGTATTCCCTGCATTCTTATATTGGCTGTTATCTTTAAATTATACTAGTATTATAGTGACGAAGTGACGGTGTCGGCGACTTTGGATCTTCAATATTTTGACGAGAAGCGGAAAAGAGATTGGTATAGCGTGGATCCTGTCCAAGGCGAAAAGTACGTACACAGGTATTTTATAACTTCTGATAATTAACTACAGATAATAAATAAATTTGTAAAGTAAAAAAAAAAAGTAAATGAAAAATCGTAATATAATTTTCAGTCGAAATACTTATAAATAACCCTAATTTATAATCGTTATTGGATCAGTTTTCTGAGCCCGAATCTGTGAGTTGGAACACCCAAACAAAAACTTCGCAGCGAACATTCTTGTCTACCAAGTTGTTATCATTGAAAACTCCTTCAAAAAAGCTTTTCGTAGACAACCTTTCATAGAGCCTTATATTTTTGTGAAACGTCAGTGAAGTAAGCTGGCCTGATCTGCCCGAGACCGGTTAGAACTGGTTAGACCAGTTAAAACTGGCTGGAACTGGTAAAGTTCGGCCCTAAATTCGATTCTCGATGAACGCATAATAAAGTAACTTGTACAATTCGGTGCTTACCTCGAACTCCCATAAAATAATATCGGCCACCTGGCAGGAACGGTTAACAACCCACTGGAGGTGTAGGGAGGAGATCACACAGGTGACTATATCAATTTATCGATGTACAATATGTACATATTTAAAAGACATAATATTTAGAACCTCTTTAATGGGCGACGTAAACTGACAAATACATGCTTTAAGTTCAGCGTGTGACTGGCTCTATTTATGGCTGACGTAGCCTAATACACGTAGCTCATATGCCTTAAATGGATGAACCATTTTGGCTTAGTTTTTACCCGACTATGGCGAAGCAAAAGGGAGAATTATGTTTTGACCGGTATGTATGTATGATGTATGTATGTTCATCTCTTCCCTGATAACTTGTAAACTACTTATCATAATCTGACAAATGAGGTGTCGTTAGAAGAATCTTGGTTGTCCGCTGGTTATACTATATCATTTTGTCACATTAAATTCAATTAATATGGCGCCCACTATAGGGCATGAAGACAAGAAAAAAATATTTTTCGGTGCACCCCATCATATGCATCATTGAACAAGGATTTTAAAATAATGCTAAGGTTTATTACATCATATTTTTGTCAAGCGTACTGTTTGTTATTTAATGCATTTTATTATCTATAAACGAACTGTATATCTGTACTGTATTTATAGTTTAATCAATTTAGTTTCGCCGTTTTCTGAACACAAAGTTATCGATATCTACAAACCCTTTTGCCACATCATTAACCTCATAGAAGTTCGCCCAGATACACCCGTCAGATACGATAGCGTGTTATCGATAGAACCTTACGCCATCCCTAATAGCTGTATTTTACGTGTTCCTAACACGTTCAAATGTTCTTTTTATAGTCTAAGAGACGACGCAGTAAATTTGAGTGCTCCTTCGCCTAAGCCCCTCTAAGCTTGGGGCGCGTAATTTCGTTTTATTAACTTTCATACAGGATATTAAAGTCAGGTCCTATTTGACTTAAAAAACGGATGGTCATATCTGCCTCCTGGACTATGTGTTTGTCGTCTTTTATTAGATTTAGCGCCGGTTATGAAGATAGATTGCGAGAATACGGCCTTTGTAGCGTTTATTACGAGGAAATAACGCCTACCATTTATTAAGGAGTTTACGGCGATTTACTGACGCTACGCTGCTGAACTAAACCACAACAAGCCTTGCCTCTGTTGCTAGTATCTGAGCCGACTACTTCAATATCACTAACCCCTCAGGAGGCATTAAATACGCCAGCGTATTTCCCGCCATTGTGCGCTGGCTGGCATGCCATACGCTAGCGTATCGTTATTCCTCTCCTTGTTGTACTCCCCGCCAGTTAACTATGACATAATATTTTTTTCTGCTCTAACTCGTTCATAGACAGGCAAAATGACAAACTACCAATCAGATACGTTAGAATTGATACTTCCGAAATAAATTTCTGTGTAAATTGCATCAGAATGACGCGCGCGGTCAAGGTTATAAACACGTAATGGCGGCCGCTCTTGCCATCTATTTATAAATACCGATTTTATGTATTTATTTCGATTAAATACATATTTTGTTATGTTTTACACGTGGCAAAACCAGTAATAAAGTTAGTGACAGTGTCAAATACATGTCTGTGTGATCAAAAAAATCGAAATATTTGTTTCGAACCGAACGCCGACGGACCTTTTTTGTGCCGAAATTTGAGTGTTTTTTTTGTGACTTTTATGTTGTGTTTTTTTTTTCAAAATAAGGTTTCATTATATACTTCAAAATTAATAGTAATATGTGACCGATATATATCCAGTGATACGATACAAGTGTTAAATTAAGTATGTGATGTGTATATTAATCACAAATATGAATCTAAACGCATACATGTCGAACGAACAATAGTGTCCGAAAAGCCGTGCCAGATGTCCGCCGTCGGTATTTATAGCCGATTTTGAAACATAGTTTCAATTACAACAGGTATGTATGTTGCATGTTTTTTATTTGTTATGTTATTAATAATAAGACTGCATATACAGATTTTTAAATAAAGCAACCCATTTTGCTCAATAACGTCCTAATTGACTTCGCGTATTTTTTTCAATTATCTATCATCATTATCATCAGCCCGAAACGAGGTTTTTTATGGTCTCTAATAGATAAATAAAACACATTTTTATCGACTAAACCATTACAAAACCAGAAGCTCATAAATTATACTATTCATAAACAAAAGTTACAAGCCATTCCAACTTAAAGAATATCAAGTTCACATTTTGTAAGCATGACCCGTTTTTACGACCGTCCTAATTGGCCACTTGAACCGCACGTGCTTTATGACGATCTTGTTAATCTAAACAATGTATGGGATGATGTTATTTTTTCTCGGATATCTGTATATTGTTGTTTTTTAAAGCCAAAAAAACAATAATATGTATGAAATGTTTTTAATATTTTTTAATATGATTTTTTTCGTAAAAAATGGTGAAAAAAAATCGCATGCTCAACTTTAAGCCTAGATAGGGGATACTTTTTTTAATTAAAATACATATGCGTTGGATATCAGTTAGCTTTATTCAGTAGGATTACAGTGATATTAATTTTATATATAGTTTTCATACAAATTTTATTTTTTATTAATTTTTTAATAGCGCGCGGCAAAAAAATCAAAAAAATCGCGGGGGGGCGTGCCATACGCGGGGGGCAAATAAATACGTGACCTTTGCCATGTGCCCGCGGAGGGGCTAATATAATTGCTACCTCCTATTAAAACATCACATTTTTCCTATCATATCAGCGCTTGCATAAACCTATATTTTATAGATTTTTAGGGTTCCGTACCCAAAGGGTAAAAACGGGACCCTATTACTAAGACTTCGCTGTCTGTCTGTCTGTCTGTCTGTCTGTCTGTCTGTCTGTCTCCAGGCTGTATCTCATAAACCGTGATAGCTAGAAAGCTGAAATTTTCACAAATGATGTATTTCCGTTGCCGCTATAACAACAAATACTAAAAATTCAAAAAAATAAAATATTAAGGGGGGTCCCCATACAATAAACGTGTTTTTTTCGTATTTTTTTGCTCAATATTAAAAACGGTAACAGGTAGACGCTTCAAATTTTCACAGAATATTTACTTGTATATTATCTTTCAAAATAAATAATTAAATAACAATAAAGTAAATATTAAAGGGGGGCTCCCATACAACAAACGTAATTTTTAAGCAATTTTTACTCGATCTTAATTAACAGGTAGAAACTTGAATATTTGTAAGTAAATATTTAGAAATATATTAACTATAAAAATAAATACCTAATCTAATACATAAAAACTCACAAAATGAAAATAATCCGTGCATCTAAACGCGGTGCGAGCGCCGCGCCGCGGTGTGGTGGTGGCGCGAGCGCGAGGCGGTTGCTAAGCAACGGCTGCGCGGGTAGCGGGGGAGGTAACATCACGGAGCGAGCCATAGCCGCGCGTATTCGCGCGAGCGTCGTGATGCTGCCCGGATGTGTATCGAAAACCTACCTATAAGTTTGCAATTTACTACTTGGAATTTCGTTGATTTCTCGTTATTTTATAAACAGAACTAAACTTTATAGTATCATAGATGATAGTACGGAACCCTTCGTGCGCGAGTCCGACTTGCACTTGGCCGATTATTTTTTATTGCGTCGATAGAAATAAATTAAGAGCATTTAGATAAGCGATGGTACTTCGAAGTACTTCGTGGATGCTAACGATAAAAGCCTCAATAACAGTTTATATACTTAGTTAATATAACCTTCACTCAATTACAACAGCACGGGCGTAAACAATTACACGCGTCGTCGAGTGACGGGGGGGGGGGGGTGTAGCGGAGGGGGGGGGGGGGGTTAATTAACGTATAGATTGGCACATATTATGTGTGTATTGTGGCGGTGACAGGTGCATGAATTGTTGAAAGGAGCGTGAGGCGGCGCGGGCGGGCCTACAGCTGTCTCCGCGTGATGGAGCGTTGCCAACGTGACGTGTGTCTGCATTATTGATACGCACGCTCGTTTCGCTCGAGTGTTTTTTTTTAAATACGCTTATATTAACCTAAACACAGAAGAAACATTCCCCATATTTTTGAATGTGTGTAGAGATTTAGATTAAATACCTACTTTAATATTACAAGTGGTCTTACAATTTATTTTTCATACGTCACAATTTGCAGTTGCACATTCTTTTTTTCACAGACATAGAGCTTTTTTTTAACACGCTTTTATTAGGTCGACCTGTATGTAATGAAATCTAAGGTAACTAATTTAACCATCTTCCAAGGATCGTAGCGTCATGAAAATTGGCAGCTGTATGTAGTTCTGATGACAATACAATAATATGGTACTGTCGAACTGATCTGATAATGGAGCCGGAAGATATGAACTAGAACTTCATGATGGAACATCGTATCATAGCTGTGTTTGGATTTGTTAGAAAAGTCTTGTAATGAACTTTGACCACAATAATTTGTAGCGTGTTTTTAGTTTAAAAAACTTTTATTATTATTTTATACGCGCTTTGAAAGTAAGCCAACTCGTGTGCTGTAATGGAAATTGGCATGACATCCTTTCATGCCGTCACACCCCCACTACGTTACCGTTCCCTTCTGTATGCGTGCGCGTATGCTACATTTGGTTACTTCTATGTGTTAGTTGTATACTGCGTGTGTATATCTGTTCAGCCATAATATACTCGTTTGTTTAAATGTAATAGATGCGTTCACCACATGTATTTACTTTACACCATTGAGATTTTATCTACTTATTGAGAGTTTATACTAATTGGATATGAAGTAAAAGCATGGCAAATCTCAGTTCTCAGCACTTTCGAGGATAAGACCACATCCTTAAGGTCTTTTAGTACCTTGGTCTTGTATATCTTGGTGTTGCATATTATAAATACACAGGATGGTATTTGTCACTGTTCACAAGTCACGACACGCGTCTAGCAGTATTGCCCGACGTGTCGCGACTGAAGACGAGCCGGGCAAAATTAACTTACTGCAGGTTTGCTACGCAGAGCCAGGGGAAACCTATCCATGTATTGATGCACATGCATTTTGTATTTCTGTCAGTACCTGTTATTATTATTGCCATTTCTTTATCCCTTTAGAACCGACAAACTCATTAATAATATGACATACACTTCCACATTTATAATTAATGAGATTAACTGGTCGAGTAATACCGTACTCAATACCTTACACGTGTACGACACTAATGTTATGAATAATAAGTTAGTGATAAAAATACAAGCATTGTTATTATGATTAATGCGGCACGCTCTATGTGTCCACTAATGTATATGTATTGTTTGTGTGCAGTGTCGGGGTCGCGCAGCCAGCTGATCTTCCTCCTGGAGCCGCCGGCGCGGCTGTCCTTCAGCAACAGCTCGGGCGCGCGCGTCTCGTGCGCGGCGCACGGCTCGCCGCCGCCTCACATCACCTGGCTCACTGACGATGGCGCGCCCGTCTCCGACATACCCGCGCTCAGGTAAGTACCGCAGTACCCGCACGCTGTCGGCTACAGCTCGGGCGCGCGCGTCTCGTGCGCGGCGCACGGCTCGCCGCCGCCTCACATCACCTGGCTCACTGACGACGGCGCGCCCGTCTCCGACATACCCGCGCTCAGGTGAGTACCGCAGTACCCGCACGCTGTCGGCTACAGCTCGGGCGCGCGCGTCTCGTGCGCGGCGCACGGCTCACCGCCGCCTCACATCACCTGGCTCACTGACGACGGCGCGCCCGTCTCCGACATACCCGCGCTCAGGTGAGTACCGCAGTACCCGCACGCTGTCGGCTACAACTCGGGCGCGCGCGTCTCGTGCGCGGCGCACGGCTCGCCGCCGCCTCACATCACCTGGCTCACTGACGACGGCGCGCCTGTCTCCGACATACCCGCGCTCAGGTGAGTACCGCAGTACACGGCTACAGTCGTCGATAAACATTATGTTGACTACCAAAGTTCAAACTAGGAATACAAACTAGGAATAGTATAACTAAAAACTCCGATTGTTGTATGTTGTTGTAATGTTGTTGAATGCACATATAATCTAATAGAGAGCTTATCTGCCAATAAACTATTTTATAGTTTGGCAGAAAATTTAATTTGCATTACCTATAGTACTTTTTTCTGGAATAAATGCTTTATTTTTTATTCACATTTTTAATTTCAAATGTAAAGAAAGTAAGTACGTGAAATTGTTATTTATTGTACTAGGCTGGAAAGTTGTATTTTATCGTCGAGTGTCTGACAGTTGAATCCAGAGCAAGCAAAGGATTCTAGGTTTGAACCACGAGCGCAGCGAGTAGTTTTAGTGTAGAATCCTGAGCGTAGCGATGAATTCAAGAAGACACGAGATAAAATAACTTTTCATTACACATACTCTGAAAGTAGGTCTGAAGTTGCCTGAGGAGCAGGTTGAAAGTAATACTTTCAGCCCTAGGGAGAATCGCTTTCAACTGCCAGCTGTCAATTAAAAAAAACTAGTTCTATTTTCACGTTTCTACTTATTGAGTCATGTCCAACTTTCTTTAAAGCCACTCAATTACAGCGCGATGTAAAATAATTTAAGCATAGTTTTTGATCTATGTAAAATAAAATTTATAATTTTTTTCTGTAGCTAATTTGTGTTTTTATTTTTACTTTCCTTCTATTCGTAATGAAAAGCACAGTGTTTAGCTCAGGTTAACTTATTTAGTCCCTCGAACTATTGGCGCCCTCACTTCGTTCTTGCGCCAAACCCCGTCTCTGGACTAAATAAGTTACTTTCACCCCTAGGGTAACAATGTACTATTACAGCCGAGTGCAATACAAATTTTTCATCTTAACGTAGCGAGGAAATTTTTTAGTTCACATATTTTCTCGAGTACAAAAATCTGCTTGGCATTTATACAACTTTACTGGTCCTAAAGTTATATTACAATTACGTTAGTTCACTTACATGTACACATTTCATTAATTTTGAACATTATTTACAACAAAATTAGTAGTACAAAGTTTTTTTTTACTCTATTTTTTTTCTTCTATTAGGCTCTTGACACAACTCGCATAGGTCGCATTCTTCTTTACTCATCCAAACCTTTTTCGTGTAAATGGTTCTAAAAATTCAAAACACTGCTATGAGAAAGTAAATTGTAATTTTTTATTTATATTTTACTTAAATATACAAAATGTTTTTAATATTTTAATATAATATTTAGTGTTTCTTTAAGCTAAGATAGCAACCTCCTTGAATCGAACTATTTTTCTTCATTTTGTGAAGGTATTATACAAAGAGGTTGGAAATATTTTGTATTGAAAATGTAGAGCTCCGTCGTGTTCGAATTTTGAAATTACTTTCCACCTTAGGGAGCAAAATGAACTTTTCCACGCCAATATTAGCCTTGGAAACGTAACTTTTCGAGCTATTAAGATGAAAAAGTATTTTAGTTAAGTATAATAAAATTAATGTAAGCCATATAAACATATATTTGCCAATAACGAGTCTGGTCCATTTGCTACGCTTTACTTAAGTAATAATAGTATGAGATGCAATTTCAGATTGAGAAATTTAAGGATAATTTATCGATGAATGCTGACCTCAGAGTTGCTGTCGTATAGTGTCTTTTTCGATGAAACTTTGCACGTAGTAAATTTTAGATTGTTCCTATCAAATTGCAACCCTATTTATACTGACAAAATTTGTTCAAGGTAAGCTTCCATTAAAATAAATATGAAATACCGAATAGTGATTTCCATGGCCTCACTATTTTCTTACTAAATTGACCAAAATTTAATTATCTTAGCAGAATTAGCTTTTACGATTCCGTAATAAGGTTGCCGGAGCCTATCCGTGAGGCTACGGTGTCTGGCTGCCGTGTCTATCTGTCTGTCCCACACTTAAACGGCTGTATCTTTTGAACGGTAATAGATACAAGTCTCAAAATTGGCAAGATTATAGGGTTCACTTTGATGTAAATCAACAAATAATAATTATTTAACAAACACTAGATATTATGAGATTTTTGTCATTTTAATGAAACAAATTAATTCACGTTGTCGTAAGACATAAACGAGTAACGCTAGATGGCGCTTACGTCGTCGATATAATATTTTGTCACTATAAGGAGGTACGTAATGGCGCACGCCGCACAGTCAAAGTCAAGTGTTTTATGAAAGTCGCTCACGCTAGACAGCGCTTTAACAATATTTTCTTAAGATATGCATATCATTTTACAATATTCCTACTGAATAGAAAATATGTGAAATTACAAGTATTCATAGATTTATATCACATTTTGCTAATTATTCCTGTTTTCTGTGTTGAGAGTACGGAAGCGTCCGTGTGCGAGTGAAACTCATACTTTGACGAATTTATTTTCTGCTTCTGTTGGTCCGCTTGATAATAATGTATCGATATTATCATCAGAATGTGCATTGCCTCCGTCTGTACTATTTATTTTTACATATTTGTTGGCTCAACAAACAGCAACACATATTGTTCCGAATCATAGTATCAACATTCCCAATATTCTAAAGCTTAGCTTCAGCTATGTCTAGATATAGCTGATATCATGTTTATCCAAGAGTTGTCGCATAGTTCTGCAGAATATTGTATCCTTAGCTGCATAGTATATTGTATGTATCTATAGAATATTGTATCTATATTGTATCTATATGCAAGGAATGAGGGCCCAAATTTTAAAGTGAATTAACCGTATCATGTGGGGTATCATATGAAAGAGACTCATTAGAATAAGCTAAAACAGGGTTTTAACACATTCTTCACCCCCTGCAGACCCTTCACTTCAGCTGGGAACCAAAACTTTTTAGGCGAATTTCGATTAAGTACAGAGTGGCCGTGCAAAGCAACGTTGACTGCCTCAAACGTCGGCGATTTACTGACTACTACAAAATGAACGGGACGCTCGTTCGGATCCGAGTGGGAGGCGCCACTACAATAGCCCCGCCCCACTCGGATCCGAGTGGTGAGCAAGGAATGTGTTAAATATTTTTACGATGTATATTGTTCGGTTTATGAAGGAAAATATTAAAAAAATATATGATTTCCCCCTTTTATTTAGTTTGTACGGAACCCTCGGTGGGCGAGTCTGACTTGCACTTGTCTGGTCTTATCTTTTAAAACATATAGGTACTTGTTTGGTTCATCTGGACCACAAAAACCTAGGCGATCAATGAATCAAAATACTTCCAAGATTTCATTTTAAAAATTTTTCGCGCTCGTTTCGCTCGCGCATTATTACTATTTTGCCATGGAAGTACTGTGAGCTCACTAATAGGAAATAAATAATATTATTATAAAAACACTACTACAATTTACGCACTCGCTTCGCTCGCGCATGCTTATTGCCTATCTTTTGTTTACTTGAGTCATGCAAATGCTGAGCGCTCGTTAAAACGGGTGAAATGTTCCGTAAAAAAAACTTTATGAAGGAAAATATAAAAAAAATATAATATGATTTATTTTTAGTTTGTACGCCCTTTTATTTAGTTTGTACGGAAGCCTCGGTGGGCGAGTCTGACTCGCACTTGTCCGGTTTTATTTATTAGACTATTGACTATTATTTATTATACTACAACTAATAAATATTAATTTTTACACCAAATTGTCTATTGGTGAGCGATAATGTAGCGTGAAAACACCATTCAGCCTTAAAAGAAGAAAATTTGGAATTAAACCGAATCCCATAACGTGAGTTGATGATAGCAGAAAGTTTAATGCAATATGAATCACGTTAGAGTTTGGCATAGCCTAGTCCTCTGTGGGCTAGTCGATTAAATATTGTCCATTCATAGCACTCTCCTCACGCAGTGTACCAGCACTACCAGCACGCTAGGGCCGGTTCTAATCCTGCCCACTCGACAGCCAGATTAATGTACCACGCTTCGCGGCGTTTTGTTTCCATTCGTTCTTCGCGAAAGAATGAATGAATGAACGATGAGCTTTTATCGGCCTCCGGACTCGTGCAGACCGATTAATTAATTCCCGTCTCGACTTTCGTGATAACGCGGATTTTTTTTGTTTGCGTTTACAACTGGCCGTAAAGCGTGAATAAAGATTAAAAATGTTGCGTTTTGTTTTGTGCTCTGACAATATTTCTTTGTGTTTTAGCGGGCTTGATGAATGATCCTTTCCTATCTATCTGAACTTCATATTGTATCGACTAGTGTTTGTATATAGCTAAATCCACAAGGACTGTTGCCAGTTTTGGATAGGATTTAATTTAAATGTAGTATGCTCTGTTATATCCAACAAATAAAAAAAAATATATTTATTAATATTACTATTAATATAATAGTGCTTATTATTATTAATTTGATTTGAATCTATGTTATAATTTACATATTAATATGACCTGTAGCTGTGCTATTAATAAATATTTCATTTCATTTCATTTCATTTCAATAATACACGTTTGTTATTGCGTTTACAGCACACGTTTTCTTTATACAAAAGCAATACAAACTAAAATGGGAACGATCGGATATTTATCAGTCAGGAGGAATGAGTCGCGGGATTGATTTCAATTCGCGTCGTATTCCGTTCGCATTAGAGTCCATCAAGACGTGTTACCCCTTATCTATCTGGCAGCACGTCGATCAGCTCGTTATAAACGATGCGCCAGTTCGCGGCTCAGTGAGCGGCGGCGGCGCGGACGGCGCGCGGCGGCGGCGGCGGCGGCGGCGGCGCGGACGGCGCGCGGCGGCACCGGGCGCGGGGTGTGCACACACCGCAGATTATAAATATACGGATATCTAACTAGAGATCGTCACAACTTCTTCACACAACTTTGCGTCTGATGTAAGGCTGTAATAACTACCCAAATGTTGCAATATTTATAAATGAATAATTTTATTAATGAAGTACAGTTTTGAAATTTTTGAATATAGGGTAAATAGTATTGTTTGAGATCAACGTATTCTATCTTTGGCCACACCGTCATTTAACAGACGAGTTGGCTATCAAAGGGATTTCGCGTTAATGAAAAAAATAATACAATTTGGCACTCATCAATATTCCAAATATGTAAAACCACACAAATCCTTTTGGATTAGCAAAGCGAAGGCTGATTTGTTTTTAAACAGTTACAATAAAATCGATGACAGAATTTTGAAGGGAATCAGTTACAGATTAGCCAAAGCAGTATTTTAATCTGGAACAAATCATACTGTCAAATTACTGCGAATAATTAAGTGACATACAAGATTGTATTTGCTTAAAAAAAGCGTTATTTGATCTGGCCGCGAGTATACGTTACGGTGCTGGGACCGTGAAGCGGGGCTGACGTTACGCGACACTAGAAAACTTCAACGGTGCACGGTTACACGGCGACGATGCCGTCAAAAATGTGCGGTGCAACGTCGTGGTGGTGTCAAAACGTGCTCATTAAAAGGCCGGAGCCAACCCGTGACTCTACCCATAGTATAGTTATCCCACTCCATAGCATAACAACAGTTGCTGCAGCCACAGAGCAAGCACCAGTCGGTAGGTGCCCGGGCGTGAGCAAGCCATCGGGTGGTGCTGATTCATCCGGCGCCGATGACGTGGAAGGGTCAGCACAAGATTAACGAGCCATTAACACTGGTTACTCCGTACCTACGTACCTACCTCTCCGCGTTTCTAATGAAAACGTTCCTTCTGACAGCTTTCACTGTGAAATAGACTAATGGTCATTTAGAATGTCCGCCTGCCTCGTTATCTCGGTACTGACTGTCGACTCGCTGTACTCGTAGCCTCCTGTGATATTTGGCCGGGTTGGAAATAGATATTCCTAGATATTCTTTTTCTGTGAGACTGTCTTGCAGAGCCTGCCAGGGCCATACTTTACTGGCAAGCAGTAGTGTGTAACCACTGTATTACTCGATGAAGGTAATGTTATAACCGAAATTAACGGATAGCCGGACTAATCACAAGATTTACGTCTCATAACAAGATTTGATGTAGTCATGCCTTTCCACATAATTTAATTGGACTCGCAGCTCAGTTGGTATTAATTATGCCTGTCTGCTAAGCTGCAGGTCGTGGGTTCGATCCCCACCCACGACAAACCTTTGTGTAATGAGCATCGATGTTTGTTCTATGGGAACACAGAATAAATTCTATGTATTAGAAACCTGTATTTAAAAATATACATTTGTTTGTGTTCTATCAGCCATCCAGTTTTCATGGTACATGCTTTGCTTAGTTTGGGCTAGATGGTGTGTGAAATGTGCACCAATGTATTCTATTTTATATTAAATTCTTTGAATTATTATTGTTTAAATGAATAGTTCTGTATAACATTGAGCTGTCATGGAGTCGCGTGACGGTAATGAATTACGGAATATTATTATGTGCTACATTTTAGAGCTGGCAGGCTTTACGTTCCGAATGTCGTCTGCTCTGCTCGAGAGAACCAAGATTTTTCGAGACAACCGTATTTGAAACGTGCTATTTGCCTCGAGGGAGATATTTCGGTGGATCGTAAGCAGTTAGTCGGCGCGAGGCGACGGCTCAGTTCGCGCGCGGCCGGCTGATGAATGACTGATCAATTATCATGTGGCCGGCGAGTAGAACAACCTGTGAGGTGGCAGCGGGATACTCGCAATATAGCGGGGTTGAGGATGTAATGCAATCTGCGATCGACATTTTCATTAAACCTAGATGTATTTATATTGCAAATAAATATACAAATATCCTCCACCGCACAGTAAGCCGCGACGTAGTCACTCAACATCAGTGAGTGGGCGGTCACCAACAAGCTTATCATTAAATATACAAATATCCTCCACCGCACAGTAAGCCGCGACGTAGTCACTCAACATCAGTGAGTGGGCGGTCACCAACAAGCTTATCATTAAATATACAAATATCCTCCACCGCACAGTAAGCCGCGACGTAGTCACTCAACATCAGTGAGTGGGCGGTCACCAACAAGCTTATCATTAAATAATTAACAAGTTTAGAAAACTCTAAAACTCAATCAATCAATCAACTCAATCTAAAACTGATTTTGTTATAACGTAGCTATCATTACTCTCGATAAAATCCTCTATTTTAAACAAAAAACACTAGATTAAAATAGGTCCATCTGTTTGAGAGCTATTATGTCACAGACAGACATACAAACACGCACAATGAATTACAGTTGTGACTATACAATTGTGGCTAAAATGTGTAAATAAACAATAACTAGACCATCCGTTACAGAAATACACTGTAGTAGCTGTGCCCTGCGGTTTCACCTGCTAACCCACAGGAACCTTTGATTTATCCGGAATAAAATACACTAGGTATATAATTATTTTATTTATTATAAACTGATTCTCATAGATTTACCTTAGTAATAAACAAATAATATAGTCTACCTCGTTATCAAATTCAACTCGTTCAACAGTCTTAACGTGAAGACAAGCATACAAACACACATTCACAAACTTTCGTATTTGTGAGATTACAACACCCTTATGGTGGTGTAGTATACATTTTCTTAGTGGTCACGTTAGTTTTTAGGGTTCCTTACCCAAAGGGTAAAAACGGGACCCTATTACTAAGACTTCGCTGTCTGTCTGTCTGTCTGTTTCCAGGCTGTATCTCATAAACCGTGATAGCTAGAAAGCTGAAATTTTCACAAACGATGTATTTCCGTTGCTGCTATAACATCAAATACTAAAAATAAAAAAATAAAAAATATTAAGGGGGGTCCCCATGCAATAAACGTGTTTTTTTCGTATTTTTTTGCTCAATATTAAAAACGGTAACAGGTAGACGCTTCAAATTTTCACAGAATAGTTACTTGTATATTACCTTTCAAAACAAATAATTAAATAACAATAAAGTAAATATTAAAGGGGACAGAAGAAAAGAAACAGAAGAAAATTATAAGAAGAAACATTTCCTTGTATTTGCGCGTAACTCTCGCCGCCCCTCCGTGCTAACCACTAATTAGGCATCAAACAACCGGCTCCGTTGGAAATATGGCAGGACTCCATCCTGGCATCCGATGCATCAATTATCGTGTAATGAACGCTTCCCCCCTTAACGAAGACAAACGGCGCCTTCCAGCGAACTGACGCGGCGCAAACCAAAGGAGAGCTCGCTTCTTGGCGGCTATATCGTGCGGCGCGACTTCCACAACCAACGACAGGAAACAAAAAAAAAAATATATTAAATCTATTTACTATGTAAGGGATGTACACGTGAGTTTATGTGTCTTAGGCATGGAATTAAAAATAAATAATAATTATAAAAAATCGGCCAAGTGCGAGTCGGACTCGCGCACGAAGGGTTCCGTACTATCATCTATAATAGAAAATCACGTTTGTTGTAGGTATACTAATTTTTTGTCTGTTTTAGTTGTTATATAAATCCATGAGAGTTTATTCTTGCTTTTCGGGTAGTTTTGATAAAATCTATTGCTCAATTCAAAATTGTATCCATAAAGGGCTATGGTAACTAAATAGTGCACAGTACGTGCCAGCATTTAAGTCAATATTGCTAAACACGTTATCTATTTGAGTATAACCCGTTGTTTAGTTCTGTTTATAAAATAACGAGAAATCAACGAAATTCCAAGTAGTAAATTACAAACTTATAGGTAGGTTTTCGATACACATCCGGGCAGCATGACGACGCTCGCGCGAATACGCGCGGTTATGGCTCGCTCCGTCATGTTACCTCCCCCGCTACCCACGCGGCCGTTGCTTAGCAACCGCCTCGCGCTCGCGCCACCACCACACCGCGGCGCGGCGCTCGCACCGCGTTTAGATGCACGGATTATTTTCATTTTGTGAGTTTTTATGTATTAGATTAGGTATTTATTTTTATAGTTAATATATTTCTAAATATTTACTTACAAATATTCAAGTTTCTACCTGTTAATTAAGATCGAGTAAAAATTGCTTAAAAATTACGTTTGTTGTATGGGAGCCCCCCTTTAATATTAACTTTATTGTTATTTAATTATTTATTTTGAAAGGTAATACACAAGTAAATATTCTGTGAAAATTTGAAGCGTCTACCTGTTACCGTTTTTAATATTGAGCAAAAAAATGAAAAAAACACGTTTATTATATGGGGACCCCCCTTAAGAATTTTTTTTTTAATTTTTAGTATATTTTGTTATAGCGGCAACGGAAATACATCATTTGTGAAAATTTCAGCTTTCTAGCTATCACGGTTTATGAGCCTGGAGACAGACAGACAGACAGATTGCGAAGTCTTAGTAATAGGGTCCCGTTTTTACCCTTTGGGTACGGAACCCTAAAATGAGTGCTATTTGTGTAAAATATGAAGATTTATTTAAAATCCGAAGGTTTGTCTAAAGAAGGTACCTTTATTTTATTATCTTTTTTCTACGTATTCAAATCATCTATCGGAAGATCTCAGTCTATCAAAGATTTAAAGGTAATTCTGGACAATTTTCTAATAAATTAGAACGAAGAATATTGTTCTGTTCCTACCCTCTATTATTATATGTTGCAAAAACAAACGAAAATAATTTGTGCTTCTATTTTTCTATAATCATATTCGTATTCCTACATGAAATGGGTACAAAAATCATTTAATAATTTAATCAATTTACCTTTCACAATATATGTATTAATATGTGTACAAGAAACCTACACATCATTGTGCCGATCATATAGAAACATACAGATATACATACATACATACATTCGAAACACCTCCCTCCCTCCTCCCTCACCTTCCCTCCCCCTCCCTTCTCCCCTCTCCTTACCTTAACACACAATTATAATGGAACAGTTGTCGGTGATTTTTTTGAGGTAGGAAATAGGTTTAATCCTGTTTTACCTGTTTCCACGGGAATCCCGGGATAACATGTATCTTATGTGTTAATCCAGATTATAAACTACCTGTGTGCTAAATTTAAACCAACCCGTCAAGCCGTTTTACCGTGAAGAAGTAACAAACTAACACAAACTTCGCATTTATATTATAAGTGTGAATTGTGATGTGATTTATTAGCATTTCCTATTCCAAACTCCACTAAAACATATAAGTTATACATATATTCGTAATCACCGTTAAAAATTCTTTATTTTGATACAACACTCGATGTATTTTGAAAACATTTTTTTTTGAGATTACTTTTTGCCGCCAAAAATCCTTAATTTTGTTTATTTTAATTTTGATGTACCCAGTGTCACTCTCACGACTAAGACAAATCTATTGAAACCACTCACATCAAAATCGGTCAAGCCGTTTAGGCTCTAGGGTGTGTGTAAAGAAATATACATACATACATCCATACGCTCGAAAAACATAACCCTCCTTCTTTCGCAGTCGGGTAAAAACAATGTTTGTCGAGAATATATGTGCAAATTACCTACCAATTTACTCGTACCTATGTTTATCCTATATATTATAATAATGGGATGTAATAATTACATCAGCGCGATTGACTACAAAAAATTCAAAATTGTTTATGGCCACAAAATGTACATGATACCTATGTTTTAAATAAAACCGGCCAAGTGCGAGTCGGACTCGCGCACGAAGGGTACCGTACCATTATCTATAAAAACGGCAAAAAAATAAAAATCACGTTTGTTGTATGGGAGCCCCCTTAAATATTTATTTAATTCTGTTTTTTTAGTATTTGTCGTTATAGCGGCAACAGAAATACATCATCTGTGAAAATTTCAACTGTCTAACTAACTATCACGGTTCATGAGATACAGCCTGGTGACAGATGGACGAACGGACGGACGGACGGACGGACAGATAGCGGAGTCTCAGTAATAGAGTCCCGTTTTTACCCTTTGGGTACGGAACCCTAAAAATGTGCGTCAGGCTCCGGTATAGGATTCCTTTCGAAATCAAAAGATTTCTAAACACAACCTAAAGATTGCAATTTTCTCTTCCAAAATATTACATTAATTTACAAATTGGAAACTTATTCTCAACCTACAAGTTGGATCTTCATTCAGCCGTATCCCCTTACAATATGGTTCAGAATAGGCCATAAAATAAGTCTGTGGCAATAGTACTTTTGGAATCCTCGTCATATCTTGCGAGTAAGACTCCATTCAAGTGTGAATGGCGATAAGGAATGGCCGCCTCTCTCGGCGACTCAGGGTTTTTCTTAAGAAAAAATATCTAGCCGACAGAGTTTTATTCCCAATGTTCGTGTGCACCTACACTCCACCTACACTGTGTACATCTATACATTGACAATAAAAATCTTATAAAGAAAGTAGGGTTAAATGTCACAATAATTACTAGTAATGACAGCAGGCGTCAGCGGCGAAGTTTTTTGAATCTTTTTGTTTTGAATGTGTTGAAATCCTAATGAATAGTTTGAATTTGTATATGGTCTTTACTTGTTTCTCACTTTAATTGATTATAAGTATTACTTGAAAAAAAATTAATTTTAAAGTATTTAGGTACCAAATTTTGTTAAAATTGCTATGTTATTTCTGAGCTTGTGGCCTCTTGGGCCCGGGCCCTCTCCCCTTGCCAACCCTGCCACCCTATAGTTACGCCACTAGCAGGCATTAATAATGAGCGCAAAATTAAAATAGTCATTTAAAAAATAAAACTATGCCATTTACATATATGTCAAAATAATTTGAATTAAATTCTAGTTTACAATATTTTTAACTGACTTCCAAAAAGGAGGAGGTTCTCAATTCTACTATATTTTGTATATTTGATACGCGATTACTTCGATAATTACGACTTGATTTTTGGTATTGTTTTTGACAGGTCATTATATATATACCTTACCATAGAAAATAACGTGGCTTTCACACATTTTAAATATACATTTTAGACGGATTTCGCGACTCAAAACAGACGTGAATGACCCGTAGTTTTTATTTAAAACATAATATATCTGTATAATTGTCAGTGGTTGAAAAAATTTAAGCTGAAGATCGGGCTGAGTGGCGTTCAAGGGTAGAGGTTTTTATCCAGCTGTGGCATAGAGTGGGCTGATGATGACCGTAATGATGAGTGGCAAATGATCAAAAGACATATCTAGAGCTCTGGTTATAACAGTATTTGATTAGACAGGATTAGAAGTGTAAGTGCCAACACAAATATATCTCAGAATTAAGATATCGCTTTCCGTTATACGACGCGAGTTAATACGTCGTAAGCCATAAATCCGCCGTAAAAGGTTCATTGTCTGACGGCCTCGATATTAATGACAATATGTCTAGATGCAGTATATTAAACCATTTCGTGATGGAGGAGGGAGATGTGCCTCAGTTACTGACAATTCTCAGCTATATGGGGATATTATAATTAAATTAAATGTACTCGTTTATAGAACAAGTATCTATGTTAAAAGAAAAACAAGATACCCGCAGGAAAGCAGTTTTTGCAGTCTATCTTACGATTTCGTTACGCTTTATTCGCTGTTAATTGTACGTTTTTTGTGAGAGAGTATGTATAAAATCGCTCCAAAAGATTATAAATGTGCATTCTTTAGAATAATTCTAGTAAAAACACTTGTTTATTACGAAAAAGTTCGTTGGACGTCACGAAAAAACGCATTTTATTATTTTTGCGAGACATGTATTAAAGACAAAAAGTAAGAAAATTCGCGAAAATTCGCGAGGCGCGTGCGCAGATAAAAAAAAATGGCGGACCCCTGGTGCGCAGCGGATGGATTATTGTTATAAAAAAATATAGCCTGTGACATTCTGGAAAAGAAGACTAATCTATCGAATGACGGTCAAGGTGCTTAGGCTGTAGGGCCTGTAGGCGATCATACAGAAACATACATACACACATACACACACTCGAAAAACATAACCCTCCTTCTTAAGCAGTCGGGTAACTAGATAGATAATTTGCAACAAAACTAAAGTAAACAACTACTTATAAATCGAAATTATGGAAGTATCACAAGGAATCGATGATTTGTTTAAAAGCAATATGTGAAACACAACGATATCGTGATTTAACTTTACCTGTGCATTTAGTGAGTAGCAATGTTTACGTATTACTTATCTTAGTATTTATTTTTCTTGTAATTTTAAGTTAATATAGTCTTGTCTAATACATGTACATATAACATGTGTGCGTATACATACACAAATGTCTAATATATTTGTATTAATTAGTAAGGATTACTATGGTGGTAAAACTTTGTCTCCCGTTTGTCTCTGTGATATGTTACTCATCTTCACTGACAGAACTTGGCTTCCCCCCTCCCTCTCTCCCTCATCTCCCCTCTCCCCCTCCCTCCCCTTCCCTATCCCCTCTCCCCTCTCCTTACCTTAAAGCACAATTATAATGGAATAGTAATTGTCGGTGATTTTTTTGAGGTATGAAATAGGTTTAATCCTGCTTTAGGCGTTCCCGCAACCGGGATAAAAAGTATCTTATGTGTTAATCCAGATTATAAACTACCTGTTTGCCAAATTTCAGCCAAACCCGTTAAGCCGTTTTACCGTGAAGAAATAACAAACTAGCACAAACTTCGCATTTATATTATTAGTGTGAAGTGTGATGTGATTTATTGGAATTTACTATTCCAAACTCCAATAAAATATATAAGTTATATATATATTCGTAATCACCGTTAAACATTCTTTATTTTGATACCACACTCGATGTATTTAGAAAAATTTTTTTTAGATTACTTTTTGCCGCCAAATATCCTTAATTTTGTTTTTTTTATAATTTTGATGTACCCAGTGTCACTCTCACGACTATGACAAATCTATTGACACCACTCACATCAAAATCGGTCAAGCCGTTTAGGCTCTAGGGCGTGCCAAAAAATATACATACATACGCTCGAAAAACATAACTCCTTCTTTCGCAGTCGGGTAAAAAGAAAGAAGACATTTATTTATTTATTTATTTATTTACAATTTGTCAAAAAATTACAGATAAAATTCTAAACATTTTTGACATATTTATTTAAAACATAAATAAAATATTACTAATAGCTTAAATTTCGTAGAAGCCAATTTAAAGCAAGTAAAATAAAGGTAATATAACTATAATTAATGATCATAAGTTTGCGCCAACAGTTTCAGTAGTAATATTAAGTAAATAGGTACCTCGATTAAGGGAAAAATGCACAATAAAAATCTATATTTGTGCTCCCTTGTATAATAATAGGAGCTCGAATTCTGTGGCTATTTGTTGAGTCACTTCCAACAACAACAACACGAAGTTAAAAGCTAGCGTTTTTGTCAAATTTATAATTTACATGAAAATTGTCGTTCAGTGACGCGAGTACACAATTATTGGAACGGACGCGGCGCGGACACGCCGGGGACGCCGCGCGCCGGGGATGGGAAGCGATAGACGAGGCACGGGGGAAGGGGGGAAGGGGGGGGGGGGAGTGCTGGTACTTTGTACGTTATTATTTTTATTGTTTGTGGTTAAATAAAACAACCCTTGACCACCAATTACCTGATGGAAAGTATCGAAAGTGATGATGTGCTCTTTATGGGTTTTGTTAATAAACAATGGGTTGGGTATACATACATATTATGGTACGTTCCATTTCGATTGGCAATAAAGTACGTTGACCTTTGAGTGGTCTAGCAGAGATAACAAACCTTTTATGACAGTGGTTATAATTCATTTTATTTGACTTAGCGGTATGTTTCATTTACAGGAGTTCGCGTAGATAGGTACCATCAGAATATCAAATATTCTGCCGCCAAGCAGTACCTATTAGGTAGTTTGAAGTTGTAAGTTGCTTCGGTGCACTTACGTGTATATTCATAATCATATGCGCCTGACCTAATGGCCTAAATAAGTGTGGGGTTCCTAACTGCACTGGGGTCACTGGCACTGGCGCCAAAGGATATACGAGTGTGGCATAACAAATAAAACTTTATTTAAATACGACACAAATAGCTAAATCTACCAGTAACACAAGTATTCGATATCGCCAGTCCGCAGCAACTGACGTATCTCTGACATACTTTACTCTAGCAGTCAAAATCCACTGACATGCAATTCATTCACACATAGAGCGCCAAAAAATAGTTAGGCACATAAACAACGAAAGTACTTATTTAATGCCATTTATTTATATGAGTAGGTACATAGTATATTATATTTTCGTAAATAGGGCCACGAATTCTGTGATATTGTCATTCACTGCCATCACTTAATTCTTCACTGTCTATGGAGCTCTCAGAATCAGAATTGCTTGAATCAACATTAATTATAAATCTGTAGGCAGTCCTATCTATTTTATCATCAGTTCCACGCATTTTTTCAATAAGAATAAATAAATAACAACAAAACAGTAACAAAAATATAACAGATTCAATAACTAAAATTCAACAAAAATATTTAAGAATCAACTAGAACGTACACACACAAGACCGCTATCCGACTGAACAAAATGGCGGCGTTGCTTGCCACGCGACCAAAGGTGATGCATCTCTGTTGTCTGACGTAACAAAATGGTCCAGAAAAAGTGACTTAGCTCCCGTTTTGTGTTATTTTCAAGAAGTAGTTTAGCAAGTGTTACAAAAGGTGTTAATGCTTATTTTTTTATATTTCATGTAGAATAATTACAAAAAGAGATGTTCGTTACTAATCATTAAAATAAAGTATGACATAGAACACTTTTAGTGTAACACCCTTTTTACAAAAATAACAGTCAATAAGTCTAAAGATCATGAAAATATGACAAATAAATAAGTCAAGTGTGTTCTAGTACTATGTAGAGTTGTAATAAAAATCGATGAACATTAATATATTTGTGATTAATTTTGGTAAAATTTTAAGTTAAGCTCCTAAACTCTTAGCGGCTGACGAGGGGTCAGCGTACTTTATTGCCAATCGAAATGGAACGTACTATAATATGTAATAATTTTAGGAGTCCGTACACTTATAACTATGAACCATTTGCTATGGATAAAAATCACAAAAATAAATCAGAAAACAGAATCATATTGAGAGTTTACCTCAAAAATTGTCCTTGGATAAAATACATATATATATATATATATTATAGATATAGATATACATACAGGGAACATATTATGATTATTTTTTGTTTTGTTTCTGAGTAAGTACAATGACCCTTTAAAGTATCTCCGTCTGGCGTTGGACTTATGTAACAATAACTAACAGATGGAACGCTTATTTTATATTTTTCATTACTCGTACTCTGAAAGTAGGTCTGAAGTTGCCTGAGGAGCGGGTTGAAAGTAATACTTTCAGCCCTAGGGAGAATCACTTTCAACTGCCAGCTGTCAAATAAAAAAAAACTAGTTCTATTTTCACGTTTCTATTGAGCCATGTCCAACTTTCTTTAAAGCCACTCAATTACAGCGCGATGTAAAATTGAAATAACATAAAGATAAGTATTTATTAAAGAATATATATTTTTTAAATAACTATTATAATTTAGTTTCAACAATTTCTTTAAAATAACATAGATTTGAACAAAATATTTACCATTTTTATTAATGATGAAAATGAAAAATATTGGCTGAATAGATTGCTTACCAAAGTTTTTTTAAGTTAAAGACTTATTTAGTCCCTCGAAATACGGGAGTTTGACGTGTGTATTTGGATATATTATCAGTGTATCTGTATGTGGTATCGTAGCTCTCAAACGGGCTGATTTTGACGTATTTTTTTATTTGATAAAATATTTCACCGAGATTGCTTTAGCTATGTTTTATCATAATCGGTTCAGCCATTTTTATTTTCAGGGGGTTTTTGAGTTTTCTTATTTTACACTTGTGTAATATTTATTGACCGAGCGGGCGAAGCGAGTGAAGCGTCTCTGCATCAACTAGCCAAATTTCTTTCGTCTGTCAGTTTGTTTGTTTGTGAGTTTGTGATTTGTTTATATGTTCATACCCGCGTACAGAGCGTAATTTTGAACCAATGTTGATGAAACTTGGTGTATAGTTTCTATGGTTTTTTTTTGTACTCGGCGATTTTTGATATGAGGGGTGATTCCCATAAAAACGGGGGAAGTTTATTGCGGTGTTAATTACCGACTGATTTTAATGATATTTGGTAGATAGGTAAAGTACACAATTATTACAACTTGTGGTAAAAATGAACAAAATTGGTCAAGTGGTTGTCGAGATATTCCAACCAACTTCAGATTTTGTATTAATTGTGTATTCAAATTAAATTTATCTTTCAAGGTGCTTAAACTATTGGAAAAAATGTTTTTTGACCGTGAAACAATGTCTGTAAAATCACTTAAAATTGCGAAATTGGGCAAAATTTTACATACGGTCTCCTAAGCCAACTTTATGTAGGTACAGATGAACCAAGGTGAGCTGCAAATAAGCTCTCTCGCGAGGTCTACTGTTCGTAGAACTACTAGTATTATATGCCTCAGAAAACATTATTACAAGGAGTGGTGTTCGAAAACGTCCTATATCCATGTTTTTGTTGAATCTTGTTTTGTTCCGTTTTTACGTAACAATTTCCGTCTGACTAAAGTTAATAGAGAATATTAAAGCTGGTTTCACACACACATTTGTATTGAGTGCGAAATAAATAATTCATTATAATCCCTGTTTCCATATATTATATGTTAACTGGATCAAATACAATATCGTAGCTGCTGCGAGCATTGTCAGCGGTGAGCGAGCCAGCAAATACAATATCGTAGCTGTTGCGAGCATTGTCAGCGGTGAGCGAGCCAGCAAATACAATATCGTAGCTGTTGCGAGCATTGTCAGCGGTGAGCGAGCCAGCAAATACAATATCGTAGCTGTTGCGAGCATTGTCAGCGGTGAACGAGCCAGCAAATACAATATCGTAGCTGTTGCGAGCATTGTCAGCGGTGAGCGAGCCAGCAAATACAATATCGTAGCTGTTGCGAGCATTGTCAGCGGTGAGCGAGCCAGCAAATACAATATCGTAGCTGTTGCGAGCATTGTCAGCGGTGAGCGAGCCAGCAAATACAATATCGTAGCTGCTGCGAGCATTGTCAGTGGCGAGCAAGCCAGCAAATACAATATTGTAGCTGCTGCGAGCATTGTCAGCGGCGAGCGAGCCAGCAAATACAATAAATACAGGGTTCACTATCCGTAGAAAACTATTCATTTATAAAAATGCAGTTATATTGTTTTGGTACGGAATCTCTGGATGTCTGCCTTAGACATCATTATCAGCCTACTTCAACTGTTCACACAGGTCTCTCCCATTGAACGCCACTCGATCCGATTTCAGCTCTCCGTTTCCAGTTAAAAATATAATAAATGGTATTAAAAATATAAAATATAAATAAATATTTGTGGACATTTCACACAACACCATCTAGCCCAATCTGGTAAATTTTCTGATACTTCGTTCTAAAGCTCGCTAGTGTCATCGTCGCACCGCTTAGCTTCCTACACAGACTGCACGTGCAGTGGTGCTGGTGGGAGAAGTCACTTTTATTAGATACGTAATTATGTGTTACTATGTCGCTGACGTAATGGGCCAGTTTATACAAACGATAACTGATTTGATTAATTTTTAAATTCGTTGGCGCCTTCGGAAATTCTGTTAGATAGTATATTTCTTGTACTAAAACGTTTTATATGTCTGATGAAAATACGTTCAAATATTAAGATTTTTTTGTATTTTACACACAAAGTGATAAGATGCTGCTACAGTTATTGTCTGCCAGGTCAAGTAAATATAGAATTCCTCGTATTTAATCCCCACTTATTTTCTCAATAAATTATCATCAGCGTTTTGTCCAATACCGTCGGACAGCAAATAACAAAAGCCCCATCCATCATGAGAGCCGTGTGCCGTGAAGTCAACGCTGTGACGTCGCGCGTCGCTGCCGTGCGTCACTGTCGCATGTAACTGATTACCTACCTGTTACTCGGTAGACACTGCTCCTTGTCGGATCTTCAGCGATAATGCGCCGGTCTATTGTAACACAGTCATGATGGAGGTATTTGTTTCCATTCTTTGCCGTAAGTCTAACATCACTTTTATTACAGTCTAGAAATAGCGTAGCTACGTTCATTTTGTCGTCTTTAAAAAGATAATAGATATTCATGTTTTAGAAATGGACGCATTGTACAATATTATATCTGCTTTATTTTCGTAGGCTGGCGTAGACACGCTACGGCGTAGACACGCTACGGCGTAGACACACTACGGCGTAGATACTCTATAACGAAATAATATAATTTATATCTTGTGCCTACTATTTATTATTCTGTGACAATAATTTATTATTGTAAGTTGATGATACCACCTTGGCAGAAGATAAAAATATGTGTAAAAGAATTATTTATTTTCGTAAAGGCAGGGACGGTTTTTTTTTTTTTTTGTAATTTTTGTTGACTGCAACTATTTGTACTTGTCGTTTTGTTTGTTGTTTATTTACAACAAATTAGTGATAAAAAAATGGATAAAATATTTTATAAAAAAATTGTATCAATATCAGAGTTGATGCAAAAGCTATTCATAAGACATCCTATTTGCGTTGCAATACATCAAACCCGGCTCAAGGCAGGTATTGAGGTCCGCCATCAATCGCGGGACACATTGGTCCGGGCCGGGGCCGCACTATGTCACGGCGAAGGGTGACAAAAACTATTACCCCGCGCTTTACCCACATGTATCTCGCGTAGACGCGGCCGCGTGCGGCGGAGCTAACAAGGCGCGCAGTACACCGCTCCTGCAGTAGGATAACTTCTATCAATATTAGAATTTCTTTATAAGTGTTAAGGAAGGCATTTCAACGGAGTTCTGTAGGCGGGAAATTGGAGTTTATGTAGGCGATGAGCTGACTCCCTCTAACTAGCCAGTAAAATAGTAATGCTCTGCCAAGCCCCGAGAAGAATACAGCGTGATTTTATGTATGTATGCGATAGTTAGTGAAAAGTTTATTTAATAGGTATAGTCGCCATTTTGTAAATCAGTAAGTAGATGGCATTATAATGCAGTAGTGTCCTTACCGTGAGTAATATTAATATAAAGGTTTAGTCAGTTTATTGGCCAGCTGAGGTCTCCCGTCCGCGGCGGCGGCGGCGGCGGCGGCGGGTATGTATTATATACGAGTATGCTATGTTCTATGGGAAATAGGTCTGGTTATGGGAACCGGCACAAGAATATGAAATGTGATGAATCATTTTATAATTGTTACAATAATTTGACGGTTATGTTCCAGTTTGCGCACCCATCAGGGGATGGTTTTAGAGATCCTTACCTACTTGTACATGTAAGAACGCCAACTGTACTGCACCTATATACCGCCATTCAATGATTTCATTTTGAATATCCTCACAAAGTAATGTGACATACAAAATGTTCGTTACTTAGAATGTTATACTAAAATATAACACCGTACTACATCTATAACTATATTATTATTATGATGGATACGAATCTGTCCTTACTAGTAGGTACTGCTGCATATTTACTTGTAAAATAGGTCGCAATTTCATGAATAAGTAGTGCTTATGAGAGGTCAGAACTAAGCTTCATATTAGTTCGGACTGTTTAGAGCGTGTATGAGCGGAACTTGAGAACTGTGGAGTTTAATGTTTAAACCTAGGTTTACACTAACTATGTGACGTTTGTTTGTAACGGGTGTTCGTAACGAAAGGTTGATTGCATGGGGTCGAATCCCAACAATAAAATGAGCTTTCAAAAAATCTATAGCTTATATCTACCTATATATCTTTATCTATAGGGTTACTTTAATTAAATCTTAACAAAACATCAATTGATTGGAAAACTTTAATTTCCTAAACAAAATACTTATACTGTGAGACTGAAGTCGCGTCCAAAAACAGCGCCAAAAGGTCAAAAAGTGTGGAATTCAGTGCTCAATACGACGTCTCCTGGCCTTTAATTTAGCTTTTATTTTCTTCCCAGGACCTTAATTTCACTCCTGGAATTTGTTCTCCCGTGTAAATAGGCACGGTCCCTGCTGTTTGCTTACGTTGTCACTTTTGCTGATACTGCTTTGAAACCTTAATTTGTGGCCAAGTATTCTAGGGGTATTTTAGAATACTATTAACTCAATTAGAACTTTTTGATACATAATAGGATTGTGCTTGGCCGCTATGGTTTATCAATCAGATTTTCAATCTCCCATTAGTTAACAAAGTGGTGGCTGCAGCTTTTATAATAATTTACACCTCTGTATTTTTTACATTACGCGATTGAATAGATAGAAATGGCCACGTTACTAGCACGTGAGTGCTCCGCTAGTAGAAGGAGACCTTCGAGTGAAGTTCAGGATACGTCCCCCGCGGGAGCGACACCGTTGAACTTAGCCGACCACTTGATTCCTACCTGTCCTGCCGCCTCTATATAAATGTAACCATAAGCCAGGAATTCTCCAGAGCTCTCCCGAAAATGGTTCGCTCGTCGGACAAAGGCGGGTTTGTTAAAAATAACGCCTTATGGCCCTTTGAGACCAATTGCGGGTTTCAAATTATTTTTTTTCGGCCTTTGTAGCATACGGTTTGACAGTCTTTTGTTTCTTTGTTTTCCCGACCGTGTTCACTCGTTCAGATGAATTAAAGGTTTTAATAATGTATCTTTTGATAATAGAAAATAATTTCGTTTCAGCTATATTTATGTTACTCTTATTTTTATGTTACATATTTTTTGTAATTGGAAAAATATAAAAGGAACGAAATGTTGTAGCGAGGCGTTCTGATAAGATACCCATTATCAAATAAAAAACAAACATACTCGGTAATTGGTATAAACAAGCTGGAACAATGTTACACCTTCCTGCCAGTGTGCTGTTCATACACTATCAACAACATTTTGAAACTCGTTTTAAGTAGGTAATTGGTTTGCATCGTTATTGTGATGCTAAACATAATGACGTCATTTCGACTTAATTTACACCTAGTAAGTATGTATAATAGTGAATGTTGTATGAAAATAATGGATATTTTAAACTGAACGATTAACTGTACTATTTTTTTTATTTATTAATATTTTTATGTAACTCTCTCTCTCTGTCTCTAATTTTCCAATAGTATTTTTTTTGTCATGTTTTGACATATTTACTAGTTATCCGACGTGTAACTCTGGAGTCTCCAATAAATCATTTAATTTGATTTGATTTATAATATTGTGTGATATGATATAACTCAGTAAATATCTTTATGATGTTTGTGTTCAGTACAAGTGATGAGTGCAAGCGACTCACACAGCGTGCTGCGCATCAGAAGCGCATCACTATGTTTCCTGATCGAGGCTGTATTGCTGAACTCCGACCAACGTTTAAAATTGCGATCGATCCTATGCTTTAGATATGACATAATATATCTACATTGCAATATTGCACTTTCGAACTAACATACAACGCACTCCTGCACTTTAGATATAGCTTCTTTATGAAAGTGTAGGAGTGCGTGCAGTGTCCAGGTTCATAGCTACCTCTGTAATTAATCAGATTCACAATATCTGTTCAACCGTATACTCGTGAAAAGGTAACACACAGGCAGATACAGAGGGATAGAGAGAGACTGAGTTACTTTCACTTATACAATATTACTTAAGGACGAAATACTTTGTGAAAACGTAGTGCTGGCAGTGTCCCTTGGTCATGGTCAGGAGCACTACCTCCTGTGTGTAAACGTAGTGCTGGCAGTCTCCCTTGGTCACGGTCAGGAGCACTACCTCCTGTGTGTAAACGTAGTGCTGGCAGTGTCCCTTGGTCACGGTCAGGAGCACTACCTCCTGTGTGTAAACGTAGTGCTGGCAGTGTCCCTTGGTCACGGTCAGGAGCACTACCTCCTGTGTGTAAACGTAGTGCTGGCAGTCTCCCTTGGTCACGGTCAGGAGCACTACCTCCTGTGTGTAAATGTAGTGCTGGCAGTGTCCCTTGTTCACGGTCAGGAGCACTACCTCCTGTGTGTAAACGTAGTGCTGGCAGTGTCCCTTGGTCACGGTCAAGAGCACTACCTCCTGTGTGTAAACGTAGTGCTGGCAGTGTCCCTTGGTCACGGTCAGGAGCACTATCTCCTGTGTGTAAACGTAGTGCTGGCAGTGTCCCTTGGTCATGGTCAGGAGCACTACCTCCTGTGTGTAAACGTAGTGCTGGCAGTCTCCCTTGGTCACGGTCAGGAGCACTACCTCCTGTGTGTAAACGTAGTGCTGGCAGTGTCCCTTGGTCACGGTCAGGAGCACTACCTCCTGTGTGTAAACGTAGTGCTGGCAGTGTCCCTTGGTCACGGTCAGGAGCACTACCTCCTGTGTGTAAACGTAGTGCTGGCAGTCTCCCTTGGTCACGGTCAGGAGCACTACCTCCTGTGTGTAAATGTAGTGCTGGCAGTGTCCCTTGTTCACGGTCAGGAGCACTACCTCCTGTGTGTAAACGTAGTGCTGGCAGTGTCCCTTGGTCATGGTCAGGAGCACTACCTCCTGTGTGTAAACGTAGTGCTGGCAGTCTCCCTTGGTCACGGTCAGGAGCACTACCTCCTGTGTGTAAACGTAGTGCTGGCAGTCTCCCTTGGTCACGGTCAGGAGCACTACCTCCTGTGTGTAAACCGATACTTATTTCACGGCTCGTGGATTGGATTTTGCAGTGACACATACTGTTTCTGCAAACTGTTCCCTGTGCAAGCCTGCATCAGTCGCTGACGGTATCTATGAGCTCTGAATATCTGTTATGAGGTTAACATTTACCATCATTTTTGTTGAAGTTCGGTTTCACGTGCGATGGTTCCTTACAATCTTCTAATTCTAGACAAAAATATTGTAGTATGTGTTGTGTGTTGTAGTATGTCAATTAAAATTCAGGAACTTAATATAAGCAGGCCATGGTCGGCCATAACTATCTGTCCTAGTAAAACACAAAGCAATTTAGTTTCATAAACGTCTTGAAACATGATCGTCCAAGCGCCAGCAAACAAAACACGAGCCTTAATTGAACACAAGCACATAATAAGGGCGTATCTACAGGGCCGATAGTGGCACGGGCTGTTTGCTCCACAAACAGCCTGGGGCCCGCCCGCGGGGCCCAGGGGCCCCGGAGCCACGGCAACCCCTGACTTTACTCAGGGCACATTACCCGACGTATTTCCGATGATGTCGTGTGGCCTAATTTGAAAGAACTCGCTGTCTCAATGTCAGAGGTATATATTATGATTTTGATTTCAAGAGGAGCAGAAAAACAGTTTAACATACATCACTCACTTATTTATTAAATATAATTGGTTTTATGATTAAATCAAACAACTGCATCATAGAGATTGATACACAACAGAATTATGTTTATTCTGAAAAATATAATGCTACAAATAATAGTAATAAAATAATTAAATATAATCAATAATCTTTCTGTATTAATTATATATTTAATTCTATAATTAGGCTTTATACGTATACGTTTTGTCAAAAAGACCCTCGCCACTACATATTTTATGCGATGGAACACGCTTCTAAAAGATTGACAAATCACAAAGACACCTGCATCTAGGAAGTCTTATTAAGGCAGCAAATCTTACGCTGGAGAATATTTTAATAGAATGATTTGCAACCAATAACTGTTCGCATGTTATGCATCGAAGCCGGCAGATACCGGGGTTGCGACCCGCCCGCCGCCGCCGCCGCCGCTGCCGCCGCCGCCGCCGGCTAGTTTGGAATCGAGCCTCGTTGACCCCGTTATGACCGGACGCTACATCGATGCGATCCCTTGATGAATTCCACTTGTTTGTTTTATTCCCACCACTTTATTATACCCCTATGGAGGGTTGTTTGCCTAACAGTAATAGTTACTGTTCGCTCCTTATGAATATGTTAATTTTGTGTAATAAAGTGACAACAATTGTCTGCGCGCTTCGCTGAGAGCTTGAATGTTGAGTAGCTCCACTGTTATGTTAACATCAGCGTTCTGTGTTCCTAGCATTCGACTTGTTTTGTTTTCATAATATTGGATAGTGTTCCTGAGTAAGTAAAAATACCTACTGCTAACATCACAGAAGCCATACGCTTAATTAAAGTTTGAGCAATAGTTTATTGAAGCGTTATATTTTTAAGCTATCTCAGTGTCTTCCACCGTGTCAAATATCGATAGATATTTATATCATATAATTCCCCCTTGCCCTTTTTACTATCGGACAGTCAGAAACACGAAAAAGCGTCACCGTTTCATGGTGGATATTCCAAAAACCCGAACGAAACGCTTTAGTTCCACTTTCATCGTGCGGACTGCTAGAATATGGAATACGCTTCCTATATATACGAAAGATATAATCTGGGTGTCTTAAAATCGCGAGTGAATTGGTTTCTTTTAGGTAAGCGCGCTCCATCGTAGACCGCAACGTCGCTTAACATCAGGCGAGTTGGCGGTCAAGCGCAAACCTATTTCTATATATAAAAAAAAAAAAAAAAAAAAAATATATATACATATTTTTTCGTAAAAAATGCTCAAATTATGAATTAATTTATTGCACTTGCTTAATTTTTAGGGTTCCGTACCTCAAAAGGAAAAAACGGAACCCTTATAGGATCACTTTGTTGTCCGTCTGTCCGGGTGTCAAGACCTGTATCTCGGGAACGCGTTAAGGAATCGAGTTTAAATTAAAATCATATACGCAGATCCATAGTATCTTGCTGCATAAAGAAAAATCAATTTTCCCAGTTTTCGTAAAACAAAGTTATAGCCGAATATGTCGTAAAAAAACTTGCATTTCGACATTCACAAGGGAATCAAAACCTATGGGGTATGATATCCCACATAATACGGTTAAAGCCATTTAAAATTTGGATCCTCCTTCCTTGCATTTAGACCCAAATTTTTGTGAAATAATTAAAAATCCAGTCCAGTCCAGTTTTCAGATTTTTTCCTATATGTGTACTCTAACACAATGCTTCTTGCCTAATTTCAGAGTTCTAGGTCAACGGGAAGTACCCCATAGGTTTTGATTCCTCTGTGAGTGTCGAAATGTGCGTTTTTTACGACATATTCGGCTGTAACTTTTTTTTACGAAAACTGAGAAATTTTATTTTTCTTTCTGCAGCAAGATACTATGGATCTGCGTATATGGTTTTAATTTCAACTCTATACCTTCACGCGTTCCCGAGATAAAGGTCTTGACGGACGGACAGACGGACAGACAGACAGACGGACAACAAAGTGATCCTATAAGGGTTCCGTTTTTTTCCTATTGAGGTACGGAACCTTAAAAAAACCGTCTATCTACTAGTTTGTACGGAACCCTCGGTGGGCGAGTCTGACTCGCTCTTATCCGGGTTTTAACACTCATTTCTTTTGCGGTCTAGCTCACCTTTACTTATGTGAGTATGATGCCATCACTTGCTGCCCCGCTGTCCCGCTCCCGCGTCCCGCCATGCCGCGGTGGCTGGTGAGTAGTGGTGAGGTAGCGGACGTCGCGTCCTGTACTCGGCACGCAGCCGTTACTGTATCGCGGTATAGTTCAATATCCGCCGCTGAATTATTCATGCAGAGCCGCGATTACAGTCCAAGTTTCCTTTCGGTTTCTTTCGAGGGATGAATTGCTTTAGGTTTTGTTGTGTCCATGTTTAGGCGAGCAAATTTGAGATGTCAGCAAATAAGTTTGATTTTATGAGATTTCAAGTTTACAAAATCATGACATTAGAGAGTATTAGGTAAATGAAAAAAATGATACGATCATTTTTTAGGGTTCCGTACATCAAAAGAAAAAAATCGGCCAAGTGCGAGTCGGACTCGCGCACGAAGGGTTCCGTACTATCATCTATAATAGAAAATCGTATAAAATAACGAGAAATCAACGAAATTCCAAGTAGTAAATTGCAAACTTATAGGTAGGTTTTCGATACACATCAGGGCAGCATGACGTGACGACGCTCGCGCGAATACACGCGGCTATGGCTCGCTCCGTGATGTTACCTCCCCCGCTACCCGCGCGGCCGTTGCTTAGCAACCGCCTCGCGCTTGCGCCACCACCATACCGCGGCGCGGCGCTCGCACCGCGTTTAGATGCACGTATTATTTTCATTTTGTGAGTTTTTATGTATTAGATTAGGTATTTATTTTTATAGTTAATATATTTCTAAATATTTACTTACAAATATTCAAGTTTCTACCTGTTAATTAAGATCGAGTAAAAATTGCTTAAAAATTACGTTTGTTGTATGGGAGCCCCCTTTAATATTTACTTTATTGTTATTTAATTATTTATTTTGAAAGGTAATATACAAGTAAATATTCTGTGAAAATTTGAAGCGTCTAACTGTTACCGTTTTTAATATTGAGCAAAAAAATGAAAAAAACACTTTTATTGTATGGGGACCCCTCTTAAGATTTTTTTTTAATTTTTAGTATATTTTGTTATAGCGGCAACGGAAATACATCATTTGTGAAAATTTCAGCTTTCTAGCTATCACGGTTTATGAGATACAGCCTGGAGACAGACAGACAGACAGACAGACAGACAGCGAAGTCTTAGTAATAGGGTCCCGTTTTTACCCTTTGGGTACGGAACCCTAAAAACGGAACCTTTATAGGATCACTTTGTTGTCCGTCTGTCCGTCCGGGTGTCAAGACTTGTATCTCTGGAACGCGTGAAGGTATCGTGTTGAAATTAAAACCATATAAGCAGATCCATAGTCTCTTGCTGCAGTGAGAAAAAACAAACTTCTCAGTTTTCGTAAAACAAGTTACAGCCGAATATGTCGTAAAAATGCACATTTCGACACTCACAAGGGAATCAAAACTATGAAATTTGGCAAGAAGAAGAAAGAATTGTGCTATAGTACATATGTAGGATATAAATCCGAAAACTGGAAATTTTTATTTTAATCACAAAAGATTAAAGACCTAATGGTAATGGTAATGGTATGGACCTTATGGTCTTTAATCAAGGAAGGAGGGTCCAAATTTTATAGTGCTTTAACCGAATCATGTATTATATATTATTATTATATAAAAGAGCTTAATTAGCACAAGCTAAAACAGGTTTTATATATTTTTACGATTTATATTTTTCGATTTATGAAGGAAAATATATAATTTTCCCCTTTTATCTGTCATTAGCGTCGTCGTGTTGTTTTGCGTCAGTGAGTTCATTCACTCGCGAAGAATGAACGAATTTCCATCAAATAACGCAATATCACGGCTTCAAAGGATTGGAACGGCAGAAAAGAAACGCACAGACACCCCCGCTCTTCCTTCTCCCCTCCCCGCTGGCTCGCGACACGATGGAATTAATTTAGGGACTGAAATGACAAATTTAAATTTACGAGGACGCTATAAAGTAGTAAAATTCCAAGCGTTTAGTACAATATAAGTAAGTGTTACAGGCCGTACCGTTTTTATAGATAATGGTACGGAACCCTTCGTGCCTTGGCCGGTTTGTTTTTAAATTGTATCTAAATAGTCTTCTTGTTAGGAAAATCAATTCGCCCCACTCCCACTAACTTCAAGCTAGAATATCATGAACGTTCCAAGAGGCTTAGCCTGCCACTTTCAAGAAATTCAGCGAAGATAGAGTGCGGCGCTCGGGAGACAAAACCTCCCGATAACATATTTACATTATTTAAATGTTTTATAAAATTTACTTGCCGCCGTATAATTTATAAAATATTAATTTAAAAAAAAACAACCTTTTGTTTAAATGCTCTAAAAGGAAGAAAATAAAATTTGAGTGCAATCAAACCCATCATTTTATTAAATTATAAAATTTATATTGATATAAATAAAAGCATTGAAATCACCAAAATCTATACACAACGATTTCGTTCCACATTATTTATAGGTACTGCACAGAAGTAGAACTATTTGTTCCCTACTCTGTTTCGCTCTATGTACAATCTTGGAATTTTTAAGGTTAGAGAATATAAATATCTTATAGATGCACACGTGCTCCACCTTTAGCCACACCATTGTTTACCATCAGGCGATTTGGTTGTCAAACGTAGATCTATCTCGAATAAGAAGGCACAGTCAGTTACAGACGATGTCTCTTAAAGTATACTTACCTATACATGTGCTTATGTAAGTTGGTGCAGCGTGTCCATTATCGGAGGGTAAGCTTTAACGGCAAAAAAATCACATTTGTTGTATGGGACCCCCCCTTAAATATTAATTTTATTTTAATTTAATTATTTATCTTAAAGTGAATAATATCCCACCAAAAACATTTCATGTAAAATTGGTTGCCATGTCTCGCATTGTCCTGCCACTTTCACTGACAAAAAGAAATCAGATGAGATCTGACTGAATTTGAAAAGCCAAGCTGCTAACTCTACAAAGTCTAACGCTACAATACTTACCTCTGTAAGCCTTCAATCTTGATCAAAAAGCATGGCTTGGACGTTTTCGCATAACATGTCGTACATGGACTTCTAAGGAAAAAAAGAAAGAGAAACTAAAATCTCTGCTCTTGAATGATGCTTAATTGTAATAGTAATGTAATACTCATAGTAACATGAAACGACCAAGCCATGATTTTTGATCAAGATTGCAGGCTTACAGAGGTAAGTATTGTAGCGTTAGACTTTGTAGAGTTAGCAGCTTGGCTTTTCAAATTCAGTCAGATCTCATCTGATTTCTTTTTGTCAGTGAAAGTGGCAGGACAATGCGAGACATGGCAACCAATTTTACATGCAATGTTTTTGGTGGGATTTCATTTCTTTTTGTAAGAGACCCTGTAATTTCTGCAACGTTTTATTTTAACGGAATGTATTTTCCTGTGCATCTGTTATTATTTTTTTGCAGCACACTCTCTGTCATAGCCTCTTTTCTTGTTGGTTTATTACTTAAAATAGGTGATAGTTGCTGTAACCTTCAATTCTGATATGGCGCCATAATATAGCGCGTGAATAAGAGTCGGTATCCAGATACACTTATCAGTCTTCAGCACAAGTATTACCATATTTTTTTTTTTTTTATGAGCCCTGTTTGTACAAACTGTCCCACTGCTGGGAACGGGCCATCTTCTCATTGTGAGAAGGGTTAGGCCATAGTCTGCCACGCTGGCCAAGTGCGGGTTGGCAGACTTCACACATCTTCAAGATCATTGACAACTCTCAGACATGTAGGTTTCCTCACGATGTTTTCCTTCACCGTTTGAAGTTGGCGGCAATCAACAATACGCACATAACTTCGAAAAGACAGAGGTGCGTGCTGTGGGATTCGAACCTAGGACCTGCGGATCGCAAGTCAGACGGTCTCACCACTAGGCTGCCGGAAACTTAACCATAAATTATTGATATATTATTGATGAAAATAACGGGATAGCCCTCAAATAGGGGTTGGAGGGTGAAAGTTACAAATGTCTTAATTTTTCTGTTGTTTGTGTACTAGTCGTAGTTTTCATACCAAATTTCAGCTTTCTAAGACTTCAGGAAGTACCATAAATTATTGATATATTATTGATGAAAATAACGGGATAACCCTCAAATAGGGGTTAAAGTTACAAATATTTTAGTTTTAGCATTATTTGTTTGCAAATTTTAGCCTACATACCAAATTTCAGCTTTCTAGGACTTCAGCAAGTCGTTTATTTTTTTGGTTAATCAACGGCAAATCGGTGTATTTTAGGTATCAATAAAATAGAAAGTATAAAAGCTAGATACATGATTTTTTTTATATTATATCAGTCCACTGACCACACTTGATCCTGAAAATTTGAACTCTCTAGTGTTATCGGGGCCGAAGCTATGACGGTCTAAAAATCCGAAAAATCGCTTTGAGTCCGACGAATCTCTTCGTGTAAAGGTAGTCCCGGCCGTACGTACCCGCTCGCTCACATGGCGGGGGCACGGCCGTGCCCCCAGATAATTCAATATTCTGTGAATATTTCAAGCGTCTACCTGTCGCCGTTATCAATATCGACCAAACAAATCACGTTTGTTGTATGGGGGCCCCCTTAAATATTTATTTTATTCTGTTTTTAGTATTTCTTGTTATAGCGGCAATAGAAATAAGTTCATCATCTGTGAAAATTTCAACTGTCTAACTATCACGGTTCATCAGATACAGCTTGGTGACAGACGGACGGACGGACGGACGAACAGACAGCGAAGTCTTTGTAATAGGGTCCCGTTTTTACCCTTTGGGTACGGAACCCTAAAAAAAGCAGCTAATTAAATATAGTCTGATTAAAACAACACAGTTTTTATGCTTTAGTAGGTATGCCACCTCTTCTTACCTCCATTAACAAAACTGAGTTGAAATGAGTTATGAGATGTTGCATGCGAGGTGTCGACACGCGTCTGTGATGCGTGTAGTGAGTGTATAGGCCGGTACGGTACGAGTATGTGCGTCGGTTGATCTGTACAGAGTACACGCAGGTTCATGTATTATGCATGGAACTTGTGCCGGCGTAACACCAACATGATTATTTTATTGTGACCCCATATTGTTGAGTATTTGTCTTTTAAATATTTAGTTCGGCAGTTTGTTTTGTATTCTGTTGAGTTTCTTCGGGCGAGTAAACTTGCGCGTCGCCGCGCTGTGCTCAATAAAACACATTTATATACCGCATCAACAAGAGGTTTTTGTCTCAATTGTATATATCTTGGAAACGCCAGAATATCATATATATTTTCATACGGAAAACAATTTATACCTGCACAAACACAGTCATATCTAAGATATATATATATATATATATATATATATATATAAAGGGACAAACAGGTTCCATGTTATAATCCAAAACAAGACTACTTGGCAAGTATTTTTGATAAGATTCCTTACATAAAAGGTCAATAACCTTTGTACATTAACGATTTACATGTTTTACATATAGATATAACTGAAAAATGTATTATCATAACTTGTTTTTTTATTGATTCCCGAACAGCGTTTTCTTGAAAAAATCAATCCTATGTTCTGCCCACAACCAGTTACCTGACTGCAACATTCTAGTTGCGTTTCTCCATCACAGCTGACACCAGAGAATACGTACACACCTATACTTGCTGTTGTGCAGGCGGTGCCGCGGTGCCGCGGTGCCGCGGTGCCGCGGTGGTGGGGCCGTGGAATTATAACTTTACTGAATTAACAAACTTATCAATTTTGTTGTTGACCCGATATTATCAGAGGCTTTCAAATGACAGTTATCTTAGTCTTGCTGTCTTACTAAATGTGAATGATTTCTCTAGAGAAGCGAGTTAGAGAGCGGAGGCAGTTAGTAGATAGTAATAGCCGTGAACGGTGTTATAGGAACTAGTTGACACCGCGGCTGCGCTCGAGTGCCGCACTGTAAGTTATAGGAACTAGTTGACACCGCGGATGCGCTCGAGTGCCGCACTGTAAGCTATAGGAACTAGTTGACACCGCGGCTGCGCTCGAGTGCCGCACTGTAAGTTATAGGAACTAGTTGACACCGCGGCTGCGCTCGAGTGCCGCACTGTAAGTTATAGGAACTAGTTGACACCGCGGCTGCGCTCGAGTGCCGCACTGTAAGTTATAGGAACTAGTTGACACCGCGGCTGCGCTCGAGTGCCGCACTGTAAGTTATAGAAACTAGTTGACACCGCGGCTGCGCTCGAGTGCCGCACTGTAAGTTATAGGAACTAGTTGACACCGCGGCTGCGCTCGAGTGCCGCACTGTAAGTTATAGGAACTAGTTGACACCGCGGCTGCGCTCGAGTGCCGCACTGTAAGTTATAGGAACTAGTTGACACCGCGGCTGCGCTCGAGTGCCGCACTGTAAGTTATAGGAACTAGTTGACACCGCGGCTGCGCTCGAGTGCCGCACTGTAAGTTATAGGAACTAGTTGACACCGCGGCTGCGCTCGAGTGCCGCACTGTAAGTTATAGGAACTAGTTGACACCGCGGCTGCGCTCGAGTGCCGCACTGTAAGTTATAGGAACTAGTTGACACCGCGGCTGCGCTCGAGTGCCGCACTGTAAGTTATAGGAACTAGTTGACACCGCGGCTGCGCTCGAGTGCCGCACTGTAAGTTATAGGAACTAGTTGACACCGCGGCTGCGCTCGAGTGCCGCACTGTAAGTTATAGGAACTAGTTGATACCGCGGCTGTGCTGCACTGTAAATTACAAGCAAACAGCGGCGCCATTACCGTCGCTCGTTAAACACAACAACGCGATACTATTTAATTAGTAGAAAGGATAAACAAACACGAGCACTGTGTCAATACTGATTGTGTACATTGCGCAATTGAAGTTGACTGTTCCAATGTTGCTTTTGAATTATTAAACTAGTATTTCGGCCCAAACTAGTGACTGGTGTTTTTTTTATTTAAATCGCCAGTTTTTATCGCCAGAGGATTTTTTCAAACACACTTTACTACTATTGTAACACCTAATTGTTGCGTTATGAAGTACGCCAGAACGTTTCACATAGTAGTATGAGTGATAAACCTACCAAATTTCGTTCAATTCGGACTGGCCTTGTGGCTCAATTGGTAGTATGTCTGCCTACTGTGCTGTAAGGTCGTGGGTTCGATCCCGACCCAGGGCAAACATTTGTGTGATGAGCATGAATGTTTGTTCTGTGTCTGGGTGTTTCTATGTATCATATTATGTACTTATATATGTATTTACATCAAAAAAAGTATAATGTATTCTATCAGCCATCTAGTAGATACCATAGTACAAGCTTTGCTTAGTTTGGGCTAGATAGTGTTGTGTGAAATGTCCACAAATATTTATTTATTTATTTAAATCCGCCCAGTAGCTTGTACAGCGTCGTTGAAACGCTCATATTTTAAAATTAAAAAAGTCCATATCTTGAAATCTACTGAACCGATTTTGATAAACTTAAGGTGTCTTCAAGTTGAAAGATACTTTATTCAATAAAAAAATATTTTGTGTAATACAACTTTTAGTTTCTGCGTAATACGTGGACAAACATACAAATATACAAAGATACATACACTTATGAAATTTGGCACACATGATTAGAAGCTGGTATAGACTAACATATCCCACCAAAAACATTTCATGTAAACTTGGTTGCCATGTCTCGCATTGTCATGCCACTTTCACTGACAAAAAAAAACAGATGAGATCTGACTCAATTTGAAAAGCCAAGCTGCTAACTCTACAAAGTCTAACGCTACAATACTTACCTCTGTAAGCCTTCAATCTTGATCAATAATCGGCCAAGTGCGAGTCGGACTCGCGCACGAAGGGTTCCGTACTATCATCTATAATACTACAAAGTTTAGTTCTGTTTATAAAATAAAGAGAAATCAACGAAATTCCAAGTAGTAAATTGCAAACTTGGTAGGTTTTCGATACACATCCGGGCAGCCTGACGACGCTCGCGCGAATACGCGCGGCTATGACTCGCTCCGTGATGTTACCTCCCCAGCTACCCGCGCGGCCGTTGCTTAGCAACCGCCTCGCGCTCGCGCCACCACCACACCGCGGCGCGGCGCTCGCACCGCGTTTAGATGCACGGATTATTTTCATTTTGTGAGTTTTTATGTATTAGATTAGGTATTTATTTTTATAGTTAATATATTTCTAAATATTTACTTACAAATATTCAAGTTTCTACCTGTTAATTAAGATCGAGTAAAAATTGCTTAAAAATTACGTTTGTTGTATGGGAGCCCCCCTTTAATATTTACTTTATTGTTATTTAATTATTTATTTTGAAAGGTAATATACAAGTAAATATACTGTGAAAATTTGAAGCGTCTACCTGTTACCGTTTTTAATATTGAGCAAAAAAATACGAAAAAAACACGTTTATTGTATGGGGACCCCCCTTAATATATATTTTTTTTAATTTTTAGTATTTGTTGTTATAGCGGCAACGGAAATACATCATTTGTGAAAATTTCAGCTTTCTAGCTATAGCGGTTTATGAGATACAGCCTGGAGACAGACAGACAGACAGACAGACAGACAGCGAAGTCTTAGTAATAGGGTCCCGTTTTTACCCTTTGGGTACGGAACCCTAAAAAGCATGGCTTGGCCGTTTTCCGGCTGTCAGTTACAAACATATGTCGCTTAACATGTCGTACATGGACTTCTAAGGAAGAAAAAGAAAGACAAACTAAAATCTTTGCTCTTGAATGATGTATAATTGTAATAGTAATGTAATAGTTCCATGAAACGACCAAGCCATGCTTTTTGACCAAGATTTAAGGCTTACAGAGATAAGTATTGTAGCGTTAGACTTTGTAGAGTTAGCAGCTTGGCATTTCAAATTCAGTCAGATCTCAACTGATTTTTTTTGTCAGTGAAAGTGGCATGACAATGCGAGACATGGCAACCAATTTTACATGAAATGTTTTTGGTGGGATTTCATTTCTTTTTGTAAGGGACCCTGTAATTTCTGAAACATTTAATTTTAACAGAATGTATTTTCCTGTGCATCTGTTATTATTTTTTTGCAGCACACTCTCTGTCATAGCCTCTTTTCTTGTTGGTTTATTACTTAAAATAGGTGATTGCTGCTGTAACCTTCAATTCTGATATGGCGCCATACTATAGCGCGTGAATAAGAGTCGGTATCCAGATAAACTTCTCAGTCTTCAGCACAAAATAACAAGTATAAAGCTGCAATTCGTCCCAATGTTATACAACATAATAAACAATAGCACACCTTAATTTGCAACACCACACCAAATACGGTCTTCTATAGATTGAGTCAATGAATGGAAAAGGCATGAACCATTTCCAGACATACTATGAACTGTACGATAGCGTCCTAACCCGTCTCCCAAAGAAATTATTTCGTTACTCATATTGTTCGTCTTATTTCCTTTTTATAGTAATACGTGCTTTAAACCAACTTTAGATTATTCTTGTATCCGGACTATTATTCAATAACTTAAATTCTTAACCTAATTAGTACCCCTCCTCTATCAAGATCCCCGTCCCAAATCCAAGCTTCTAAATAAGCTCTCGGTTGAGAGTATTATATTTTTCTGTGTAAATAAGTCTCTAAGTATTACCTAAACCAAACCAAATTTTCAACGAAAGTTGAATATACATAATACAAACCCATATTTACAAAACATAAAACGAACGAAAACGCACTATCCATCCATAAGTAAAAGGATGTATGTATAAGCAAAGCGCGCAAAACGATAGCGTGTGCTAAAGTCGATCGCGCACGCCATCTAGCGTCGCCATTAGAAACTAACTATCATTAGTGTTGAGTGCCAAAAGTTGACGTATTTTACATGTGAATTAAATCTATAGTATAAAAGCTACATAAATGAAACTTTGTATGTTTGATACATGTACTGACTTCTTTTTATGCTGAAAATTTGGATTCTCTAGAACTATCCATAACGAAGTTGTGTTATGTTAAATAAATATAGTCAAATTCACCCTTTAAAAGGGTTGGAGGGTGAAAGTTACAAATATCTTAACTTTCTGTTGTTTATGTACCAATCGTAGTTTTCATACCAAATTTCAGCTTTCTTAGACTTTAGGAAGTGCCCTATCTTTTTGTTTACACTCAGAAGGTGCACCCACAAATAGGGGTTGGAGGGTGAAAAGTAAAAATGTCTTAATTTCTTCGTTATTCATGTGTAAATCTTAGCTTATACAACAAATGTCAGCTTTCTAGGACTTCAGGAAGTACCTTATATTATTGATGAAAATAACGGGATAGGCCTCAAATAGGGGTTGGAGGGTAAAAGTTACAAATGTTTTAGTTTTTACATTTTATGTGTGTAAATTTTAGCCTACATACCAAATTTCAGCTTTCTAGGAATACAGCAAGTTGTTTATTTTTTTAGTTAATCAATGGCAAATCGGCGTATTTTAGGTATCAATAAAATCAAAAGTATAAAAGCTATATACATGTTTTTTTTTATATTGTATCAGTCTACTGACCACACTTGATTCTGAAAATTTGAACTCTCTAGTGTTATCGGGGCCGAAGCTATGAGCGTCTCAAAAACTGAAAAAACGCTTCGAGTCCGACGAATCGTGTAAAGGTAGTCCCGGCCGTACGCACCCGCTCGCTCACATGGCGGGGGCACGGCCGTGCCCCCAGATACAAACACTCTGCAATTCTGACAATATTACAAACATACAGGTCGAATTGATAACCTCCTTTTTTAAACGTGACTTCCAGAATATAGGAGTTATTAAGCTGATTTTCAGTACGCTCGTTCGAACTAAACTAGAGGCTAGTGCTTGTGTATGGCACCCCCATGAGAGCACATACTCACTCCTACTTGAGAAAGTTCAGAAGGCATTTCTTCGATATCTATATAAGCGTATATATGGATATTATCCTTTTTTGTATCCGACCAATTTTCTTTTGGGTACTTTGGGATATAACTCTCTAGAGGTAAGAAGATCATACGATCAATTAATAACTATGCTCAAGATCTTAAGAGGAAATATTGACGCTCCTGATCTAGTAGGTGAGTTATGTAGACTCTATGCTCCAAATAATTATTCAAGATGTCGTCATCATAAGCTCTTTGCTACCCCTGTACACCGGACGGTTGCACGCTCTAAGTCACCTATACCGCGTACTCTCTCAGCACTCAATGCCCTTCTGGATGCCACACCAACCTGTGATGTGTTTGCTGATGAATGGAAGGTGATGTTATCTGAATGCCTGAAGTTTTGCGAGAAAGATGTGTGAATGTTAATGACTGTTTTATAGTATTATTATTTGACATAATTCAATAATTATTACTGTTTGTTACGTAGTTTGATCATATTATTGTAATAGTGTATTATTGTGGGGAATGTTGTTATTTAGGTCATGTTATCTAATTTAACATGAATATTTCGTATTTTATAATTTTATGTAATTAGTGTAATTGGTGATGAACCGTACTAATGATGATAAATAAAATAAATAAAAAAAAATTAAAAAAAATTAAAATTAAAGTCGGTTAATAAAATGTCTGCTCTGTCAATTTTATTTAAATTTTGGAGAGCGTATAGAGGTAACAGAAATGAGATTAAAATCTCCTCCCCCAAGGCCATCACTGACTATATGATCAGCATAAGACTTGGAGAGGTTCTGTAAAGAGGCAGGGGATGTCACAATAGATCCGTAAAGGTTGCAATGACTCGCCGGGCTGATGAAGCCCATTTGGTCCCCCTAAGTTCAAATAAAAAGAGGTAACAAAATTGATCCCAACTGCAAAGCATAAACTTAGGTTTAACCATTAGCGAACATTAAGTTTGTATTTTATTAAGTTAGATAAAGAAAAATAAATCGCGTAAACATGAATTGTCAGCGATCACCGGCGGCGTATAGCTGGCGGAGGCTGTCAGCCGCGCGCGCCTCGTCTCCCGGCGTATAGCCGGCGGAGGCTGTCAGCCGCGCGCGCCTCGTCTCCCGGCGTATAGCCGGCGGAGGCTGTCAGCCGCGCGCGCCTCGTCTCCCGGCGTATAGCCGGCGGAGGCTGTCGGCCGCGCGCGCCTCGTCTCCCGGCGTATAGGCGGCGGATGCTGTCGGCCGCGCGCGCCTCGTCTCCCGGCGTATAGGCGGCGGATGCTGTCGGCCGCGCGCGCCTCGTCTCCACTCGCGCCTCGTTTCCCGGCGTATAGCCAGCGGAGGCTGTCGGCCGCGCGCGCCTCGTCTCCACTCGCGCCTCGTTTCCCGGCGTATAGCCAGCGGAGGCTGTCGGCCGCGCGCGCCTCGTCTCCACTCGCGTCTCGTCTCCCGGCGTGTAGCCGGCAGAGGCTGTCGTCTCCACTTCCGTCCGCGTATTTTCTTTCTCCACCATCATTTTTTACTTCGACCAAAAATCTTACTTCCATTTATCTTATTCAGAACCGCGGCTATTCTATTAAAACGATTTCTTATTCAAAAATGCGGTAGAATTCAATAGAAATGGAGGTGGCATCCTTGATTAATTATATGATACTGTCTTACGAATTACCTACAGTGTTGTACGGGATCAAAAGAATCCGGATGTTGAATGAAACATCAAAGATTTGCTAAATGTTATCTGAGGATAAACATATTTTTCGGGTGACTTGTATATATATACGCGCGCCTATATATATACAAGTCTTATCAATACGCGCGCGTAATAATAATACGCGCGTGTAATAACAATACGCGCGCCTATATATATACAAGTCATAAGTATATGTTATAAAGCTGTTGATTTTCCTATGAATAAATAAATAAATACGTGCGCGTAATAACAATACGCGCGCCTTTATATACACAAGTCATAACAATACGCGCGTGTAATAACAATACGCGCGCCTAACTTCTTAGCGAGTTATCAGGTTCATTTTACAAAGGTTGATAGTGAACGATTGAACACAAGTCTTCGGTTAAAATTTCGGTTTAAAGAATTTTTATTTCTCAACAAGAAATTACAATTTCACTTACGTGAGAACTAAATTTACAGAAAAATATTTCTTATGCTTCAGCAGTCAGCTGGATCTATATGCATTAATTAATTAGCATTTCGAGCTTATAAATGAACTTAAACAAACTAACTAACCTAAATAAAACTTCTTTTGATTTAATAAAATTGTAAATGTCTTGTAAACTTGTTTAACAAAAGTATATTACGCGCGTTATCTGTCCGTCGTCCGTACACGAAACAATAGGACACTAAACAATAGGACCGGTTGGTGAACAGTGCAGGAATGCGTCACAGTGTATTCGGTGCAGTACAGTGGGTATAAAATTTTATTTCATGTAATTAATAGTGTTATGTCGTTTAATATATGGATTTTTAGTTTATTTTTGAAAATATTAAATGAACCTGCATTTTTCACCTCTTTCGGTATTTTATTGTAGGTTTGCACTCCCGCATAACTTACACATCTTTTACCATGAACAGTCCGGACTCGTGGCAGAATTATATGGTCTTTTCTTCGACTGATTCGGTTTTGTACTTGGTGCACCTTAGTAAATGTAATGTTTTTTATATGTATTTTTTTGTCAAGAATTTTTCTAATAAATATACAGGTATAGTAATTATGTAGTTGTTTTATATTCATATATTTAGTTTCTTTATATACTTTTTCTGTAGGTGTTAAGTAATCGTAGTTAAATAATGTTTTAATTAATTTATTTTGGACAATTTGTAGGTCTTTTATGTTCGTTTTTGAAGCACTCCCCCAGATCTCAATTAAATATAAAAGGTGAGGCTTCACTAGTGAATTATATATAGTACGACGAATCGATAGAGGAAGACATCGTACAATTCCACGTAATATGCCAAGTAGTGACGAAATCTTTGAATGTATGTAATCGATGTGTATATTCCAATTTAAATGATTATCAAGTCGTAAGCCAAGATATTTCTCAGACTGTTTTTGATGCAGTATTTAGTTTTTATTTATTTAAATTTATCTTATTATTATATATGAATGCTTAGAAAAGGTCGCGGTCGCGGGCGCCGAGCGGTGCAAGCTCTTCGATCGAACACCCGAGATCAAAGAGAGGCTTTAACCACTCGTAAAACCTTATCTTTATTCTTCAAACGTGCCACCTACAAGTCTGCGACGTCTGCGTACAAGGACCTTACAATCTTTTAGGCTTTTGAGTCTATTTTAATAGGTGATTTTTAAGATTTTTTGTTATGAAAAATTATTTACAGAGAGTAGAAATAAAAATAAATAAGGGGCAATGATAGTGTCCATAGCGCATATGGTAGGGTTCTGTAGATAACGCTTTAACCTAAAAGAAGATCACTTTCCGAGTATTTGTTAAGACTACTTTGCAGAAAGGTTAATGATCTTTCTACCTTATCGATTTAAGTGTTTTACATACTCGTATAATATCTCGTATAGTATCTCTCTGTCTCTGCGCCGTGAGGTGGCAGATCTAACATTCCTGCATAATCTTACAAACACCAAGATTGATTGCAGTGACCTTCTCTCTCTGATTAAGTTACAAGTGCCGACCCGTACTATTCGACGCAATTTCTTAATTCATACTGAGACATGCGCGACAAATTATAGACAGAATTCCTTCTTTATTAGAGCTTGTATCACATTTAACTGTAAATTTTCAGAGGATGTCGACTTGTTTTCAATGAGACAAAACTATTTTAAACATCGTGCAATATCAAACTTTTTCAAAATTAAATAATGATCACATACATATTTATATGTATTTCATCATTTTTTAAATTTCAATTTCATATGATCACTGATCGATATGGCTTAGTAACTTTTAATTATGTATTACTAATATTCCCTTCTCACATTGAGAAGATGGCCCGTTCCCAGCAGTGGGACAGTTTGTAAAAAACAGGGCTGATAAAAAAAAATAAAAAAAATAATTAATATTTTAAAAAGTATTTAATTACCAGATATTTACTGGCCTGTAAACATAAATTCTATTGGTGAAAACTGTAAGGCTTATTTTGTAATATTAATTTATACTATATATAATTATGTTCAAAGCTGTTTGTTTTCCAAAAATAAATAAATAAATAATTATCACATTAATTATCTCGAAAAGCCGAGATCACAAAGTGTTCAACATAATTGTAATAGAGGGTTTTTCATATTATTTAGGTTAGTCGTGAATATCTAGATTTAATAGTTTTTCACTTTTGGTGCACCTTAACTCACACATCATTACTACATTCGAGAAGAGAATAATCTACGAAATCTAAAGTCTTGTTTTAAACGATCTATTCAAAGATACCCCCTTATTATACAATATGTTGGTTTTCCATGAATGTAAAAATAAAATACAATATTGGAGAGAGGTTGAACCGAAAATATCATGTATGGAGTGCTCCCTATTTTTACTTTTTTGAAACTTTTACTACGGAATTTTGTAGCGGTTCACTGATTATAATTATATCTACATGCCACATTTTGTAGCGGTTCACTGATTATAATTATATCTATGTGCCACATTTTGTAGCGGTTCACTGATTATAATTATATCTATGTGCCACATTTTGTAGCGGTTCACTGATTATAATTATATCTATGTGCCACATTTTGTAGCGGTTCACTGATTATAATTATATCTTTGTGCCACATTTTGTAGCGGTTCACTGATTATAATTATATCTATGTGCCACATTTTGTAGCGGTTCACTGATTATAATTATATCTATGTGCCACATTTTCTTTAGGTAGTGCTAATAGAGTTGAAGTAAAATGGTTGTGACAAACAGATAAACGGACAAACAGACAGACGGATACGGTGAATTTATAAGGGTTCGTTGTAGTTAATACGGAACCCTAAAAATGAAGTATTGGAACAAATACATCTTTGATGATACACGATATGAAAGACCGACTCCCCAGCCCCTGGAACACTAAGTGTCGATGACTTGTTAAATATCTATATTCGAGCGCGATTTATATGAATTTCTATGTGATGTTCACTAGTATGTGTTGTTCGGCAGGGCGGCGCTCCCGAACGGCACGCTCTGGCTGGGCGCGTTCTCCGCGGCGCAGTACAGGAGCGACGTACACGCGGCCGTGTACCGGTGCCGCGCGGCGAGCTCCGTCGGCGCCGTGCTGTCGCGCGACATGCGCCTCGACGCAGGTCAGTACAGGAGCGACGTACACGCGGCCGTGTACCGGTGCCGTGCGGCGAGCTCCGTCGGCGCCGTGCTGTCGCGCGACATGCGCCTCGACGCAGGTCAGTACAGGAGCGACGTACACGCGGCCGTGTACCGGTGCCGCGCGGCGAGCTCCGTCGGCGCCGTGCTGTCGCGCGACATGCGCCTCGACGCAGGTCAGTACAGGAGCGACGTACACGCGGCCGTGTACCGGTGCCGCGCGGCGAGCTCCGTCGGCACCGTGCTGTCGCGCGACATGCGCCTCGACGCAGGTCAGTACAGGAGCGACGTACACGCGGCCGTGTACCGGTGCCGCGCGGCGAGCTCCGTCGGCGCCGTGCTGTCGCGCGACATGCGCCTCGACGCAGGTCAGTACAGGAGCGACGTACACGCGGCCGTGTACCGGTGCCGCGCGGCGAGCTCCGTCGGCACCGTGCTGTCGCGCGACATGCGCCTCGACGCAGGTCAGTACAGGAGCGACGTACACGCGGCCGTGTACCGGTGCCGCGCGGTGAGCTCCGTCGGCGCCGTGTTGTCGCGCGACATGCGCCTCGACGCAGGTCAGTACAGGAGCGACGTACACGCGGCCGTGTACCGGTGCCGCGCGGTGAGCTCCGTCGGCGCCGTGCTGTCGCGCGACATGCGCCTCGACGCAGGTCAGTACAGGAGCGACGTACACGCGGCCGTGTACCGGTGCCGCGCGGCGAGCTCCGTCGGCACCGTGCTGTCGCGCGACATGCGCCTCGACGCAGGTCAGTACAGGAGCGACGTACACGCGGCCGTGTACCGGTGCCGCGCGGTGAGCTCCGTCGGCGCCGTGTTGTCGCGCGACATGCGCCTCGACGCAGGTCAGTACAGGAGACTGACATATATTGAAACATTGACATTCTGCATAATATTATTATAATTCAACTATAGCGACTCTCTGACATTGTACATACATATCTAATAAGTATATATTCATCATCTATAATAATATATGTTTATAGAACAGCTTTATGTCCGGCAAACCTACTGTACTACCAACAGAGTCGTGAGGCCTGTCCAAAGACCCTTATTCTCTAATCTTATATTAATAAATCGATTACAGCTATCATCATCAATAGCCGTAATGACAGTAGTCAATTTAAACAACTGAGTATAAGTGCCTTTCTTCTAAACATTATTTTATCCCAGTTCTAAATCAATCTTATGTCGTAATAAAAGTAATTAAAAAAAAATTAAACCGACTTCAAACTGAAAAGAGAGAAATAACACGAAGAAAATCTATACTGGTCGTATACCTAAGTAGGTACGTAAGCCAACTATTTTTGAAGTCGCTATATCACCGACTTAAAAAATAGTTGGTTTACGTACCTACTGAGGTATACGACCGGTATAGAAGTTTAAATTTCGTGATCACTATTACTATATTCTAAATAAAAGAAACAAACTTTTGGGGTTCATTTCTCGTATTACTAAAGATTTCAAAAATCCATACAGCTTCCTATCCATTTATTCTAGAATGTTACGCAGTATACTAGAATATAATTCTGTTATTTGGTCCTCCTTTTATGACATACACACGAAACGTATCGAGCGTGTACAAGGCAAGTGTTTAGGTATCTTAAGTTGTAGACAGGGCCTAAAACGAAAGCTTAAATCATATAAACATTAAAAGAAAAACAAAATACCCGACTGCAGAAAAGAGGTTTTTGCAGCCTACTAACTTACGATTTCTGTACACTTAATACGCTGTTGAGTGTACGTTTTTTGTGAGAAAGTATGCGTACAATCGCTGTAAAAGATTATTGCGCATTCTTTAGAAAAAAACTAGTAAAATCGAAATTAGTACGAAAAAGTTCGTTGGAAGTTACAAAAAACACGCGTTTTTTATATTTGTGTGAGATGTATGATTTTACTACAAAAAAAAACAAACATACATACATATACATACATACATAACATACATAGAAACATACATATACATACATACATACACTCGAAACACCCCCCCCCCCCCCCTCCCTTCTCCCCTCTCCTTACCTTAAAACACAATTATAATGGACCAGATGTGATTTTTTTGAGGTAGGAAATAGGTTTAATCCTGTTTTACCCGTTCCCGCAGGAATCCTGAGATAAAAAGTATCTTATGTGTTAATCCAGACTATAAACTACCTGTGCCAAATTTCAGCCAAACCCGTCAAGACGTTTTACCATGAAGAAGTAACAAACTAACACAAACTTCGCATTTATATTATAAGTGTGATGTAATCACATCACACTTATAATATATTAGCATTTCCTATTCCAAACTGCAATAAAACATATAAATTATATACTTATATATACTTATTCGTAATCACTGTTAAAAATTCTTATACCACACTCGATGTATTTTGAAAACTTTTTTTTTTGAGATTACTTTTTGCCGCCAAAAATCCTTAATTTTGTTTTTTTTTTAATTATGATGTACCCAGTGTCACTTGCACGACTAAGACAAATCTATTGACACCACTTACATCAAAATCGGTCAAGCCGTTTAGGCTCTAGGGCGTGCCAAAGAAATATACATACATACATACGCTCGAAAAACATAACCCTCCTTCTTTCGCAGTCGGGTAAAAATTAGCTAAATTTAAGTTACAAACTCTCAAAACGCGACGTTTAAATTCAGATTTAGTTTGTTTACACAAAATCATACACTCAATAATTGACTGCCCATCTCTTCTTGCAAATATCAGCATAAACATTAAGCCCAGAAAGCGCGATGGATTTGCAAACACTTTCGTATTAGGGGTGTACAATAATAATACTTCTTTCTACAACCCTACAGTAAGAATGTGTCGCCAATACAATGAATATCTAAAAAACAATATGATTCAATATGATTCAATCAAAAAATTTACAAATTTAAACAAGACGTTAAAAATATTGTGTTTGCTGTATAAATGCAGTGAAACTGTAAATCTTATTATTCTAATTGTAATCATAACATGTTGTGTATACATTTAAGGAATATAGTTTAGGTCCAAATTATGAATTGTACATTGTAAAAATATAAAGACTGTATTCTGTTTCGTGTACCAATAAACTAAATAAATAAATATAAGTATACCATGACCAGTAGTTATTTCTCTCTTTTCATTTTGAAGTCGGTTTAATTTTTTAATTTACTTTTATTTATTCATTTATAATAGTATTTACTTTTTGAAGTCGGTTAATAAAGTATGCCAGACCTTTTCACATAGTATGAGTGATAAACCTACCGAATTTCGTCCAAATCCGCCCGGTAAGTAGTTTGTGTAGACGTCGTTGATAAAAAGCCCATATCTTGAAAACTACTGAACCGATTTTGATAAAACTTACAGTGACTCCTAAGTTGAAATATACTTTATTCAATAAAAAATAATCAATCTTTAATCGATAAATTATAATTTTAGAAATACGACTTCTAGTTTCTGCGTAATGCGTGGACAAACATACATACAATTATGAAATGGCACACATGTTTAAGAGCTGGTATAGACTAACATATACAAAAATTGTGCAATTCTGTAAATATTACAAACATACAGGTCTAATTGATAACCTCCTTTTCTGAAGTCGGTAAAAATCAGGCTGAGGCGCGATATGGCGTCCTTACAACATAGCACACATACAATAATTAATGGTATACAGGCAGATCACATCCAACCGCAAATGTGCGATGTGGACGTGCGGCCGCTGCGCTGCAAGCCTGCCGCCTGTGTACCCTCCCCTCTCCCTCGGTGCACCGATACAGATACCGTATACATTAATTAAGTTTTTCGCAAAAAAAATAGTATATTATATTTTAGCATATTTATGTTATTTTAGTAATACCTATGTCAATACGAGAACAGTAACAAATTGTGACACATTTACCGATCCGGTCACAACGTGACCGTAGAGTTTAAGAGATAACTCTGCTAAGTGGTTATCGGTAAAAACGGTCCCTAATGGAAACGCGGGTAACCCTGACGTGATGGCCGACAAAGAATAACAGGCGGCTACAGAACTCGCACGACTTTTATTACAGTTACTCTACTACGTAAATATAATTGACTAGCTGTGCGTGGCGGTTGCACCTGTATAGTCATGGAAATTAGTGAGAACGAAAATGATGAAATTCAGCCGCCTCGGGTGTCCGCCTCCAAGTTCGCAGCTATCCCAGTACCACATTTCATTACGATTGGTTCAGCTGTTGGATCATGAACAGATATCAAACAAACCGGAAGACAGGGTTACTTTAGGTTTCATAACATGAGTTATAAAGTGAGTAAATAAATATTCGTTTAATTACTGATTACGAAGCTCTATACCTACTAACGATCATATTTCAAGGATTCGTGGTCAGGTCAGAGGTAGACTAGTCATAAAAAATAAAACCGGACAAATGCAAGTTAGAGTCGCCCACCGAGGGTTCCGTACAAACTAGTAAATAAAAGGAGGAATCATTTTTTTTTTCTTTTTATACCGAAAAATATACATCAAAAATATTTAAAAACATGTTTTAATTAATGCTAATTAAGCTCTTTCATATGATACCCCACATGATACGGTTAAATCACTTTAAAATTTCGACCCTCATTCCTTGCATAACGACACAATTTTCTTGTGATTAAATTAAAAATGTTCAACTTTCGGATTTTTTCATATATGTGTACTCTATCACAATGCTTCTTGCCAAATTTCAGAGTTCTAGGTCAACGGGAAGTACCCCATAGGTTTTGATTCCTCTGTAAGTGTCGAAATGTGCGTTTTTCGACATATTCGGCTATAACTTTTTTTTACGAAAACTGAGAAATTTTATTTTTCTTTCTGCAGCAAGATACTATGGATCTGCGTATATGGTTTTAATTTCAACACGATACCTTCACGCGTTCCCTAGATAAAGATCTTGACACCCAGACGGACGGACAGACGGACAGACGGACAACAAAGTGTAATAAGGGTTCCGTTTTTTTCGATTGAGGTACGGAACCCTAAAAATATTGGTGGGAAAACGTCATTCATAAAATTATGTCTCTTGACCCTTACGGGGTAGGCAGAACCCATGAGACGCCACATTCGATCGTGATTAGAAGGATAGATGGAAAGAAGAGGGTAGTAGAGGGTAAGATGTACAAAATAACTTACAACAACAGAGATCAGCCCATCGCCTACATAAACGCCAATTTCCCTCAAGTCCGTTAAAGAATAATGAATACAGAATGGTATATTCTATGATTTATACTCAATTATATCAGTAGTGCGGTGCGGGTTAGCTTAGACAAACGAAATGTTATCATTATTTATCGTGACTTATACCACATGGTAAGCGTTTTATTTCCCTTATTTTGGTGAATTGGGTAAAACAGCCACAGCCACAGGTACAAGGTACCTGGGTAACTGGGGTTTTTCCTGTAAACATGGTACATCTACGCATACCCGTGATCTTTACCGCATCATTGTTTAGAATGTGTCGTGTGTCGTCGTACGGGAATCTGCCGGCTTGAGTCATCCGGCAGGTGAGCTCCGGAGGGACGTGGCTTTCTGGGAAGATATAAAGAATAAAACCGGTTCAGTACCTACTTTGGTTTTTAGAACAAAATAACTGGAAAGATGTCATACAATTAAATGAAACTTCGTATTTTGAAGTCGGTTGCTTCAGTTAGGTATATAAAGTAACTATATAAGTAATTATTTTGTAAACATTCTCCTGACCTGACCTGACCTGACCTGACCTGAACAAGGTTCGATTTTCGTACTGATTGATAATATTAATGATTCGTATTTAAAGTAACGACTAGACGTGTCAGTAAAATAAATTCATAATGACACCAAAATACGTTGTGTGAGCGTCGTAGTGGGAGGTACCTACTTATATATAAATCTAATTAACCTTCAGCACACATGAGCAAAGCTCAAAACGCTTCAAACGCTCGTAATATTTTTGACGTGAGCCCGAAAATCCAATTAACGCCCACCTCGTGGCTCGAGCGGCCCGAGTCAATGCTCATTTCCCGGGGAACGCACATTACGCAGTCTCGGCACGGCGGCGCTAGGTGGCGCTAGGGAGGCGGGAGCCCGCGTCGCAACGATTCAATGTAACGCAGCCAATATCAAAGAACGCAGGTAACGTTCCTACACTGCATGGTTTTTACATGGCACGTCCACTGTACTACGACTATTCTGTTGATATCGGGATATGAAAGATAATTATTAATAGAGCTCACCGAAGTTTCAAGGTTCAAGGTTTGCCGTTGACGGAAACTTCAAGTGGGACATTATCAGAAAAAATAGTCGCTGTAACTTTCCCATTCTTAAGAGAAATACTCTCCCTGTAAGTTAAAACCCGCAGACGATAAAATATCAATAAATTTATAAGAAGCTATTTATAAAACTTAGTCAAGATTAGTTGTATGATGACCTATACGCGAGTTCCGATAATCAAACAAACATACGGACACGGGATAAAACTAAATTTAGTTTGTTATTTCAAGCAAAACACCTAACTCGTTTCTTATGCCATCTAAAACCCAAGAAGAGGGATGTATCTATGGGTGTTTCTGTGTATCTGTGAGTCTGTAGTTCTCAACGGATGGACCATAATTATGATCTAGTTTTTTTTATTTGAAAGCGGATTTCATCCAAATTGTTATTAATTATGTTTCATTAAAATAAGTTCAGTTGTTTTTTTGTCGGGGATTTTTGAGCTTTATACTTGTGTAGAATAAGAAGCAAGAAACTGAGCAGTATTAGTCGTATTTACGTATAACTTGTTATTTTGAAGTTGTTGGTTAAGGTTGGGCTCGTGGCGCGCAGCTATTTCTCTCGTACATTACAACATTTTTAGGGTTCCGTACCTCAATAGAAAAAAAACGGAATCCATATAGGATCATTTTGTTGTCCGTATGTCAGTCCGCCCGGGTGTCAATACCTGTTACCTCGGGAACGCGTGAAGGTATCGTGTTGAAATTAAAACCATTTATGTACATAGATCCATAGTCTCTTGCTGCAGAAAGAAAAATCAACCTTCTCAGTTTCATAAAAAAGTTATAGCCGAATATGTCGCAAACAACGCATATTTCGACACTCGCAAGGCAATCAAAATCTATGGGGTAATCCGCGTTGACCTGTAACTGTGAAATTTGGCAAGAAGCATTTTCAAGGAAAAAACCGGACAAGTGCGAGTCAGACTCGTCCACCAAGGGTTCCGTACAAACTAGTAGATAAAAGGGGGAAATCTTTTTTTAGGGTTCCGTACCCAAAGGGTAAAAACGGGACCCTATTACTAAGACTTCGTTGTCTGTCTGTCTCCAGGCTGTATCTCATAAACCGTGATAGCTAGAAAGCTGAAATTTTCACAAATGATGTATTTCCGTTGCCGCTATAACAACAAATACTAAAAACTCAAAAAAAAAAAAATATTAAGGGGACAATAAACGCCATACAATAAACGTGTTTTTTTCGTATTTTTTTGCTCAATATTAAAAACGGTAACAGGTAGACGCTTCAAATTTTCACAGAATATTTACTTATATACTTAGTCTGGCCATAAATACTGTTACAGTTAAAAATAAGAAAGATATTACATTTGAATTTGGAATCTGTCATTTTTATACGATTGTTCATTGAGTTTTCTAATTTTGGCGCCAATACATTGTACAATATTTTGCGATATTTTAAAATGGAGTGGGGTGATAAAGAGAACCGAATCGCTGTGATTGCATTACACAAAGTTGGTATGGAGCCAAAAGCAATTTTTAAAACTCTCCATACGCTTGGTATTAGTCAAATGTTTGTGTACCGGGCTATTAATAGGTACAATGAGACCTCCTCTGTTTGTGACAGAAAAAGATCTGGCCGTCCACGTAGTGTTCGTACGAAAAAGGTGGTCAAAGCAGTAAGGGAAAGAATTCGAAGAAATCCTGTCCGAAAGCAAAAGATTTTATCTCGGGAGATGAAGATAGCACCCAGAACCATGTCGCGTATTTTAAAAGATGACTTAGGACTTGCAGCCTATAAGAGACGCACTGGTCATTTTTTTACTGATAATTTAAAAAAGAATAGGGTGGTAAAATCGAAACAACTACTGAAGCGGTACGCAAAGGGAGGTCACAGAAAAATTTTGTTTACGGATGAGAAAATCTTTACAATTGAGCAACATTTTAACAAACAAAATTACCGTATTTATGCTCAAAGCTCTAAGGAAGCTTCCCAATTAGTCGACAGAGTGCAACGTGGGCATTATCCGACTTCAGTGATGGTTTGGTGGGGTGTTAGCTATGAAGGAGTGACTGAGCCATATTTTTGTGAAAAAGGTATCAAAACATCGGCACAAGTGTATCAAAATACCATTCTTGAGAAGGTAGTTAAGCCCCTTAACAACACCATGTTCAATAACCAAGTATGGTCCTTCCAACAAGACTCGGCGCCAGGTCATAAAGCTCGGTCCACGCAGTCTTGGTTGGAAGTGAACGTTTCCGACTTCATCAGAGCTGAAGACTGGCCGTCGTCTAGTCCTGATCTTAATCCGCTGGATTATGATTTATGGTCAGTTTTAGAGAGTATGGCTTGCTCTAAGCGCCATGATAATTTGGAGTCCCTAAAACAATCCATACGATTGGCAGTGAAGAATTTTCCCATGGAAAGAGTGCGTGCTTCTATTGATAACTGGCCTCAACGTTTAAAGGACTGTATTGCAGCCAATGGAGACCACTTTGAATAAGCTTTTATATTTTAAATTGTTTTATATTTATGTATTAAACTAACACACTGTAAAAGTAATAAATATTATTTGCAATAAAAAAAAAAATTTTTTCTTCGTGACAATATTTATGGCAAGACTAGGTATTACCTTTCAAAATAAATAATTAAATAACAATAAAGTAAATATTAAAGGGGGGCTCCCATACAACAAACGTAATTTTTAAGCAATTTTTACTCGATCTTAATAATAATTAACAGGTAGAAACTTGAATATTTGTAAGTAAATATTTAGAAATATATTAACTATAAAAATAAATACCTAAGCTAATACATAAAAACTCACAAAATGAAAATAATCCGTGCATCTAAACGCGGTGCGAGCGCCGCGCCGCGGTGTGGTGGTGGCGCGAGCGCAAGGCGGTTGCTAAGCAACGGCCGCGCGGGTAGCGGGGGAGGTAACATCACGGAGCGAGCCATAACCGTGCGTATTCGCGCGAGTGTCGTCATGCTGCCCGGATGTGTATCGAAAACCTACCTATAAGTTTGCAATTTACTATTTAGAATTTCGTTATTTTATAAACAGAACTAAACTTTGTAGTATTATAGATGATAGTACGGAACCCTTCGTGCGCGAGTCTGACTCGCACTTGGCCAATTATTTTTTCATATTTTCCTTCATAAACAATTAACAATTATAACTAAAATTAAATAAACAATCCGAAAAATATACATCGTAAAAATATTTAAAACCCTGTTTTAGCTTAATATGCTAATGAAGCTCTTTCATATGATACCCCACAAGATAAGGTTAATTCACTTTAAAATATGGACTCATGTGATCTGACTGGCCTTGTGGCTCAGTTGGTAGTGAGTTTACGTCTACCTGCTGAACTGAAAGGTCGTGGGTTCAATCCCCACCCAGGGCAAAAATTTGTGTGATGAGCATGGATGTTTGTTCTGTGTCTGGGTGTTTCTATGTATCATATGTATATATTTACAACAAAAAAAGTATACATGTATTCTATCAGCCATCTAGTTCCATAGTACAAGCTTTGCTTAGTTTGGGCTAGATGGTGTTGTGTGAAATGTCCACAAATATTTATTATTTATTACAATTTTTTCGTGATTAAATTAGAAATGTCCAGTTTTCGGTTTTTTTTCCTATATGAAGAAATTATATGTTTTTCACTACTTCGTCGCCAGAATAAAAGAGATCTGATTTAAACTATTTCTCTTAACTAAATAAACAATCTCTCACTTTTATAATATTTACACCCAGTAATTGTTAAAAATGTTCTGATGTGCGAGAGTGCTAGCCGCGCGCTTGCAGCCTAACCTTAAAATGTCGTGCAGTGTAACCGGCAGCAGGTACGTCACGTCTGCTCGCGTCATGTTTGTACAGTTCCTGCGACAAAGCGAGGTAATGAGGTAATGCTTGCAGGGCGCTGGAGCCGGCTGACCGGTGGGGGTCGGCTCAGGTATTGCGGGTGTTCAGTCTCTTGCTACAGTTGATGGGTGCCGGTTTGTTTGCGAGGGGACAATGTCTTGCTCACCGATACTTGTCAGCAATTGCTCACGGCCTAGTCCACCGTACTAAGGACTCTAAGTATAAACGACGAGCCAAGCGCTAAACGTCTCCAAGCAACTTAGTTGCTGGTCAACCGTTTTCTTCAATGTGTTGGGAAGATTGCGCAACAACATGAAATACCTAGTCTTGCCATAAATATTGTCACGAAGAAAAAAAATTTTTTTTTATTGCAAATAATATTTATTACTTTTACAGTGTGTTAGTTTAATACATAAATATAAAACAATTTAAAATATAAAAGCTTATTCGAAGTGGTCTCCATTGGCTGCAATACAGTCCTTTAAACGTTGAGGCCAGTTATCAATAGAAGCACGCACTCTTTCCATGGGAAAATTCTTCACTGCCAATCGTATGGATTGTTTTAGGGACTCCAAATTATCATGGCGTTTAGAGCAAGCCATACTCTCTAAAACTGACCATAAATCATAATCCAGCGGATTAAGATCAGGCGACTAGACGACGGCCAGTCTTCAGCTCTGATGAAGTCCGAAACGTTCACTTCCAACCAAGACTGCGTGGACCGAGCTTTATGACCTGGCGCCGAGTCTTGTTGGAAGGACCATACTTGGTTATTGAACATGGTGTTGTTAAGGGGCTTAACTACCTTCTCAAGAATGGTATTTTGATACACTTGTGCCGATGTTTTGATACCTTTTTCACAAAAATATGGCTCAGTCACTCCTTCATAGCTAACACTCCACCAAACCATCACTGAAGTCGGATAATGTCCACGTTGCACTCTGTCGACTAATTGGGAAGCTTCCTTAGAGCTTTGAGCATAAATACGGTCATTTTGTTTGTTAAAATGTTGCTCAATTGTAAAGATTTTCTCATCCGTAAACAAAATTTTTCTGTGACCTCCCTTTGCGTACCGCTTCAGTAGTTGTTTCGATTTTACCACCCTATTCTTTTTTTAATTATCAGTTAAAAAATGACCAGTGCGTCTCTTATAGGCTGCAAGTCCTAAGTCATCTTTTAAAATACGCGACATGGTTCTGGGTGCTATCTTCATCTCCCGAGATAAAATCTTTTGCTTTCGAACAGGATTTCTTCGAATTCTTTCCCTTACTGCTTTGACCACCTTTTTCGTACGAACACTACGTGGACGGCCAGATCTTTTTCTGTCACAAACAGAGGAGGTCTCATTGTACCTATTAATAACCCGGTACACAAACATTTGACTAATAAATTTAGTTTAAGTTCATATCTATAGATGTAATTAAATTTCGTTCATTTGTTTGGGAGAAGCCATTGGCTCCTGTACCACAGTTTTCAACTAGTCTAGGAGCTTTTGGGTCCGATATTTTTAAATGTGTTGTCACTCTTTCTGTGTCTTAAATAAATATTATTATTATATCATTTATTTATATACAATCTTAATTCTAAATTTTTTACAACACATATATAAACTTATAAAAAATAAACATAAATATTGTAAAAAACTACTTATTATTATTATAATACCAAGCGTATGGAGAGTTTTAAAAATTGCATTTGGCTCCATACCAACTTAGTGTAATGCAATCACAGCGATTCGGTTCTCTTTATCACCCCACTCCATTTCAATATCGCAAAATATTGTACAATGTATTGGCGCCAAAATTAGAAACCCAATGAACAATCGTATAAAAATGACAGATTCCAAATTCAAATGTAATATCTTTCTTATTTTTAACTGTAACAGTATTTATGGCCAGACTAAGTATAGTAGTAGGAATAATTACAGTTTAAAAAAATATTTAAGAATCGGCTTCAAAATACGCAATTTCATTTATTTGGTTATTTATTTAATATTTTTGATAATTTTGTTTTTAAAACCAAAGCACCGGACCGATTTTGATAAAAATTATAAGGAAGCACCTCTCGAGTATGAACCTATCAAATAAAAATAATAATCTAAATTAATTCATAATTGGCGAAGTAATCGCGTAACATACATATAAAAGAACGTCCAGTCTGAAATCAGTCAGTATGAAACTATTAGATAGGTAGGTACGCGGCCGAAGCGGAATTGAGAACCTCCTCCATATTGAAAGTTAGCTAAAAACTGTCTGATACATATAAATACACGATTAATGAAATCAAAAGATTCGGATAGAGATATTATTATATTAGTTTGGCTTATGTTTCGCCCTAGGTTATGTTCAAAACTAATATATGTACTTATATCGTTCGTGTTTCATTCCCCGGTCTCCCCTGTGCGGATTTAGTGCCAATTATAGATAAATAAAGCGATAATGATGGATTATATATAGCCTCTGTCAGTCTCCACTTATGTCACTTTCGTTAGAGACCACAGAGAGACAGAGTATGTTTATAATTATATATAGTCATCTGTCAGTCTCCACTTATGTCACTTTCGTTAGAGACCACAGAGAGACAGAGTATGTTTATAATTATATATAGCCTCTGTCAGTCTCCACTTATGTCACTTTCGTTAGAGACCACAGAGAGACAGAGTATGTTTATAATTATATATAGTCATCTGTCAGTCTCCACTTATGTCACTTTCGTTAGAGACCACAGAGAGACAGAGTATGTTTATAATTATATATAGCCTCTGTCAGTCTCCACTTATGTCACTTTCGTTAGAGACCACAGAGAGACAGAGTATGTTTATAATTATATATAGCCTCTGTCAGTCTCCACTTATGTCACTTTCGTTAGAGACCACAGAGAGACAGAGTATGTTTATAATTATATATAGCCTCTGTCAGTCTCCACTTATGTCACTTTTGTTAGAGACCACAGAGAGACAGAGTATGTTTATAATTATATATAGCCTCTGTCAGTCTCCACTTATGTCACTTTCGTTAGAGACCACAGAGAGACAGAGTATGTTTATAATTTCGCTTTTGTATATACTATTAGTTAGGATAGTCATAGTTATCAAAAGATATTGATAAAATACCAGTCTGAATATCGAAAGTAAGTAACGTTCAATCTAGCCAATAATATTATGTTGTAGGAGCACCTGTCACGGCCTGGTTGCGCGGAAGCAGGACGCAGCCGTAACATAAGTTAGGGAAATACATAACGCGCGTTTACCAAATTGGATAGCATTGTGCCGTGATGATGGAGGCCTTTGATAGCAGAGGTGCTCCTCGGGGAGGGTCTGCCCTTCTCGTGAACGAGAGGTTTCATTTGTAATTTCTTTGTGAAAAAACTTTCTCCTTTGCAGAGTCTTATTTTTGGCAAGTTGTTTGGAGGTCACTGACGATTTTTAGTGTAGTGAGAATTTGTTAGTTTTTAGAAGTTGTTTGCAATACTTAGAGATTTACTTAAATTATCCTATCAGGTCTAATTATACGAATATTTTATTGAAACGGTTTCTCGCGGTCCTTATATTCATTTTTTCTTTCTTCTCATCGTTAAAATATCGTGTTTTTAGGTTTCATCGTTTCACAGTCGTTTGGCACATCATTCATCAAAGTCGCGATACTCTGCCGGAGGCGAGCCACGAGCTCCCCAGACGTGAGGATCATAGATAGATTACTCCCGCGGGCACTCCGCACTCCGCACTCCGCACTCCGCAGACCGATGCTATATGTTATATCCAGATAGCGGGAGCTCCTCACGAACGAAACGTTTCGATTTTACTTTTAAATTCAATACAGAGAAGAACGCTTCGGCCACGTAGGTACCTAACTATATACAACCGACTTTTGTTTGAAATATATAAAAAAAATGCTTCATTTACCCAACTACGTAATTAGTATTAGTAGACTACGAATTCGTAAGACTGCAAAAACTGCTTTTCTGCAGTCGGGTATTTTATTTTTCTGTTAATATTAGTACTTGTTTATTTATCAATAACGCTAATATTTGTACGTTGAAAGGTCGTTTTTGATAAACAATTTCGAATCAGTCCTTCCAGGGCCGAATTCCTCGAACACATAAATAGCTCAGTCCGATACATCAATAAATCCAGCAAATATTGGAAGCTTCGGCGCCTACGGAATTTCGCGGTGGCCTGATTCCATTAGGACCTTTTCGCGAGCGGCACAAAGCGTGGATATTGCGGTCTCACAGACCCCAATCCTGCCTCCGTCCCTCAGACCCTGTGTAAAGAATATTTGCATTCTCTCCTAGATTGATCCGGACTCCGGCATGTCAATACGGTAGGTCAAGGGTCTCGAATCTGCGCCGTAAATTGAATCTTACCCTGGAAGTCAGTAAGGCGATTTCACGCCGATAAGTGGGCGAGGTATTAAACCGGGAAATCTTGTCGGAGAACTGTTTGTCGGAGTCTGGTAGGTTTAATGTGTCAAGATCTTAACGACGGCGGCCGACTCATTTGTTCTGAATATGCTTAAGATGTTTTCGTTCTCCTCTCGTGTAACGCGATAGCTTTATGCTCGGCCCTTTGTTCGGACGTAGTGTTCCAACAAACAATGGAGAGATCCCGATGTAAAAGATCCTTCAATACCTACATAGGTAGCGAAGGGTCCTGTCGTCGGTCTAAGACTGATTCCGTACGCACCGTCCTTATCCCCGAGCTAGTCCTCGACGACACAAAGAGGTCTCCCGTTTTATTGCCGGTGGTACCGCGACCCGCAAACAAACTACGCCTATGTAAATTTAACATCAGCTCACTTGACAAAATTTTAATATAAAAATATTCAAATGAGCAGGCATTTTCCTGTATCAACAGAATCCTCCTTCTATCGAACGCTTTAACTTTTAAAATCTCTTAGATAAACGAAGTTAAGCGTTTCAAAAAGCGCTCCATTAAAGAGGCTCGATGGCCCTTCAGGGGTAAAAGGGCTATTGTTTCGACGATAGGACAAAAAGGGTGCCACAGACTGCCGATTAAGCAAGTCCTTGGAGGGTTGCAACCGACCGGCGCGCAGCCGCTTCTACCTACTTGTATCGGCGGCAGGCGCTCCTGGCCGAGTGGACGCGAGACAATAGGACTTATCATCTTGTTCACTTTAATTGGTACATAGCGAAATGTTAAAAAATATAGCCGTTTTTGATAAATTTATGTCAAGTTTATCTGTTAACCAATTAGTGAAATAATGTTTTCTAAGGTTTTCACGATTGTAACCCATCGATACGAAGCAAATTTAAACAGATTTATCGCGTATATATTACATAACTTTATGATCTGACGTTTCGAACAGTTTGCAGGTGCCGCGGTCACAGGTGACATTAGACGACAGTTTGCAGGTGCCGCGGTCACAGGTAACACTAGACGACAGTTTGCAGGTGCCGCGGTCACAGGTGACACTAGACGACAGTTTGCAGGTGCCGCGGTCACAGATGACACTAGACGACAGTTTGCAGGTGCCGCGGTCACAGGTGACACTAGACGACAGTTTGCAGGTGCCGCGGTCACAGGTGACACTAGACGACAGTTTGCAGGTGCCGCGGTCACAGGTGACACTAGACGACAGTTGTCTTTTATCTTTATTTTTTTAAACGACTTCGTCTGAATTCGTCACAATTCGTCTGAATGTGTTTTTGTATGTTTGTTCAGCGATTACTCCATCAATAATGAATTGTTTTGGTTAGTTCTTGTTTATTTGGTAAACAAATTTTATGAAAATCGGTTCAGTAATTTGGTTAACTATATAACAAAATAACTGAATAAATGTCCATCCAAGTAAAGGAATTGCGTATTTTGAAGTCGGTCTTTTCAGTTTTTTAAACTATTATAAATTAAGAAAACAAAATGAAGCAGTAGTTATAGGAATATTCCTTATACGGCGTAACATAATCTATTCGGAGGCAGTGCCGCTGGGTGCCGACCGTTGTGCGGGTAGATGTAAAATTGTAGCTAATAACGGCAATCTGTCGCGGTAATACGGAGCCGCAGTGCTGCCTTATTGCAGCCGGAATGAACCGTTTGCTTAATTAACTAATAAACTGCCGAGAAAACTGGACGAGGTGAGTTCGGGGGAAGTGTCATTTTCACTAGCTGTTTGTTTTTGGAAGGTTTTCATCATCATCTCAGCCACAAGAAGTCCACTGCTGGACATAGGCCTTCCCCATGGATTTCCAAAAAGACCGGTTGGAAGCGGACGCGGAAGTGGAAGTTGGACTTGGAGCGTCTTCCTGTCACTTATATGATATCTATTTCCTATTTATCCTTTTCCTTATTCTATCCACCTTGTGGCTGGTCTCCCTACGCTGCGCTTGCCGGTTCGTGGTCTCCATTCGAGAACTTTTCGGCCTCATCGGCCAACAGTTCTATAAATACACATTACTATAAACTATTAAATTGAGCAAGTGCGTGTCGGGCCACGCGAAGGCCTTCCCCTGCGTGTGGCCCGACACGCACTTGGTCAATTTATTAATTTATATCTAGTAGTTGAACTTCATTCTAAGTGGTCTTAAAATAGAACAACTTGTTTGATACTCTGAATTTATCGATTTATTTTGCGATGGAATTTGTAAGAAATTTGCCGCTAAGTACAAGCTATTTACATTTTATGAGTTGATTGTTAGCTGTCATAATTTTCCTTTAAATTTCATTATTATATGCTAGTAGCATGATTTTATTAAAATCTTCAAAATAATTAATTTAGCTGGCAGGGGGTGGGGGCACTTGATTCTTACAAAAATTGTTACTTTATTTCCAAGATTAGTTTATTACTGCATATATTAAAAAAACGTTATGATAAACAACAAATTATGCTAACAAAACTGTAGGCCAAGAAAAAATTACATATGTAAAAACACAAACAGATTAGAACTCCAATAATTGTGTGTGCCAAATTGTATAGAAATAATACCCTTCTTCCTAAAGTATTTTAGTTAGTATGTACTTCTAATATATCCATAAATCTTTATGAAAATGATATGTTAAAATATTATTTTTATCCATTATTATATTGTACTGTTCAGTTCACACCTCGACACTTTGTTTTATCTATAACTAAGTGTGTATTTTACCGCCGTTGCTTTATTTCCCAGAATTAATTACGAAACTTGGCGAATTTTATCTCCACCTTTATTGCCGACTTTGATTTCAAACACGACTAAATTCAACTAAATTGTGACAAATATTGAACGAGAAACAAAACGGCACACTCCGACCTGTCCAACTTTATTAGCTTTTGTTTCTCCGTCTATGTAAATTAGAATTAAAACTCGACAACAGAACGTCGATCTTGCCCGTGTACAAATAAGGTTCATTGTCGCGACGTGTCGGCCGCCGCTCGTATTCCAGAGATCTATCGAAATTGAATGAGACGCTACATTTTGTTAACTTCTTTAATAACGTTTTGAATATTTAAGCGGCTCTTGAGCGGCCTTTGTACAATAAATTACGAGTGATTCTAACTTCGTAATCGCCAAACTCGACGCGACGGACGCCGTGGATTCAATTTGCTCTGGGAGCTGGTAGCCGGAGTGGCTAGTCTGCGCCCGCGCCCGCGCCCGCGCTGTGTCAGTATTAAACCGCCGGCCTCGAGGTGTACCCTAATCTCGTTCGCTACCAATTATATTAAAACAAGGTATTAATCCTAATAAAATCTCTTACGTTCGGCAAACCTGCTAATTTATTTATTATGAAGATGAAGATTCGCTGGAATTTGAGATTAATTTTCTTTTAAATAAAGTAGGTTTTGTTGTTGTCTACTTAGTCTTCTATGACGCAGATCAAAAAAAATGTTACTATAAAAAGAATTTAACTAAATTGATGATAAAAAATACAACGCATAAATTCAATGTATCTGAGATGCTACCGAAAATGTAAATCAATATTGTTGGTTACTATCAATATTAATTGTGGGCATATTTCGTAAAATTACTTTTCAGTAGTTTAATGTAATCCATTTATTATAATTTTCTTTTAGACGATTATAAAACGTTGATCTATATTGTACTCTATTGAGAGTGATATAAAGTTAATTTCTGATCGTATTACTCGCGGCGTGTTTGCGGCTAAATCCGCGCGGTGGCGCCGCGGACACGTTTCTAATTTATAAACGGACAAACAACCTCATTTTGTATCGGGAATCGGACAAATAATTTGTTTTGGTATCGACTTCAAATTAAATGCAAATGTTGGTCGCTGAAACGAGAAAACGCCGGAAAATTGTTGTTGTAAAATGTTATTATTTTGTAATATTGTTCTGTATTATTATTTTGTCTTTTATGCCATTCTGACGCTTATTAAATTTGGTCCTGTAACAAATACGATATAGATACAAATAGGTTTTATGTATAGTTATGTTTATGTATGCTGGTTTGTTCGCGTTTACGAACAAACCAGCGTTCTTTTTACGTGACGGGAACTATACCTTTTATCAAATAGGTATATCATGTTTGTCGAAGGGTTTGCTAATATAAAATGTTTGTCGGGAAGTACCTACCTATGGTTACTTTTAATACGTTGAGTCATGTCATTTTTAACCCAAGACCCAAAATGAGGGGTGTTATAAGTTTCACATGTGTATCTGTGTATCTATGTCTGTCTGTGACAACGTAAGTCTCTAACGGACGTACCGTGGTTGGACCATTTTTTTTTTCTTTGAATAAGGTTTTCATCTAGAGTGTTAGATAGATAAATAGATTATTTATACATACAACCATAGACAAATCTAAGCATACAACATGAGGTATTTTATACAATATATGTCCAAAAATTTGGAATAAAATATAAAGGTAGGTAGCTTAATCATGTTTTGCCGATTAGGCGTACAAAATGGCGGCAAATAGCATTCTGCTCAAGTATTCCGTTAAAATAGCGAATAAAGTCAGAAAAAATATGGACAAAATTACAATAACAATAAAGTTCAACTTTTAGCAATGTCAAATACTTAAATAGACAAAGAAATATATATGTCAAACATACAATAACGATTTCAATGCCCATACTAAATTATTAATCAAATATTTAAAATACATGACAATACTTAACGTCGTTGGTTAAACGTTAATCTACGTTTTGTAATAAGATGGTAATAAGTGTGTTAGCTATGTTTCAACAAAATCGGCTCAGCCGATTGTTTATTTTTGGGGGGTTTTTAAGTTTTCAAAACTTTTACTTATCGTAGAATCTGAATTCTACGAGTACACCTACTTATTATAAAGTGTGCTCTGTAGGTTTGATTGTCGTTTCCAAGTTTTTAACTTTTTGTTGTTTTCAAAAATCTTTGGGACAACAAAAACACAAGACCGGGTAAATCCAAGTGTGTGCCGCTTTGTTGCCTCAAGCTTGTAAAAACAACATTATTATGGCATTCTTCTTGGAAATAAATCACATCACGTCGATTACCAGCGAAACCAATATTAATAATTTGCTTCGTTCGCAGAGTTTAAATTCGATTTTTGTTTTAAAGCATATAGCATGTGCCGCGGCAGTACGTGCTCGTTTTAATAATTCAGGGTTTACACATAAGTGCACCTCAAAGGGGATTCTCATTATATTTCCATGTGTTTCAAAGCTCTGCTCTTATTGCAGATCCTGCTTAATACTCATTTTAGTATACATATTTTAGAACAATATTGGAATAAAATTTTGAATTTTATAATTGATTGTGATTGTATGTATTATGAATTGTAATTTTATAATTGATTGTGATTGTATGTATTATGAATTGTAATTTTATAATTGATTGTGATTGTATGTATTATGAATTGTAATTTTATAATTGATTGTGATTGTATGTATTATGAATTGTAATTTTATAATTGATCGTGATTGTATGTATTATGAATTGTAATTTTATAATTGATCGTGATTGTATGTATTATGAATTGTAATTTTTAAGGCTAGAGTGAATAAATATATTCTAGATCAACGAGCTCCATGCTCGACCACGCTGTCGATTAACATCAGGTGAGTTGGTGGTCAATCGTAGATCTATCTTGCGTAAATAAAAAAAAATATAAATTACATCATCGTCATCGTTTAATAATAGTAATGTTTTGAGAAAGTAATTTTTGTACAACAACAGCAAACAAGAATATCGTCAAAGGTAAACAGGAAACACAATTTTTCATATTTCCGTATAGTTTGATGAAAGTTCATCACGATAAATCTCGCTAACTACAAATAGAATATTATCATAGAAAATATTTTCATGTATAAAGTTCCATAGATAAAGTGTATCAGATTTTTTTCTAAACCGTATAATAATAAATGCGTAGAGAGAGGTGATATAGGTCGAAGGTAGTGTTACACTTTAGGTCGTCTTGAAGTGTCTGATATGATGATATTGTGTTGTTCTTATAGGACAGGCGACTGGAATCTATAATAATTTAAGATGTCATCCAATTCATGTACGAGTATGACTATCTGGGACCTCGTAAATAAAAACATAATAAACTAGCAACATTGACGTTAGAGATTTTGTTTCTTTGCTTCCGTACTAAGGGTGCGGGAGCCTATTCGTGGGGCTACGGTGTCTGGCTGTCTGTCCTACACTTCAACTGCTGTATCTGCTGTGTAGCTGCTGTAGGGTTTCACTTTTATGTAAATCTACAAATACTAAAAACTGGTCAAGTGCGAGACAAGCTTGTGTTAATAATTTAAATAAAAAAAAAAGACCAAGTGCGAGTCGGACTCGCGCACGAAGGGTTCCGTACTATCATCTATAATACTACAAAGTTTAGTTCTGTTTATAAAATAACGAGAAATCAACGAAATTCCAAGTAGTAAATTGCAAACTTATAGGTAGGTTTTCGATACACATCCGGGCAGCATGACGACGCTCGCGCGAATACGCGCGTCGCGCGGTTATGGCTCGCTCCGTGATGTTACCTCCCGCTACCCGCACGGCCGTTGCTTAGCAACCGCCTCGCGCTCGCGCCACCACCACACCGCGGCGCAGCGCTCGCACCGCGTTTAGATGCACGGATTATTTTCATTTTGTGAGTTTTTATGTATTAGATTAGGTATTTTTTTTATAGTTAATATATTTCTAAATATTTACTTACAAATATTCAAGTTTCTACCTGTTAATTAAGATCGAGTAAAAATTGCTTAAAAATTACGTTTGTTGTATGGGAGCCCCCCTTTAATATTTACTTTATTGTTATTTAATTATTTATTTTGAAAGGTAATATACCTACAAGTAAATATTCTGTGAAAATTTGAAGCGTCTACCTGTTACCGTTTTTAATATTGAGCAAAAAAATACGAAAAAAACACGTTTATTGTATGGGGACCCCCCTTAATAGCGGCAACGGAAATACATCACTTGTGAAAATTTCAGCTTTCTAGCTATCACGGTTTATGAGATACAGCCTGGAGACAGACAGACAGACAGCGAAGTCTTAGTAATAGGGTCCCGTTTTTACCCTTTGCGTACGGAACCCTAAAAAGGGAAATTATTGTGCGAGTATTGCGAGATACAACCACCAAAACAGTAACTAATAATGAACGTTTTATTGACTGTTGCTGTCACGTGATACGAGTATAAACTTAAAGTAGAGTAAGCGGTAGAGTTCAAATCTTTTTGGGTAAAGAGAATAGGTCTGTAACACTTACCTACGTATTTAAACTTGATACTGTAGGTATGTGAACGGCTAGCATTTCAGGCTATTTCTATTATAGAAAATATATACTAGATAAACAGAATATTTTGTTGAGTGATAAACCCTGGTGTCAGTGTTCATGTACATGTAGTGTGTCACGCACAGGTTTACGGAAGCCTCGGAAGCGAGTGAAACTCGTACTTTGCCAGATTTAGTAATATTTTTTTATGTAACGAGATGAGTGAAGCGCACATCTGAAGGCTTGTATACTGGCGCCGTGGAAGCAACATTAGCGTGGGTAGCCAAAGGTAGTTGTACTTTTACTATAGGCTACTATAGGCGTTATTAAAACTTCCACCCTACCTGTTGTGGCCTATTTTCCACCACTCAGGTAACTGATTAAGGCATTAAGCTTGAGGTCAGAGGTCTCATTTAGCCTAAATTTATAAGTTCTGCTACAGTTAACTTACATCCTACTCTCTTAGGTAGTCCTCTACCTTCTCTACCCTCTAGTCCTCTACCCTCTACCTCTACCCTCTCCTTTCCACCTAACCCTTTAATCACGATAAACTTGTCGTTAAGCGGCCTTATTGATCGTTGATGCTCTGCTCACCTCACCTCGTAAGGGAAAACAGCCGTAATTTTTATGTATGAATACCATAATCTATAAAAAAAACAGGACAAGTGCGAGTCAGACTCGCCCACCGAGGGTTCCGTACAAACTAAATAAAAGGGAGAAATCATATTATTTTTTTATATTTTCCATCATAAACCGAAAAATATACATCGTAAAAATATTTACCACATTCCTTGCTCACCACTCGGATCCGAGTGAAGCGGGGTATAGTAGCAGTACCTCTCACTCGGATCCAAGCGAGCGTCCCGTTCATTTTGTAATAGTCAGTAAATCGCCGTTTGAGGCAGTCAACATTGCTTTTCGCGGCCACTCTGTACTTAATAAAAATTCGCCTAAAAAGTTTTGGATCCCAGCTGAAGTGAAGGGTCTGCAGGGGGCAAAGAATGTGTTAAAAACCTGTTTTAGCTTATGCTAATGAGGCTCTTTCATATGATACCCCGCATGATACGGTTAATTCACTTTAAAATGTGGGCCCTCATTCCTTGCATAGAGACACTATTTTTTCTGATTAAATTAAAAATGTCCAGTTTTCGGATTTTTTCCTTTATTTTTTTTATTTTACTCTAACACAATGCTTCTTGCAAATTTCAGAGTTCTGGGTCAACGGGAATTACCCCATAGGTTTTGATTCCTCTGTGAGTGTCGAAATGTGCGTTTCTTACGACATATTCGGCTGTAACTTTTTTTTACGAAAACTGAGAAATTTTATTTTTCTTTTTGCAGCAAGATGCTATGAATCTGCGTATATGGTTTTAATTTCAACTGGATACCTTCACGCGTTCCCGAGATAAAGGTCTTGACACCCGGACGGACGGACAGACGGACAAGAAAGTGATCCTATAAGGGTTCCGTTTTTTCCTATTGAGGTACGGAACCCTAATTAAACTCTGATTTTAGCCTGTCATGTCGATTGCTTGTCCGTACATCGTGCACATCGTTACGTTGGGTGGTTATTTTATATCGTGTGGAATATTCAGGCGAACCGTAAAACTAATGCGTTATCGTAAAACGTGCCAGCGTGCACTTGGAATTCACTTTAGGTAATTCACGTTCCGACGGCGGCAATGCGGAATTACTATTACTGCTCATAAAATTAATGTCAGAATTTAGCAGTATGCGAGTGCAGTGTTATACTGCCTTGAAACGTATAGAGTGGATGAAAAGAAGAAAAGAACACTACAACACTTTTTTTTATCGGACCATTTCTTAGATAAAAACCGATCTAGTGCGAGTCGGACTCGCGCACGAAGGGTTTTTTATTTTTATTTATTTATTTATTTTACATGTTTTGATATTAATTTAAACAAATACAGTGTCTTAAAACCATAATTGGTTTGTCTTGACAAAACTACAATAGGTTCCGTACCATTATCTATAGTATCGGCAAAAAAAACATGTCCGTTGTATGGGAGCCCCCCTTAACTATTAGTTTAATTTTAATTTAATTATATATATAAAAAAAAAATATATAACTCAGTATTCTGTGAATATTTCAAGCGTCTACCTGCTGCTGTAATCAATATCGAGCAAAAAATCATATTTGTTGTATGGGAGTCCCCCTTAAATATTTATTTTATTTTAATTAAATTATTTATTTGAAAGTGAATAATATAACTCAATGTTCTGTGAATATTTCAAGCGTGTACCTGTTGTCGTTATCAATATCGAGCAAGAACGAGCAAAAAAATCACGTTTGTTGTATGGGAGCCCCCTTAAATATTTATTTTATTCTGGTTTTTAGTATTTGTTATTATAGCGGCAACAGAAATACATCATCTGTGATAATTTCTACTCTCTCACTATCACGGTTTATGAGATACAGCCTGACAGACGGACGGACGGACAGACAGCGAAGTCTCAGTAATAGGGTCCCGTTTTACCCTTTGGTTACGGAACCCTAAAAATTAGTAAATGAAATTACGGGTTATTCCCATCTATTTTGAGTCAAAATATCTGACTACAGTTTCAATTAAATTCGACGATCCTTTTCAAAAAGTGCAACGCATACGTTCCTACCAGTTGGCGCCCCGTCTGGTGCTCGATTGGAAATAACGTCTGCGCTGTATTTTTTATTTATTTAAAGATCGACGAATGCGATTGAAACTATAATGGGTGATTTTGACTCAAGATAGCTGTGTGTAACCAGTAAATTATTCTAAAATATGTGACGATAGTTTCCATAGTAAGCTATATAATTATATTTCAACACTAAAAACTTAGATTGTATATACTCAAGTTTGTAAAGTTCACGTACGTAGATAATCCGCGAATATTACACATATAATATAACAAATGAAGAGTCACACTCTATAGCAGCTACAGTGAAGAGCCCATATTTAAAACAACATAGGCACATTGATGATTGATACAGTCAGTAAGATGAAGTAACTCCCGAAGTGAGTAGACCACGTGTCATGATTTGAATATTTGTTGTATGTGGTGTGCGGTGTTTTCAGTGTTGCGGAGTGGGAGCACTGCTATTTTCTTAATTTATATACTCTGGAGAACGGTGATCGAACAGAATGAACGCTACCCCGGATGATGGCGTGATGTTGTAATTCCGGGGAGGGGATATATCGCGGGCGGACGAGCGCGAGCGGCCCTTCGAAAAAGTAGTCGCGGCGTAACTCGGTAGTAAAAAGGCGGTCTTAGCGTCAGACCGCTCAGTGCAGTGAAATAAGTGCAGTGTTATAAGTAATAATAAAGCGTCATAAAGTTCAGACAAGGAGTTTTCTTCATATATCAGAAGTGGCAATCAACCTGCGAGCCGAGCCCGGTAAAATCGTGAGTCACCTGAGAGATTATATTTTACCCTCCGATTATTGAATATTGATGTTAAAAATTTGTCACGCATATCGAATTTTAGAAAATGGTTCTTAAAAGTGTTGAAACAGGGTGTTAAAATAATTATAACGGGATATTCTTAATACGGGTAGACAGAATCTGTTAAGATACTGCAATGAGATGTGATCTGGGTTACTCCCAGATTATTTTATTGTAGCACAGCGATTAAAGATTATAATCCGACGATTTTATTATAACCTAATGAAATTTTGATAGTGTGGTTGGGGCTACTCCCCGATAATTTTATCGTTATTTAAACGAAATGAAGTCGGTTGTAAGTAAGTCATTAGTAAATTATTTCGTTAACATCCCGAGAGACAAGTATACGAAAATATGTTTTTCTCGTTTGAGAACCATTTTTACTTTTTGTATTTGATTATGCTGCAGCCATTCAGAGGAACCATAGCGTGGTAATATTTTTTTGGTGTGATGGTGAGAGTAGTGTTTTTAATAATACAATGGCTATGGCATATCGGTCTGTGGCCGTGTCAGCGATCAGCAGTGTGTTATTTTTCTAGAAGACTAGTAAAGTGCTGCGAGTAAAATATTTTAATTCGGTAACTGGGCTACATCAATACAGCCAATTAAGCGAGCTTCTAAATGTAGTTTTTCTAGAATATTGCTAACAGTAATGCAAATAAAATATTATGGTAAACTTAACAGCTTATTATCTAGCTGTTAAGGTTGGGCTCCACTAAAATTGTGTTCAGATTCAGAACACTTGTTGATAAAAATTTGGTGCAGACCTTTTGCAGTGCGCGAACTTGATCACAATAGTAGATTGCCTGTGTCCACCACCTCAGTTGTGCGTAACTTTAGTATGCGTGCTGTACGGTACATTTGTACACAAACATTTATACATCGGAAATGTGCTTTACTTTCAGTTTAGTGTGTAAACATGTGTGCAAGTGCGTCGTCGCGGGTACACCGCGAGACCGAGGAGTGCGCGACAAAAGTTCACGGTTTGTCCAATAGAGTGCGCGCACAGTTTGCTGGTGCTGCCCGTAAGAGTTCACTAAGAAATACATTTATGCTGCACTCTGTGCGGTACAGAGCCGCACACTGGTGGAATCCTGTCTTTTCTTCTTTTGTTCTGACGGTTACGGCCATTTAGGGCGAGTTGTACTGTGTTCGTTTTTTCTGTAAGGTTAATAAAGTACCGCAAGTAAAATATTCTAGTACGACAACTAGTCTACTACAACTAGTAGCACTGTCTTTAGTCGTGTAAGTTTGCTATACCATGAAGCGAAATTTTGGTATTGTATCTCCACCTGCAACACTATAACTACTTTGTGACGTAACTATTGTAAGATCTTGAACCACATAAGTGTGTCAAACGAAATATTATATGAGTAGAGCTACAATATTGATGGATTTACCAGAGTATCACTGCGTAAATATTTAATACAGAAGTCTGTTTATGAAGTTGAATTATACAGAGATAACATAGTTTGATTGACTTAAAATCTTAATTGAATTTCAAAGGCATGTATAACCTCAGAAATAGCACCATTGTGTACCGGTAACTTGTCGCGAATATTTATCCGTGACGCCTTGTAATCATGGAGGCGGAATTTAAAGCCGCGCTAAGATATCAGAGTATCGACAGTGCTGAAAATTAAATTGCATTTCTTAGTGTTAACAACTACACTTAGTGTTACTGCAAGTTTGAAATTCAAGGATTTTTAGTGTTTACGAGTTTGTTAGCTGCAGTCATGTAGGTGAACTGCAGGGAAAATGTTCCAAAGAGTGCCATGTATGTGTGCCGTAAAGTTGAAGTTCGTAGATTTGATGATGTTATCGCTGCAACCGTGTAGGTGAGCTGCAGGGTAATATTCTAAAGAAGTATGGCCATGTAGGTGTGCCGTAAGGAAAGTTCGAAGATTTGATGATGATTTCGCCGCAGCCATATAGGCGCGTTGTAAGGTTGAAGTTTGAAGATTTGACGATGTTTGAAGTGTGAAGATTTGACGATATTTGAAGTTTGAAGTTTTGATGATGTTTGAAGTTTGAAGATTTTATGATGTTCTCGCTGCAACCATGTAAGTGAGCTGTAAGATTTAAGTTCAATTATTCAATGATGTTTTAGCTGTAACCATGAAGGTTTGGTTTCAGGATGATAATTTTAACCGGTCACGGAACACTTAGCTTCCAGCCATGAACGTTTTAAACTGCAGCAGGTCAAGCCTATTCAAAGGAAAGTAGAAGCTCCAAACTGTATTTAATCCAAAATAACTTGATTAACTAAATTTTGTATAATATGTATATGGTGTGCAAGAGTGTGCACAGATCTTGTGTTTTAGTGGACTTGATTAATCCAGTCGATTAATGATCATTTTAATGTGATTATGTTAAGCGTTGAATAGCAGAATCATTGATCGGACTTTCCCAGAACCTGAGCACCTGACTTTTAATGATGATATAACGTTATAATTCCAGTTTTGATGTAGTTTCTAGTTTCATAGAGAAAATTTAAATCATATATGAGAGATCAACCGATCGGACACGCAGCAAGTAACCTTGACGTGCATAGAATCTCGAAGAGTCGAGGAGTCATGACAAATGCCACTATGTTTGAAATTTCCGAAACGTACTAATTAGAATCGACTAAGTCACTTACTTTTGATAAAACGCGTATAGTGCGTTAGAGCGAATAAATTTATGAGTAATCTGTTTGCAATTATTAGATTCTCTATTATTATGGTTATTATTATTAGATTATAGAGAGAATGGAAATTACTCCATCAATAAGATTCATGAATTGATAAATGAGTAAGCCTAAGACATTTTCCGAAAAATACTATTCGGTTAAGGATTATTATAAAAATATATATATAGATATCAGCGATCTGTATGTGCCAACATAATTAGATGTCATGTTTTGAACACCCACGTTATTTTTCGCAACTGCAGAGCAGTGTCTACACTTTGTTGAATTGTCCGCTGAATAGTGACGTAAGCAGTGATGAGCGTTGACAATTATCGTAAAATATATATAAACAAATCTGTATGTTAAATGAACCACTCGATAATATTACAAAACTATTAGTCGAGAGTAAACGTACGTAGTAAACGTTTCTTTGAGAGAAACCCATTTTATGCCTTGAATGAGTTGATGAAAATAGATCTTGCTGAATTCTCGTTCTAATGGAACAGCGGATCATATTTTCTACTTTCTTTCATAAGTGGATTGGCATATTTTTTTATTATTCTATTTTGGCCTTTTGAACATTATTATGAATATTGACATAAGTTTGACGACATCCTTTTATTATTTATTATGTTATTGGATATAAAAATGACATAAATAAATAGAATTTATTATATCTAAATTAATAAAAACTACGTTAAATTGTATTTTATAACAGAAAAAGCTTGGAGTACAAACAACAAAAAATACTAATTTGAAAAGGGCTTTTCTAATATAACACTTTTGTTACAAGCCCAAGAAATAATTTGACTTTGAATTTAAGCGATGACCGAAGTTTCTTATCACGAACTAAAGATAATTCAAAGAGAGAACTGATTGATCAGTTTCATATTTCAAACAAAGTAGCCTCAAAAATAGATTGCACCGGTGGCGGTTTTATTGTAAAAGTACAATTTATGAGTTCAAAAATTAGTCAAATATAAAAACCAAATATTCATAATTAATTTATTTCTTGCAAAATGGGTATACAAACATGTGGTCTTATGATAGTGATAACATTTGGCCCTCTATTTTTGCTGTCAAAGCGTGCAGATGTTTCTAGATCAATATCGTTAAATATCGTTCGTGCATATGAACATTTTGATAAAACTAGTATAATTTTGGTAAGCGTATAACAGAATTGGATCCAGCATACGAAAATTAATCGATAAATAAAAAAATATCTTCATTCAAAATAAGCAATATTTGATAGGACTGGTAACGTTTCCGAAATATGATTGTTAGTTGAAATAAAACGGCAACTATCAAAATCACCACTGGCTTGTACTCAGTGCAATAGCAGTTATGATATGACTAGTCGACATCATATAGACCTTTAAAAAAACAACAGAAATTAGTAAGACAAATATTGAGACTAATTTTATTTATGGAAGTGATTACCTGCTTCTTCTCTTTTGATGCTTTAGTATTAGTTCAGGTGTGCACTAAAAGGAATTAAGTATGCTTCTGTGTATAAGCATTCTCAGTCTTTACCTACAATTAAGTTTATTAAAACCTAGTCAAGTAATTTCTGTTCTACTGTTACATCAGTACTATAAATATTGGATGGGAAAATAAATATGTCCACATTCTCGGTTTGAGTACTGTTAGTATGTAATGTGTACAGTATTTTTTCTAGCTAACGTGTCATCAAAATAGTGATGACGTATTTGACAAACAACCAACAACTCTATCCTCAAAGAGATTCATATACGAGATAGATTATCGTCGACTGGGCAATTGCAAATACTGAAGTTCTTTGCGCAGATCTCAAGAAAAGAGCACTCGACGGAGAGCCTATCGCAGCATCAGCACGATCACCAACACGTTGAACCGAGCTCATTAGAAAAGCTACGCAGTCCACCGAAGTAGAGTGTACTCGCAATGCAACCGGCAGAAATGGAGAAGCATCGCGAGAAGAGCAGCTGGCCTGGAGAGTGACGGTGACGGCGAGGAGAAACCGCCATTGCAACCAAGACCACTCTGACTAGAGTGTACGATTAAGAAGAAGAATTTGGCAAACAACAGATTAAAATCCGACAGATGTCAACTCAGGGCATCTGTGATGTGAAGTGATTCAACTTGATAGTACATCAATTTAATGGTAAACAGCAACAGGTATACGCCAGTCAAATAACGGTTGGTGAAGGACTGACAATGGATCAGCTACCTGTAGTTTATCGTGACTAATTTGTCCCTATGATAATGAAATTTAGTGATTAGAAAATAATAATACTTCTGACATTCTAAACTGACAAAATTTTGCTCATGTGCTTTGCCGATCATCCACAAGCTTGACAGAAATTAATGCGGTTGTAGCGACTTGCTAAAAAAAAAAAGGGGGTTTGGAAAATTATTTCCGTTCTCTTATTCTCTCTATTACTCGGATTTGGGGAGTATACGTTACACAATTTTAAAATGCTATTTGGTAATGGCAGGACAATGACAGAAATACAGTTTAAAATGTTTATTCCTATGAGAGCACTTACAAAATTAACGTACTCGTGTCACCAAATTATTACTGGAGCTGGTTTGAGTTGGATCTAAATATTTGAATTTATGTGTAATTATTTTTGGACGAAATTTGCTTTCATTTTATTCAAGCTTTGTCGTTGGTAATTTTAATGTTTGGACGAGGAACAAAAAGGAGTATTTATAGAGTTTTTCATAAAGAAAAAGTCTACAAGCCCAAGTCTACAAGGTTTGAATGCTACTTCAGTGGCCACTACAACATTGGGACATTTATATAATGATGCTGCCGTTCGCAATCACTAAGCCAGAGGAGGAAGTAATTGAGTAACCGACAGTAAATTAATAATGCGAATTGAATAAGTTTTTATGTACTTTTTTTAATTATATACCAAACCTCTGGAAATACCAGAATATATACTCGATCCGTACAACATATTTGTACAACAATGATTTATCTGCATAGTGTACATTTACACACGAATAGGAAGCCTCCGGTTCCCAGACCAGCTAGAATAAACATAAAATAATTGTCATATTTAAAAACGAATCCGAGTGTCATGATTACTTGTATCTAGAATAATAACTAGTTACGACAACGTATACTACAAAGTTTAGTGTGCCATAAGTAGTTTTATAAAATTAGCATAATAATTACTGTTTAACTATTTTATTTTGCAGCAAATCTTTAAGGAGTCCAAAGGGTTCGATATGATTAATCAGACTTGCTTTTAGAGAGTTGTTGTGCATCGGGACGTTGCACAAAAGCGGATGGCCGAGTGTCATGATTTGAATATTTGTTGTATGTGGTGTGCGGTGTTTTCAGTGTTGCGGAGTGGGAGCACTGCTATTTTCTTAATTTATATACTCTGGAGAACGGTGATCGAACAGAATGAACGCTACCCCGGATGATGGCGTGATGTTGTAATTCCGGGGAGGGGATATATCGCGGGCGGACGAGCGCGAGCGGCCCTTCGAAAAAGTAGTCGCGGCGTAACTCGGTAGTAAAAAGGCGGTCTTAGCGTCAGACCGCTCAGTGCAGTGAAATAAGTGCAGTGTTATAAGTAATAATAAAGCGTCATAAAGTTCAGACAAGGAGTTTTCTTCATACACGAGACTCCCCAGTCGTTCAGCGGCGCTTGGCAGGTAGGAGCGTGCCGTGCGCGGGAGATACCTCCTACGTTTCGGCGCAGATTTCATTTAGTTCCGTGCACCCCGGGGGCTAGTCGTCACCTTATTACTCTCGAGTCAAGTCTACTCAATTTCCGCTTTATTTAATTAAATATTTGCAGGTGTTTCGATCTACCGTATTTTTACTGTAATATCTATGACGTCACTGCGCTTTGGAAATTGAATTTTTTAAACAAAATAAAATTTTATGATAAGTACAAGTTTTTGGTACAAAATATTAGAAACTAAGAAACACTTCGTAACGTGGAGCGTGTAGTCATTTTAAGTTTTTTATATTCCACATAATGCTTTAATAAAATTTATACTATTATAATTATTTCATCTTTTTATTTAAGATACTAATTAGGTTATTAGGTCTAATTAGGTTAGGCAGGATCTACTGTAGGACTGCACCAATTAGGCTCAACAGTCCGTTGCTTATGTATGTTATGTACACATTTCCAGAAAAAAATATACAGATTTCTTGGCATAATGAAATATGATATCTCATGCAATGCAACATGCGCAGTGCATTGGCAGGATTTTAAACTACTGAAATTCAAAATTCTGGCTATTGATGCTAGAACGTTTGATGCTAACGAAACTTACTGAAATTTGAAACGTATTGATGGTCGCGCGAGCCGAGCTTCTTGCTTGTTTCGGAGTGTCACAGTAGTGCAACAAATATACGTCGCTACTAGTTTAATAAGTGAACCCTACACCATATACCTCATAACGTGATTAAGTACAGGGCGCGCGGCGTTGTGCCTGTAATTTGAAATCCTTAAATTTTTTATATGATTTCAAATCGGACCTACGAAAAGAGCATCGGGGCGTTTGTTTATGGTCCGAATCGACCTATTCCAAAATATGTCTTGGGCCATTCGCACCGCACCAACCACTGCGGTGCGAATGGGCCCAGTCTGAAACAGTACATGGGCGATTCGCACCGCGGTTCGAATCACATGCGGTGCGAAACACCGAAGTACCCGTAATATCGCGACCACTAACACATTTCGGTCACGTCGCTGTAATGAATGACGTCACGAGTGCCGCTGCAGCCCGCGGGGCGGAGGGAGGTGGGGAGGGGTAATGAGTGACGGGTGATCTGTCAGTGTTAGCGCACTCCGCCGGTCACTGATTGCCGATTACAAGCCGATTTCAGAGGTCGTTAGATAGAATTACTGTGTCAGAGTACCTATACGGATACGGATACGGATATGGAAACATGTTTAAAATGATGTCTGCAAATTATTGTACATATGTTTAATTTTATTATTTAGTTTTTGTACGTGCCGCCAAATGTGGAATACTTCTATAAAATAGGTTTTTGCAGATGTCTAGATGATCTGTTTCCAAAACGCGCTCCATTGTAGACCGCAACAGTCGCTCAACATTAGGCGAGTTGGAGGTCTAGCGCTTTATTACTATCATCAAATAAAATAGTACATTTAAATTAAATATTGAAAAGTTAAAACAAAAAACTCATCGTAATCGTTTATTTGTTGTAGTAGTTATACAAAAATATTAAAATAAAATAACCCGTAGCGTAGCGTAGTGATTTAGAACTTAGACTCTAGTGAAGGTTGATAGCTCCGATTAAATCGGAAACATTCGACGACACTCGTCCACAACGTTACAAAATTCGAAATCCATTTATTTCGACCATGAGTCATAGAATTACAAATAAATTTGTTAAATTATCAGCTTACACACATTTGCTTATTAGTCAGTGCATGAACCATACAGCAATGATTCATGTAAGTACTGACAGTCAAACCTGTTTGCGACAACGATACGATGTTTGCGTTACTAACTTGCTTACTTAAGGTTCTACTTTTTCTACCCTTCAGGCATCCTACAGCGGAAGTATATGAAAAGGCCAATGTTTTAAGCGTAAGAAAATTATTTATTTATGAGTGTTTACGGCGGTATCACAAACAGACTATTCCATTTCTACCTGCAAATACAAAACTAATTGATCGCTGTCCTGTTCCAAAATCAAAACGAAAATTCAAAAAAAAAGTAATTGTACCATTAATTTATAATAAACTAAATAAAGAACATAAAACTAAAAAGTGTAATAACAACAAATTCAAAAATATTATATTGACGTGGCTTAAACTGTCTAGCATGTTCTCAATTCCATTGTAGTCAAATGTACGACTACAATGGAATTGAGAACATGCTAGACAGTTTATACACATCTTAAAAGAAAAAAAATCTTATAAATATCTTATTTTTCATGTGGTTTGTTTTTATGAGTATTTGGCAGTTTCTATACTTTAAGTTATCTATTATTTTTTTTGTTTCTGACTGTATTCACGTTAAATTTTTTTACGCTCAAAAGTGTTATGTCTAAATTATAATATGATAATTATTATGTTTGTTAATATAGTCTGCGGAATTTAAAAGGATGTTACACTATATAGTATAGGAGAAGCCATTGTCTCTGAAATACAGTGAATACTAGTTCAGAGTCAATGGGTTCACAAGTATTATGTACAAATTCTATTGTGACAAATAAACTTATTTGTATTTGTATTTGTTACGTAACCATGATTCTCGTGATCATGATTGATGATGATGATTGATGATATTGTTATTATACTATGTTGTCGATAAAGTGTTTTTGTATTGTATTGTATTGTATTGTATTCTCTTCCTTTTCTTATCTTCTTCTTCTGGCCAAACTAAACTGGCTCGACCATCGATATCCCTTATCCAGCCACTATACTCAGAACTGGTTTATTGACCTCTCTCTGTGTTGTGCAGTGATGGACTCGTGGTGGGAGGCGCGCGTGCAGGTGTCGCAGGGCGGCGGCGCGGCGCTGCTCACGTGCGCCGTGCCGGCCGCCGTGCGCGCGCACGTCACCGTCACGCGCTGGGTGAAGGACGGCGTGCAGGTGCCGCCCGTATCCACCGAGCCAGGTAATGGACGCGTGCAGGTGCCACCCGTACCCACCGAGCCAGGTAGTGGACGCGTGCAGGCGCCGCCCGTACCCACCGAGCCAGGTAATGGACGCGTGCAGGTGCCGCCCGTACCCACCGAGCCATATATTAGCGGCTGGTTGCGGCCGCTAGGGCTGCTGGATGTTATCCTAATATATATTTAATTTGTATTTAGGTGTAAGGCATATTATTATAATCTATTACATGCAATATACCAGATTAGGTTTTGGATATATGCTTGTGTAAGCTCCACACTGGCTCTACAACACAGTTGTTGCATTCTTTAGTAAAATTATATATGGATGTAGGTTAGAGTGCAGGTGTCGTGCATGTTGGACTACTGTTGTTGCATCTCAGGTGAAAGCGACCTCCTACTTTCGCCATAAAATACGACAGTATATATTTGAAGCTGGTCTGGCTCACAAAATTTGCTTACTAGATAAAAATTAAATTTTCTAGGGATTCCAAAAATTAACCATAGTCAGGTTCATGATTTTTCACTACCTACCACTTTATTTGAAGACTTGTTTCATTTATTAAGGTTAGAACACTCTCAGGTCAGGTCAGATCGCTTTTAGCGATAAGACCGCCTTTTGTGTCGTTTTCTTAATGTTTTTATTGTGTTATTACTGATTGGTTGAAGGCATATCTTTGATCGCATTGAGCATTGAGTAACAAAATAATCTGTTAATAATGTTTGTATAGGTACTGAAACATATATGTAAGGTGATACCAGCTCAAATTAACAATATGTATTATCAAACATTTACATAAATTTTACCCAGAAACATCATTGAACACCCGGGAGTGACAAAATCCTATTGCAAACCCTTTAAACTCTACTCTACTTCTATTCTCAACTTTTTAACAAAATTCAATGTTTTCTTTTCACTGTTGTTTCTCTTTACAATTGGTTCAATTCGATTGTCAAACAAATTGCGGCGAATCAAGCAAGCAGCGAGCGAGCGGCTCAGAGAAGCAGCGAGCGAGCGGCTCGGACAAGCAGCGAGCGAGCGGCTCGGACAAGCAGCGAGCGAGCGGCTCAAACCGCTGGAACCGCGCCAGGAGTCCAGGACGGATTCCTATAAGATCGGGATCATTTCGGGTGGATTCTCGCGCTCGATTATTGCTTTCGAAAGGCGAAAATTAAGGATTTTTCGAGACGGCTGTCCGCGACAGAAGGCTTTCTTTATGAGTTCTAATCTCGGGATTAAACGGAAATTCGATTAACGTTCCGTTCCCGAACGGAGGCGCTTTCTGCGACGATCGCTTCACAATAAATGATTTACGAAACGTTTCATTGTTTTCAAACGACTTTATCACGGTCCTATTGCGTTAATTGAGCTCACTTTTGAAACTAGGGCTGGCAACTCACTCGATACGAAATTACTTTTGAAACTCGCTTGAAGAATTATTGAACAAAATTTTCATCTTATTTCACTACAATTTTATTGATTTAAAAACTTTGTTAACGCATACTTGCATTAACATGCACACCAAAACTACTTTAGGATACTTTTTGGTGGTGAGGCTAATTTGTCTAGATTCTATCAGAAGAGTCTATAGAAGAGATATGGTGGCTGGCGTGTTTGAATTAAACAACTGCTTAATAGACGTGCCATTTAATTGAGTACCTCATTTATTGAGCAATAGACTGCCGTGTGCCCCCAACTAGGCTTACATATATCATAAGGTACGACACACACTAGTAGATAACGTGGTGACGTCATAATGATGTAGTGGGATGTGTGCCTTACATAAATAATCATTAGAAATATAACGCAAATGAAACTTAGTGCCCCGGTTTCAAACTGAGCTCAAACTTTTCAAACATATGTAATTTTTTTTTTTTTTTTAATGTTCATAAATTACCTTTGTTCCAATTTAACTTCAAATAACACAATGTTTGCAGATGATTTAAAAATTTATAAGGAAATTAGTTGTAGAGATGATGTTATAACTCTGCAAAACGATCTCGATCTTATAAGTCATTGGTGTCTCAACAACAAAATGATTTTAAATCCAACAAAGTGTCATCATATAAAATTCACACGAAAAAAAAAACCGCTAGCTGCATCGTATCATGTAAATGGCGAACCTGTCAAGGAAGTTACAAGTACTCGTGACCTGGGAGTTGTTGTGGACCAAAGGTTGGACTTTAGAGAACACAATATTGATCATATCGTTAATAATCGGCCAAGTGCGAGTCAGACTCGCGCACGAAGGGTTCCGTACTATCATCTATAATACTACAAAGTTTAGTTCTGTTTATAAAATAACGAGAAATCAACGAAATTCCAAGTAGTAAATTGCAAACTTATACATAGGTAGGTTTTCGATACACATCCAGGCAGCACGACAACGTTCGCGCGAATACGCGCGGCTATGGTTCGCTCCGTGATGTTACCTCCCCCGCTACCTGCGCGGCCGTTGCTTAGCAACCGCCTCGCGGTCGTGCCACCACCACACCGCGGTGCGGCGCTCGCACCGCGTTTAGATGCACGGATTATTTTCATTTTGTGAGTTTTTATGTATTAGATTAGGTATTTATTTTTATAGTTAATATATTTCTAAATATTTACTTACAAATATTCAAGTTTCTATCTGTTAATTAAGATCGAGTAAAAATTGCTTAAAAATTACGTTTGTTGTATGGGAGCCCCCCTTTAATATTTACTTTATTGTTATTTAATTATTTATTTTGAAAGGTAATATACAAGTAAATATTCTGTGAAAATTTGAAGCGTCTATCTACCTGTTGCCGTTTTTAATATTGAGCAAAAAAATACGAAAAAAACACGTTTATTGTATGGGGACCCCCTTAATTTTTTTTTTTTAATTTTTAGTATTTGTTGTTATAGCGGCAACGGAAATACATCATTTGTGAAAATTTCAGCTTTCTAGCTATCACGGTTTATGAGATACAGCCTGGAGACAGACAGACAGACAGACAGACAGACAGACAGACAGACAGACAGACAAACAGACAGACAGACAGCGAAGTCTTAGTAATAGGGTCCCGTTTTTACCCTTTGGGTACGGAACCCTAAAAAAGGTAGTAGATTTGCCGGTTTTATCTTAAGACAAACCAAGTCTTTTAAAAAACCTGAGATCCCTATCATCCTTTTTAATTGCTATGTCCGTAGCCTGTTGGAATACTGTAGCCCTGTCTGGAACCCATTCTACGCTGTTCACGAAAATCGAATTGAAGCTCTCCAAAAGAAAATTTTCTATCATCTTTCTTATGCTGATAATAAATGTCGTAGACTTAACACTTATGACTCTAGACTCGATCATTACAAAGCAACTTCACTTAGCTATAGGCGCAAGGTAGCTGACATAGTATTTCTAAATAAACTAGTTCTTGGCAAAATTGATAGCTCCGACTTATTGGAGAGAATAAACTTTTGGGGTTCCTCGGTCATTTGCCCCACGTCAACAAGTGAAATCGTTCGTTGTTACCTACTTGTCGAACAAACTATGCTTAAAATTCACCGATCAACCGCTTATGTAGCACGTATAACGACTTTTGTCAGGAGCTTGATATTTTCTATACATCGGTCAGCAAAATAAAAAATATCCTTTTCATTATTTATATAAACTGAAGAACACGGTACTTGCAATTATTACCTATTGTATCTATAATTATTCCTATTTGTTGAGTGTCACTATTTAAATGCATGTTGTGTTTGTTTCTAGAAGGCTGTTCAGCCAGTCTATGTTACTCATATGTATGATGAAATTATGTTCGTATTATAGCTGTAACATCCAGTTTGCAAACCATTAAACCAAAAAATATATAAAATTGGAGGACAGTGCAATATTATTATGACATGGAGCTGATCTATTAGACCAAGAAAATGCTAAAAGATAGTCAAGTTAGAGCTCTTTAACTTTGATGTTTGGGTCGGAAGATTTGCACTGGAATTCCCTAACGGAACGTGCTAAGTTGTCACGATACCTAAGCATTTTTCATCCTATCAATAAAATATCGTGCATTTTTAGGGTTCCGTACCCAAAGAGTAAAAAACAGGACCCTATTACTAAGACTTCGCTGTCTGTCCGTCCGTCCGTCCGTCCATCCGTCCGTCCGTCTGTCACCAGGCTGTATCTCATGAACCGTGATAGTTAGACAGTTGAAATTTTCACAGATGATTTGATAATGTATTTCTGTTGCCGCTATAACAACAAATACAAAAAAAACCGGACAAGTGCGAGTCAGACTCGCCCACCGAGGGTTCCGTACAAACTAGTAAATAAAAGGGGGAAATATTTTTTTTTTATTTTCCTTCTTATACCGAAAAATATACATCGTAAATATTTAAAAACCTGTTTTAACTAATGCTAATTAAGCTCTTTCATATGATACCCCACATGATACGGTTAATTTACTTTAAATTTTCCAACCTCATTCCTTGCATAACGACACTATTTTTTTGTGATTGAATTTAAAAATGTCTGGTTTTCGGATTTTTTCCTATATGTGTACTCTAGCAAAATGCTTCTTGCCAAATTTCAGAGTTCTAGGTCAACGGGAAGTACACCATAGGTTTTGATTCCTCTGTGAGTGTCGAAATGTGCGTTTTTTACGACATATTCGGCTGTAACTTTTTTTACGAAAACTGAGAAATTTTATTTTTCTTTCTGCAGCAAGATACTATGGATTTGCGTATATGGTTTTAATTTTAACTCGATACCTTCACGCGTTCCCGAGATAAAGGTCTTGACACCCGGACGGACGGACAGACGGACAGACGGACAACAAAGTGATCCTATAAGGGTTCCGTTTTTTCCTATTGAGGTACGGAACCCTAAAAATAGAATAAAATAAATATTTAAGGGGGCTACGTGATTTTTTTTGCTTGAAACTAATAACGGCAACAGGTAGACGCTTGAAATATTCACAGAATATTGAGATATATTATTCACTTTAAAAATACATAATTAAATTAAAATAAAATTGATTTTTAAGGGGGGCTCCCATACAACAAACGTGATTTTTTTGCCGTTTTTATAGATAATGGTTTGGAACCCTTCGTGCGCGACTCCAACTCGCACTTAGCCGGTTTTATTTTAAATTATCTTGTTAATATGCAGACGGATATGATTCTTAATAATTTACCAAGTTGTCCTAAACCGTTTTAAATGAATGTATCTCGATCTGATTAGTGCGTCGTGCCCGCGCGAGTCGGCGGCGACATCAAAGCGATGAATAGGGTATAACTCGATTAGCAGTAATCCTGCGTCCTTCGTGAGGCATGAGGTGATGCGAGGGTCGAGGTGGAAGCTGCGGCTCCCGGCGGCCTCGCGGTGTACGAGGATGTCTTATTTCATTACTACAGCCTACCTATACAAACTAGAGCTGACGCGACGTTGACGTAAACGATTGAGAATCAGCACAGCTGTTATTAGACTAAGAGCCATGAGGGACAGATTTTCGAAGTTTTGTAAAAACTAAGATTTTATCAGTGCATCTCCCGGACACGTTGGGCTACTTAGAAGTTTGGAGGATCGTCGCTTTGGCAGGTAGCAGAAAATCGCAGAGGTGTGTACAATGGGTACTTGTAATCGTGAATATAAATAAAACCGGGCAAGTAAGAGACACACTCGCCCACCGAGGGTTCCGTACAAACTAGTAGATAAAAGGGAGAAATCATATTTTTTTTATATTTTCCTTCTTATACCGAAAATTATACTTCGTAGAAATAATATTTAAAAACCTGTTTTAAATTATGCTAATTAAGCTCTTCCTTATGATATCCCACATGATACGGTTAATTCACTTTAAAATTTGGACCCTTATTCCTTGTATAAAGATTTTTTTGTGATTAAATAAAAAATTGTTAAAATGTCATTATCATACAAAAACATTTTACCTCAAAGTAACAGTAAAACAATTTGAATTAATTTGTAACCGATATTTAGGACAAGGCAATCAAAAGTGCCAACATTCATACCGAAGTAGCTAAAATAAGTAAAGAGCCGACGAAGGAGCCCGCTCCAACTTGTTCCACAGTGTAATGAAATAAAGCATCTCAACCCAGTCTCGAAATAAGATTCAGACTAAAGTTCCGATAAAAGTGAAGCTGCCGCTAATGCAAGTTTAATGTGCACTTTGATGCAGTTTCCAGAATTACCTACTGACAATAAATTGTACTTGGGAACGATGAAGTTTTCAACCATTTTTAGGGTTCCGTACCCAAAGGGTAAAAACGGGACCCTATTACTAAGACTTCGCTGTCTGTCTGTCTGTCTGTCTGTCTGTCTGTCTGTCTGTCTGTCTGTCTGTCTGTCTGTCTGTCTGTCTGTCTGTCTGTCTGTCTGTCTGTCTGTCTGTCTGTCAGTCTGTCTCCAGGCTGTATCTCATAAACCGTGATAGCTAGAAAGCTGAAATTTTCACAAATGATGTATTTCCGTTGCCGCTATAACAACAAATACTAAAAATTTAAAAAAAAATAATATTAAGGGGGGTCCCCATACAATAAACGTGTTTTTTTCGTATTTTTTTGCTCAATATTAAAAACGGTAACAGGTAGACGCTTCAAATTTTCACAGAATATTTACTTGTATATTACCTTTCAAAATAAACAATTAAATAACAATAAAGTAAATATTAAAGGGGGGCTCCCATACAACAAACGTAATTTTTAAGCAATTTTTACTCGATCTCAATTAAAAGGTAGAAACTTGAATATTTGTAAGTAAATATTTAGAAATATATTAACTAACAAACTAATTAACTAAATAAACTAATTAACTAAATAAATACCTAATCTAATACATAAAAACTCACAAAATGAAAATAATCCGTGCATCTAAACGCGGTGCGAGCGCCGGTTTAGCGGGGTAGCGGGGGAGGTAACATCACGGAGCGAGCCATAGCCGCGCGTATTCGCGCGAGCGTCGTCATGCTGCCCGGATGTGTATCGAAAACCTACCTATAAGTTTGCAATTTACTACTTGGAATTTCGTTGATTTCTCGTTATTTTATAAACAGAACTAAACTTTGTAGTATTATAGATGATAGTACGGAACCCTTCGTGCGCGAGTCCGACTCGCACTTGGCCGATTATTATTTATTGTAGCGGTAGTGTGCATAAACTGAGCGGAGATTGCACGTAATATATCCAGACGCTAAATGCAGCTTCAAACGTCACCAATAAGATTAGGTACTTGTGTAGTAGTAAAGTGCAGTCTACAGTACGACCTCGCACGGATACTTAGGATCAATTCACTGTGGTTCACAGCCACGCTATGTAAAACTCGCGCAGTCTCAGCATAGCATTATCTTACGACGCATTAAAAAAATAATCAAATGTGTATTGTACTGGAAAAATGAAGAGCATTAAAATTATAAGGAAAGTCGCAGGATGCAGCTAGTAATTTAATTCGTCAGCAAGTTAAAAATATAGCGATTTCCATATTGACTGAGCAAGACGTGGCGAAGAAAGCATTCGCCGGATTTGGGCTAACTCCGTGACTTGTTGCGAGATTATAGAGCGTTCTTTCGCGAGGTTTATTTAGGTTTGTTTGCATATTACACTTCGTTTTGTGTCTTTTTGCTGCCTGAAGTGTATCTGTCTTCAATAGAACATTACGTTTAACCCCGGTGTTGTATGTTTAATGTAATTTCCTCCAGTATTCCTTGCAAATTAATAAACAAACAGGCCTTCCAGTGTCAGCTTCAGCTCCACTGATGTCGTCCAAATTACTGGACCTGATCTGAGACACTATCAAAAGAAATACCTAATGCAGTTAACCACGAGCATCTTGTTAAGGCTCCCGGTAACGTGTATTCGAATGACATCAAGCTGTTGAAGGTCTAAATGAATAGCTGTAACGGCCGGGAGATAGCTCGTTAATTTCGGAAGAGATTTTATTCGATCATTAAAGTAAACGAGCACTGTCGTCTTGTAAACGGTTACGGCGGTGTGTACTCTTTGTGCTGGTTTGAAGATGCTTGAAGGTTAATTTCTTAGGTGGATAATAAGGTTACTTTAAACATATTTTAAAATAAATTGTGGTTTAAGAAACTAAGTAATATGCGTTTCGAGAAGGGTAGGTACCTATTTAAAGTGTAATATGTGATGGTATAGTTAATCGAATAGACTACTCAAGGGATTTACTAGGTTATCCACCTCCAGGGGGATTAGCCAAGTGGCATTCTAATTTACTAGGTTATCCACCTCCGGGCGGTTAGACAAGTGGCATTCTAATTTACTAGGTTATCCACCTCCGGGCGCCTAGACAAGTGGTATTCTAATTTACTAGGTTATCCACCTCCGGGCGGTTAGACAAGTGGCATTCTAATTCACTAGGTTATCCACCTCCGGGCGGTTAGACAAGTGGTATTCTAATTTACTAGGTTATCCACCTCCGGGCGGTTAGACAAGTGGCATTCTAATTCACTAGGTTATCCAACTCCGGACGGTTAGACAAGTGGCATTCTAATTTACTAGGTTATCCAACTCCGGGCGGTTAGACAAGTGGCATTCTAATTTACTAGATTATCCAACTCCGGGCGGTTAGACAAGTGGCATTCTAATTCACTAGGTTATCCACCTCCGGGCGGCTAGAAAAGTGGCATTCTACATAATTCACTAGGTTATCCACCTCCGGGCGGTTAGACAAGTGGCATTCTAATTTCGTGAACGCTATTATATATAAAAGTAAATGTATGGAATTGATAATATTAGCTAATTAAACACCACTTGTCTAAGCGCACTTGTTTCATTAGTTATCAAATCAGCTGTATCATTGTATTATCAGCGATATTACATACATTCGAATTCAATTAAATTCGACTTCTAAGATTTTTACATAGTACCAGATAAAAGCTAATAGAAACTTGATTATAAATATATGCTATAGATTACTGAACTAAAATCCAACTAATATTTTCTAAGAACATAAACAAAAAAAAACGGACAAGTGCGAGTTAAGCCCACCACGTACAAACTAGTAGATAACTTCTATTTATTTTAATTTCAAAGTAAAGAGTCATATCTCTGTGCATTTTTAATGGAATTAAATAGAGAAAGGGTTTTAAAACGATTTCCTGAAGCCTTTTACCATTGTTTAAGTACTAGATCTTCTTAAGAAAATGAAATTTCCGTTTAAACTTCTCCCCCGGGCGCTTAATTAAAAAACCTGAGAATTATGGTTGACTTAAATAGTTTAAAACTTATAAGAGTTTTTAATGCAAAGAATGGAAATATATTTTTATGCAGTTAAAATGTTTTTCCATAAATTTATGATTTGTAGTATTAAATCCAATAATAATATAGAAGAAAAAAATAAGTTCAATTGATTCTCTCTCTCTCTTCTATTGCTCTCTCACTCACTCTTTCTGATTGTTACAAATAATTATTTCATGACTATTATCTAAACTATAAGTGGAATTTTCAAGGTTAGAATGAATAGATATCTTCTAGAATCTAGACTGACGAGCTCCATCCTCGGCCACACCGTCGCTTAACATCAGGTGAGTTGGTGGTCAAACATAAATCTATCACGCATAAAAAATGACTTCATTTTAGATAAACCCTCAGAAAAAAATCAAACGTTATGTCTTGCCAAAATTTTTGGATTATGTCAATTGTGAACTTTTACGTTTCATCACCAAAGGTTGTGACAGTTAGTTAAGGAATTCTGTCTTGAGAGTTCGCTGTATGGATGTCATAAAAACGCGATGCAGCTTACCGAATTCTGCCTAACTCTGTTCTTTAAGCTACAATCAAAATAATAACGAGAGAAAAAGTTTTCATATTTGGTTTTACTGTATTAAAACCTTCCAGCTAATAACAAAAACTGTGAAATAAAAGCAACTGGCGTCAGATTGCAAAGTGGCTAAGTAGTATTGCAGCTGGCGGCTTGTATGAGTGTGTCTCATTAAAGTGTTCTGCATCAGCCGTCAGCCCGCGCCAGGGGCTCGTGCTTCTCCTCTCCGGTGCAACGTGAAGCATACAACAATGTGGGAAATACACTTCACGTCCTTTCTAACCTCCGACTCAAAGAGAGGGGTGTTATAAGGTAACCTATATATAATCCGATATACATTTGTTTGGATCTCAGTTGCCGAACCGGTTTGATAGAACTGCCTGATTCCGATGTCTTAGTTGCTACGAGTTCTGATTCCACAAGTTAGTGAGCCCTCTGTTTCGTTCGTCAGTTATTCTGTTAGGTTTCTGTTATATTATTTTTAGAAACTTTCTTATTTACAAAGGTTTGGTTGTCATATACGTAATATAACAATTATTAGTTTAGGTTCGTTAGGTTTCTTTTTATTATACACATAAAAATTTTTATTACTTAGATTTAATTATCAGACAAATTTTCAAATGAATTTTTGGGATTTTGATAAAAAGTCCGTAGAAAAAAAAACCTTTTCAGGATAATAATAATAATTATTATTTATTTCGGAAAATATCCATAGTACATAAAATTTACATTCTAAAACGTCAAAAATCAATAATGTGAAATGAAATCCTATACAATCAATTCATAACTTAAAAATAAAATAAAAATACAATCATCAGCCATTAAAATTAAATTATATCTTTATAGTTTGTCACCCATCATAATATGCATCCGTTTGTCTTGAATAGGACAGTCTATGCTGCTGCGGCTGGCCCGCGCTCGTGGTGGAAGGATGCAACTTTCTTACGAATTATTGCATGAAAGTCGTCCGTGCGTGCTTCAGCGAATAATGATATTCGGTATTGCACAATCCGGATTATAGATAGTTAACCGTATTGTAAGTTTGACGTGACTGTGTATCTGTGTATCTGTGAGTCTGTCTGTGGCATCGTGGCTCTCAAAGGGATGGACCGATTTTGACTAATTTTTTAGGGTTCCGTGCCTCACAAAGAAAAAACGGAATCCAATTTCAATAACATTGATGACTACCATTGAATTTACCAACTTTTAGTCTGGATTGATTACCTATATAAAATTGCAATGATGGTTCCTACATTGCAATTTTATTACTTTTTCATAAAATAAATGTATGCTCACATATGTGCGCATCATAATGTTAGAAAGGTTACTTCGCTTAGCCGACAGTGCATTTAGAATTCATTGAAAAACCCGCACTGAAAGTTATCAGATCGTGAGCGGTGACGACCACTTGCCGTCTCCCCTCCTCCCTCCCCCATCTATCCTGTCCTCTGGAGATAGCGGCGGTGAAGTGTTAAGTGTTTTGGAGAAAATGCGGGTATTATCTCGGAGACTTTTTGTATTACTGCGTTTAAGTGGAAAGAAAAAAATCGATTAAAATTTAGTCTTTCTTGAAAAGTTAGACATACGAGTATTTCAGATTATGCGCATAAACCCCTTGCGTTCGAAAAGAAACACGACGTATTTATCTCAAACAAGTATCTATAATAAAAGATAAACAGAATACCCGACTACAAAAAGCAGTGTTTTCAGTCTTATTATCTTACGATTCCGTTGTTGAATGTACGTTTTTTGTGAAAATGTATGCGTAAAATCGCTGTAAAAGATTATAAATTCTCATTCTTTACAATGATTGTAGTAAAATCACTTGTTTATTACAAAAAAGTTCGTTGGAGGTTAAGAAAATACGCTTTTTAGGGTTCCGTACCCAAAGGGAAAAAACGGGACCCTATTACTAAGACTTCGCTGTCTGTCTGTCTGTCGGTCTGTCTGTCTGTCTGTCTCCAGGCTGTATCTCATAAACCGTGATAGCTAGAAAGCTGAAATTTTCACAAATGATGTATTTCCGTTGCCGCTATAACAACAAATACAAAAAAATAAAAAAATATATATAGGTAAAAAATATATATACAATAAACGTGTTTTTTTTTTGTATTTTTTTGCTCAATATTAAAAACAGTAACAGGTAGACGCTTCAAATTTTCACAGAATATTTACTTGTATATTACCTTTCAAAATAAATAATTAAATAACAATAAAGTAAATATTAAAGGGGGGCTCCCATACAACAAACGTAATTTTTAAGCAATTTTTACTCGATCTTAATTAACAGGTAGAAACTTGAATATATGTAAGTAAATATTTAGAAATATATTAACTATAAAAATAAATACCTAATCTAATACATAAAAACTCACAAAATGAAAATAATCCGTGCATCTAAACGCGGTGCGAGCGCCGCGCCGCGGTGTGATGGTGGCGCGAGCGCGAGGCGGTTGCTAAGCAACGGCCGCGTGGGTAGCGGGGGACGTAACATCACGGAGCAAGCCATAGCCGCGCGTATTCGCGTGAGTGTCGTCATGCTGCCCGGATGTGTATCGAAAACCTACCTATAAGTTTGCAATTTACTACTTGGAATTTCGTTGATTTCTCGTTATTTTATAAACAGAACTAAACTTTGTAGTATTATAGATGATAGTACGGAACCCTTCGTGCGCGAGTCCGACTCGCACTTGGCCGATTATTATATTTTTGCGAGAGATGTAATAATCTCTCATCCGTTCATTTTGTAGTAGTCAGTAAGCCGCCGGCGTTTGAGGCAGTCAACGTTGCTTTGCGCGGCCACTCTGTATTTAATCAAAATTCACCTAAAAAGTTTTGGTTCCCAGCTGAAGTGAAGGGTCTGCAGGGGGCGAAGAATGTGTTAAAAACCTGTTTTGGATTATGCTAATGAGGCTCTTTCATATGATACCCCACATGATACGGTTAATTCACTTTAAAATTTGGGCCCTCATTCCTTGCATAGAGACACTATTTTTTGTGATTAAATTAAAAATGTCCAGTTTTCGGCATTTTTCTATATGTGTACTTTAGAACAATGCTTCTTGCGAAATTTTAGTTCTAGGTCAACGGGAAGTACCCCATAGGTTTTGATTCCCCTGTGAGTGTCGAAATGTGCGTTTATTACGATATATTCAGCTATAACTTTTTTTTTACGAAAACTAAGAGATTTTATTTTTATTTCTGCAGCAAGATACTATAGATTTGCATATATGGTTTTAATTTCAACTCGATACCTTTACGCATTCCCGAGATAAAGGTCTTGACACCCGGACAGACGGACAGACGGACAGACGGACTACAAAGTGATCCTAGAAGGGTTCTGTTTTTTTCGTTTTGAGGTACGGAACCCTAAAAATATAGCTTATGACACTCAAAAATTTAAGATGAATTTAACGACGCCCAACTGACCCAACACATCGAAATTGATCAAGCCGTTTAGGCTGTAGGCGATCATATAGAAACATACATATATACTTATACTTGAAAATCATACCCCCTTATTACGCAGTCGAGTAAAAAAATATACGTGCCATTAGGCTACCAAATTCATTCTATTAGACTAGAGTTATAGTGAGGTTATATATGACTATATAGCTTATGTTTCTCGGACTGCAGTAAAAAATCAACTGACACCACATTGATTACAATCGCGCCGCGGCGGAGAACACATTACCTACTGTATGTAGCTACACTATGCGGAATACATTACCTACTGTATGTAGCTACACTATGCGGAATACATTACCTACTGTATGTAGCTACACTATGCGGAATACATTACCTACTGTATGTAGCTACACTATGCGCTCTTTAATCTCTAATGTACACTAAAACTCAAAGCTTAGGAAGGGTTCTAATTAGTTTTGGTCAATCGCGTAATTCAATTTTGGTCAATTGCTTACTTAAGTTTTGGTTAATTCCGTATCTGGCTAAAAGCGTCTATTGGCCTCATTCGTTTATGGCCATATACGCCATTCCCAATTATAACCCTTTTTTTACGCAAGATAGATCTACGTTTGACCACCAACTCACCTGTTGTTAAGCGACGGTGTGGCCGAGGATGGATCGTCGATCTAGAAGATAATTATTTATTCACCTTTCCTTTTGGCTTGTAGTCATACATATAAGTAAATTCGCTTATCGTGTTTTGTTTATTTCATTCATTTATCCGAGCATGGAATAAAAGGCCAAATGGTCTTTTGCGTTCTTGGCCATTTGCGTCGATCCCGAATAACATACATGTACTAGTTGGTATGTAACTTATTTATATTCTTTCCTTGTAGCTAATTTGTTTTACCTACTTGTTACGTGTAACTTTTTAAGATTAAGATATTTTTGGAACAGTTCAATGTTTATGATTGCTTGACAGTGTTTGTATCTAGCATTACGTAGATAGGTCAGTGCCTAGCATAGAGGCATAATGAACTGAATTCACGAACATTATTTATATGTTAATAAATTATATTTGAGCGTTCGAGTCACGTTTTACGGAATAATTGGCATTCGCCGAACTCGTGTGTAATTCTAATACAGTTTGTAATCAAATACGCGACTTGATTTGTCTGAACTTGTCAACAAACATGATCACATACATGTTACTTATATATCATTGTACGTATAGTTGTAGGAAGGCTTCGGACGGGTCTTCTTTAAAAGGCGTTTAGCATCTAGGTCAAATCATCTAGGTATAGGTAGGTCAATTTGGTTTTGCCAGTCACGGGTGCACAACCGAATATAGCAGGGTTCGCCATTGACGGATACGTCAAGGAGGACATCATGTCATGTACTTATATATCATAATCTTCTTCTTCTTTTCGTGTCAACGGTTCGTTTTTAGGGTTCCGTACCCAAAGGGTAAAAACGGGACCCTATTACTAAGACTTCGCTGTCTGTCTGTCTGTCTGTCTCCAGGCTGTATCTCATAAACCGTGAAAGCTAGAAAGCTGAAATTTTCACAAATGATGTATTTCCGTTGCCGCTATAACAACAAATACTAAAAATAAAAAAAATAAAAAAATTAAGGGGGGTCCCCATACAATAATCGTGTTTTTTCGTATTTTTTTGCTCAATATTAAAAACGGTAACAGGTAGACGCTTCAAATTTTCACAGAATATTTACTTGTATATTACCTTTCAAAATAAATAATTAAATAACAATAAAGTAAATATTAAAGGGAGGCTCCCATACAACTAACGTAATTTTTAAGCAATTTTTACTCGATCTTAATTAACAGGTAGAAACTTGAATATTTGTAAGTAAATATTTAGAAAGATATTAACTATAACAATAAATACCTAATCTAATACATAAAAACTCACAAAATGAAAATAATCCGTGCATCTAAACGCGGTGCGAGCGCCGCGCCGCGGTGTGGTGGTGGCGCGAGCGCGAGGCGGTTGATAAGCAACGGCCGCGCGGGTAGCGGGGGAGGTAACATCACGGAGTGAGCCATAGCCGCGCGTATTCGCGCGAGGGTCGTCATGCTGCCTGGATGTGTATCGAAAACCTACCTATAAGTTTGCGATTTACTACTTGGAATTTCGTTGATTTCTCGTAATTTTATACGATTTTCTGTTATAGATGATAGTACGGAACCCTTCGTGCGCGAGTCCGACTCGCACTTGGCCGATTTTTTTTAGAAGAAAAGAAGAAGATCATAATTATTTTATTATAAAACTTAAAATAACAAACACTACCTACCTATAGAGCATCTCGGTGAATGTGCATCGAATCTGCATGCCAATATTGGCCCCTTCTTTCGATTCTTGTAACAAATTGTTAAAAATACGTATAAGTGAAATTGTTTCATTGTGGATATTTCGAAAACTCGAACGAAACGCTTTCGAACTACTTTTATTGTATGAGTGTTAAAATGTGGTGTACGATTCTTGAATAGGTCTTCTTTCTGATTGGATCAAATCAGAGTATTTTAAAATTGGTTTCTTCAAATCAAGGATATCATAGATAGCATCTATGACTCGACATCTTTGAAACAATCTCCATTTAGTTTTGTACAATTAATTGAATCTAATATAGAATTAAACGACATCTTGAAAACTAATTCCCATCTGTTTCCTCGCGTAGCTCACAGAACGACTTGCAAACAAACAACTCGCACTCTAGTTTAAACTTCCACGATTTAAACTTGAACAATAAACAAAAATCATTTTCCCCAAACAACCCCGCCCTACACCCTGAAAAGACTCCACTCCGGTCAAAGAGTCCACCGGTCTAATACGACCCGACAACTTCGTCGGTCAAACGGTGTCGAGGCCATAAATGAGTAAGTGCACTCAATAGAAGTTTGTAACTAATTTCAAAGTCATGAGCGTTTTACAACCCTCCCCCTCCCCTGTACACCCCCCCCCCCCCCCTGTCAGTCACACCCTTCGCCCCTTATGTTGTAAATGGAGAGTGACGGGATCCGCGATCTTTACGTTTATTTCTGTCGGTCTAAGCTCTGGTGGAAAGGTTCGGGATTACAATGGAGTGGCAACACAAGTGAATGCATTCGGTTCTGTAAATGGAAGGATGCTCGAGGGTCAGCCCTCGACCGACCGACGTGTGGAGGAATCAATTGTGTGCGAATGTACTGACGTGCCCGTTTACATGGATACAATCAGTACAATGCAATAGGTATATCTACTACTAAAAATTCGAAAATCCCCGGAATCACAGAAAACAAAAAATGGTTGATCTACATATTAGACAAGCGATTACAATAATCGCAACCTTGTCGAGTGTCGAAGATATGATGAGTAAATAATAAAGTAATCAAGAATGAGCAAGAAGAAGTTTGACGTGTATATCTGTATCTAGTTTTTTTTATTTGAAACAGGATTTTATCGGGAGTGTTCTTAGCTACGTTTCATCAAAATTGGTTCAGACGTTTTTTTTCCGGTGTTTTTTTTTTTTTTTAAAGTGATAGTTGTAATCAATGAGACTTAGTGTAGGGTTAAATAAATTCCGCTACGGTTTCGTACAACTAGGAAACCCTAAATGTAAAGCTGTTTCTTGTTGGGCAGCAGGTCGGTACGTGATCGGCGGCAGCCGCGGCGACGTGCTGGTCATAAAGGACGGCCAGGCGGATGACTCCAGTTCCTACTCGTGCGAGGCACAACACACACTCACCGGCGAGAAGCGTCTCGCTCCGCCCACCCGAGTCACGCTCGCACGTTAGTATTTTTTTCCTTAGTACTAATAAGATTCCTTATAAGCAATCGTGCTCTGCCGTAAATCTTACTTTGGTCACAGAAGAAAGAATGTAGTTTACGCACAATTATAATGAAGTTAATGTCTATGTACATATTTTTGTGAACATTTCACACATATATAAATGTCACGTACTACGTACATGTAAAAGTTTACTGCTCTTACAAAATAACATTGTCACATTTCATTGTTCAGCATAATTCGAGACAAAAATAGGAGTGAAGCGGTATTATTACAGCGCCGCGTACTCTCGCCCGGATATGAATATTAATACAGCTTCCATAAGTTTATTCATATTGCAGCGGCTATCCGGCTCGATGGCGCGAATAAAATACGAAAACAGCTTTCTTGTAGTTTTTCCTCGCGCCGTTACAAAGGAGAGCTTATGAAACGCTGATGGTGCATCTCATATCACGTTGTTATTAAATATTTTTATTTAAAATTTGTCATTTAATACATTCATGTTTATTTATTGATTTAAATACTTTGAATATAGCTTCAACCGCATTTCGGGAGTTTTGGCGTAAGTACTCACTTTAATAAAATATCGAAATGATATTATTATAAATGCAAAAGTTTGACTGTTAAAGTTGTTTGTACGTATTTCTTACATTTAACCTATAATTTTCCAATTTGAATAAAACTTGGATTAAAAATTTCTTCATATATATTCTTGGTTTAAAATACAGGCTATTCTCTTAACAAAAAAATTCTTATATACAAGTATGTATAGTAAAAGAAAAAAAATACCCGACGGCAGAATAGCAGTTTTTGTAGTCTAACTTACGATTTCGTTATGCTTGATACGCTGTTGAGTGTACGTTTTTTGTGAGAAAGTATGCGTAAACTCACTGTAAAAAGATATATATGCGCGTTCTTTAAGATAATTCTAGTAAAATCACTTGTTTATTACGAAATAGTTCGTTTGAGGTTACGAAAAAACGCGTTTTCATTATTTTTGCAAGAAATATCTTATTATTATTATTACAAAATAAATATGACCTATTATATACATATACCTACTCTGGAAGCGAAAACGAATCTAATGACACCTCACACATCAAAATCGGTTAAGCCGTTTAGGATGTAGGCTGTCATATAGAAACATACATACAAACTTAAATACACTCGAAAAACATTACCCTTCTTCTTACGCAGTCGGGTAAAAGTGAGAATAACCGCGGAGTGCCACTAGTGCTTTGCTTACAATATGAATATGTAAATAATAGCTCTCTTATAATGTTTTTATGAGTTCCGAATCCCAAAAACATCTATATGGAAGAATAATATTATGGAGCTGAAATAATTGAAGTTTTTATAACGTAATGTTTGGATTTGATCTTCGCGTATGACTTTTCCTAAAATAGAACTGGTGTTATTTTTACGAGATTCATGGGATGAGACGTACAACTAACTCGGCTGGCGTTAAGTTCCAGCAGAAATGTAGACTTCAAGAGCTCAAACCTGCTTTCCGAGATATTACTCTACTGAGTTGCTATTTTTCCAAAATCTTTGGTTTGGGTTAGCAGATTTCGCCATTAATTCAAGAGTTCGTTATAAAAAACTATTACAGTAAATTTTACTATGGAAATTAACGTGGTTTTCACACATTTTTAAATAAAAACTACGGGTCACTCACGTCTGTTAAAAGACCGCCGAATGCGGTTGAAACTATAGTCGGATATTTTGGCTCAAAACAGACGTGAGTGACCCGTAGTTTTTATTTAAAAATATTACAGTAAATGTATCTGTGTATGATGAAAAATGTCGTTGTCAGATGCGACAGGCAGCATGGCTCCCCGCATGCTGACGGTCTCTGAAGACGAGGTGGTCCCGCAAGGCGGAGACATCAGGCTGGTCTGCTGCGCCATTGGAAGCCCCCCGCCTACTTACAGGTATTGATTTAATGCTCCTGTTTTTTATATTCTATTTAAAATTTAAATTCAAATTCAAAATATTAATATATGATTTTATTACATAAGCCGTTACAAAAAGTGTGTCAAAATACTGCATTTTTATTCCTGAAACAATCATTAACATAAAATTAATGAGTTTTTCTTATTCTCAGCTGGTTTCGTCATTCTAACGGCCGCCTCAGCCCCGTCTCGAACTCCATCCGCATCTCTGTCTCGGAGCACGTCCTCGTCATCCGCCGCGCCCAGCTGTCCGACGCAGGCGTGTGGACCTGCAGGGCGCACAACCAGTACGGAGAGCAGAGGAAGGACGCCCGACTGAGGGTGCTCTCCAGGCTGGTGGTTAGCGTATACCCCCAGCTACAGGTCAGTACAAAGACAAGACAATCACATTTCTCAGTTTGTTCAAAACAAGGTAAAAATTTCATCCTAAATTCATGGCAAGGGCAACTTAATTTGCAAATTAATAATATTATTATTAATTATTATTACTTAATTACTTTTACTTACGTAAAAGTTCTTATTAATTAATTTTATATAAGGATAACCATCCATATAGTTTTTCAAAGTTTTTAGATTTCTTTTTAGTTTTTTGAAACAAAGATTATGTACTGTTTGTTTCAAAAAATCTTACGGAAGAATAACTAAAGCTTTCTTCTTCTTTTTTGTATTGGACCCGCATTAAAACATTTGCCAGTGTCAAGTATTAGTATTAGTAGGTGTTTCGCAGAGCGTCTACGCCACGGCTACGAAAATCTACGACTCGTAACAACCGTAGCCGTTGCTACGAGATAACGTTACAATGTTAGTTTTTCGCCACAAAACCGATCGTCAAATTCCCGGGCATAGATTTCGCCCTCGTAAAAATTTCCCGTTACAAAATAGTGCGGCAAAGAATCACACGTCGGTTGCGAAGAGGCACTCATCCGATGATCCGCTTTCATTCCCCGACACAAGCGGCGACGTCGTGAAAAATTGAAAAATAAGTATTCAGCGCACAGAAACGAAACACGAGAACACATGGTGGGACTCGGAGACTGGCGGACTGCGTCGTGAGCCGTCGAATATAGAGCATGATATCTTGCATGTCGATAGTTTGTGCGGGTGTGTTTGTACAAATATTGTTTTATTATCCGTTAATAGTAACGTAAATTCGCAATAACAGTATTGTTAATTCGTTCCTTAATAGATTATAATGGTGTTTAGGGCAGTTAAAGGTTATTATAAAATCTGTTGAATCAAGGGCTAATTCCAACACTTAATTTAATTAATTTGACAATTGTCAAAAACTATAACGTATGTAATTATAACGGTATACTGATGTACCGTTTTGCATAACTTTCTTTAACTGTTCGCTGGTGATTCGTTATAGATCTTTCAACAAGTTAGTTTAGAAAACTTACAAATCCCCGAATAAAAAAATAGCTGTAATGATTTTGATGAAACATAGCTAAGAAAAGCTTATATCAAGTCATGTTTCAAATAAAAAATCTAGATCAAAATCGGCCCATCTATTTATGAGCTATGCGATCCCACAGACAGATAGAATATACACACGTAAAATTTTTAACACCCCTTTTTTGGGTCAGGGGTTAAAACGATTTGTATCAAGTAAAGGCAAAGTTTCTTCGTAGTTGAATATAGATGGCAGGTGCGCCTCCGCCGGCATGCGGCACCGGCACCGGGAGGACTGCGCTGGAATAATAAAACATTGATACGGAGGCTGATTGATTCGAGACGTGATGTGATGCAGAGTCGACCGCGACGTGAATGACAACACGCGGTCTAAACATTTTAGCGAAGAAGAAAACAAACGCTTGTGACGGTGCGCTGGTTTTACATTTTTGATACTGCAAATGGTTGAACTTCGAGAACACTTGTTATCGAGAGAGATAGTTTCCTTTAGGACCTTTACCATCAAACGAGTCGGTAAAATGTAACTAACATATAATAAACCTCTTTCGATAGTGAGGGTAAAATAGAATAGAATTTCAAGTTTTGAATCGATTTGAGTACGATGACAAAATAGGCAAGTGCGACAAAAAAGATACGATCTGACCGAAGGAATATTAGTTCAAAACAATCATATCGGAAAATTATTTATTTCTCACAAAACAGTGGACTCGAAAACGTTTTAATTAAATGTAACGACCTTCCATGGAAACGAAGTAGCCTGCAAACATGTTTGTAATTTCATTAAGCATTTTCACCAAGCGTTTCTGCTCGAGATCGAGACTTTATTAATAGCTTTCTTAACTGCGTGCGGAAGTGCCTCCTCCAATCAGAGAGCGCGTGAGGGCCGCTTGCTGAACTCTGCTTTATTAATAGCTTTCTTAACTGCCTGCGGAATTGCCTCCTCCAATCAGGGAGCGCGTGAGGGCCGCTTGCTGAACTCTGCTTTATTAATAGCTTTCTTAACTGCGTGCGGAAGTGCCTCCTCCAATCAGAGAGCGCGTGAGGGCCGCTTGCTGAACTCTGCTTTATTAATAGCTTTCTTAACTGCGTGCGGAAGTGCCTCCTCCAATCAGAGAGCGCGTGAGGGCCGCTTGCTGAACTTTGCTTTATTTTATAATTTTAGATATAAATTGTTGTTTATTTACATTTATTTCATCAGCGTAATATTAAAATTTTGTTAATTAAGATACGTTGTAAAGGTAATAGACAGATGTTGATGTACGGAATAATTTCGTCTAGAATCAAATGTGGTCCCCAAACAAATAACTTGTTCTTCGACTACATCGTCACTTATTAACAGGAGAGTTTTGTACTTAGTATTATTATACGTATTGTGGTTCTGGTTATATGCAAACTTATACGTAAAAAATAACTTCATTATTATTATTATTTTTTTGGTATGAAAATAATTGGTATAAAAAGGTCAAGCGCAAGCCGCGCTTGACCGCTAACTCGCCTGATGTAAAGAGACTGTTATAAACTGTTATTTTATATTAATTCAAGAGTGTAAGTACGTTGGCCTTAACTTAGTAGATTTTCAGTGATGATGTGGTTCAAGCTTACCAAGCTAGTCTGAATTTGGAACCTTCTCTCAATAAAGCTACCAACTCACACGGTTCTTGGCGACTAATTTTCAAATGAACGCTGATAGCTAGTCTGTCAGATAATAGAAAGTACTCTGCCGCCAAGCTATGTTTTTTTTTCCTACACTAAAAGCTCAGTGATCTTACTTATAAGGCCGCTTTTTGCAACATTTTTATGTGTTTATTTTGTTATTACTTTTTGAAATTAATAAAATTTATTGATGTTTTTTGGGATCCTAACCCGTGCCTTCTGGCATGAAAGATCAACGCACACCCCGGTGACGATCGCTTCTAAAAGTTAATTCATTATTTTAAATTTTCTTATAGAAATAGTGGTCTAATGAATGGTAAAGCTTATTTTTTGCACTCATTCAAATTTTATGTCTAAGTCCGAAAAGTTGTGGTTTCACTTTTTAACTGAGCTGTAACTTACATAATAGAGCGACAGCACACACGGATCTGCCATACTACGATATGCGAATTTTGTCCCACTCCAGCTGCTTGGGTTCGGAGGTCATTTTGACATTCGTTCCTTTCATCAGCTGAAATAATAAAAGTTTATTTTTTCTCATATTTCACATGTTTATTGAGACAAATCCGCAAACAGCTTGGACCATTCGTTTGTAGCCGCACCCACGTAATCCGGTTTGTGACGGGCGAAGGAGCCGTGCCGCTTGTGTCCCGTTTGTCCCGCTCGTCCCATGAATTATTCATCCCGGAATTGTCTCGATGGTCAGAGAGTCCCGCTTGTTTGTCCCGACAGTTTCGTTATTGAGTTAATTCGTTTGCTTTGTAAGTTATGACGTGATGGAAGTGATGAAGTTCAGCAAGTTTGAGCTGGAATTTGATTACTCGAGATGTTGATTGCCTTCTTGAGTGATATGAGCTGTCTCGGCTATTATTCATCGCTAATTAATGTTCGGTGCGAGGCGTACGCCGTGCGAGGCGTGCGCTGGACGCCTTGAGGCGTGCCTGGCGAGGCGTCCGGCGCATGGGCGGGGGTTCATTAATGTTCGGTGCGAGGCGTGCGCCGGGGGTTCATTATTTTCACAGTAATTTGTGGTTTAATGGCTAAAATCTGGGAAAATGGAACTAAGTGGGATACCGAGTAACCGAGTATATCTACTTCAAAACTTGTGACTCTACGTTTGGAGGGTTTCGAACTGTTAGTGACACGTCAGATAACCGGTTTTATTGTGTAACTGTTGTAGAGTTAAATAATATTCTGTTACACGAGAACCACTTTTCGGCTTTCGTCTGTAAAGTCTAAGATCCTCAAATACCTAAGATCCTTAAATACATATATATAAAGTCCTCTTGGAACACGACGACGGTTTGTTCATTGAGCTTAGTCTGTGTTGTAGGTAGTTAAAACAAATAAAAATTATATTATTTTTAATATTTTCGTTACAGATTCACGTGAAACATACATTTAAATTTCTTAAAATAGATTTTTTCCTATATGATTTATCAGTGTTCAATTTCTATAAAACTAAAACACTCACTTAATTTTTCTGTATAGACTATTTAAACTAAATATTTTGTTTGCAGGTGGCCAACTCCGGCAGTTCTGTAACATTTAACTGTTCGGTGGAAGGAGGCGAGGCGCGAGTCCGCTGGCTGCACGACGGAGTACCCGTGGGAGGGGGGGAGAGGATCCTGAGGGTGCATGGAGTGGTGAGGGCGCACAGAGGGATGTACCAGTGCTTTGCAGAGAGGGACCTGGACAGTGCGCAAGCGGCGGCCGAACTCAGGCTGGGAGGTAAGGGCTTATATCGAATAAATCGTGTTTGATTACCACCCTGCCTGGAAAGCGCTGTGCGGTCAAATGAAAAGGATGAAGCAAACAGAACTAAAAAGTACCTATATACTCAAATCTTAAAAACACTTACGTTATATCTCATATGGATTAGGGCACGTAGGAAGCCGGCGATTTGTGTCCACGTAAATCGCACGTAATGTGCACGCTATCGTCAACTGTCGATCCCTTGCATCTTGCTATGAAACAATCGAAACTGTGTGCACGGAGCGGCAACGTCGCGTCTGCCTCTCGGCATGCGTTAGTCAAATCGTTATGCGGTTCATGAGGTAGTATGTCACTACTCGAGCTGCTTGCGAGACGCAAACACCTGTTAAAATGGCGACCTTAGCAGCCAATATTGTTCATATTATTGAACAATATCCTTGTTTGAATAAATTACCGGAATGCTCAAGAAAAGATTCGGTAAAATGATTGAATTGCAGAATCATCTGACAATTCTAATTCTAAGGCAGCAACAAACAATTTACAATTTATACCTATTTATTTCGATGTGGATGATGCCAATATATTATTCGCCTGGTTCGTCGTCTTCTAATAAACTTGTAAGTGTGCTATTATCACATCGCCATCATCATGTGACATTTTCCCAACGAAAAGACGTGCTGTTTCGATGCTACTTGAAAGATAACTGAAACGTTTTGTTCTCGTACTGTAATTGACAATTGCATGAAGATAACGTGGACTTAATAAATATGCAAAATACGCTGATCGTTATTTGTAGATTGCATGCATTCGTCAAATGACGCGTCCGTGAAAAGTACGCCTTATAGTACGTAAGGCGATGTACAAGTACACAGAAGAAGAAAGTTGCTTTCTTCCTTCTGCGGTATGAATCTTTGATAGAAAACACCCGTTTGACAGAAAATAGTGAGCATGCAACAGAGATCTCAGTCTAAGATTCAAGGGGGAGGGAACAGGAGCTTAAGAGTGCTTGGAGTGATGAAGACATTCTAGCGAAGAGAGATCTTCATAGCGCACAGGTGACTGGGCATCTCAGGGGGGGAGGTATAGAGCAGCCTCGCTCGTGAGCTAGGACCATGCCGTTATAGAAAAAAATGTGAAAAACAATTAATTTTCTTCAGACGCAGCTACAAAACCGTAGTCATTAAATTGTCATTGAATTTGGAAAACAATTCAGTTAATTCATTCAGCTAATTAACACCTTCCGTGGAGTTATTCAAACAGCCCGCATTTGAGATGCAAATCGCTATTTACTCCATTTCCCGGAGCGAGTCTACAACTGAACTCTATTGTGACACAGAACACGAAATAGTTCTATGAGTGGTGTCGAGTGCCGCCGAGTCACAGTGCACACAATAGCTCCTGCAGCCAGGTTGCATCACAAAGACCCGTAAACAGTGTGGGATGAATCTCTTAGTATACTATAATAAAGTGGAATATAGACGAGAACGAAAAGTCCTGGCATCGATCTTCATGATGATCAGACACCCCCCCCCCCCTCCCCCTCCACATACAATCACACCCCACCTTTACCCTCACCCCCCTCATACACATAAACACACCACACATACACATTTCACATATTGTATGGAAATCAAACTTTAATGTAATATAGGTACATTATAAAATGTGTCACTTGGAATATAAGTTAATACAGGTAATTAACCTAGTATAGGAGTCGGGGACTTGTGTAATACACAATGTATGTACCTAATTAAGTCAAACAAAGATTTTTGTATTTGTATGTTCTTTTTAATATATTTGTCTATAGTCAGTTAAACGTTTGGCTAAAGCTTACATAGTGATAATTGATACGCTAAAAATTGTACGTGCCACTAAACTTATTATGTACCTATGATGTGTACCATTAAAATGATAATAATGGAACATTTTAAGCTTATGCTTAGAGTCTAATTAAAGGGTTGTTATAATTATAACACATTCGAAATGCATGTTACATGTTACGTCACAGAACACAATACTGAAAGCCCTTTTATCGCAGCCATTTTAATTGATCCAGCAGCCCTCGAGATCTATCTCGAGTAAACGGATTCGACGGTATTTATTTAGGACTTTTCTTGTTTCTAGTAATTTGTGTTTTTGCGCACTTGACGTCACGCGCCGGCGGCGGCGGCGGCGGTGGCGACCCTCCGGGTTTTGTTCGCTTAAGCGTTTGAATGTCGATGAAACATAAATACAAGGGAATAATATTAATTGGAAAATATTCAAAATTTACCAAGTACAATGTTTTATTTCAAAGATTGCTTTACTGGATATTAATTTACTAAAGTAAATTAAGTCCATTTTATTATTACTTTTTATTATTTTGTAGCTAATTATTATTCAAATAAAAAACCGGACGCGTGCGTAAAAAAAGTGCGAGTCAGACTCGCCCACCAAGGATTCCGTACAAACTATTAGATAAAAGGGGGAAATCATTTTTATTTTATTTTCCTTCATAAACCGAAAAATAAACTTCGTAAAATTATTCAAAACCTGTTTAAGCTTATATTAATTAATGAAGCTCTTTTATATAATACCCCACATGATACGGTTAAAGAACTTTAAAATTTGGACCCTCATTCCTAGCATAAAGACCCTATTTTTTGTGAAAAAAATTAAAATGACCAGTTTTCCTATAATTATGTGTACTCTAACAAAATGCTCCTTGCCAAATTTCATAGCTCTAGGTCAACGGGAAGTACCCCATAGGTTTCGATTCCCTTGTGAGTGTCGAAATGTGCATTTTTACGACATATTCGGCTGTAACTTTTTTTTACGAAAACTGAGAAATTTTATTTTTCTTTCTGCAGCAAGATACTATGGATCTGCGTTAATTCTGCGATACGGTTTTAATTTCAACATGATACCTTCACGCGTTCCCGAGATAAAGGTCTTGACACCCGGACAGACGGACAGACAGACGGACAGACGGACAACAAAGTTATCCTATGAGGGTGCTTTTCATTACGAATACAAGGAAAGTAAAAATAAAAACACGAATTAGCTACAGAAAAAATGAGTAAATTTTATTTTACATAGATCAAAAACTTTGGTAAGATAATTTTATTTAAAGTTTATGGTAAAATTAGAACAATTAGTTAAAGTTAGTGAAAGGTTATTTCAATTTTATATCGAGCTGTAATTGAGTGGCTTTAAAGAAAGTGAATGGCTCAATAGAAACGTGAAAATAGACCTAGTTTTTAGGGTTCCGTACCCAAAGGGTAAAAACGGGACCCTATTACTAAGACTTCGCTGTCTGTCTGTCTGTCTGTCTCCAGGCTGTATCTCATAAACCGTGATAGCTAGAAAGCTGAAATTTTCACAAATGATGTATTTCCGTTGCCGCTATAACAACAAATACTAAAAATTTAAAAAAATATTAAGGGGTCCCCATACAATAAACGTGTTTTTTTCGTATTTTTTTGCTCAATATTAAAAACGGTAACAGGTAGACGCTTCAAATTTTCACAGAATATTTACTTGTATATTACCTTTTAAAATAAATAATTAAATAACAATAAAGTAAATATTAAAGGGGGGCTCCCATACAAAAAACGTAATTTTTAAGCAATTTTTACTCGATCTTAATTAACAGGTAGAAACTTGAATATTTGTAAGTAAATATTTAGAAATATATTAACTATAAAAATAAATACCTAATCTATTACATAAAAACTCACAAAATGAAAATAATCCGTGCATCTAAACCCGGTGCGAGCGCCGCGCCGCGGTGTGGTTGTGGCGCGAGCGCGAGGCGGTTGCTAAGCAACGGCCGCGCGGGTAGCGGGGGAGGTAACATCACGGAGCGAACCATAACCGCGCGTATTCGCGCAAGCGTCGTCGTGCTGCCCGGATGTGTATCGAAAACCTACCTATAAGTTTGCAATTTACTACTTGCAATTTCGTTGATTTCTCGTTATTTTATACGATTTTCTATTATAGATGATAGTACGGAACCCTTCGTGCGCGAGTCCGACTCACACTTGGCCGATTTTATTTATTTTTATTTGACAGCTGGCAGTTGAAAGCGATCCCCTAGGGCTCCCTAGGGCTGAAAGTATTACTTTGAACCCGCTCCTCAGGCAACTTCAGACGTACTTTCAGAGTATGAGTAATGAAAAATAACAAAACAGCCTGTACCTATAAGTGTAAATATTCAAATTGTTGCAATTTGCAATCGACATCGAAGTCTCTGTAACACTGAAGGCCACCCAAAAATCTGTGGAAAATTGCCCAATTGACTGGCAGAATTACAGAAACAGGACTTACAAAGCTTAAACAACTCGACTTTATGCTGATAGCAATAAAGATGATGACAATTGGAGTTCAGCTCTACCTGGTGGCAATTAGGACCATATGTAGACGGGGTAAGGTGTAAATTGGTCTGTGATTAAGCCTGTAATTGTCACAGTGTGCAGGGAAATGGGTCAGTGAACCATTTTGACCGTTATTGATTAACGTCAGTTGCAGCAAGTTCGGTGTTCGGAGGTCGGGACGTGCGTTGGGTGGAACATGCATATTGTAGGTATGTACGTATACATTACTGTGTAGTGCAGAGTACTAAATACGGCGGAATAAAACTAAAATGAACGACAATTGTTATTGACACTATAATCATGTTACAGCATATTATTGTAATGATAGCTTTCCGAGTGAGTCACATGAAGTTCTTCCGAGGCTTCAATCTTCGTAGTATTGTCACAGAATAATTAATAGTAGGTAAAGGTGCAAAGTGCAAGTTCCCGGCAGCTTAGTCGGGAGACCATCTGACTTGCGATCCGCAGGTCCTGGGTTTGAATCCCACGGCACGCACCTCTGTCTTTTCGAAGTTATGTGCGTATCGTTGATTGCCGCCAACTTCAAACGGTGAAGGAAAACATCGTGAGGAAACCTACATGTCTGAGAGTTCTCAATGATCTTGAAGATGTGTGAAGTCTGCCAACCCGCACTTGGCCGGCGTGGCAGACTATGGCCTAACCCTTCTCATAATGAGAAGATGGCCCGTTCCCAGCAGTGGGACAGTTTGTACAAACAGGGCTGATAAAAAAAAAAAGGTGCAAAAAAATCCCTCTAGAAACACTCTCACACAGCTTGCTGCGCCACTAAAGTCAGCTATCACAGGTGTTAAGTGCTCTTATACACTTAGACACTTAGACAGAGCGTCTCATTCTATCGTGAACTCTGACGTGCTGTAACATAATGAAAGGTCCGATCGTGCTGACCGGACATACTCGTATGTACTTGTAATAATACATGCGTACCTACTACTTGTCGGTTTGAAATACTGACAAAAGTTTGGTAAAGCGGATATCCCGGATCTTTCCATTTCAAACGCGAGCCGTAGTAAGCCTGATCTTTGAACAAGATAATCCCGGCCCGGCTCTCTCAGCCTAGTCACAGCCGGACAGCCGGTATTGCAAACGTCAAACGACGGAGGTGGATGACCCCGGCACATAACGGCGCGCGGACGATCGCCGACTGGACGATTGTTTTAAGAATAAGGCATGCTGCAACAAATCGAAATACTGCCAATAAATTACATTGAAAATAAATTTGCAATGTTTTCACTTTCCTACTCGTAATCCAGAATGGACGATATTAATAACATTTTGAGTGAGTATGTAAGCAAAGTCGACTGTATGATGTTAGAATATAATTCAATAAAATAACAAGTGCAATGCATTACCATGACAACAACTTTCTATTACGAAAGATTAATTCATTCCATTAAATCGATATATTTGTAACTGCCACAAACTTGTATACAGGTGTAAATTGTAGAGTGTAAAATACATAGGTACATTAATTTCATGTTTTAATCAAAATGTTGCTCAAACTAACGGCAGAAGTACATTAATAGATTTATTAATGTATGTAATAAAACTGGGCTGGACACGTCTGTCGCATGCCAGAAGAATTATGGGCAAAATCCACCACAGACTGGGTCCCAGGCGTTAAACGGCCGCAAGGCCGGCCTAGAAAGAGGTGGAGAGATGAGCTCGATACTTTCAATAAGAATTGGTCTAAAATAGCATCCGATAGACAAATATGGAAAGAGGGAAGAGAGGCCTTTGCTCAGCAATGGGAAGATGCGGGCTAATATAATAATAATAATGTACATGGATGACCTCAAACTTTTTGCACCGAAACGACAAGACTTAATGACGTTGTTAAAAACAACAGAGGTTTTTAGCAATGCCATTAAGATGGAGTTTGGTGTAGACAAGTGTGCGGTCGTTCAGGTAGAGCGAGGAAAAGTTGTAAATTCTCCGAATTTGCAACTTTCTGAGACAATGACTCTCAGGTCCCTCTCCGAAGCCGACACCTACAAATACCTTGGTATGTCAGAGTCGTTGGGTATTGCGGTAGAGGATATTAAAAAATCGGTGAAGGAGCGTTTCTTTTGCCGTCTGTCAAAAGTTCTTAACAGTCTTTTGTCTGGCGGCAATAAGTCACGCGCCTTCAACGGTTGGGTGATGCCTCTATTGTCATACTCCTTTGGCATACTAAGGTGGACTCAAACTGAGCTGGACGCCCTGGATAGAAGGGTCCGTCAGCAACTGACATCACATCGCATGCTACACCCACGCTCGTCTGTTATGAGACTGTACATTCCGCGGAAGTGGGGGGGTCGTGGCTTTTTAAATGCCAAGAACCTTCATAACCGTGAGGTGTGCAGTCTCAGGGATTATTTCCGCAACAACGAATGTGGGATTCATTACGATGTAATGGCAGTTGACAAGGGCCTGACGCCTCTCTCCTTGGCAAAAGAGAACTGGCGCAAACCAACGGTGCTCAGCATGGAAGATCGTAGGGACGTATGGAAGGGCAAGGAACTACACGGGAGGTTCTACCGGGCCTTAACAGGACCCGATGTAGACCTTCTTGCGTCGGTGAACTGGTTACGATCATTGTTCCGATAGTCGTTTCGGTGAACGGTGTCATAGCGAAGAGCCTCGACCAACATCTCAAGAGGCTCTCGCTCGATGGTTGGGTCAAGGGTCAGATACAGAAGGCAGTCATCCTGGACACGGCACGTATTGTCAGGAGGTTCCTCTCTCTGTAGCCCCTACCACCGGCAGCTTGAGCCCCGCCCCGCTGCCGGCGGCACCCTAGTTTTAAGTTTTTTACAATATTTATGTTTCTTTTTTATAAGTTTATATTTATGTTGTAAAAAAATTAAAATTAAGATTATAAATAAATAAATGAGATAATAATGTAATAAAACAGAATTCATCCACGTGTGACAAAAAAAAAAGAAAAAAAGAAAAAATTGAGAAAAGTATTTACGTATCTAAAATGTTCCAGTAAGCTAACATCCAGACAAACTTCGGTGAACATTTAGTTTGTCCCTTTTTTCACCTTCAGTCGGTCGAGTGTCGACACGATGCAGTGTACCACGGCCAGTCGAGTGTCGACGTGATGCAGTGTACCACGAGCGAGGCATGCGGAATTCAAGTGACCTCGTTCCGAACGGTCTGGATCTCTCATCATAGGCCTGAATAATACATACCAATGTACCTACACTGCGCTTGGCCAAAGTTAGGCGTTGGGGAATAAGCCCGCACTGATGCCTCCCGCAGTTCGCAGCCGTTTCCGATGGAAATTAAGTTAATACGGGCTGCGATCGCATTATTGCTCTGACCCGAAACAACGGTGATTTAGTTCAACTCCCAAAACTACTGAAACTGTTGTGTGGTTTGGTAAGCTGAACGTTTACTGTACCTACCTAACTTACTTTATATAGGGACTTAGTTCAGAAGTAATTTGCAAAGAGTTTTTATTGTAATTATCACTATGGAATTGAGAAAAATAAACTGATTTATTGACCGAGCAAACGAAACAAGGTAATACGACAGCAACAATTAATATAATTTGTGGTAAACATCTGCAGAGTTGCATAGGAGTAGGGATTTTTGACTGGCCTTGCAGTTCAGTCGGTGGTATGTATGCCTGATAAGCTGTAGGTCATGGGTTCGATCCCACCCAGGGCAAACATTTGTGTGATGAGCATGGCTGTTTGTTCTGTGCCTGGGTGTTTCTATATGTGTAACATAAGTATGTATTTACAAAATAAAGTATACATGTATTCTATCAGTCGTCTAGTTTCCATAGTGCAATAAAACTTTCTACTAGAAAATATCGTAAACAAGTAGATCGCAATATGAGTGTGGTCACAGTGTAAATCTAAGGAATCTGTAACACAGCACTGACATAGTAGATGAAGCATGCGACTTCATTTATATAAACACCTTATGTGCCACATTTTTGGTATCGACTGTGACGTCACACAAACGATTTTGTCATTAAATGTTCCATCCGCGCGAAATCTTTTCAATGTCTTCGCCGCGCTTGCACAAGGGAATAAAAACCTAGGGGTACTTCCCGTTGACCTAGAACTATGAAATTTGGCAAGAAGCATTGTGTTAGAGTACACATATAGGAAACAAGTATCAATTTTAAAAGAAAAACAAAATACCCGACTGCAGAAAAGAGGTTTTTGCTGCCTAACTTACGATACGCTTAATACGCTGTTGAGTGTATGTTTTTTGTGAGAAAGTATGCGTATAATCGCTGTAAAAGATTATTGCCCATTCTTTAGAAAAAAATCTAGTAAAATCACTTGTTTATTACGAAAAAGTTCGTTGGAAGTTCCAAAAAACACGCGTTTTTTATATTTGTGTGAGATGTATGATTTTTATTGCAAAAAAATATAGCCTTTGACACTCAGCAAGTGGAAACGAATCTAACGACACCTCTCACATCAAAATCGGTCAAGCCCTTTAGACTTTAGGCGATCATATAGAAACATACAGATATACATACATACCCACATACATACACTTGAAACATCCCCCCCCCTCCCGTCTCCCCTCTCCTTATCTTAAAACACAATTATAATGGAACATGTGTCGGTGATTTTTTTGAGGTAGGAAATAGGTTTAATCCTGTTTTACCCGTTCCCGCAGGAATCCTGGGATAAAAAGAATCTTATGTGTTAATCCAGATTATAAACTACCTGTGTGCCAAATTTCAGCCAAATCCGTCAAGCCGTTTTACCATGAAGAAGTAACAAACTAACACAAACTTCGCATTCATATTATATAAGTGTGATGTGATTTATTAGCAATTCCTATTCCAAACTGCAATAAAACATATAAATTATATATATATTCGTAATCACTGTTAAACATTCTTTATTTTGATACCACACTCGATTTATTTTGAAAACTTTTTTTTTGAGATTACTCTTTGCCGCCAAAAATCCTTAATTTTTAATTTTTTTTATTTTGATGTACCCAGTGTCATTCTCACGACTAAGACAAATCTATTGACACCACTCACATCAAAATCGGTCAAGCCGTTTAGGCTCTAGTCTAGGGCATGCCAAAGAAATATACATACATACATACATACGCTCGAAAAACATAACCTTCCTTCTTTCGCAGTCGGATAAAAATCCGAAAACTGGTCATTTTTTATTTAATCACAAAATAATAGTGTTTTTATGCAAGGAGTAAGGGTCCAAATTTTAAAGTTAATTAACCGTATCATTTGGGGTATCATATGAAAGAGCTTACTTAGCATAATATGTTAAAACAGGTTTTTAAATATTTTACGATGTATATTTTTCGGTATAAGAAGGAAAACATAAAAAAAAAATGATTTCCGCCTTTTATCTACTAGTTTGTACGGAACCCTCGGTGGGCAAGTCTGACTCGCACTTGTCCGGTTTTATTTAACTTTAATAACTATATCCTTAAAGTAATGTAAGTATACCTTAGTAACTTTGAGTCGGCGCCAAACAAGCAAATTAATTTATTACAAAGCGTGATGCGTTGCGTTGCGAGTGGTCGTGCGGAGAGCGAATTTTTTGGAATGTCAATGTTTATTGCTGGAGATTTCACGTTGCGTTGTTAATTTGATTTGGTTATTTCTTTAAATTTAAGGTAATTTTTGGTGCCGACTCAAAATTACTAAGGTATACTTACATTACTTTAAGGATTTATACCCTATTTAATAAAAAATAATTCTCAAAATCGGACTACTCTGTAAAAAGTTATGCGTGATCATACATAAAAAAAAATATACGCGTCGACTTGGGAACCTCCTCCATTTTTTCGTCGGTTAAAAATATCGAATCGGAAGTATTTATCACCTGAAATTAAATAATCTTAGGTCGTCAACTGCGATTTTTATCATAGTTGACACGCTAGGTACACTTGGGGTATCTATAAAAGTCTATGTACCACAGTAAATTTACGAGTTTGACCGAGGGACGTAGTAAACAGTTTCCTAAAGAACTTAGCTTCTCGGGTACACAAGCAACACAAACAAACTGTCCCGTGACAGATAGTGTGACTAAATAGAGCGTTATCCCTACAAGGGCTATAATGGAGCGATTCTCCCACACTATCATAGCCCCAAAATTAATACTGTAAGTCCTGGCATTAGCCCGGCCCTTGTCCGCGGTACACAACTCGTTTGCCAGCTCGTAACCTAGGGAGGGCCGACTACTTCACTGTTAACTGGATGTTTGTAACTATTATGTTATAAGCTCTTGGAATCTAATGAATCTTCTAAATTTATTGTGATTAATATATTGTCACTTTAAACCTACGCCCCTTCTGTTTTCCGATATGGAAGAAATATATTTATTTATTGTCACATAACTGAACGCACTAATACTGTCGTTTGTATTATGTTGAATATGGATTGTGGGTATTTATTGATAGAATACAGCATGTCGTAGCTTAGTACATATGAATCGTGGTTCGTAACAGTTTATTTAAATAATCGGCCAAGTGCGAGTCGGACTCGCGCACTAAGGGTTCCGTACTATCATCTATAATACTACAAAGTTTAGTTCTGTTTATAAAATAACGAGAAATCAACGAAATTCCAAGTAGTAAATTGCAAACTTATAGGTAGGTTTTCGATACACATCCGGGCAGCATAACGACGCTCGCGCGAATACGCGCGGCTATGGCTCGCTCCGTGATGTTACCTCCCCCGCTACCCGCGCGGCCGTTGCTTAGCAACCGCCTCGCGCTCGCGCCACCACCACTCGCGGCGCGGCGCTCGCACCGTGTTTAGATACAAGGATTATTTTAATTTTGTGAGTTTTTATGTATTAGATTAGGTATTTATTTTTATAGTTAATATATTTCTAAATATTTACTTACAAATATTCAAGTTTCTACCTGTTAATTAAGATCGAGTAAAAATTGCTTAAAAATTAAGTTTGTTGTATGGGAGCCCCCCTTTAATATTTACTTTATTGTTATTTAATTATTTATTTTGAAAGGTAATATACAAGTAAATATTCTGTGAAAATTTGAAGCGTCTACCTGTTACCGTTTTTAATATTGAGCAAAAAAATACGAAAAAAACACGTTTATTGTATGGGGACCCCCCTTAATATGTAATTTTTTTTAATTTTTAGTATTTGTTGTTATAGCGGCAACGGTAATACATCATTTGTGAAAATTTCAGCTTTCTAGCTATCACGGTTTATGAGATACAGCCTGGAGACAGACAGACAGACAGACAGACAGACAGACAGACAGCGAAGTCTTAGTAATAGGGTCCCGTTTTTACCCTTTGGGTACGGAACCCTAAAAAATAATGAGTAATTAACTTGTTTAGTTTGATATTTCAGTAATATTTTTTGCTTAGATAGATAGATAGATAAACTCTTTGTTGTACACTAACCGTCTTACTTATAAACATTAATTAAATAAGCGCATTTTAGTTAAACAGTGTTCTGTTCCGTTTTCGCGCGTGACAGTTCCCGTCTGAAAGAAAGTGACAAGTCCTTACTAAGTTAATACGATTTTAGCATGCGTTTAAAGGTAAGACGGCAAAAGAAAAAACACAAACATAACAGAACACAATCATTTTATAGGTGTCTATTTTTAACCTCCGATCCAAAAAGAGAGGCGTTATAAGATTGACGTGTGTATCTGTGTGTCTGTCTATGGCATCTCAGCTCTCAAACGTATGGACCGATTTAGATCTAGTTATTTTTTCGTTTAAAAGGGGATTTCATTGAAAGTGTTTAAGGTATGTTATATCAAAATCGCTTCAGCCGTTTTTTTGTCGGTGGTTTTTGAGTTTTCTAAACTTATAATTGTTCTGGGTAAATATGTATATAAACTCAATAAACTTGTTTTGTATAGTTCTGAAATTTATAAAATTGCGTAATTTTTAAATGCAATAATCCAAGTGATCAAAAGACGGCATGTCTGGGGGAACTGGCACAATACTGATTAATTTTCCGTCGCGTCCTGCTCCCACTCTCCTGTGCCCGCTCCGCACCGTGGAGCCGTCCATAAGTCAATGCGGCATAATCCCGCCACACTAATGGAATAATGGAGCGGATCTATGGGCCATATTTTACAGTAATCTATTCAAGTTAGTGCGGCCTGCTCCCTGCTCCCCGCTCCCCTCGCCCCACTCGCTTTCAGAGGACATATTTTATTACGGCCTTCTTCTTCGACACGTTTTATTCGGGGATATCAATTTTTAAAAATGTCTGTGAATAATTCATGAACAGGAAATAGTGACCACTCATCATCGCTTTTCCTTATCCCTGTATGTGGGATCAACACTATACGCTTTTCCTTATCCCTGTATGTGGGATCAACACTGTACGCTTTTCCTTATCCCTGTATGTGGGATCAACACTGTACGCTTTTCCTTATCCCTGTATGTGGGATCAACACTGTACGCTTTTCCTTATCCCTGTATGTGGGATCAACACTGTACGCTTTTCCTTATCCCTGTATGTGGGATCAATACTGTACGCTTTTCCTTATCCCTGTATGTGGGATCAACACTGTACGCTTTTCCTTATCCCTGTATGCGGGATCAACACTGTACGCTTTTCCTTATCCCTGTATGCGGGATCAAAACTGTACGCTTTTTTCGCTACTTCACTCTGTCAAGCGTCACTTCCAATAGCGAAACACTATTCCAGTTTTTTTTTTTTTTAATTTGTTTTTAATTGTAACCCATGCCCTTGTAACTGTCCTGCGAAGAGTCACTGTTTTCTAAGTTATCCCGTTCTATATAATAATATTGCTATGGTATGGTGTAATGGCGAGCTGCGACATGCTGGACGTAACCTACATTTAGAATGAGTTTCATGTGTGTCATGTCAACGTGACTGCTGTATAGTTGTCATCTTACGGCAATGCTCAGGATTACTCCAAATTTGTCGCTCTTGTTTCTGTTGGCTATATTTAGTATATATAGGTAAATACAAAATAATGATCATGTGTTCTTGGTATTAGCTTCATTTTTAGGGTTCCGTACCCAAAGGGTAAAAACGGGACCCTATTACTAAGACTTCGCTGTCTGTCTGTCTGTCTGTCTGTCTGTCTGTCTGTCTGTCTGTCTGTCTGTCTGTCTGTCTGTCTCCAGGCTGTATCTCATAAACCGTGATAGCTAGAAAGCTGAAATTTTCACAAATGATGTATTTCCATTGCCGCTATAACAACAAATACTAAAAGTTAAAAAAATTAAATATTAAGGGGGGTCCCCATACAATAAACGTGTTTTTTTCGTATTTTTTTGCTCAATATTAAAAACGGTAACAGGTAGACGCTTCAAATTTTCACAGAATATTTACTTGTATATTACCTTTCAAAATAAATAATTAAATAACAATAAAGTAAATATTAAATGGGGGCTCCCATACAACAAACGTAACGTAATTTTTAAGCAATTTTTACTCGTAGAAACTTGAATATTTGTAAGTAAATATTTAGAAATATATTAACTATAAAAATAAATACCTAATCTAATACATAAAAACTCACAAAATGAAAATAATCCGTGCATCTAAACGCGGTGCGAGCGCCGCGCCGCGGTGTGGTGGTGGCGCGACCGCGAGGCGGTTGCTAAGCAACGGCCGCGCGGGTAGCGGGGGAGGTAACATCACGGAGCGAGCCATAGCCGCGCGTATTCGCGCGAGCGTCGTCGTGCTGCCCGGATGTGTATCGAAAACCTACCTATAAGTTTGCAATTTACTACTTGGAATTTCGTTGATTTCTCGTTATTTTATAAAAAGAACTAAACTTTGTAGTATTATAGATGATAGTACGGAACCCTTCGTGCGCGAGTCCGACTCGCACTTGGCCGATTATTGCAATTGACCATCCAAAAAGTACATATGTCAATGTACATAACAACGTTTGACTCAACTCGCCGTTCGACAACTTGCCTGGTTGTAAGCGACGTTATTACACGATCACGGATCAAAGTTTATACTTAAATTAGCAGGTAAACTATTTAAGCTTAAAATTATAGTTTTGAGTAGAACATTACAAAGAATCCCCAAATCATTACTAATTCATTGAGAACGAGAACTAGCCCCCAAAAGAGCAACAAACATAAATGAAACCCAGTAAAATAAACACAATTTCTCGTGACGTGAACTTAACTTTAAAAACTCGCCATAAAGTTGTTAGTACTAAATGTAACTTATAAACTTAACATATTAGCTTAAACTGTTTTTTGGTAGTAATTAAATATGTGGTCCAGACTCGAGTTTTGGCAATGTTATATTGTAATTTCATTTTAATAAAAACTGTTTAAATCCGTTCACAGTCACCCAACAAAAATCTTTATTATATATTACGATACTGATATTACCACATTAATAAAATAGGATACCAATATCACGACATGCGTATAACGACATTACCGCATATCGTTGACGTTTTGTTTATCGTTGCAGTCGTATTACATTGTTAAAATTATACAACAACAATGATGATGATGTCTTCCTTGACGTATCCGTCAATGGCGAAGCCTGCTATCTTCGGTTATCACACAGCACAATTAATCTATTCTGTGTCTCTTACAACTTTATGATATAATTCAATAAAATATGGCAAGTAATGGAAGACGCTACCGCGGCTGATCTCCCCTCGGCGGCAATTACACAATGAGTGGGCTATCAGTGTTGGGCATCTGATATAAATTGGTCAAAACTATGCGGCGCTTACAAGAGCTAGGGAGCCGACCTGCGAGCGGGCAGCGTGCCAGGGTTGCGGGCTGCTGAAATACACGAGAGGCGGGCGAGGCGGGGTTGTACTCAGTTTTTTACTAATTGCCCGCCGCGAATTCGTACGCGTAAGAAACTCGTTCATGTCACGCTCCTACCTGCACTCACTGCCAAGCTAATGCTCCTGTAACGCCTGCCCTGCTCGTGTTTCACTTCTAACTCAATCTCGCCGCACTTCCGTCCTGCTTCAACCAAACTTCCGACCAAATCTATTAATGTCGAGTCAGTGGTATAACGTAGATTTATGTATTTCAATTAAAAATAAAGAATTGTTCTCGTTTTAATTTCTCCTCGCTCTCACCCCGTTCCGTTCCGCACTTGTCCCGTTCCCGCCTCGCTCCCGCCTCGCTCCCACCCTACTGCCGCCTCATTCATATTTTACACCTTGTTTCAACTCTATAATTCATCCCTATCGTTACGAAACTATAATAACAGTATACGTTTGCATATGTTAGTTAATATAAATACTGGAATTCATATCCCCAAAATTAGAACCTTGGAACTCTTACATAATCAATTACCCCTATTTCCTACCCCTTAATTCATCTCTGTCGCAAAACTATAATAGCAGTATTTGTTTATATTTGATAGTTAATCTAAATACTACATTTCGTGTCGCTAACACTAAAACCATGGAACATCTTTTATTTCCACCTTTTAACCGACTTATTTAACCTAAGTAGCAGTTTTCATCTATACCTGTTAGTTAATCTAAATGAAAAACTTAATTTTCCTAACATTAAAACTTTGGACCTTTCATTCAATCTTTTACTCCCCGTTTCAATCCTTTAATTTATCCATGTCGCAAAACTATACTAAAAAATACGTTTATATGTAATAGTTAAGCTAAATACTAAATATTGACATGTTCTAATATTTTGCACAATATTTTGTTTGTATTTTGAATACTTTTCGCAGTGCACGCGATGTAAGATGTTTTCGGCCTCAACGAAAAACGTTACTTTCACACCAGCCACGGCGCGGTAGCGCGCGGCGCGACGGCTTTTATTTTTCTATTAGTATTTTTAAATTCGCAATATCTTTTTAATGGAATGTCGGATTACAATAATTCAAAAAGTAATCAACAGGTATTCAAACAGTCTTGAAAACGATATAATTTATTTAGATAAGGATTGATACAAAGGTATGAATAACATGGTCTGATTTTGGTCGGTATTTCTTTCAACTTTAAAAAAGTAAAAAAGTAGTTATAGTGAAGTAATAACAATAGTTAGACATATGCTAGCGCGATGTCTTTTGTAGATATTGGTGTGTTATTAAATATTGTAAAACATTTCTTTGTTCTATCATCAATAATTTGAGCAGCGTATGCGATGAAAGACATTTTATGGCTATTTTTTTACACCTTGGGTTATATCATTGAAGTTTTAGTAAGGATTCCTAATTTTTTTCTGATATTAAATATAGCCTATGTTCATCAGGGATAATGTAGTATTCTAGTGGTGAAAGAATTTTTGAAATCGTTCCAGTAGTTTTTGAGTGATAACTTGTCAAACATACGACCTTAGGTTTCCGTAGTAAACAAGGAAACCTTATAGTATTGCCATGTCAGTCTGTCTGTCTGTCCGCGGCTTTGCTCAAAGACTATGCTGTAATTTAGCATGCATATTAGTTATGCCGAGAAGTAGAAGAAATTAGAAGTCCTAGAATAAAATATTTTGAAAATATAACATTTTGGTAGCTCTCGTACACGTTAAGTGTGTATGTTTTTTTTTGTTTCATCTACCTCATCTTATGGGGTATCGCTAGATAAGTAATCAAAAAATTGGTTGTCTGTAAAGTCGGTTTACGGACGATAGTTTAACGTGACAACGTCATAACAAAACATTAATGAAATGATGATGATGTAACGGGAGAATGAGTCATCCTTTTTCGTGCGTTCGCGATTTATTAGACGTTGTCACGTCAATAAGCTTTGGGGGGAAGGCAAAAACATATTTCAATTTAGAGATCCCTTTGCGAAATTATAAATTTATGTCTGTCTAAATATTGCGCTTTAAATTGCTATTTTTTGTTAGAATTAAAAATGTCTCCTCTTTAGCGGTTTAATTTGGAAGAGGAAATAAATGATCTTTATTTAAGTAAAATTATTAAATAGTTACTGCACTTTGTTATCAGAGTATAGCAGCTTCGTCACTTGTAACATGTACCAAAGGCTAACAGATCGTCTGTCAGAGCAGCACGTCCGGCGCACGCGGCAACACCCCAGCCCGCGTGCGCTCGCAGCTTGTGCCATAACTCTGCGCTATACTATGGCTCTGTCACTTATATTCCGTTGTGCTAGTGTTATGAGGCAATTGAATTATTTGTTTGCATTAGTGCCGTGACGCGCCGCCGCCGGCCGCGTGGCTCTCATAACGAATTATCAGATGAGATTTATGTTGCTCATTACTTTACTAGTTCTGCACACATTTCGAGGTAAATTGTTTTAGCTGGATTAGGATTTAGGCCATTTATGCTGATTTAATTAACGGAATATTTTATAAAATTTACCTACAATATTTTGTGTTACTTTAAACTAAAAGCTTGCTAACAATAATGAACCAATTAAACCAATTGATACAATTATTATAGTTTAACTAACTGAAAAACCGACTGCTAAATACGCAATTCGTTTACTTGGACGATTTTATCAGTAATTTTGTTAAATAAACCAAAGTACTTACTGAACCGATTTTGATAAATTTAAATAGGACTACCTTTGAGGGATATGTAATCTTTATAAAGGGATCTGTAATCAACTAAAAACCCTTTTAGTTCCACCATGCCCATTGTTCGTCTGTCTATTCTTTTGTCCGTCCTTGGTTTATCTCACAGACTGTTAGTACGAGAAAGCTGTCTTTAGTAACTACAGGTAGGAATATTAATCACGCCGACGACACTTCGTCGGTAAAATGAAATCTTATGTAACAAATAGCAAATAAAATAATTTCCTAATATGTATTTAATTTAAAATACTATATGGACGTCGTGTGTAGGTACTCATTGGTTCGATTTTTTTGTAAATACATATGTACATTTATGATACACAATTAACACCCAGACACAGAACAAACATCCATGATTCACATAAATATTATTTATTCCTGAATGGGGATCGAACCCACGACCTACAGCTGACAAAGCAGGCTTACTAGCACTGAGTCATGAGGCCTGTCAAGCAATCATGAGCGAAGTCTACTGTCATCCCGCTTCAGGTAACGAGTGAGGATAACTCGGCAGAGCTTGGTATTGTACCTTGTTGACTGGGCCAAGGGCAGTCCGGGCCCCGGGTGGTCCGGGCCCCGGGTGGTCTGGGCCCCGGGCAGCCCGGGCGCGCCATTGCTCGTCATATCATCAGGCGATCCGTTACAAACGTCGCTCATGATCCTTGACAAACGAACGCGATACATCACTCAGCTAAAAGGGCACACTATGCTTATATACCAGTAACACAACTCTACAATTGATGATGTAAATTATTATTTACTTACAAAAGCTGTATAAAAAAACTTATTAACTTAATTAATAAGATTTTTTAACTATTACTCTTACTCTATTGATCACGACAAGTTGTGGTGCTCTTTATATTAATCACTTGAGGACTTATCATAAGTTCTTATGCATATCATAAGTCACTTATGCTGTGAAACTACATTATAATAATACTTATACAATTCTTATGAGAATCCAAATTGTATATTTTAATTTGATAGAGTTTCTGTCCTATATTTTTACTTTAATTTTACAACTTTTTGAACATCTGTCTAGGCCAGCCAGTCAGGCAATAGCTTCAGATGACGATTCCCGCCTGTCATCATGTAAATCAATTGCCAGTTGCTAATTATTTACAAAAAAATGTTGGTACAATCTTTGTTTAAAGCATGAAGTTGAGATTCTGCATAAAATCTTTCTCCCTCCATCGATCAGTGTTGCAACGTAAACTTCCCGCTGATTGTTCCAGAACTAAGGTCCGATCTCAGCAGCTTCACGTTCCATCACGGCGCCGCCGCTGCTTTGTGTCGAATTCCATATTGCTGATTGGATTCTGTTTTGACACAACCGATGTGTGTGATGTACAATGCGATATTTTTATCGTTTGACTGATCCGTGATATATTGGATCGGGATGTTGGCAGTTTTGAGCTCGCGAGTGACGGGTCGATGTTGTGTAACAACACATGACAAATTGTAGTCAATATTTTAAGCTCCGATATAATTACATTGATACGATAGGAATAAAGCTTTTCTTATATTTTCCCTCAGGGATATAAGAAGTTAATAGTTAGTTTGTAGCGTGTAGTATCGTGTCTATATGTTGTATGGTTTTTATATTGTATACAATTAATAGTGCGTGTTTGTATTCCAGACACGGCACCAGAGCTCCACTACACGTTCATAGAGCAGGCGCTGCACCCCGGGCCGGGCCTGGCGCTCCACTGCGCCGCGTCGGGCTCCCCGCCGGCGCGCTTCACCTGGCTGCTGGACCACGCGCCGCTGGAAGGCTCCACGGACCAACGGTACCACTCCGACCTTCGTATAGCACTCTCCAGTCGAGGCCGCGCTCTGCATAACCTCGGGCTTTCCAAAACGGTGCACTCCACTTGGCTGTTCCACCGCGCGCCGGTGAACAGCAACAAGGGAAATTAATATTAACTACAAATTAGACGTAGGACAAAGAATTTTTTACTAATAATATCTACACGCGTTAAAATTCAAAGGGATGTTTATCATTACACCTTCACAGAGGAGCGACTAGACCAGTAGGTAGACCACGAGCTAGACGGAAATACAATCGGAAAGACATCGTCAAGTCATAGGGCAGGGCCTGGTTGAGATCAGCGCAGCACCGGGAGAATGGTGTGCTAAAGAAGAGACCTACTTCCAGCAGTGGATTAATAAAGACTGAAATGATGATGATGATGAAATTATTCTTACCTTAAAAAAATACAATAATTATGTGTAAGAATAATATAGTTAATCATTCTTGTCTTACAAAGACTAAATTAGAATTTTGAAAATTACTTTAATCTTTGTACATACTTAATTGTAATAAATATTTATTGAACATTGTTGATCATAAGAAATAAAAAACAAATGTATGATCATTGGAAGGTAAAAATCTGGGCTTAACTTTTTCTGCTTTCTCTAGTTCCAATTTTGTTTTGTTTTGTTGTTTGTTATGTTCGGTATGGTATGATTTAATTATGATATCATTAAATAACAAATATAATCCATTTCAGTAATCTGTGAATAGTGCTATGGGCTGTGTTATTACTAAGACTTATGTATTCTTAATATTAGACTTTATAATACAGCTGCTTACTGTTCCTTAATAAATAAAATAAAATAAATAAAATTGAACAACAGAAAATGGCAGGCTTAGTCGATATGTATACATATAAGATTGGTGATGTGCACTTGGTAGGTCAATAAGTCAGTCGATGAACTCAAACGGCGACGTGGTGAGCTACCTGAACCTGACGTCGGTGCGCGTGGAGGACGGCGGCCGCTACACGTGCCGCGCTCACAACGCGCGCGGCGCCGTGCACCACTCCACCAGGCTCAACGTCTATGGTACGGACCACCCTGCAATACCCTACCTATCTTAAAATACTAACCATAGTTTCCTTTATATCTAATATCTCAGTGTGACGTATTTGGGACATCGATTGTGTAAAAATTTGAACTGCTTCTGAATGTTCAACATATTGTTCTTACATGTATAAGTTTAAAGAACTCAAAAACCTAAACCTAACCTAAACCAAAAAAATACGGATAAGTGCGAGTCAGACTCGCCCTCCGAGGGTTCCGTACAAAGTAAATAAAAAGGGAAAATCATATATTTTTTTTTATATTTTCCTTCATAAACCGAAAAATATACAACTTAAAAATATTTAAAACCCTGTTTTAGCTTATGCTCTTTCATATGATACCCCACATGATACGGTTAATTCACTTTAAAATTTGGGCACTCATTCCTTACATAAAGACACTATTTTTTGTGATTAAATTAAAAATGTTCAGTTTTCGGTTTTTTTCCTATATGTGTACTCTAGCACAATGCTTCTTGCCAAATTGCATATGTCTAGGTCAACGGGAAGTACCCCATATGTTTTGATTCCCTTGCAAGTGTGGCTATAACTTTTTTGTACGAAAACTGAGAAATTTCATTTTTCTTTCTGCAGCAAGAAACTATGGATCTGCGTATATGGTTTTAATTTCAACTCGATACCTTCATGCGTTCCCGAGATAAAGGTCTTGACACCCGGACAGACGGACAGACAGACAGACAGACGGACAACAAAGTGATCCTATAAGGGTTCCGTTTTTTCCTTTTGAGGTCCGGAACCCTATAAAACTGAACCGATTACGATGAAACATAGCTAGGAACTTTCTCGATGAAATCTCTTGATATCTTCTTCTTCTAAGACTAAACTGGCTAGTAAGACACTTGGCATCTTCAATAAAGTTATCATCAGGACAACTGCTTTATCTCTATCAGGCAAGGTACGATCGGAACCCTCGTTGTACGAAACAACAAATTCGTACTTGGCCGATTTATTTAATCGTATTTTTGTAAGCAATCGTATAAATGGTATGAATTTCTTTGATCTGTTTCAAAATATGAACTCGTTCGTGTTCCAGGCCCCCCGTCTATCCGCAGCGTGGGTCCGATCCGGGTGGTGGCAGGCGTCAACACCACCGTCTACTGCCCTTACTCAGGATTTCCAATCAGGTTGATGGAGGTGCATTTGCTTAGTAAAATTATAAGTTTCCTTTCCCATTTTGTAGTTGTATCTTTTTAGTTTTCTGTAGAAATTAATTACACCATTGAGTGAAATCCATTTTGGTCATCAATTACCTTTTTGGATTAGAAATATTGCTCTTCGCCTAGTTATTACTAAACATTTTCTCAGGTATAACCTACGTAAGGTTATACCTAAGTAAATTTCTCAGTACTTTGTTTTAATAAGTTCAAAAGGTTCAGAACAATGAGGTTTTATAGAGAAAATTGTTATAAAGAGGAATGAAACTGTTGTCTAGTTTCGAGCTGAGAATTACAGCAATGTCGTGATGATATCACTCGCTCGAATAAACGAACAGTGTAAATAGTACCGATGTATATTTGAGCAGACATAGAATGACATAAACCAAGAGCGATTAAAATGCCAAGGCAATTGCTAGCTATCTAGCTCAAACGTTGCATATAAGCTTCATAAGCAGAAAGCTGAATTACATTCTAAACGTTCACGGTCACAACATCCAGTCAGTTAAAACATCTAGTGAGCCAAAATGCTCAGTGGCCTATTAACGTCAGGTTCCAAAATGTCTAATGTACCAAAACGTGTAGTATACAAATTTGTCCAATGTGGCATAACGTCCAGAGCCCGATAAATCCGAATTGTTTTCTGTGAAAGTGTGCAACACGTGCAATGGTTTCCAGCGAGATCCGGTGGCAGCGCGGCGGCGTGGAGGTGGCCTCCGGCGGCGGACGAGCGCTCACCGGACAGGCCGGGGAGCTGTTCCTGTGGCCGGCCGAGCCCGCGGACGCCGGCCTCTACTCCTGCAAGGTCACGGCGCCCTCCGGACAGTACGCGCAGAAGGACATACAGATATTTGTCAGAAGTAAGAGCGTTAATTACACTTTATTTTATTCTTTATGATCAAACAGAACACAGCCCGTTGACAAAATACGAAAGTATGGTCAAAAATGAAATACACTTGTCCTCAGGATGCTTATTCACTCCTATCTTGAAAATTTTCAGATTGTATTTACTAGAGAACACCGAAATTATGATTATTTTATATGCAGAATAACACCATTCGACAAAGACACGCGCACTAGTCCATTGTGAAACACCACCGAATGTTGTAGAATCTATAGTCAATAATGTTGTCAAAAATAGGCTTGAGTAACCCGTAATATTGCATCCAACAAATCAACAGAGCAATCCAAATACCTATATGATGGACGTAGGTGATTTGAAATATTTCTTACTCTTACTATTTTTAGACGCGAACCTACTACACCACTTCATCATGACCATTTTCTTTTACTAAACCATCTTAACTTTGTGATACTCCCAATTTCAGATCCACCGAAAATAGCCGGGTTTACCTTTCCATCCGACTTGGTAGAAGGAAGCTCAATACAAGTTCTCTGCGGGATCACGTCTGGAGACAAACCGGTATACTTCTCATGGCTGAAGGATGGCCAACACATACCTTCCAATTTACAGGTAAATAACGTTTGTCAAATATGACGCAATTTTGTCTATATCAAAGTCATATAACATAATAAACGATGTAAGTTCTTTTTGTAACCGGCAAAGATACTGACTCACAATTTTGTAGCATTGGGCGAAAGTGATAAAATAACTAGATTTATGTAGTGGACCAGGAAGAAGGCTACTAGCTAGAATACACAACCTCGGCGTGGCAATCAACATACCAGATAAAACCAATATACGGTCACTGTGCATTCAAAGCCAGCGGTATAAAACCTAGGTTTTATCTATAATTTTGTCTCTATTTCAAAATTGTTTGATGATGTTGGCGAACGAACAGTGCTTACAGCCTATTGTCTTATATGTTGCAGTATTTAAACAAGTCTGATATATTTGCTTTTGTTTAAAGTACATGGTATATGTGCATGGCTTTCTCGACGTGTCAGGGTTGTTATTTTAGAGTCATTTGTCAAGTAAAACAAAATCACAGTAGGACAACTAATGAAAATCATAGTTTAGGAAATGTCCAGTATCATAATATATATTTAACCCTGTGAATTTATTACTTCCGCGCTGTCAGTCGTAACTTACAAATTGTAAAAGACAATAAGTTTATGTTCGTACAAAGGCTAGAGTCCTTATGTGTAAGGCTAGAGGCTATATTGTAATGTGCTAGGAAAGGTGTGTACGCATGTTAAGGTACCTAGTCTTGCCATAAATATTGTCACGAAGAAAAAAATTATTTTTTTATTTCTAATAATATTTATTACTTTTACAGTGTGTTAGTTTAATACATAAATATAAAACAATTTAAAATATAAAAGCTTATTCGAAGTGGTCTCCATTGGCTGCAATACAGTCCTTTAAACGTTGAGGCCAGTTATCAATAGAAGCACGCACTCTTTCCATGGGAAAATTCTTCACTGCCAATCGTATGGATTGTTTTAGGGACTCCAAATTATCATGGCGTTTAGAGCAAGCCATACTCTCTAAAACTGACCATAAATCATAATCCAGCGGATTAAGATCAGGACTTGACGACGGCCAGTCTTCAGCTCTGATGAAGTCCGAAACGTTCACTTCCAACCAAGACTGCGTGGACCAAGCTTTATGACCTGGCGCCGAGTCTTGTTGGAAGGACTATGCTTGGTTATTGAACATGGTGTTGTTAAGGGGCTTAACTACCTTCTCAAGAATGGTATTTTGATACACTTGTGCCGATGTTTTGATACCTTTTTCACAAAAATATGGCTCAGTCACTCCTTCATAGCTAACACCCCACCAAACCATCACTCGGATAATGCCCACGTTGCACTCTGTCGACTAATTGGGAAGCTTCCTTAGAGCTTTGAGCATAAATACGATCATTTTGTTGGTTAAAATGTTGCTCAATTGTAAAGATTTTCTCATCCGTAAACAAAATTTTTCTGTGACCTCCCTTTGCGTACCGCTTCAGTAGTTGTTTCGATTTTACCACCCTATTCTTTTTTAAATTATCAGTTAAAAAATGACCAGTGCGTCTCTTATAGGCTGCAAGTCCTAAGTCATCTTTTAAAATACGCGACATGGTTCTGGGTGCTATCTTCATCTCCCAAGATAAAATCTTTTGCTTTCGGACAGGATTTCTTCGAATTTTTTCCCTTACTGCTTTGACCACCTTTTTCGTACGAACACTACGTGGACGGCCAGATCATTGAGAAAACTCAATGAACAATCGTATAAAAATTACAGATTCCAAATTCAAATGTAATATCTTTCTTATTTTTAACTGTAACAGTATTTATGGCCAGACTAAGTATACACATACATAGACTAGGTAGATAAGTCTTGTTAGGACTTACTAGTTTTAAAGTAAGTTCTAGATAAGTGTTTATAAATGAAGTGTTTATAAGGTGCGTATAAGGTGATCATGTTCATAATTATGTGTAAGAAATCATTGGATGTTTTCATACCGTGCTGCCATCTGTGGCGCTGCGTTGGAGGCGGTAATGATTTGAAGGCCCCACTCCGGGTTGGCCAAAGTAGTCGCCGATACAAATGTCCGCGCTATACACACACAATAAATCTTCGTTAGTGTATCTAGAATAGTTTCCGTATTTGTGTCAAGGCAGTGTTATTTTAACGGTAGTGAATAAATGACGTTTATCAGAGTTAGTAAGTGTTTCTGTGAGTTCGAACTTTAGCTTGCTCCGATACCACAGAAACCGTCGCGCCTGCATACCTACATGCCGCAGCGCTGTCGTGAGGCGATACTTCCTAATAGATGCTTTCTCAGGTGGATTATGCTAGAAAAGTACAAATTTCACTTTAGCTTTGCTAAAATAATTATAACTACAGAAAGGTTTAATTGTGACTTGTTACATTTCAGGTGCAAGAGAAATCTCTAGACGAGTTCAGTTTCCTGATATTTTCACACGTGACGTCGAAGCACAGCGGCGAGTACACCTGCGTTGCTACTAACTCCGCAGCTGAAGTCAACCACACCGCCAGACTTGCAGTGAAAGGTATTAAAATCATCATCTCAGTCACAAGAAGTCCACTGCTGGACATAGGCCTCCTTATCCATAGTTATGAAGAATTTCTTCAAATAAAAGTATGTATGTCTTAAAAACTGTACGTAGGTACTAAAATTTTAACTAAATAAGTACTTATTTGAAATCATTAATTAATAATTATATATAATTTAATTTTATAGTGTCGACTTGTAATTGAATAATTATCAATAAAATATGTCTATGTGATGTATACGCGCTTGAATATTCGACTGGTGCGGGTCGCCGGCCAGTAATAAACGAGCAGTTACACCGAGTGAATGTGTTTCCTTTATCTACATATCAGTGGCGAACGTTGGACGCGGATTACCCTCAAGTAAAAAAAATCGTCATGGCATCGTCGTTTTTGGGAAGTTTATCTACTTTCGACCATAAAAACAATGAATGGACGATTTTTAAGGCAAAAATTACACAGTTTGCGAAAATAAATGAAGTAAAGGAGGACAAAAAAGGCGGATTACTTCTGACACATTTGTGTGACGAGACGTACCGGCTGGCGCGGGATCTTGCATTTCCGCGCGAATTGGAAACGTTGTCCTACTCGGAGCTCGTTTTATTGCTCGACGGCCACTTCAAGCCAAAACGAGTTTCTTTTGTGGAGAAGGCGAAGTTTTATGGGGCGAATCGGAGTCCGGGCGAAACCTTAGGAGAATGGGCGGCGCGATTAAGAGGTCTGGCATGTTACTGCGGCTTCGGCACCGCCTTGGAAACGAATCTGTTGGATCGTTTCGTCCTCGGCCTGGGCTCAGGTCCCGAACGCGACAAACTCTTTGAGAAGGATCCGAGCACACTCACGTTGGCTCGAGCGATTGAATTGGCAGAACAGGCGGCATGCGCTAAGCAAGCGAAGGCGGTGATGTCTACAGCTGAAGCTGTCGTCGTGAAGGAGGAACCGGTTTACCAGGCGAAGTTCCAGGCCAGTCGCGGCGGACCCGCATCGCGAAGAGACGGCAGCGGCGGCGGTGACAATAGTTCAGCGGGGGCATCGCGTTGTACCGTTTGTGGGATGAAAAACCATCCTAGTGATAAGTGCAAATATCGGGCATATAAGTGTCAAAAGTGTGGTAAAAAAGGTCACCTCAAGCGCGTATGTGATAGTGCTAGAAATTCGGCAGATGTTCATCACGTCACGGCGGAACACGATTGCAAGGTTATGTTGGATACGTCTTGTGAGGAATGTCAAAATTTTAATTTAAGGTACGTTACTGATAAGCCGATTCAAATAGATCTTGTATTAGGGCATCATAAATTAGTAATGGAACTGGATTCAGGCTCCAGTAAGTGTGTAATCTCAGACAAACTGTATAATGAAACATTTTCTGGCTATCCACTGCAGAGTAATTGTATTAAAATGTGTTTATATAACGGACATAAAATTACTCCACTGGGCTATTTCGAAGTAGACGCAAAATTTAATGACAATAAAAAAATAATTAAAATATTCGTAGTTCGAAACGGAGGGCCACCCTTGCTCGGCAGAGATTTTATGTCCGCTTTTAATTTTACTATTACAACTGATACAAACACGAAATTGTTCGCCTTGCATAGTGACCCCGAAGCTGAAATAACCGATTTGTTGCAAAAATTCCCGGAATTGTGGCGGGACGAGTTAGGGACATTTAATAGATTTAAAGTGAATTTAAAATTAAAAGACAATGCCGAGCCGAAGTTTTTCAAACCGAGAACTGTACCCTTTGCCCTGCGGGATAAGGTCGAAAACGAATTAAATCGGTTAGTGAGCTTAGGGATATTAGTTCCGGTGAATCATTCACAGTACGCCACACCTATTGTTCCTGTGGTTAAAGATAACGGTCAAGTTAAGATCGCAGGTGATTTCTCCGTTACGTTGAACCGGGATCTCATCATTGATAAGTACCCCCTACCTCGGATTGAGGAAGTATTTGCCAAAATAGGTGGAGGTGAGCGATATAGCAAAATTGACTTAAAAAATGCTTACAATCAATTTTTAATCGACGAAGATTCCCAGGAGCTCACTACTATTAATACCCACAAGGGTTTGTTTAAGTATACTAGGTTGGTGTACGGGTTATCTAACGCGCCTGCAATTTTCCAAAAGGCTATGGAAACATTGCTCGCAGGCATCGACGGCGTCAGTATCTGGCTTGATGACGTATGTTGTACGGGAATAGATCGGATCACCCATTTTAAAAACCTCAGCGAAGTCTTACGCAGACTTAACGATGCAGGGTTGCGTCTACAAAAAGATAAATGCGAGTTTTTCAAAGAGAGCGTTACGTATTTAGGTTACGATATTAGTAAATCGGGCCTCAAGACTTGTCCCGACAAGGTTACGGCGATCCTAAATGCACCCGAACCTAAGAATGTCACTGAGGTCAAAAGGTATTTAGGCATTTTAAATTATTATCGGGTTTTTATTCCTAATGCGTCTGCTATACTTAGCCCTTTACATGAACTTCTACGTAAAGATGCGACATGGGAGTGGGGTGAACGACAGAGGCGTAGTGTGGCGCGCGTACGGCGCGAGCTGGCTTCGGAGCGAGTGTTAGCGCACTTTGAGCCGGGCGCACACCTCAGTCTAGCAGTAGATGCGGGACCCCAGGGGGTTGGAGCTGTTCTATGTCAGCTTGACTCTGACGGCAAAGAGCATCCGATAGCATACGCTTCACGTTCGCTCACCGTTAGCGAGCGGAACTACAGCCAGATACAAAAAGAGGCAACCGCTATTATTTTCGGGGTGAAAAAGTTTCATCAATATCTGTACGGCCGTGATGATCCTTTTATTTTAAAAACCGACCATAAGCCCCTAGTATCAATATTCAATAGCAAAACGGGCATACCTGTTACGACAGCCTTGAGATTACAAAGATATGCTATAATATTGTCAGCATATAATTTCGTCGTACAATATATATCTAGTGAGAATAATTTAGTGGCAGATTTCTTTTCACGCTCGCCCCTAGCTGCCGACGGTACGACAAACACCGACATTGATAGCGAAGCCGATACCTATTATTCACTTAGATTTTTAGATGCGTCATCACAGGCGATAACGGTCAAGGACATAGTGCAGAGCACTGCGAACGATGCAACGCTGCAGACAGTCATTAGATATATGCAATACGGGTGGCCGCGTAAAATAAATTGTGCGTCAATTGTGCCATATTTTCGATGCAAATCAGACTTACAGTTCGAAAACGGATGCCTATTTAGGGGGTACAGGGTAGTCATTCCATCGGCACTACGAGAAAACATGCTGCGTGAATTACACAATTCTCATCTAGGTATAGTTAAGAGTAAGAATAACTGTCGATCCCGTTTTTGGTGGCCGCGGGTGGACCAAGACATAGAAACTTGGATAGGGTCGTGCGCGACGTGCATGACCGCGCGCGGCGCGCCGCCGCGTGACCCGCCCGCGCCCTGGCCCGCCCCCGCGCGGCCCTGGCAGCGCATCCATATCGACTACATGACCGTAGGACAAAGGGTATACTTGGTCGTTATTGATGCTTTTAGCAAGTGGTTGGAGTGCTTACACATGAATAATGGTACTACGACGAGCGCGCTGATTATAAAGTTAAAAGGAATTTTTGCTACCTTCGGTATACCAGAGATTTTAATGTCAGACAATGATGTAAAAATTAATTCAGTCGAATTTAAAGATTTTTGCTGCGCTAATGGTATCAAACATATGACTTCGCCGATTTATCACCCACCCAGCAACGGCTTGGCTGAAAATTCGGTTCGAACATGCAAAAAAATGCTTAAATGTATAATCACAGAGAACGCGTCGCCGCAACAAATCCAGGAACAGCTGCTCGGTTATCTATTCGGTTACAGAAACGCCGTACATTGTACCACCGGACACACTCCCGCGAAACTAATGTTCGGTAGACAGCTACGCACGCGGCTAGATCTTATATTACCGACCGAGAATGAGCATATTAAATCACGGGACGTTCCCGGAAGACGGTATTTCAATGTAGATGATGTGGTTTGGATCCGATGGTATAATGCACGAAAATAAGTTTGGCGTTTAGGGAAGATAATAGAAAAGATAGGTAACCGTATGTACAAAGTCTTAATTACGGGGGATGATATTCAGTGTATTAGGCACATAGATCAAATAATAAGATATAGAGGAAATAAAAATAATTCTGTTATCGAGCCTAAACATGTATACACTGATATCTCTTCACCGGAATATCCAATACTCCCGATGGTGACCGATACAGTACACGGAACGGATGACGGGTCCAGGCAACCCGAGTCCGAGTATGATGCGGAGGAGTGGCGTGATTGTGAGGGTGAAGAGGGTGAGCGAGGGACTCTGGACGATGTCGAGCCTGTTACGGAAGTGGTGGCTAGCGCTGAGATTGAGGCGCCGGCGCCGGCGCTGGCGTGCGCTCGCCTACCAGACTCATCGGAACCCTCGCTCACGCCTACACGCCCCAAGCGAGACAAAAATAAGGTAGATTATAAGAAATACTTTTAGAATTAGAATTATTGACATTTAGGACCATAAATTGTATACAGCGCTGTTTTAGCTCTTAATTAATGCTAATAACTTGTCACCAGGTTCCTCAAATTAAGCCTGGAGGAATGATGTATACGCGCTTGAATATTCGACTGGTGCGGGTCGCCGGCCAGTAATAAACGAGCAGTTACACCGAGTGAATGTGTTTCCTTTATCTACATATCACTATGTCTATGTTTATCCTAGGATTTCCAAAAAGATCGGTTGGAAGCGGTCTGCATCCAGCGTCTTCCACCTACTTGTATGATATCTTTTGTCTACTCTGTGGTTGGTATTCCTACGCTGCGCTTGCCGGTTCGTAGTCTCCACTCGAGAACTTTTCGGCCCCATCGGCCGTCAGTTCTACCGTGGCCTGCCCACTGCCACGTCTACTTGCCACGGGGAAATATGTGGGCTGAATATTCAGATTACGCGGACTTGTAGGTTAATAATTCTAGATCGGTTGTAGGTACTTAACATTTGCTCTGAGTACAAACATTTAATTCTTCCTCATCTCTATTTCTGATACAGGGAATCTTATAGAGATCTATGAGTATAACGTGTTATTTATTAATATTCCATAATCATTCTTTCTGCATTCTGATATTCTCTTGTTGTTGCTACTTGTTTCATATATTGCTTTCTATATTGCCCCATTTCAATATTTCCAGTGGCGCCGTCATGGGCTTACGAGCCACAGGACGTGTCAGCTCTGTTAGGAACTCAGATCTTGGCTCATTGTTCCACCAAAGGATATCCAGAACCGAGAATATCTTGGCTGAAAGGACTCGGTGAGTAAAATGAGCTTTAACTTGAAATAAATTTAATAAAATGGATTATATGCTCGTGTAAGATACGATCTATGATCTTCACAAAATAGATGAATGAAGTGTCCAAATGAGCATGCTATCTTAACAACAACGCTATTTATTAAAAAATACACTTAGTGTTTTTTTTTACTGACTAAGCGAATCCAACTGAAGTCTGCATCAACTAGCAAGATTGTCGTTCTTTTCCTCAATTTTACAGATTTGTTTGTCGTCGACAAGTGAGATATTTCTCCCAAAAAGAAGAAATTTGCTACGACGTCATTTACTGATTGATTTAGATAATATTTGCTAAATATGTTTGGTATTTAATTTAAAAAAAAAAAAACTTCCGGTTGACATAAGAGGATTACCTAGCATTTCAATGACAAATAGGTTGTGCGTCAAGTACCTGCTAGTCCTGTAGTTAGGACAACAGTCAGTGAGATATCTGTGCAGGCTCCGCGGTGTCCGATTTCAAGCCGGTGTCGAGCATGGAGCTGCAGCTATCAGTTCTCGCCAACGGGTCGCTGAGCATGGCTCCCGCCGCGCGTCACCACGAGGGCCAGTACATGTGCCGCGCCGAGAACGGCATCGGACGCGGCCTGGCCAAGATCATCACTGTCTCTGTTAATGGTATTATTATATTAATGTAACTATTCATCATCATCATCATTTCACCCACAAGAAGTCCAGAGCTGGACATACACCTCCTCCATGGATTTCCAAAAAAAAAACACTGGAAGCGGCCTGCATTCAGCGTCTTCCTGCCATTTGTATGAGGCCATATGTCCATCTCGTGGCTGGTTACACTGCTCTTGCCAGTGTGTTGTACACTGGCAAGAGCAGCGTTCCACTCGATAACTTATGCCAATAATGAAAGTAACTATTCATCCAACCGTCATTTTCTCTTCACAGTGTAGTGCGTAAGGTAAAATGGGGTAAGGTAGAACGTCGTTAAGCGCAAATATAATGGATGACGTAAGATTGTGCATCAAACTAAAATACAAGTTGACGATTTAAAAAATGTTGACGCGTGCAAAATATTTTAAAGCCTTAACCATAAGCAGAAAACGGTCGGGAAATAAAGAAAATCTGTTCAATGTATTACATAACTACGTACTAATTATATGAACTTGGGGCAACCTAGCGGATTGTAATTAATGTTTTTGAAAATAATATGAAATTTAATTTTTCGTCTGAGCAAAATCTGAGTCTAACTCTAATCTACTAAGTCTAAGTCTATCATTAGATAGACTTAGACTAAGTAGAATCTTAATTCAAAAAAAGTAGATTACTACTTTCTTTGAATTAAGATTTCTCTTCCATATTTTCTTCAATTGCCTACGTTATACTACAGAGCCTAAGATTATGTTTGCACTGCCGATTCGCTTATCTTGCCTATTGTTATCGTACTGTTATTCCCAGAGCCGGCTCACTTCGAGTACTCGTCCCGCAACATGACTGTGAAGAGGACTGCGCAGGCGACGCTGCAGTGCGACGCGCGGGGAGACCCGCCCATCCAGGTGCAGTGGACGCACAACACGAACAGGGTCGACCTCACTACTTACAGGTACAAACGTTTGCTTACCTACCTAATAGTACTGACATTAAATCAAAATATATTAACATATTGCATAAACAGGTACATTTGGTGTTAGAGTACATTAACATCACTACCCATACCCATTTCGACCGCACAATATCTGTAAAATTATGGCTATTATTAAAATTACAAATACGGAAAACAGACACTCATGGATTTGCAATAATTATAGTGAATACACAGACATACAGTGAATATGATTGAAAATACTACTACTTGGAAGAACTTGTGTATGAGCACTCACACAAATAAATACCAAAACAATAAATAACAAATAATGCACGTTATTCATGTTTTGATACAAATAAATTTACTTTGACTTTACTTTGACGAGTAAATTAAATTATTGTAGTTTACTAGTTGGAGGGGCGTGTAAATAGCCCTTCCAAGGGTGTGATTGCTCACAGATGTGTTTTATGTTAATAAATAATATAACAGAGGAAAAGTGTATCGGTGAAGGAGAAAAACACCTGCACTAACCTGCAAATGCCAGCTTCCGTTCCTCGTCTAGAGTGGCAGACTCCAATAGTCTCGTCTTCTAGTACCGGCCGGCACAGATCCACAAAAGTTCTCCTCACACCAAACACAAAACTTCACCAATAATATAAAGGAAAGTTTGTATGATTTAAAAGTCCAGAGTTCCAAATGTAAGCGGTATATAAAAAATTAAGCACCTCAAAGGTAATCCGCCATTGAAAATTGAAGACACAAGAGTGCTTGCGAGAAAGGTCTCGCGTCGTAGATCTTCGCACGTCACACATGCGAGCGAATAGCGAACGTTCTTCATACCATCGCTGAGGATGCGTAGCGCCATCTCATACATTACTGAAGTACTTCAGCAAAACAAATTCTAGTTTGACAGGTGCGTTACTTCACCGACACAGACGTGGGAAATTTAAAATTAGAATAAATGATATAATAATATGTGAGTCGCAATAAAACATTTGATGCGCTTCACCACTAGTTAATTTTAATGGATATTATGTAGCTCTCCCTCTCTCTCTCTTTCGCTCTCGTTAGTCGTTAAGTTTTTAATGATTTGATAACTATGCTGCTGGACAAGCAGCCATCGATGTCGAATCAAAATGATTCGCTCTTCAGGAAGTCCGATATCCACGCTAATAAGCCGCTGTGCAAATCATAGGAATAATATAGCGCGCCAAGTTCATGTGTCGGCAGAGCACTCGCCTACGCGATCCGTAGCGCCATCTAGCGTGTTCGGTGAGGGAACGGACGGCGTCACACGCCGCCCGCCCCCGCGCATTCGTCAACGGCCGGCGCGATACCGCAGCAAGTCATAATTGATTTCATTTGATTTAGTCCTTAGTTTTTATTTCTATTTCGCGATTACCTACATGTTAACTTTTGTTTTTATGTGCACAATTAAAGCCACGAGTCACCATAAAAAGTGTTTTCATTCTGTCGACGAGCTAGTCGGGCTAAATCTGGCTGCCCAACGAGAGGGCCTACGTGAACTCTCGCCACTCAGTGAAAACTCGTGCGTACTTGTAAACAGTGTGAAAGTGAATCGTAAACAAAATGACGACGACACATGTTTTGGTGCATCTTGTCTCTTATCCTCTCTAACCCTCTAATCAGGGTCAAATGTGGCGTCAAAGGCCTTATGGATCTTTGATGCTTTGCCCACTGAAAACAGAAGTAATTGTATGTATGTATGTTGTTTCAGAGTGTCAGTATCAGAGAAGCGTTCAGAGAGCGGCGTGCTGTCCTCGCTGGTGATCGAGCACGCGTCGCGGCGCGACTCCGGCGTGTACCGGTGCCGCGCCGAGAACGCGTACGGACGGGACGAGCTGCTCATATACCTCGCCGTGCAAGGTGACACGTTCACTGGCTACCAAGCTTGTTAACCTCCTGAATATGCTTTCATACCTGTTGGAAGACCGTACAAATATTCCAATTAAAATACATATATTTTATCAATTATCATATTCGTATAATTGACGGTAAGCTAATAATTTGCCTTAGCCTTCATCAACATCATCATCAAACATCTGCTAGCTAGGAAGAAGTAACAAGTTCTGCCGTTACTTCATCCCTGTATCCCTGAATAACGCAAACGTAGTGTGTAACGTCTGTATGTTCAATTGCAGAACTCCCGGAAGCGCCGAGGGGTCTGCAGGTGTCGCACCGGACCGGGCGGTTCGCGACCGTGTCGTGGCGGCGCGGGTTCGACGGGAACGCAGCCGTGCGCCTCTACCGGCTGCAGTACCGCGTGGTGGGCGCGGGGGCGCGCGCGCCGCCCGACTGGCGGGACGCGCCGGCGCGGGACCTGCCTGCACACACTGTGCTACACAGGTGACAGTGCAGACCATCTACTCTACAACTATACGACCGTGTCGTGGCGGCGCGGGTACGACGGGAACGCAGCCGTGCGTCTCTACCGGCTGCAGTACCGCGTGGTGGCCGCGGCGACTTCTAGGACTTCACTAAATGTTTCCATGGTTTCTATGACTTCACAAAAGTGTTCTGTCTTGATTTCTATGACTTCACACAAGTGTTCCGTGTCATGGTTTCTAGGACTTCGCTACAATTTTCCATGTGTTAATTTCTAATACTTGACTAAATTGTTTTATATGTTGGTTGCTAGATACAGCTCCCAGGAGTCCAACTCGGATGTTACGCTGGAGTACCAGATCGACGGGCTGCGCCCCGCCACGGCGTACGCGCTGCGGCTGGCTGCCGTCAACGCCATCGGTGACAGCGACTACTCAGACCCGGTTATTGTTCAGACTTTAGAAGAAGGTAATCTTCAACCTTACCTATTTTTTCAGTTTTTAATTGTGAAGACAACAGCTGTCAGTCGTAAATACAAACATACATAAAATCACGCCTATTTCCCCATATGGAGTAAACATCAAAGTCTGTGAAGCTCTTGACGCCACATTTGATTGTGGCTAAGAGGTAAGAGGATTAGATGAAAGGGAAAGGGTTAAAGGGTATTAGAAAGTAAAATGTTACATGATGATACAAAATGTGAGCTTACTGTGACTGTGTTTTCCTTTATAAATCGAAAAATATACATCGTAGACATATTTTAAAACCTGTTTTAATTAATGCTAATTAAGCTCTTTCATATGATACCCCACATAATACGGTTAATTCACTTTAAAATTTTGACCCTCATTCCTTGCATAACGACACTATTTTTTGTGATTTAGGTAAAAATGACCGGTTTTCGGATTTTTTCCTATATGTACACTCTAACAAAATGCTTCTTGCCAAATTTCAGAGTTCTAGGTCAACGGGAAGTACCCCATAGGTTTTGATTCCTCTGTGAGTGTCGAAATATACGTTTTTTACGACATATTCGGCTGTAACTTTTTTTTACGAAAACTGAGAAATTTTATTTCTCTTTCTGCAGAAAGATACTATGGATCTGCGTATATGGTTTTAATTTCAACTCGATACCTTCACACGTCCCTGAGATAAAGGTCTTGACATACTGGACGGACGGACAGACGGACAGACAGACGGACAACAAAGTGATCTTATAAGGGTTCCGTTTTTTCCTATTGAGGTACGGAACCCTAAAAACGATTTCCCTTACCAATACTTTATTTTATTTTATATTTTTATGAAAACTTACAGCCTAAATACTTATATAAACTAAACATTTATATAAATTACGAGGCTAATTACAAGTTTTCGCCTCTATTTTGGAAAGATATGAAATAAAGCTTGACGATGTACGCGCCTATCTACCTATATATACCAATCATAGCAATACTTGCAGGTGAAAAGATACTGAGCGGAAGAAACAAAAATACCAATTTCAAGTAATTTGTAAAATTAATTGAGTTTGTGAATCAAAGAATTATTAGCATAGATATTAGCTTGTTTTGTTTGGTTTATTAGCTTGTTTTAAGGAATGAAAATATAATGAAATCCAAACCACGAGATGATACAACATTATAACTTGCGTCAGCTTTGTTTCTAAATATACATTTTCTTGAGTTTGTAAGTATTAACATTTACTATTTCTTGAAATAATTCATTTACTTTATAGAATATAGTTTTATTCATTGAAATGAAACAAATTTTAACGGATTTGTCGCGTATATTTTACATAATTTTGACCTCACGTTTCGAACATTTCAACACGTCTGTGGTGAGATTGTACGTGATAAATCCAATTTTTTCCCAACGAGTAACACCGCTAAAAGTTTAATTTCACTAAGTATTAATCGCGGAAACCTTAGAAAACATTTGATAATTTTATTTTCCTAACAAGAATCTAAAAATAAATTATTAATATTTTATAAATTGTAAATGTTATTTTCTTAATGACCCCTTGTCTCTGTTATTTTGTAGCTCCATCAGAACCGCCGCATCACGTGCAAGTGCAAGCCACCGCGCCGGGGGAGTTGCTGGTTAGATGGCAGGTATGGGCATTACACATCTAGGTATAAACACAAAGACTGTAGAAGATTCGCGTAGCAGAAACTAGCATCGCTTTAAATCTCCATTGTATTAATAAATATATCACAATTTGTACCTAGAATTTTGAAGACAGCAGTTTGATGAATTTGCTTTCTAAAAATACATAGGTACATACTTATAATCAAGCCTATTTTGCCTTGTGGGGTAGGCAAAGCATCAATGATTATGAGGCCGTATTAAGCCGTATGACACATTTGACTGTGCTTAGAAGGTTAGATGGGATGGAGAGGGTATTTGAGAGGTAGAAGATATTGTAATGTTGGCCTGCGATGTCAGGCGGTCAGCCTATCGCACACACGTAAGCAACCGTTTTTTTCAAGTCTCTCAAAATTCAACATTCACAAAAAAAATATTCTTTCGTTTAAGTATATTAATTTTCATGTTTTGAATTCAGGTCATGATTATATCTCTGCTAATGTTAATATCTGTTTGATTGTCAGAGTCTGAAACGAAATATATTATCTTCAGTGTATTTAACATTATAAAATCCCTTGTTGTCAGCCTCCTCCTCAGGAATCGTGGAACGGCGAGCTGCTCGGATACGTGGTGACGTGGCGGGACGCGTCCCTCCCCGTGCTCCCCGCGCTTCCCCCGGACCCCGCGGAGAACAGGTCGCGCGCGCTGACGGCGGCGGGGTGGGGCGCGACGCACGCGACGCTGGCGCCGCTCCGCACGCATGCGCACTACGAGGTGCGAGTGAGCGCCTTCAACGCTGTCGGCGCCGGGCCGCCGAGTGCGCCGCTCACTGCCACCACGCTGGAGGGAGGCAAGTTTAGTTTATTTATTTTTTTCAGGAAAACTTAGTTACCTCTTCATGTTCACGGACAGGATAAACATTTGATTACATTTATTACATTACATTACATATATTAATACACAAATTATTTGCCTAGTTAGGTGCTATTTCACGATTTTACACAGTGTATTTTTCCGTTTCAGCGCCCGAAGGTCCCCCAGAGCGCGTCCGCTGCGAGCCACTGTCGGCGCAGTCGCTCCGCGTGTGGTGGGAGCCGCCGCCTCCGCAACTCAGGGGCGGAGTGCTGCTGGGCTATGAGATCATCTATGAGGTGAGAAAAGGCGCATTTTCCTTGTTATAGATAGATAGATAAACTCTTTATTGTACACACCATAACATTTACAATCAAAATAAATTAATTACAAACTAGTATAACAACTGGCGGCCTTATCGCTAATAGTGATCTCTTCCAGGCAACCTTAGGATGGAGAGGAACGAAAAGAAAGTAAAATGACGGGGCGTGCAGTAATAGAGAGGAGAGAAAAAAATATATATAAATTAAATCTTTAAAAATTTACATACAATATTTAAAGATTTAATATGAATAGACATACATTCTATTTAATACACACTAACACACTAATACTTACGATACCAATACTATAAATATACTAATAAATATCACAAATATAAAATAAATTACTTACAAAAATCAGGGAAAGCGAAAAAATAACTAAAAATATAAACAACGAACGAAAGACAAAGACAATTTTGAATAAGCACAGTCAGTATTGACACAGATGAGAGGTTATATAATTAAATTGAAAGGTTCCTTCCAAACTTGTTCCTTAAACGTAACGAGGGATTGAGCTTGCCTAATAGGAATAGGTAGTGCATTCCACAGCTGAACAGCCTGGTATGCAAATAACTTCCCATAAAAAGTAACGCAGCGTGTGGAAGGAGATTTGAGGGACAGGGTGTCTTTTGACCTAAAGGGTACGCAATGAGAGGATTGCCAGTAGTTAAAAAGTTCTTTTAAATAATGTGGGGTGGCAGGGTTAAAAAGGATATTATACAGGAGACAGAGGATATGAGCATTCCGACGAAGGCGAATTGGCAACCACTTGAGCTTAGCACGAAACTGGGATACGTGATCATATTTGCGCAAACCAAATATGAATCTTATACAGTAATTTTGCATTTTCCTTGTTATATGAATAGAATTGATGTCCAACCCTTGTTAAGCTTATAAAATTACAAAGACTTACGATTTCCAACATGTATTTCACTTATTGCAGTAGTTTTTTTTAATGCCAGGCAGATCTACGATTGACCACCAACTCGCTTGATGTTAAGCGACGGTGTGGCCGAGGATGGAGCTAGTCGATCAAGACGATATCTATTCACTTGCTCTAGCCTTGAAAATTCCAAGTTTCTATCTTTTATATTTTCATATATGTTTTCGCCCATAAGCCACAACTTCTTAAGCCTCAATCTTAATAGTAGGCGTAAATCTTGTCTTGACATATGAAAAGCGTTTGATAAAATTTAGCACGACATTCTACATAGGTACATACTACGTATATTCTACATACATACTACGTCTATTTGCTCATGGATTAAGGATTTTGTAAAAGGAACGACCTTACCGGTCCGAGTGGTTGTTGACGGTTGCTTGTTTGATTAATTGGCGATTAAATCCAGTGTTCTTCATCCATTTTGTGTATGATTATAGTTTAAAAAATTTAAGCAACCGACTTCTCATGGATACCTTTGTCAGATCTGGACCAAATTGAAACGAATGAAATTGACCAAATGATGGACCAAATTGATTGAATGAATTGAACACACGGGAAGCACCAGCTTTCAAATAAAAAAGGGATCATCAAAATCGGTTCACTCAGTAGAAAGTTCTGATTCTGTGATAACAAATATAAAAATAAATAAAAGAAATACAGTCGAATTGACAACCTCCTCCTTTTTTGAAGTCGGTTGAAAATGATGCGGTTCATCTGTTGTACAGAGTGCAGTGAGATACACTCGAGTACAATATCACATGATGTTTTCTGATTTATGAATACAGTATTGTGTTGTGTTGAAGGCAGTGGAGGAGGGCGAGCGCGGCGCGGAGACGCGTCGCTCGGGAGGCACGGAGACCGTGCTGGCGGGACTGCGGCGCGCCGCCAACTACACGGTGAGCGTGCGCGCGCGCACCGCCGCCGGCGCCGGACCGCCCGCGCCGCCGGTCTTCTGCGCCACACATGAGGACAGTCAGTACCAGTTACTCACCTCTCTCAGTCACCCACCAGTAGTCCTCTGCTGGACATACACAATGGAATTCTAAAACCACCGATTGGAAACGCCTTGCTTACAGCGTCTTTCTGCCACTTGTAAAAAATCATTTACCTATCACACGGCTGTCTTCTTACGCTGCGTTTGGCGAAGCGTGATCTCCACTCGATATTTTTTCAGCGCCATCGGCCATCAGTTCTACGTGCTATATGTCCTGCCCACTGCCACTTCAACTTGCTAAAACACAGATATTCTACCAGCACAGCCCTCTCTGTAACTCGTTTCATGAGTTTGAGCTTGCTTTTATGGTCCATAGTGACCAGACCATGTTTTAGTGCCGTCTGTCATCACAAATCAATTATTAAATATTTAAAACATGGAACATAAAAAAATATATTTTGATATTTAATTTTGATACATTTCAGTATTGTATCGCTCTGCTTACGTGTTTGTAAACGTTATACTAGAAGTATCTACGAATGTTTGGATAATACTTACATACAAATCGTGCGATTTTGAACATTTTAATATAATATATATCTAAAATACTTACATAAACCTACCATTGTTTGTGCTGTCTTGAAGTAGTTAATAATAGGTAGTTAATTCCAGTCCCGGGAGCCCCGGCAGACATCAAGGTGTCTCCGAACTCGGAAGACAGCGTGATAGTGAGCTGGCTGGCGCCGCTGCAACAGAACGGCAAGATCAAGCACTACACCGTGTACAGTCGACCGCAGAGGTAACTGCTTGTCTTCTACAACTACTCGACGTCTTCGTCGACACTTTCTCTGATTTGTTGGCTGATGATTTTTAAGAAGTCTATCCAGTCAATATAATTTTAATTGAGAGAAAATTTAATATCTCTAGTTCTACAAGGTCAGGTTAGGTTCTAATTCTGATATAAAAAAATACTTATATATTTTATTATTGTAGGCTGAACCAATCGTTATGATTTTGGCAGAGATTTTTACGACCTAAAGCAAGACATAGGGTATATTTTACCATTATCATCCTTATCGCTTTTCATGTATTTTTTTTTTTTTTTTTATAATTTTGAATTCATTGGTATTAATTATGGTTTTGACGTATTGATATAATGTAATGTATAATGACGTATCATTAGTGTAATTCACATTAGCGGTGTTAATTGAATAAATAAATAAATAAATAAATAATCACTACTAAGGTAACACCGCAGGGTGCAGCTAGTAATTTAGAAAACTACATGTCTTCGTCTTTTGATCACTAACCCATTCTACGAGATATTTTCAATTTGAGAATTTCAAAGTATCTCTCTAAACCTAAGCTTGACAGTGAAAGTATCTTCAGAATATGTACCATCAGTGAGTGTTGTGTGTTGTGTGCGACAGGAGCGGGCAGCACGCGCAGGTGGTGGTCCCGCACGCGGAGGACGAGCTCGAGTTCAGTACGGAGCTGCGCGGTCTCTCACACCAGCTCTACGAGTTCTGGGTGACGGCCGCCACGGCCTCCGGCGAGGGAGAAATGAGCGCCATCATCACCAAGAAACCTATCGCGAGAGGTTCACTCCAATTCATACTACTAATTATACATATCATTAAATTCTAGAACACACCTGTCTCTAGCAACTCTACTTTATCATTTATAAACTGTTTTTTTATTGCTAGAAGTAATTAATAGAGTTGTGGTGTTCCAGCGCCCGCGAAGATCACATCGTTCGGTCGTCGCGTGCGGACAAGCGCAGGGCGGCGCGTGCGCCTGCGGTGCAGCGCGGCGGGCTCCCCTCCCCCGCACCGCGCCTGGCAGCGCAGCCGCCCCGCGCCGCCGCTCGCCGCTGACCCGCGCTACCAGATCTACGGAGACACTCTCGTTATACTCAGTGAGTGGTCACATTACTATTTATAATTTACCTACCTACATGTTGTAATCGAGAATAAAACGAGTCACGAACACAACGTCAGTCCTGAGGGCACTAATCGGAGTATACCTATACGATATAATATGGCGACCGAACATTAGTCAGTCTTGCGCCAATGGTCCGATGCGAAGGCGTTACAGAAACTATGTCTTCGTCGACTCTATCTCTCTTCTTCGTGACCGTTATGATATCAATGCTGTCTCAAATTATGTGGTCTATTCATTCGTTACATTAGTCGCTGGACCGAGATGAAATATAAGCAGTTTCGGTTTACCTAAGTTTAAGTTTACCTATGCCATTTGTCTGTTGTCATGTAGGTTTGGACGAGAACACGAGCGACAACTACACGTGCGTGGTGCGCAACCCGTGGGGGGAGGAGCAGGCGAGGTGGGAAGTGTATGCGCTGTGGGCGCCGCGCGCGCCGCGCCTGCGCCTCGCCGCTGCCGCGCATGCGCGCCTCGAGCTGGCGTGGGATGCGCCTGCGCAGCCTCAACACACGCAAACACTACACGGTAATACAACACTTCCGCGCTCTGCTCTCGTACGTGAAAGAGACACAGGAAGTAACAGAATAAGCTGAGTCTGCTATCACTGCTACGTTTTACGGCCACATGTCAAACGGAAATCAGAGAAACAGAGTACCTTATTTATTTATTTATTTATAGGAAAAATATAGCTAGCTCGGCTTACACAGTGACATACTCGTATATATAACATTTAAATTTCAAGCTTCATACTAGTTATTGCTACCGTTCAGAAAGTAACATCTGCTCAACCGCTGCTTGGCCGAATTGACACTTGTACTTAGCTTATTGAAGTTCTCACTAGCTCGCCACAGCGTAGCCAGCATGCTGGCGGCATTGCCACGTTGAATGGCAATGCTTATGCGTTGGGCCATTGGTAGTTGATGGTATCGATTTCATTTCAGGGTTCATCGTTCAGTACACGTTGGAGGGATCCGAGGACGCGTGGCGCGCGGTGCGCGTGTCCGGGGATGCGCGTGCGCACTCGCTAGAGCGGCTGGAGTGCGGCGCGCGGTACCGCGTGCGCGTGGCCGCGTTCAACGCGCAGGGCACAGGACCCTACTCCGAGGAGCTGGCTGTTGCCACCAAGGGGGGACGTCAGTACACAACATACACATACAAACACTCACTACATTACTACTGACACTCACTCGAGTGAATTCTAACTGCAATATACTGCGCGTACAATAAATCGTATGTAATTAGATAAAACTGAAAACAATTCTGTCAAATATTTTTTGATTCAATGCTGTTTTTAAACGACTTCATAAAGGTTATAGTTTGGACTTTGTGTATTTTTAGGGTTCCGTACCTCAAAAGGAAAAAACGGAACCCTTATATGATCACTTTGTTGTCCGTCTGTCCGTCCGGGTGTCAAGACCTTTATCTCGGGAAGGCGTGAAGGTATCGAGTTGAAATTAAAACCATATACGCAGATCCATAGTATTTTGCTAGAAAAATAAAATTTCTCAGTTTTTGTAAAAAAAAGTTACAGCCGAATATGTCGTAAAAAACGCACATTTCGACACTCACAAGGGAATCGAAACTTATGGGGTACTTCCCGTTGACATAAAACTATGAAATTTGGCAAGAAGCATTGTGTTATAGTACACATATAGGAAAATATCCGAAAACTGGACATTTTTAATTTAATCACAAAAAAAATGTCTTTATGCAAGGAATGAAGGTCCACATTTTAAAGTGAATTAACCGTATTACTATCACATGAAAGAGCTTCAGTAGCATAAGCTAAAACAGGTTTTTAAATATTTTTACGATATATATTTTTCGGTTTATGAAGGAAAATATAAAAAAATATGATATCCCCCTTTTATCTACTAGTTTGTACGGAACCCTCGGTGGGTGAGTCTGACTCGCACTTGTCCGGTTTTTTTATGTGCCTATTTCGATTTATCTGGCGTTAAAGTTTGGTAGAATACAGCTTTAAAGTGGTCCTATACATATTTTTTGTCAATTGTGGTTTAGTACATAGCCGAGTAATTATTTCCATTAATATTTTCGAAACTGTGCTGATTGATAACGGTAGTCGGTTGCTTAAAAATAACGTAAAATAAAAATAAAAAACGCGTTCTCTCTCGATCTGCGATACACACATAGTTTTTCTATTGCCCATGGCTACGTCTAGGAGTGACAGTTTATCTTGTTGCTTTCAGTGTCAAAAGCCCCTTCAGAAAAAGATCTGATCACAAGCAACAGCACCTGCGTGCGGCTAAACCTCCTGACCTGGGACAGCAACAGTTGTCCACTCACACACTTCCAAGTCTCCGTGAGAAGCTTCGAGGAGTCCTCGTGGAGGAGCCAGAGCGTGGCGCCTGCCTCGCAGCCGCTGGCTCTCTGCGGCCTGGAGACGGCTACTTGGTACCATCTGAAGGTGGTAGCCACTAGTACTGCCGGAAGTACCACGGAGAATTATTATTTTTCCACGTTAACTGAAGATGGAGGTAATTTCGTTGATAAACTTTCATAGATTTGGAATGGGTGTGAAAACCAGGTAGCATTAATTTAATAGCAATTTACCCTCTACTACGGCCTTGTTGAGTCTGAGGTGTCGTACAAACAGTACGCACCGGCGCCATTTCTCGAAAATTATTGTTTTGTTGTTCTACTGGGTGGTGGTGTATCAAGTATATCGATTAGATTCATAAGATAACTGCCACGTTATATTATCGAATACAAATCCACATGCAGCGATTGAAATTGACTTCATTGGCTGGTATCTCGATCAGAAGGGTTTTAATGTGCCGATCACTGATGTCGTCTATTCGTTTCTGTTACGATCTCGGTCTCGCAGAGAGATTCCAAGCATAGCCCTCTTCATAGCTCATTTCATGACTTTGAGCTTTCTTATAAGGCCCATATGGAGTGACCAACCTGTCTGACCGTATTTCAGAAAAGATTCCGGCTCCGGCGTACTTTCCCCCGGGGGGCGAGGAGGGTCCGGAGCGGCCCGTGGCGCTGCTAGCGGCGGCAGGCGGGGGGCTGGCCGCCGCGCTGCTGCTGCTGGCGGCGCTCGCTTACAGGAGGAGGTGCATACACGGCTTATACCTTGTGTTGCCTTCCTGGGAAATCTCCAACACGTACAAACTCATCAAAATATATCCGCGACAAATGATGTTCTATCCAAAAAAAACTCTTTTTAATTTTGGCTTTTTACTTTTTGGAAAAAAAACAATTCGATTCTAGATAATAGCGCTTTTAATTTCTCGCCAATGTCACGTTGTTAATAATGGTACAGTAATTTATCCTTGTAGCTATGTATAGTGAGTCAAATAAAAGCTCTCTGGGCTTGTTTATTAAACTGTTTATTAGACGTAATGCTGTTTATTTCCTGTCGCAGTCCATCCGGACGTTGCTTTAGCAAGGGCTACTCGCAGGGCGTAGTGTCGGAGGAAGAAGACAAGGCCGTGGAGAAGCGAGACAACAGGAACAACTGCCACCAGGTGTACACCTCGTCGCCTATCAAGCACGGCAAGAAAGATACGCAAGGTAACTACCGAAGTGTACCAACGAGACAACATGTTCTCTATTTGCGGTCTTACCGAAAAATGTTACATAGCCTACCTTACCTAGCTTTGATCATTATATTGTTGAGCATTGCTCAAATTTGAGTAACGTTTTTTGTTAAAACCCTTTTAGGGTTGAATGAAAGCGAGATGACCCTATAGATATATTCGTAATCATATTACTTTCTCATACGAAAACGCGCGGTGAGCTAGGTTGCCTTTAAATCGAGTAATTAAGTTCATTTCTTGGCAAGCACAATACATAATTAATATACTGCGACGTCACATAACATCATCTGAATCTGTGGTTAAGCCTATCAATTAAAAAGGTATAGATATGGAAGGTGCAAAAGGCCTACATCATTTTTAGGGTTCCGTACCTCAATAGGAAAAAACGGAACCCTTATAGGATCACTTTGTTGTCCGTCTGTCCGTCTGTCCGTCCGTCCGTCCGTCCATCCGTCCGTCCGTCCGTCCGAGTGTCAATACCTTTATCTCGGGAATGCGTGAAGGTATCGAATTGAAATTAAAACCATATACGCAGATCCATAGTATCTTGCTACAGAACGATATAATAAAATTTCTCAATTTTCGTAAAAAAAAGTTACAGCCGAATATGTCATAAAAAACGCACATTTCGACACTCACAGAGGAATCAAAACCTATGAGGTACTTCCCATTGATCTAGAACTATGAAATTTGGCAAGAAGCATTGTCTTAGAGTACACATATAGGAAAAAATCCAAAACTGGACATTTTTAATTTAATCACAAAAAAATAGTGTCGATAAGCAAGGAATGAGGGTCGAAATTTTAAAGTGAATTAACCGTATCATGTGGGGTATCATATGAAAGAGCTTAGTCATAGCATTAGTTAAAACAGGTTTTTAAATATTTTTACGATGTATATTTTCGGTATAAGGTATATAATTTTAAGGTATACGGAAAATAAAAATAAAAGATTTCCCCCTTTTATCTACTAGTTTGTACGGAACCCTCGGTGGGTGAGTCTGACTCGCACTTGTCCGGTTTTTTCACCATTAAGTTTAATTTTTCACATCGAATCAGAAGGCTAATATAATTGTTTACCTCTCGGTTCGGATCATGAATGCTATCATCGCTTTCTACATAACAATGATGTCGAGAGGATGTGTTGCGAGCTCCTGAGGCCGTACCACAAGCGTCCAAGCAGTCTTTTTTAGGGTTCCGTACCCAAAGGGTAAAAACGGGACCCTATTACTAAGACTTCGCTGTCTGTCTGTCTGTCTGTCTCCAGGCTGTATCTCATAAACCGTGATAGCTAGAAAGCTGAAATTTTCACAAATGATGTATTTCCGTTGCCGCTATAACAACAAATACTAAAAATTATAAAAAAAAATATATTAAGGGCCCTAATATTTAATTTTTTTACAATGTAATAAACGTGCTTTTTTCGTATTTTTTTTGCTCAATATTAAAAACGGCTCAATTTCAACGGATTGCTCAATATTAAAAAAAAAAATTAAGGGCCCTTAATGCTTTTTTTTTTACAATATAATAAACGTGTTTTTTTCGTATTTTTTTTGCTCAATATTAAAAACGGTAACAGGTAGACGCTTAAAATTTTCACAGAATATTTACTTGTATATTACCTTTCAAAATAAATAATTAAATAACAATAAAGTAAATATTAAATGGGAGCTCCCATACAACAAACGTAACGTAATTTTTAAGCAATTTTTACGCGTAGAAACTTGAATATTTGTAAGTAAATATTTAGAAATATATTAACTATAAAAATAAATACCTAATCTAATACATAAAAACTCACAAAATGAAAATAATCCGTGCATCTAAACGCGGTGCGAGCGCCGCGCTGCGGTGTGGTGGTGGCGCGAGCGCGAGGTGGTTGCTAAGCAACGGCCGCGTGGGTAGCGGGGGAGGTAACATCACGGAGCGAGCCATAACCGCGCGTATTCGCGCGAGCGTCGTCATGCTGCCCGGATGTGTATCGAAAACCTACCTATAAGTTTGCAATTTACTATTATTAATTTACGATTTTCTATTATAGATGATAGTACGGAACCCTTCGTGCGCGAGTCCGACTCGCACTTGGCCGATTTTTTCAATATTACTTTGACTTTCGTCTCGCTCTTTCTACAGTTGAGAGAGTATGACAAAGATTAAAGTAATATTGAAATAAGATTACTGTTATGATTGTGGTACCCTGGTGACGTGAAGCCACGTCTCTGATTCCAGAGATGTACGAGATAAGTCCGTACGCGACGTTCAGCATGTCAGGCGGCGCGACGTGCGCGGAGGGAGGGGAGGGAGGGGAGGGCGGCACGCTGCGCACGTTCGCACGCGCAGAGCACGCGCTGCAGGGCGCGCCGCCCAGACACAACCACAGGGACAACAACTCCGGTACAGACACCTGACACCTTCTTGTTCTTGTCATCCATCAGAATGCTCGATATACGCCTCTCTTGATACAGCAGCTCGTGTCATAGCCTGATGCAGCGCATTTCAGTTAATTTAATCAGCTCGTTCACCACTTCACGGTGTTAGTTCTCAGGCTCGCACGAAGCATCACAGGTTTAACTTCGTAGTGACTATAGGAATGCGACAGTAAATCGAGAACCTTTTTTTATGTCTACGTCAAAACATAGCGATTGCAGCTAGGAGAGAGGATGATGATCTTCCATAAGTCAGGTGGATTGGATACTTACCAATAAAATGAAACCGAAAATTGTTGGAATATGAAATCATCCATCCAAATCATCATAAACTTATGTATGGCCATCTGGGGGGCAATTCAGTTAATTAAGACCGCTTCATAACTGAACCATACATGAACCGTTTCCCGTGGGATGGCATTTTTTTTCATTCAGTTACTTTTAAGTAAGTCATACAATTGACACATTTAATGAAACGTGACACGCCCTTCACTAGTTACTAAATAAAAATATGATAGCAGCCGACAGGAAATGCTTCGCACGAGGTTCAGTTACGGATCGGTTTTGAATAACTGAATTTCCCTCCAGGTCAATTTCGTTATAGGCGAATCGTAACGTTGACATAGTAATTTCCCCGAACTGTATCACACAACTCAATAAGTGGTATGGAGATCATCTGACATTGTGTATATAAATCAGTAAATCAGACTGGATGGATAACGAGTTGTACTTTTCTTGATTTTGTTCCCTAATAGTAGTTCCTTATCCTTTATGAGCATGAGGTACATATTACGTTGATAATATTGCTGATCATCTGCAGAGCCCAGTTCCTAGATACTCGTATCGTAAATACAAATGCGTGTTCCACTCGACAACTTTTCGGCGCCATCGCCCATATTTCTACGTGCTATGTGCCTGCTCATCTACTTCAACTTGTTAATCTGCTGTGCTATGTCGGTGGCATTCGTACGTTTACGGAGCACGCACCGGAAAGCACAGGAAGACCAGCCACAAGGTGGAACGTTGGATTCAAGGCTATGTCGAGCTGTGTCCTTGTTGTGGCCGAGGTGATGATGATGTGAGGTACACAGTACACAATACACAGTAGAGGGTCCGTGACAGCAGGCACGTTCCCCGCAGACGAGTACACGGTGTCGCGCGCCATGACGATGATGGTGCGCCGCTCGGAGTCCGACTCGGAGTCCAGCGGCTCACCGCCGCCCTGCGCAGAGTGCTCCTCCGCGCGCTACCGCCTGCCCATGCACCCTGCCAAAGGTAACACGCCTCATTTACTACAGAGTCTAATAAGAGACAGCGCCCCGATCTCGATAGTTCCTAGTTCTAGGCACCTGGTAGACAGGACCTCAGAAATCGGGTAGTCCCCTACCCGGCTTTAAAACTATTGTAAACGTTGGAAATCATCAATAACTCAATCTCCATGTATCCTGCTCTGAGACAGTATCCGAGACAAACATCATTATACTTACTGTTTATTACTTACTTTCATTTTATTAAAAGCTTTTATTCTACTTGTCCTGTTAGTATGGGACAAATCTTGCGAGTTAAATTAGAACCACTTCCTGTCGATAGATTAGGTTGAAATTTGGTTTACTTACGTAACTTTGGTGACAGTGCAATTATATGGTACCATGAAGCTGGTCTCAAGACGTCAGAAGGTGGCTATAGGAACTCCTAAACTAAACGAGATAAAACCGTCGAGTTTGAACTCGTTTGAATAGTCTTGACAAGCACGCTTGTGCTACATGACAGCCAGGGTCTCAAGATGGCGTCGGAAGGTGGCCATAGGAACTCCTAAACTAAACAAGATAAAACCGTCGAGTTTGGACTCGTTTGAATAGTCTTGACAAGCACTTTTTTTAGTCTAGTATTTTTTTTTTTAAACAAGCTTTTATTTAAATGGTCTAAAACGAAGAAAAAAATATTTATATTGATATAAATAAAAGCTTGTCGCGAGATTTCAAACAACATCGTACCTATCTATTAAGTAATATTTAATTCCAACAAAAGACTTAGACGCGTTCTTATCATTTGCTTAGAATTAAAGTTAGTTTGTTCTTTTGAAAAAAAAAAAAAAAATGTTTGTGTTCTCGCGACAAGCTTTTATTTATATCAATATAAAATTCATTTTCTTCGTTGTAGAACATTTAAATAAAAGCTTGTTTAAAAAAAAAAAAAAAAAAAAAAATATCATTCATTTCGTGACAGCGCTACAGATTAACAATAGTTTCTACATAAGTGACTCGCTTGACCCACGCTGTAACCTTCTTGATGCGCTTTTGTTCTTCTTCTGCTTCTCTTCTATACATTATGGTCATGGATTTAGATTTTCTCTTACTTACTCGATCATTACAATTTTATTTTTAATCCCCAACCCTTAATGAGGGGTGTTATAAGTTCAACGCGTAGGTACAGGTACACGCGTTGAATGTATTTGTGTCTATCTGCGTCATTGCAACTCACACACAAAATAACCGATTTTGATTGAGTTTGTTTTAGTTGAAAGATGACTTGATCGAGAGTGATAATACGAGTAGCTTTATTTAATTAAAATCGGCGGAGCTATTTCTCTTGACGAGGGTTTCTCTATTTGCAAAACTTACTTGTATGGTATGTGTTATGTTACTCCTTATAATTATTATTTTCAGAAGAGTCATATTTGGCTACGGGCTCGACAGGCTCGGAGCTAAGCGGGGCTGCCCCGGGGGGTCCGCCGGGGTCTGTACCGGTGCCGGGGCCGGGGGGCAGGCGCCGCCCCCGGCGACATCACCCCGCAGCCCACAGGTAACAAGCCAGAGGTAGCTAAATACTTGATTCCGTTACTCTATCACTCACAAAAACTAGATACTGTACTACATATTACATGGAACAGTTCGACTCTCTGGATCTGGCATAGATTTAGCGCATAGGTATATCTAATATTATAAAGCTACGGAAACTGATAAAGGCGAAAATTGGTCTGGAACTTATTGAAGGCACTTATTTACTCCGTTAATTTAGAGTTCAAACGTTTAGTTATTGCTATGACGATAAAAAGTTCTGATAAGAAAGTCTAAAAGTAAATTCTCAAACAACGAGTGTTTTACTCGTACCTCTTTAAGTTCAGACTCGTACCTATTTATCATCGTAAGCACTTGACTGCATTGTATTAAAGAAGATTAGGTATTCATAGCTGAAAAGATTTGTACGGTAGATTTTATTGTACATTTTCTGTGAGACAATACGGTGTAAAGTCGAATTCTAAGTATAATTATGTTTGTTATTTTATTTTGTCATCGTCCAAAGCAAGCTACGAATGTTTTATATTACAACACTTAGAAGACATTTAACGCCATCTAACAACTTAGACAGGTACTACGTGCAGTTCAACTTTTCACAGCGCAATATTTTTTCGGGTAACGAGAGTATTCTGTTTAATTTTTATTTTCACACTAATCTTGTTTTTAGTTGATACAGTTTCCACAAGGTGGCGCTATAATGAATGTCGATATTTCAGGTATCAACATCGACAAGAACAAGAAAGAAGAGATTTTACAATACACGTGTAGGAATACGAAGACAATAAAGACTGCTACAAGCGAAAATAAAGTTGTTATTTAGCTTAATATATTATGTAAGGGAAAAACGATTTTTGTAAATATTTTTAAGAAATTTTGTACAACGTTGAAATTCAAAATTACGGAGGCCTATAGTTCGGAAATACCTAGATCAAAATTAAATAAATAATAAATAACAATAGTTGTTTGAAAATTTTAAATAGACGAGTTTTAGCTACTATTGAGATAAAAATAGCATTAAAACAACACACAAAAATTGTGTATCTTATTCACAAATAATAAATATGTATCACTAAATACCTAACGAATGTAAGTAATATGTACAATTTTATAAATGAAATCATGATAAATGAGTATAAATCGTTATAGTAAGACCTTGATAATATCAATATAATAAGTACAAGTTTTTAATTTATATTTTAACTAAAGAAAACAATAAGTTATTTAGTAAGTACTGTTAATTAAATTATTTGTATAGATGTATTTAGAAGAAAAAAAGTGAAATGGCCAAATGTATGTTGTTTAGAATAACTAGGACACTAATACACTTCACTAATCTACGATCTGATGCAATGCCCAGATTTTATACAAAATAAAAATGTAGGTAATTTATTTAATTCATTTTTTTTGTAAATAAAATACCTACTTATGTCCTGACCCTTTTATAAATGATCTAATATATCTAATTAATGCAATACTACAGAAGAAATCAATTCCCAATAGGTACACTAAGTTTGACCTGTTCGGTTTAGATGCTTATTCGCCAATACCTAGTCTAATATTAATAATAAGTTTCAAAGATTATTATTTATTTGAATGGAACTATGAATTCGTTAAATTTATATTATTTGTATACCTTCTACATTTAGTATTATAGTTGTGCTTTTGTATTTCTTGACAAAATAAATGTACGGTTGATGAGCAACTTTGACCGACTGCCAACGACGATGAGGTCGAGGGTAGATTAAAGAAATCTATTCACTCTTGCTGCTGTTCATTGTTCTGTTTACATACGAAAAATCAACAAAGTCGAAGAAATCAGTTCTCTTGGTCTGTACGCATGTAAATGCGCTTTTCATCAAACTTGTCAGCATGTCTGTCTGTCTGTCTGCTATTTCATTAGTATTCGGAGGTTTTTAGTAATAATTTACATTTTCAACATTCCGGAACTTTTGAATTCGCAGATAGATCTGTAAAGCGCAGCTACTGTTGTAAATAATATAAAGAGATGGAATCAAGTTATTATGTTACTGTCACTGCCTGTTTTTATCAAAACTCAATTGAAAATTGTAAATATAAATAAAGACGTGGAAACGATGCGGAAGCTAGTGTTGTTTTTATGACCCTTCTACGTTTTTAGAATTTTGTTTTAATTTTGCGCTTGTGTACGTTTGGTTACCAGCACGCCTGATGGTGTGTACGTTTAGTTACCAGCACGCCTGATGGTGTGTACGTTTGGTTACCAGCACGCCTGATGGTGTGTACGTTTAGTTACCAGCACGCCTGATGGTGTGTACGTTTGGTTACCAGCACGCCTGATGGTGTGTACGTTTAGTTACCAGCACGCCTGATGGTGTGTACGTTTGGTTACCAGCACGCCTGATGGTGTGTACGTTTAGTTACCAGCACGCCTGATGGTGTGTACGTTTGGTTACCAGCACGCCTGATGGACAGCAAGTTGGCAAATGTGAAGCAAACACCAATACGAGTTCATCTTAGTTAAAAAATAATGCTAGATATTCTACTTGTTGGTAAGAAATTAAACACAATCTGCACATTTGTTTTTTTAACCCCCGACCCAAACAGACGGCTGTTATAACATTGACGTGTGTGTCTATGTGTGTTTGTCGACTGAACTGATTTTGATGAGCAAAACAAAAAAAACTAGATCAAAATCGGCCCATCCGTTTGAGAGCTAAGATGTCATAGACAGACACGCAGATGTATGCAGATACACACGTCAACTTATAAACTCCCCTATAGTACGGTCGAGGTTAAAAAATAATTAGCTCACAGTCAACTACCTTCAAAATTCAAAATTTATTTAGCTTGTGGGCCTTAAATGTTATCATTAGGAAAGTCCAGTCCCTACATCTCGGTTCATCAAATAAAATGTTCCGTTCTTTTCATATTCATGCAAAATGTTTGTTCAATATAAGAAGGTGAAGTAGGCCAAATTTAGCTATCAAGAGTTGTTATCTGCTCAAAAGACATCGGAATAGGCGAATATAAATAAAAGCTTGAAAAAGGAAAACCTATAGTTTGACATGAATCGTCGTGGAGCGTAGATAGTAGGTATTCCATAAATAAGGGCACCACTCCATTGTTTTTCTTGGCATGGAAGGGTAAATGGCTTGCCATTTGGTTCCCGTGACTTTTGGCGCTAAGCCACTGAAAAAACACACTTAAGCGAATTAATAAATTTTTATAGCACGTCCTTAAATAGGTTAAATAGAACCCGGAAACGATTCATTGAATTTGGCACAAAGTAGTAGAACTGCACAGCAACTGAGAACAAAAACTGGAATACCTACATAGTGTTTTAGTAATAAGAACTAAGGAAGTCAGTATTAAAATTTGTTTTAGGATTCAATTGTAAGAAACTCTGGACTTTAAATTGCGGAGATTTATTTATATTATTAATTTTACAATTTAGTAAAAAAAATACTTCTTGATAAGTATAATTTGCTTAGATAATCTTGTGAAAATGTTAATAATCTTTCAAATATAAAATATTAATTATTTTGCCAAACACACATAATATCTTTATAGCGTAAAAAATGAAACCCTTACTAAACCATGATAAGGGAGTATTACGTTTCTAACTAGTGTAATATTGAGCTTCATAATTCACTCAGAACTTCCTAGAGTCTGTTCAGAGATTGTGTTCTCTTCAGAAGTATGGTTTATTGAGTAAACCTGGTGTCCTACTCTGATGTCAGTGTTCATTTCGTATGGCAATACGGAACCCTCGGTGTGCGAGTGGAACTGGTGCTTTGCTGGTTTCATTTTATTAGGTTAGAACGTTTCAGTTTTTATCAATGTAAAGCTTTATAAACAAACTGTATCAATGTTAAAAGAGAAACAAAATATAAACAAACTGTATCAATGTTATAGAGAAACAAAATACCCGACCGCAGAAAAAAGAGTTTTGCAGCCTAACTTACGATTTCTTTGCGCTTAATACGCTGTTGAGTGTACGTTTTTTGTGAGAAAGTATGCGTACAATCGCTGTAAAAGATTATTGCGCATTCTTTTTACCCGTTCCCACGGTAATCCTGGGATAAAAAGTATCTTATATGTTAATCCAGATTATAAACTACCTGTGTGCCAAATTTCAGCCAAATCCGTCAAGCCGTTTTACCGTGAAGAAGTAACAAACACACACAAACTTCGCATTTATTTTATAAGTGTGAAGTGATTTATTAGCATTTCCTACTCCAAACTCCAATAAAACTTATAAGTTATATATATATATATATTCGTAATCACTGTTAAAAAATCTTTATTTTGATACCACACTCGATGTATTTTGAAAACATTTTTTTTTAGATTACTTTTTGCCGCCATAAATCCTTAATTTTGTTTTTATTTTTTATTTTGTGGGACCCAGTGCACTCTCACGACTAAGATGAATCTATTGTCAACACTCACATAAAAATACGACAAGCCGTTTAGGCTCCAGGGCGTGCCAAAGAAATATACATACATACATACACTCGAAAAACATAACCCTTCTTCTTTCGCAGTCGGGTAAAAAAATAGACAATAAAAAAATTAGAACAATGAACGGATATTATAAATGTGAGAAGCTAAGAGTAGGTTTATAGATCTCATAATTAGCTGTAGTCTAGGTCCCATCGTCAATAGATATAGACCACATTCCACATAAATGTTCCTCATTCCGGTTGCGTACTGCACAAGAACGGAATTCGTTGCCGCCATCTCTGTTTCCTGAGACCTACAATCTTGGAATTTTCAAGGCTAGAGTGAATAGATATCTTCTAGATCGATGAGCTCCATCCTCGGCCACAACGTCGCTTAACATCAGGCGAGTTGGTGGTCAATCGTAGATCTATAAGTGCGTGCTTCGCGCTCAGTCGTATTGCGAAGGTAGTGCCTGCGGAGGTGGTTCGTTCGTGCTATTTTGCCACGATCCACTCCCTCATACAATATGGTGCCGAACTCTATGGCAGAGCGGCGGAATGGAAGCGAGTGTTTACACTACAAAAGCGAGCTGTTCGTGCCATCGCTAGAATCCCGCAGGATGTCTCGGCGCGCCGCATTTCAAGAGGCTTGTGATCTTGACTTTGCCAGCACTGGTAATATTCCAAGTTGCGGTATATGTCAGATTAAACCAAGCCTCCTACAAAACACTGAAAAGCGTTCATAACCGGGACAAGCTCGCGGAGGTGCCTCGTGTGTTGGAGAGGTCAAGCAAATCGACTCGTGTACTGGGTCCGGCGGTTTATAACAAGCTGCCGGAAAATATTACCTCGGCGCCTACTATGGCCATATTTAAAATGCGACTCAGACGCTGGCTTGTTGAACAGACGTTCTATAGCTATGATGACTTTATTTCATGTAAAATTAATTATTAAATTTAGTGGTTGATTGTTTTCAACTTAGACATGTTTTAATTTTTCTTTTTGTTATAAGTATTATTGTTATTTATAGGTATAAGTTATTTGACATACGGAATTCTGATTCATTTGCAATACAATTGTTATTTTATAGTGTTTTAATATAATTGTGATAAACAATTATTATTTTATATGAATGTAATTAATGACTTGTAACAATTGTTATCAATAAATTATGATTATGATTATAATTATAATGTATTTAAAAAAAGCGCTCGACCAATATAATGGGAATATTCACGCGGCGGAGCAGGATAAGGCAACTGATTATACCATACAACTCACACGCATCACTCCCTGCACCAGGTACTCCGAGTTTACTTCAACCCGTTTTTTAGGGTTCCGTACCTCAATAGGAAAAAACGGAACCCTTATAGGATCACTTTGTTTTCCGTCTGTCTGTCTGTCCGTCCGTCGGGTGTCAAGATCTTTATCTCGGGAACGCGTGAAGGTATCGAGTTGAAATTAAAACCATATACGCAGATCCATAGTATCTTGCTGCAGAAAGTAAAGTTATAGTTAATAGTAAAAAATAAAGTTTCTAAGTAATGTGTAAATAAATAAAGTAGCTGGAAATGGACGCTTGTTACCTACCTAATCATGATGCCATCAGCTGTGTTATTGTGTGATCGTGCACTATATTTGGTCAATTTGTATTACTTGTAAATTATATTGTAAACTTAAAACTACGAGAACAGGTTATCTAGACAAACCTTATCTTTTTAGATGATTTTATAACAAATTACTAATACTAATAAAATAATTGTATTACTTTATGTATAAATATTTTATTTTTTATAATTTAAATAACACTTACAGTGGCGGCGGCTACTGATAGCATTTTTTAGCCAACTACGTTGCTACAACCGTCACACCATTTCAACTCATAGTACAGTCTTATAAAACTGGACAAGTGCGAGTCAGACTACTACAAACTAAATAAAAGGGGGAAATCATATATTTTTATTTTATCATAATTCATATATTCATATACCGAAAAATATACATCGTAAAAATATTTAAAAACCTGTTTTAACTTATGCTAATGAAGCTCTTTTATAATTACGATACCCCCCACATGATACGGTTAATTCACTTTAAAATCATTCATAAAGACTCATTTTTTTGTGATTAAATAAAAAATGACCAGTTTTCGGATTTTTTCCTATATGTGTACTCTACCGCAATGGTTCTTGCCAAATTTTATAGTTTTGATTACCTTGTGAGTGTCGAAATGTGCATTTTGTACGACATATTCGGCTGTAACTTATTTTAACGAAAACTGAGAAAATTTATTTTTCTTTCTGCAGCAAGAAACTATAGATCTGCGTACATGGTTTTAATTTCAACTCGATACCTTCACGCGTTCCCGAGATAAAGGTCTTGATACCCGGACAGACGGACAGACCAGATAGATGGACAACAAAGTGATTCTATAAGGGTTTTTTCCTTTTGAGGTACGGAACCCTAAAAACTTATCTTAAGCTTTCTGTGCTTACGGTATGACTATTGACTTTTGACACACTGATTAATAAAAGCAATAAATAAACAAAATATTTACCATCGTAATCGAATATACGTTGATACATCAACCGATGCTTTTTACAAAAATACCTGTCATTTATATTTTCCCCGACATTTCAGCTCATATTTACCTACAACTGTACGTGTAACATTTCCGAGCAAACACTCGCCACGTGAAATTATTCGCCTCATGTCAGAGAGAACTTTTTAATTTCGTTTTTATGTTCAAATTCATACTTTTAAATAAAAGTAGGCGAGCGTAGCCCCAGCCAGCGTAGCCGCACGCTGCGCCACATCAAACGCTTGGTTTAATGCCGTTTCTAATTAATTTAAACGTGACTACTTTTAATGCGTGCAACTTTAATTTATTTAAAAAAATGTTTTAATTTGATTGACCAGCAATTTCCATATTCAAATCGTAATGTCATATTGATATTAGTCAGTCTTTAAGTATTATTCTTAGGTTCCCGTATCAATAAGTGCGGGAGCATATTATTGAGTGTACGCTACGCTGTCCGTCCGTTCGTCCGACCACCTGTCCTACTTTTAAACTGATTTATCTTTCGAATCGTAATAGATGGGAGATTCACATTTTCACAGACATATATAATTAGCGGATTTATCAGCAAATAATAATAATAGTTATTAATACCTCCCTGGTTGTATTTTTATTTTTACTGTAGAGTACAAACCGAACGAACCCGAGTTTATACGGGTACTGCGTAACTAGCTCTGGTGTCAGTATTCATGTTGTTTATCAGATTGTGTAAGGAATCCTCGGTGTATGAGCAAAATTCGTAATTTACCGGTTTTATTTCAGCGATCAACTGTTAAGGATAAAGGAGGTTTTATCTTGCTACAATAATTCTCCATTCGTTTTATTTTATAGCAAGCGTGAGTTTCACTTGGTCAATTTTTTTTATATTTACAGACAGACAAAACAGACACCGTAGCCTCCGTAATAGGCTCCCGCACCGTTTGGTAAGGACACCTAAAATGAAACCAACAATGACAAGCGAGTCGAGCCGGGAGTTCGTCCCGATGACCGTTGATGTTGTATGATACATGGATAAAAATAACCAGTAGTTAAATTGGAACGGGAATGATAAAACTTCATTATTTTTCTAATTATCCTAACACTAATTTGAATTGTATAAGTGAAGAGAACGCATCACATTTCACCTTGAACCACTGAATGGAGTATGTACAGTTTGCTGAGCATTGCTTAGCAACTAACACTGGTGTCAGTGCTGAGGACGCCCTCTATACGCTAATACATCACATCAAGGGTAAGATTGAGCTGAAGAAGCTGGTGACCCTAGTGTCATTGGATATAGAGGGGGCCTTCGATAGCGCATGGTGGCCGAAGATCCGAATGCGTCTGGCTGAGGAAAAGTGTCCGGTAAATATCAGGAGGCTACTGGACAGCTATCTGGATTGCAGAAAAGTCAGTGTAAGATTCGCCGGGGAGGAATGCACGAGGAGCACCAACAAAGGATGTGTGCAGGGGTCAATAGGTGGTCCTACCCTATGGAACCTTCTTTTGGACCCTTTGCTGCGAGAACTGGACGAGATGGGCGTGTACGCACAGGCTTTCGCAGACGACGTTGTGATGATTTTTGACGGTGACACAGGACTTGACGTTTCGAGGCAGGCCAATGTAGCGCTCGCTCATGTACAGCAGTGGGGTGTTCGGAACAAGCTGAAGTTTGCGCCGCATAAAACTTGCGCAATGGTTCTTACCAGGAAGCTCAAGTACGATACCCCATTTCTGACCATGGGAGGGGTGGCTGTTGGAATGTCGCGGGAAGTCAAGATTCTGGGACTGACTATCGATGAACGACTGAACTTCAACACGCACGTTACGCTTCAATGTCGGAAAGCGCTCGATATTTATAAGCAGCTCTCTAAAGCCGCAAGAGTAGATTGGGGTCTGCACACCGAGGTCATACGCACCATTTATATGGCCACCATCGAGCCTATTATAATGTACGCGTCACCGATATGGGCGCCGGCAGCAAAAAAGATTGGAGTGCGTAAGTTACTCAACACGGTCCAGAGAGGTTTCGCCCAGAAGCTCTGCAAATCTTACCGAACGGTCTCTCTACACTCGGCACTAGTCCTGGCGGGGATACTGCCTCTCGACCTGAGAATACAAGAAGCAGCCGCTCTGTACCAGGCAAAGAGAGGGTCGCCTCCGCCAGAACTAAGAGACAGAGAGACCGAGCGCTCGGTAAAGTTTGCAGAAGCTCCTCACCCAGCCGAGCATATGGACTTGGAATTCGTCCGACTGGAAGACCAAAACCTTGTGGACAGGTACAATGTGCAGCAGGTGCGAATATTCACCGACGGCAGCAAGATTGAGGGGAAGGTCGGAGCCGCACTCTCCTTGTGGGATAGTGAGGCCGAGATCCAAAACCGAAAGCTCTGTCTGTCCGCGTACTGCACAGTCTACCAGGCGGAACTTCTGGCCATATGCAAGGCTACGGGCGTAATTCTCAAGAGGAGGGAGGTTTGCTACGGTCTATACAGTGATTCGAGAGCCGCACTGGAGACGATCGCTAACCATGGAAACCTTCACCCTTTGGCCGTGGAGACGAGGGAGAACTTGCGGAAGGCCAAGGCCTCAGGCAAAGATGTCTCTTTGTTTTGGGTCAAGGCCCATGCAGGACTGCCCGGAAACGAGCGCGCTGACGATCTGGCTAAAGAGGCAGCCCTCACGTTAAGGAGGAAGCCAGACTATGACTGGTGTCCTGTATCTTATGTCAAGCGGGTTATACGTGGTACATTCTTGGAAGAATGGGACACAAGATACAAAACCGGGGAGACCGCGTCCACAACAAAGTCCTTCCTCCCAGACGTAGTGAACGCATACAAATTCGTACGCACAGTTAAACCGACGGGTGTGCTAACACAAATACTCACAGGGCATGGTGGATTCTCCCAGTACTTGAATCGGTTCAAGTGCAAGGAGAGTCCATCGTGCATCTGTGAGCCAGGCGCTATTGAGGACGTGCTGCACGTGTTAATAGATTGTCCGGTTTACGCGCGCCACAGATTCAACATCGAACAAAAGTTAGGTATCAAGATTGCAAAAGATAAATTAAATGAACTGTTGACTTGCAAAGATAACATGGCATCCTTTATCGATTACTGTCTACAAATTTCTAAACTTGTAATTAAGAGAAACAAGACCAGATAAATAATATTTTGTTCGGATATATATTAAGATATATAACCCGAAGCAAAAATGTAAAAATTTAGATATATATATTATGTAATAGTAGAATAAAACAGTAAACATAAGGATAGAACAATAAGATAAAGTTAAGACATTAATTGTACAATAGATATACATACTAGATAAACACATACAGCAGAACAATGTAAAATTTTAAAATACATTTAGATATAGATTGATAAATATGTAATAGAAACAAGTTTAGCCCTTCAATCCTTGAATTAATATCAGGGAAAAAATAGCTTGCATTTAAAAAAAAAAAAAAAAAAAACACTGGTGTCAGTGTTAATTTTATTGAGTTCGGAAGCCTCGGTGTGCGAGTGGAACTCTTACGTTGCCGGTTTTATTTGTAGTTATTAGGCTAGGCATTTGACACAGACCACCACATGATATTTAAAGGAGTAGTAGATGGTAAGCACACTAGGCCTGGAAGGGGAATTGACCTTAAATGAGGCTGCTGAAATAATCCTTGGATACTTGCTTGACAACAGTTTTCGCCAGACAGTAGAATATTACCGATGTGTCATGAACCTTAAACACTACATCATTCGTCCATAATTTTTAGCATACTTACGAGTAAATATTTTTTATGTACCTATCTTTAAAAAAAAAAATATGTTAGCACGAAACTTGATATGTATGAGCTATTGGTAATCGTAGGTAAGTATCTGCCAGTAGTTAAGGACTTCTTTTCAAAAGCGAGCGCGTGGTGGGCCAGAGCCGTCACGCTCCCTTTGGTTCAAGTGTGTCCTTTACCTTCCTCAAGGAGCAAACTTAAAAACTCGCCTTTCACTACTACCTTACACCTTTCAACTTCCGCAGAAATGTGCCACCTTAACACCAACTCACAAAGGTCAAGTTACAATAGCAGGCTATTTTGTGAGTGTAGAGAATTAAGTCTTCAGACGCATGCGCAGTTCAGCCGGCGGCCATTTTCAGGGAAACCAATACATACATGCAATAACACACGTGTTGAGTATACGACACACACACATATGCGGCATGGTAACGTGGGATCCGTATAATAGTTTTTCTTTGTGCTAATAATGCGCTTTTTATGCTAAGATTACCTATAAGCAGCTACTTTAATAAAAAAACTGATCAACCCTCCCCCAATACCACTCAAAATAACCTTCTCAAAATAAGATATGAAATAATAATCAGGCCAAAAAATAACCCTGAAAATGTAAAGCCGAGAAACCAAAGCTCAACCCTCTCGTAAAAGCCTCCATCAAAAATTTTATCATTCATATGGTTTCCTGGAAAATTATCTGCGCAACCCTAAAACGTATCAAATTTAGCGAAGGATGCGGACTTGTGTCAGTGTGTGTGACGGCGTGTGTGTGTGTGCGGGATGCTGAGTAAAGCGCGCTCCACAGGGTTGATTGAGTTGGCTCGATTGGGCCAATGTTCTTTACACAATAACTGCCGCCTTCGGTCTGCAGAACCTTATCGCTGGATAAGGTACATTATAGTCGATTGTTTTATGCCTCGCCAGCGATCGGGGGAAATTATTGAAAGGTTAGAGAAAAGAGAAATAAAATTGTTGTTTTTCCGTTAGGTATAAGGATTTGATATAAGCTCTGAATTGAATCTTAGGTGATTTTGATGCATTAAACACGGTAATTGATATTTGTAATTTTCATAAATAATCTGAAATAAGTGAAATAAAACAACATTTATTCATTGTTTCTGTGAGGACACGATTTCTGGTTTAACGAACTCAAAAGTGAATTGAAATTGAAAATAAATAAATCTTGTGATATTTCAGTCTGCATAGAGTCGAAATTTAAATTAAATCTAAACGTTCGTTCAAATTTCAACCTCAACCTCGCACGTACAACTAAATCAGTAATAAAATTCCGAGCGACGCCTACAAATTCGTATTGGAACGCACGACGACCCGCCAAATTGGCGTTGAAATCGCGCGGGGCCGCTTGCTAAAACATTTACAGGTTTTATTCAGAGGGCTCGCCCTGCACGCGGCCCAATGCTGACCTGACCTGGCGGCTGGCGGAGAAGAGCACAGATTTAGTCAGCCTCGCGCCGCCGGTCAGGGCGGACGTCTGCGTGTGTCGCCTAACACCGTCCTCCACACAAACTGTAGACACCGGTCGTGCAAAATACTGTTAAAAATCAAACTAGGTACGTTGTATTTATGTTTCAATTTAAAAGCTTGGTGTGTTTGTTCCGTTCGGTATCGTGAACCGGACTTCAGTGCAAAGTGAGGTTATATCTTTTGACAGCTGACGCGAGACGTCTGCTGAACCAATCAAGCTTTATTAGCTTTGCACAGGTTATTTGGTGGCACCTGGACTCTACTCTACCACCTACTTTACGTTCTCTTGGAAACTAGTTATATATAAAATGCTATTTTACTATGTTTGGTGTCCAATAGTGTCATAAATGAGAAAATTGTATATTCAATTCTTTAAAATCTTTTAAAATGCATATTAGTAGGGCAATATGCTATCAGTATTAAAAAAAAACAAAGCTATCAGTGTCAACTAAAGAGCTTTTCACGCTTATTCATTGCATACAACAAGTACGAACCTAAGTGTTTATTTAACATGAAATATTTCGTCGTACAATAATACTAAGCTTTTTGACAGTTACAATTTTTAAATGAATAGTATGAATGAGACAAAGATAGAGATAGAATAATTAATTTTAGAAATGAAAACGCCTTAACTTATTCACCGTTTCATATAACATCAAGTGGTCTGTAGTCGAATATATAGACTTTAATTTGAAATCCTAAGTAACGTTATAAAAGCCGAAAATAACTCGTTAGAGATAGACGGACAACAGATAAGTAACTCGTTAGAGATGGACGGACAACAGATAAGTAACTCGTTAGAGATGGACGGACAACAGATAAGTAACTCGTTAGAGATGGACGGACAACAGATAAGTAACTCGTTAGAGATGGACGGACAACAGATAAGTAACTCGTTAGAGATGGACGGACAACAGATAAGTAACTCGTTAGAGATGGACGGACAACACATAAGTACATTGAATTAATAATCGTCATCACTATTTTAATACATTCATTACTTAACACGCTTTTATTAGGTCGACCTGTATGTAACTAACTATGTAATGAAATCTAAGGTAACTAATTTAACCATCTTCCAAGGATCGTAGCGTCATGAAAATTGGCAGCTGTATGTAGTTCTGATGACAATATAATAATATGGTACTGTCGAACTGATCTGATGATGGAGCCGGAAGATATGAACTAGAACTTCATGATGGAACATCGTATCATAACTGTGTTTGGATTTGTTAGAAAAGTCTTGTATGAACTTTGACCACAATAATTTGCAGCGTGGTTTTTAGTTTTTTAAACTGTAATTTATTTATTGAGTATGTAGCAGATGTATCACATAAGTAACGGATGTAAAAAACGTTAGGGAGAAATGTAAATTTAGAGAGAGGTTCCATAGAATATTAAAAAATAGGTGAATATTGGTGGTGTTAAAGCGCTGCCGAAAATGATTTACGTCTGACACTTAGCGGTTTTGGAGGAGTCTTTTGATATCAACAACAAAAGATCTCTTCTTGCCGCTTGCCGCCTGCCGCCTGACGGTTCCCACAAGTTTAGGTTTATTTACAAGGAACTTGTATTTTGAGCGGTACATTGCGCTTATATAAGAATAACTAATTAATTATAATTATAAATACGTGTAATATATCATGTAATGTACGTATTATATACATTATTAATATAATTTTTAGCATAGCTTCTATCGCGGGCCTTGAGCGTGGAGACCGAATCCAGAAATTCCGTAACGAAAATAACCTAACACACCGCGCGTAAAGCTATTATGCAATAGCTTTACCGCGGCAGTCTCCGAGTGCCACACGTCTTTTTTTGTTCAACTTACTTAACTTATAAATACCAGAACTTATTTAAATTAAATTAAGATTAAATAATTTACTTAAAATTACTGTAAAACGTTTGTAAAAAAATCAAACCGAAAAAAGTTACATTTTAAAATTATCAACATAATTATATTTATTCGCACGTAAACTACTATACTTATATAATTGACATCTATACTTCCACAGTTTGGTTGGTAAAGTACCGTAAGTAAGTAGTTAGTTGAAGGAAAAAGTTACTGCTTCCAATTCCGTCGTATGACGAAACTGCTGTAATATTAAATTTTACTTGAAGAAATCGTTTAAAATGAAGTTTGGTTACAACACTGATATGTTGATATTATCAATATTTTAAAACTGTAAACACCTGGAGCGCTACAAGTGGCGCCAACAGCACTAAGTTCGTTTAAAAGGGGGCTTACTTCGCGTATTTAAGATGTGTACGGATGGACATCCGCGTCTTTATTGGTGAGGTACTCCGATAATGACGTAGCGTCGTAACGTCCACATCTAGTGCTAGATGTGGAACACTTTCCAATTGTCTGTGCGTTTTGATTATCTGGCTCTCTATGAGCAGGCTCCTCGGTAGTTCATTTGTATTTATGTTATTACAATGTTTTTCAAATTCAAATTCATTTATTTCGAATATTTAAAATGTTTAACAATAAAAAAATATTTTAAAATAACTTTTTACAGAGTAGTCCGATTTTGATAAATTTTTTTTATAGAATAGTCACATTACATTAATAAAATAAAAATTAAATGTCAATTAGGATTGAATAAACTTTGGTGGAGAGCTAGTGGACGAAATGGAATATTGGACGAAGTAAGGATCATTAAAATGGAAAGTGAACGACGTCATACTGAGCGAAGTTGACAGAGTCGCTATCTTAGTGCGTTTTGCAGTTTTTTAGCAATTAGCATATAATATAATCGCCTAAAGTGGACTGACGTGAGTCTACCGATTGGATTTTGGCTTTTATAAACTGTCATTAATGTAATATAAAGTCAGGTTATTTACCAAAATGTATCTGACCGATTGACCGACGCGACGCGTGACCAAAATGCTGGTACATACATAGCCCAACGCATAAGTTTTGTCATTCAAAGTGGAAATTCTGGCTGCATGCTGGGTACGCTGCCAGCTGGTAGTGAGTTTGAGCAATCGGATTATCTTTAAACCTTTATTAGTCTGGAGTAATATATTTGCTTCATGTGCAAGTAAAGTATGTGTAGATTGCATGTTGTTTTTTGTAGTTAATAAAGGCACTTGCCTGGTAAACAACAGGTCAACATTGGTAATGTATTAAACCTCCTGTAATAATGGTATCGTCCTATTAAGTTAATGGGAACATGAGCGCCGGAGGAACTCAGTGTTCCGAGGGAAGGCGTATCACGCCGCCCATTACTCTTCGCTTCCTTATAAAGATGGGACCGCACCTCGTAATGCGCGATGCGATGCGATACCACGTGACGGCTCAATAGAATACTAATTTAAATCGGAATATAAAAAATGTATACATAGTTATACAGATAGACACCGTAATTTTTTGAACAAACATCTATAATTTTAGTTTTAAATAATTGCGCCAATTAGTAAACGTAAACAAAGCAAACGTATGCAAAGTAAACGTATTTATTCGTTACTTTAACATAACTTAACGACTTGTATTTTTTTATTGAATAGTAATTTTATTTTGTATTAATCATTAGCTGGAATGTTTTGAATATTTTTGTTTTTCCGTATTAAACAGACAATTCAAGCAGAGTTTAAAAGAGTCAGACACAAATTTGACTTTTTATAGTTTATAACACAAGTTGCCCCTCATTAATAATAACTTTCTTTACTATTTATTAAAAACTACACTACTTAATTACTTTTTTTATTTACAATTTTTATTTATTTTTTATTTACTGTACTATGATCATAAATTATGTAGTAGTACATAAAACACTGTAAAATTTACTTTATTTTCAACATATTAATCGTTAATATTCATCAAGAACTTTGTATATATGTATGTAAAAACTTTTTATCCTACCATTTTGTAATGTAGTCTTACTTGGAAACTTGAAGCATCACGAAGGTACCGTAGCGCACGTTTCACTGACGCTCGCGGCTGCGCTGTCAACGCGGTTATCAGATCGGACACGGAACACGCAATGTATCGCACAAGTGATGGACTATTCACTATTAACACTATTATAATTATCATTAATTTTAAAAAAAAACAGTGAAAGAGATTTGGGAGGGACTTAACAAAGGAATATGAAAACAATTTTATTCGTAAAAATCCATATTTTTTTACTTGTTACATGTACATTAATTAAAAATTATCAAACACTTGTCAATTATTACTATAATTTTATTTCCTTATCGAGATACTGGAATTTCATAACGAATCCCTAACGAGCTTGTAGCCGCTACGCTGTAGCACCACCGCTACGCCATACAGCTCTACGAGCCTTCAGAGGGCAGTAATGTAGATTAATTTAAAGGTGCAATTAGTCTTTTAGTCGGCTAATGTTAAACGTTGGGCTTTTAATTATATGTATTATATGAAATTGTATGTTCATTTTATATACATGTTTTGTAATTATTTGGCAATAATATGATATTACGTAAGTTATTAACATTATGACGTGTAGAATAAAATAGTCCAATATATGTTTAACCATCACGACACCTTTAACGGACTGTCACTTGGTTTGGCGCTGGAGTCTAACCCACCTGATTGATAAAATGAACTCAATCAGTCTCCTGTCCAGTGAATAGATTTTCTTTCATAATTTGAGTCCCCAACTCTTGTTAGGGAATGCATAATTGATCTGTAAAGCTCAAGAGTGGTGGATCTTTCGGTTTTCACCACGTTTCCAGTGCATCCTGTTCAAGGCATACTGATCTCAAACTCAAAGCAAATAAGGATGTTTCAAAGCATTGTTAGAGATGAAAAAAGCTAGGAGCTGCAGTGGAAATATTTCTCTTTGAGATAAAAGGATATGAACTTAATGTTTGAGAGAATAAAGTGAAAGTTTGTGCGTAGCTGATTCGGCTTCATCCGATAGACAAATAAGCGACATCGCAGAGAGATTGGCATGGAAAAAGAAAAAGTTTACACTGTCTGGGTTTGCATGTGTGCGTCAAGTGCCTATTGAACTTTGCCCGGGGTGAGGTGCTATTCTTTATTCTACGCCCCGGGGTCTGGGCCGACAGTATGTTTTATTCTGTGGCCAGGGTCCTCGGTAGTACATTTTCGTTTATGTTGGCCAAATTGGACCCAGTGTAGTGCTGATACAATTTTACGAGTACGAACCTTGTTGACAATAATGACAAAGATTTCAAAGCAGAGTTTGTAGAATTTTATTGATTATATATTTGTGATTTTTGATTGGATGAGAGAAGTATTATAGTATTTCATTTCAACAATTTATTTTTTAACTGCTGACCTAAAAAGAGGGTGTTATATGTTTGTCGGTCAGGATCTTTTTTAGAAGCCGTTTTTTATGTCGTATAAGTTTCCTAAACGTACTTGTCGTTACGTTAAAATACAGAAATCTTGTTGTTTTAGCTTTACAACATGCCACTGTAGGCGTTAGGGAAACCTATCTGTTATTTTATGTGAGCTTGATTATCAGATGTACTTTGAGCCATTTGGCTATTTTCTGTACTGCTTACTATCTATTAAGTTTCTTCAATTATACATATTTTTTTTTCATAAAATCACTTAATTGGTTACAGTTCGTTACAAAAAATAACGATGGTTACCAATATCCTATGTTAGTATTTCTACTTCATCGGTCCGAGGTAACCCGATTGCTTTTTCTTGTATTTGTTTACTTTGTATTATTTTGTGATACTTATTCAGATATCTTATAAAAACATATCAAATCATGCATCTGCGACCGGCTAGGCATTTGACTTAAGCTCACCTAACGTTAAGTTACGGTTTCGCCTAAAACCAACAGTAACTTGTTTATTCCCTATCTTACACACTAACCATCGAAAACGTTTTATTAAGACTTCCCTTACATAAAATAATTAATAAGTAATATATTAAATTCCGATACAATAGATGGCCTTCAGCCTTCATCGAGGAACCCTTCCAACGGCTGTTGAATATTAAACCTGTAACGAAGCGATTCTGGATTCCTATGGGAGCCTAGTTGAGGTCTTCGCACACTATCAGCTCGACACCGACTGGATTGCTAATCAAATATTTCTAATTTATTTTAATGACAAGGTTTGGTCAAAAAAAAAGCTATTTGAATGTTTTTTTTTTTCAGTATGAAGTGGGCGTCACTGTTGCACCAGTTTCACTGATATCCGTATTATTTATCTAACACGAAAATGGATCCAATAAAGATATGCCTAATTTGTTTATTTTGTTTGAACGAAGCGTTGTCGAATGCCTACCGAAATAAATTCTCACAATTAAAAACGTTAAAACGTTGTATCTCATGTTAAAACGTTGTATCTCATGTCAAAATGGCTATATTTTTTTTGTTAATGTTCAACTCGATTAAATAGTAAAGTAAATAGTATATAACGACCCAGATTTTATATTCACTTGGATTATGTAGTCACAGCCAAAACTAGTCATAACTTCCAGCAATCTAGATCCAATGTGGTGGCGAGTCGATATGATGTGCAAGGACCCTGGAGAGTTGATTGGGGATTCCGAGGAGGCTCGATTTATGCGGGATCCGTCTTGTACATCACTAATTACTTAGTGGCAGCTCGGAGAAGGCTTGGCGCGGGACTATTAATTTACTTAGCCATTTCCGACAAGTTAGTGTTTTAAGGTATGACACTACAGGTCACATGGTCAGTCTGTTGGGTTAAGTCACGGAGTATGAGGCGTCTCAGGCGTCTGAAATGTGGCAAAAAGCATTGTCATATAGTACACATAAAGGAAAAAACCCGAAAACTCTGAATTTTTTATTTAATCACAAAAATAGGGTCTATATGCAAGGAAGGAGGGTCCAAATTTTAAAGTGCTTTAACCGTATCATGTTTGGTATCATATGAAAGAGCTTCATTAGCACAATCTAAAACAGGTTTTTAAATATTTTTACGATGTATATTTTTCAGTTTATTAAGGAAAATAAAAAATATATATGTATAATTTCCCCATTTTATCTACTAGTTCGTACGGAAACCTCGGTGGGTGAGTCTGACTCGCACTTGTCTGGATTTTTTTATATGATGGATGTGATGTGTACAAGATATAACCTGCCAAAGGTGAAAAAATTGCGTGCCCCTGCATTTCTAAGATTAGATTAATAGATTTCTACCTAGAGATTCATGATTAACACAGTTGTATACCATATTGAATACTTTTAATGAAAATTGTTTTGAACTTTTTGTGATTACGACTTTTCGAGATATAGCGATAAATATGCATAACATTTAAATCATGACTGACGTAATTGACTTTTTTGCAAAGCAGTCTGAACAAAAAATACTCGCCAAGTACCTACGTTTCTTTAATTAATCCTACTATACGCGTATCTCGACAAGTCTTAGTCAGTTATTTATTTCCAAAGTCAACCGTTTAGCCGGTAGAAGGGGGTCACTTACTCGAACAAACATTATCACTTCAAAGCTGAATATTTCGCAAATGGATACGTAAATTGAAAAAATGATTTTTCACGCCCATAATGTTTTTGATTACCTATCTAACGATACTCCATACAATAAGGTTGAAGGGAAAAAGAATTCATCCCCACTTTACGTATACGGGATAACGGGAGGTAACCCCGTTTTATTTTATTTTTATTGTACAACTTTCTTGGCATAACTAATATGCATATACATATAAATAAAATTACATATTTTTATGAAATAACAGCTTTTTATTACTAGTCTTTGAGCAAAGCTGCGGACTGACAAACATACAAACAGACGGACGTGGCGAAACTATAAGAATTCCCCGTTTACTACGGAACCTTATAAATAGTAAATTTTGACTCAAAATATACGTGTGTTTTTTTATGAGTATTTTAAGCTTTATTTATTTAATTTTAATCCATTCGCTTTTTTAATGAGACGAATAAGTCTCCGCCGTCAAAAACTGCAGCTTGAAAAGAAGAGTAGGTACTTACAACAAACTAAACAAATTATAAATTTCTCCACCCGACCGTACCCATGTTTCCCAGATTTTATAGCCAAGATCAGTGCCCCGAGTCGTTCTAACGCTTCACCAACTTTAGCCAACAGTCCTTAACAAAAATGGCGAGATGTTCCACCACTAACTTTTACTCTAAACTTCAAACTACAGTTCAAGTTATTCCTCTTTATCTCCGCCGAGGAGCGTATATCCTAATTACACTAATCCGTCGCCACTAGAGCGGGATGACCGTCGTCTGTCTCGCTCGATGGTCACGATATAAACTTGCAACTCGTAAAACAGCGCAAGTAAAATTAAGACTTCCTCTTACCCACTGGAAAATGTGTAGTTTGAGAGATGGTGGTTCATAATGTGTAGTTTGAGAGATGGTGGTTCATAATGTGTAGTTTGAGAGATGGTGGTTCACAATGTGTTGTTTGAGAGATGGTGGTTCATAATGTGTAGTTTGAGAGATGGTGGTTCATAATGTGTAGTTTGAGAGATGGCGGTTCATAATCTAATCTATCAACAAAACTATACTTAGTAGACATTTGTATCATAATTTCCTTTTTTGATTGAGTGAGCGAAACGAATAAATTTTCATCTGCAAAAATAAAATTTCGTCTGTCCGTATGCTTGTTGATATTGATGTACATTGTACAGGTCGTATTTTTAACCAATCTGTACAAAACTTGATAAAGAGAAGAGATAGTTTATTGTGGCTCCATTTACTGACAGAGTTTGATAACAGTTTCTAGAAACGTTTAATACTCAACTAATGTCTAAAATCCTTAAATAAGTTGTCTGGACAAGAGGTTGTGGAATCTCAGTTAGAAAGAGAAGTTTGCTAGGAGCTCATTTCTTGGTTGATTTTGATAATATTTGGCAGAAAAATTCGATACTCAACAAGAATTTTAAATATAATCAGTATTTAACAAATATTTTTGCAAAAACATTGTGCTCGCAAGGTAAAGCTATATATATATATATATATATATATATATATATCTCGCTGTTCGCAGAATTACTAGATTATTAGTAGTAGGTACTCGTAGTTATGGCAATCTAATAAATATTTATGCAATTTTGAAAAACTGACACATTGTTAAATAAATAAAACTCGACACGCCCCTGATTCAAAATGACGTATTTGTTCATACTCGTAGATAAAACGAATATTTTTTTAAGGTAAACAATCTGAAGAATTTGTCAATTTGCATCATCAACTCCTATACTAACAAAATACAGTAATTTATCAAACCTCAGGACTCACTTTAAAAAGTCGTCACGAAGATTGATGTCGCGCGGCGAGTGCGGCGGCACGGCGCCCCGGCACCGGCTCAGCCGGCTCACCACAATACAATTAGTTTTAATTATTTTCCAACTCCTTCATTGTGTTCCTCTCTGAATCACAAATAGGTACTTGGAGACCGGTCGACTGGCTTGGCGTTTGACGTGTTTGAGATTATTTTTAATTTAAGAGTTGTTTCGGCAAATTGCTTTGAACATTTTCTTTTTACATCAATTAATTTGAACGAAATTGTTTCGAATGCCACAACAATCAAAGTCAAAGTCAAAGTCAAAAGACAATGTTCATAATGTTTGAAAAAAGTTATACTTGTAACAAAGAAATTTTAATTATCCTAGAATGGACAGAAAATTCTTTCACAAAGCTATTAAGTACTATTTTTAGGGTTCCGTACCTCAACAGGAAAAAATGAAACCCTTATAGGATCACTTTTTAGAGTTCCGTACCTCAAAAGGAAAAAAACGGAACCCTTATAGGATCACTTTGTTGTCCGTCTGTCCGTCTATCCGTCTGTTAAGACCTGTATCTCGGGCATTTTTTTACGAAAACTGAAAAATTTCTTTTTCTTTTTGCAGCAAGAGACTATGGATCTGCGTATATGGTTTTAATTTTAACACGATACCTTCACGCGTTCCCGAGATACAGGTCTTGACACCCGGACGGACGGACAGACGGAAAACAAAGTGATCCTATAGGGGTTCCGTTTTTTCCTTTTGAAGTACGGAACCCTAAAAAGACTAATCTTTTTAATTTCAAACACTTTAACAGTAAAATACGTTTGAAACTAATACGATTATTTATTGTTTTCGTATTATCGTGGTGCTCCTGAATATTTCTGAGAACAGTCGCCCGTGAAAATAGTGCAGTGTTGCAAACAGTGTTGATGATACATGTTACGTCATATTGCTTGAATACAGAAGTCGCTTAAGTATTCACATCTATATCAAATCCTTATCGCTGTACAACGCGCTACCATAGGTTGATATTGATTATTTATAATTATGATATCTTGTCAGTGTAATAGTTAGCAATCATGCTCCATGTGCCCTGCCGAACCGGCACAACTCTCTTAAACTTGCTGTAACAAAGTTTTACAACGTAAGTTACGTGTGTGTGTGTGTGGGTGTGTACCATGGACGCTACAACTTATACCTTCATAGCTGTTTCTTTGTTGTAGATGTTGCTATGAGATACTACGCCGTAGCGCAACGCTTCAACAAACTTGAAGTAGAACGCTTGCGTAGAATTCATGCCCTCAGATGAGGATTGTAATATAATATGTATTTATTCCTTTAACTTTAACTATGTATTTATACTGGAAATTAAAAAAAAAAGTTTATAAAACTTAAAAACAGGCGAAATAAACAAAATAGCTGCACAGATTCTGTTAAAACAGAGCTAATAACACTCTCGATCAATCCTATTTCGTACGAAATAAAACAATCAAATTGGTTTATTTGTTGGGAGCTACGATACCCTAGCACACCCTACACGCATACACCGTCAAATTTATAACACTTCTCATTTTGCATCAGGAATTAAAAAAAACAACTGAATCTAACTAATTGAAAAGACGAGCAAGTCTTTGATGTCAAGTTCCACGTTTCTTTATATACCAGTCCAGTGTTACTCAACTATTAAACTTCTGGTTTATTTCCAACAACCACTGCTTACACATTACGATTTGAAGGTTGAATTAATGTCTAATTGATGGCACTTCCCCAGCAGAACTAGCATAAAAGCCCTATTACTACATTAATATTTTGTGACCGTTATTATACATTAAATAATTACAAATAGATATTTTTTTCAATTTGCAAATACGAATATATTTTGGTTCAATTCAATACCTGTGGTTATCTGAATTTGTACAATATTTAATTGAGTTTCAAACTAGTCAGCAGATTGTACTATATTAGATCTCTCTCTAAATAAAATTTTGTAGTATGCTATGCAATTTTGTAGTATGATTTTTGCAATAGTTATTTATTTATTTATTTAGAAACATCAACAGCATACATATAACATTATATTTAGTAGGTTATCTTTAGTATTATTATAGATTCTGATATGAATACGCTGAACAGGTGTCTACATGATTGTTTGTTGATGGAACTAAGACTATATTAATTTAAAACGAAAACCTATAAGATGATATAACAGTGATATAATCTATTGCTTTCAGTAAATAACAAACTTGAACGCGTTAAATTTGTCGTGAAATATATCGAGATCGTTTAGCAAAACATTAATTTCATAGTATGTACGACATAGTCTTGGCAGAGGAGAATGATATGAAAAGTTAGTTTTAGAGTATTTAACATGGAGAATCTTTGAGATTCTGTGACGCGGGTACTGACATGGTACTGATAGGGAAAACTGCATCAAAATTGTGGGATAGTCAATATGGCTGTGAACAACTTTGTAAAGAAAGGAAAGGTCACTAATTTTCCGCCTATTGCGCAGATTATTTATTTTAAAGTAAGACTATCGATTGGAACAATTTATTGTTAAAACACCGCAATAAATTCGTTAGTAATTATTACATTTTATTTTAATAGATGAGTACAATTTACCGTTACCTGAGTAGTAAATATGCAGTAATCGATGTTATAATTATCGGTATCTTAAATTGAGAACCACGAGCTCCTGAACCATAAGATTGTTGAGGTCAGAGTGCGAGCCACGAGCTCCTGGACTATAAGATTGTTGACGTCAGATTGCGCGCCATGAGCTCCTGGACTATCAGATTGTTGATGTCAGATTGCGCGTCACAAGCTCCTGGACTATAAGATTGTTGACGTCAGATTGCAAGCTGTGATGAGATTCATTTTTCAATGCAAATTAATCTCCAAGTAAACTTGTAACCCTCCAAGTTTTGGTTCCATTAGAGAAATTAAAAATTCAGATTGAAAATGTTGTTTATAAACATTTCGAAAAGTTTCAAACTTGGAATTGGGTCTAATCGAAACTTGCCTTTAAAGAATACATTTTTAATGAATTGTTGTTTGTCTCTGATGCTGCCCTTAAATCGATTTTTAGTTAAAATAGTAAAACCCCCGACAGATAGTTATATTTCGTTGCTTTATTTCAAGTTTACATCATCAGTAGTTCAAAACTGAAAAGCCAAAAACCAGACTATAGTAAAAAAAACGGACAAGTGCGAGTCAGACTCGCCCACCGAGGGTTCCGTACAAAGTAAATAAAAGGGGGAATCATATTTTTTTTTTATATTTTACTTCATAAACCGAAAAATATACATCGTAAATATATTTAAAAACCTGTTTTAGCTTATGCTAATGAAGCTTTTTCATATGATACCCCACATGATACGGTTAATTCACTTTAAAATTTGGGCCCTCATTCCTTGCATAACATACTATTTTTCGGATTTTTTCCAATATGTGTGTGTACTCTAACACAATGCTTCTTGCCAAATTTCATAGTTCTAGGTCAACGGGAAGTACCCTATAGGTTTGATTCCCTCGTGAGTGTCTAAATGTGCGTTTTTACGACATATTCAGCTGTAACTTTTTTTTACGAAAACTGAGAAATTGTATTTTTCTTTCTGCAGCAAGAGACTATGGATCTGAGTATATGGTTTTAATTGCAACTCGATACCTTCACGCGTTCCCGAGATAAAGGTCTTGACACTCGGACAGACGGACAGACAGACAGACAGACAGAGGGACAACAAAGTGATCCTATAATAAGGGTTTCGTTTTTTCCTTTTGAGGTACGGAACCCTAAAAAAATCAGCTTTGATTGAAATAGCCTACAAATATAATGAGTCGCTTTATCCAAATGTATAAAATGAGCTGGATTTATTGCGCGTACGAAGCCGTGAGCGTTGAGCCTAGTTGTACGTATATTTTGTATTTTTGTTATTATCTACTGATTTGAAACAAAACATTGAAAAGATGGAGAGTAAGTGTTTAAATATTTGTTGCAGGATATAACCTGAGGACGCGTGGTGGAGCGGCGGCGAGCGATGTGAGCCGCCTCACCATGTGCTCCTGGGTGGTGTCTGCCCTCATCATCCTCTTTGCTATGGGTCAGTATTTACTTTATTAGGATTCCGTACTATGGTGCGGGAGCTTGTTCGTGATGCTAGTGTCTGTCCGTCCTACATTTAAACGGCTGTATCTTTTGAGTGGTAATAGATATATTATAAGCCTCAAAATGGGTAAGATTGTGGAGTTTATATTGATGTAAATCAACAAATATTAAAAACTGGTCAAGTGTGAGAAAAGTTTGCGCAAATATATTTTTTAAGAAATGGGAAATTAATGTGCGAGATAAAATTTCCTTATTGAATTCACAAAAAAAGAAGAAAAAAATTACAAGTAAACGTATTTTGACAGTTGGTGTCATGTGACATATACTTAAAATAATAAATAATCGGCCAAGTGCGGGTCGGACTCGCGCACGAAGGGTTCCGTACTATCATCTATAATACTACAAAGTTTAGTTCTGTTTATAAAATAACGAGAAATCAACGAAATTCCAAGTAGTAAATTGCAAACTTATAGGTAGGTTTTCGATACACATCCGGGCAACATGACGACGCTCGCGCGAATACGCGCGGTTATGGCTCGCTCCGTGATGTTACCTCCCCCGCTACCCGCGCGGCCGTTGCTTAGCAACCGCCTCGCACTCGCGCCACCACCACACCGTGGCGCGGCGCTCGCACCGCGTTTAGATGCACGGATTATTTTCATTTTGTGAGTTTTTATGTATTAGATTAGGTATTTATTTTTATAGTTAATATATTTCTAAATATTTACTTACAAATATTCAAGTTTCTACCTGTTAATTAAGATCGAGTAAAAATTGCTTAAAAATTACGTTTGTTGTATGGGAGCCACCTTTAATATTTACTTTATTGTTATTTAATTATTTATTTTGAAAGGTAATATACAAGTAAATATTCTGTGAAAATTTGAAGCGTCTACCTGTTACCTTTTTTAATATTGAGCAAAAAAATACGAAAAAAACACGTTTAGTATTTGTTGTTATAGCGGCAACGGAAATACATCATTTGTGAAAATTTCAGCTTTCTAGCTATCACGGTTTATGAGATACAGCCTGGAGACAGACAGACAGACAGACAGACAGACAGACAGACAGACAGACAGACAGACAGACAGACAGACAGACAGACAGCGAAGTCTTAGTAATAGGGTCCCGTTTTTACCCTTTGGGTACGGAACCCTAATAGAGTAAACGGTATGGTTAAAATCAGTTTGGATAAAGAAAATAAGTCTGTAACATTTACTTATTTGAACTTGATATTGTATGTTAACACCTAGCACTTCAGTCTATTCCTATTGTATGTAAAACTATAAATATTCTTAGCACATTGTATTGAGTAATTAGCCCTGGTAACAGTGTCGTGTATTGTGTCATACATAGCAATACGGAAACTTCGGTGTGCAAGTGAAACTCTTACTTGCCGTATTTATATTATTAATGCATATAATGTAATAGTAATCAAGAGATCACTCGTTGACGTGCATATTTTTCATAAACTCATGCTAAGACCTTATAAACCTACATCGTCGTCTATACACTCGAATGTTGTTTATGTGTTTAGTTGATTTAACGAGCACCTTTATTTAACAAAGGTAGCTTAAAGGTGAGTTCGTTTGTGGCGGAAGACACAGATCTCGTCCCACTCTGCTCAAGGGTTAGTCGAGATAGGGCGCGAGTAAGTGGCTTACGAGAAGTAACTTGGTTACATTTACATACGGAGAGGAAAGTGCCGAGCCCTGCGTTACGGGGGGTTCCGTGACTCGCGGCAAGTTGCTGTTATGATGGCAGCTGTAGGCTTATCTCTAAATAAGAAAAAAAATCGGCCAAGTGCGAGTCGGACTCGCGCACGAAGGGTTCCGTACTATCATCTATAATACTACAAAGTTTAGTTCTGTTTATAAAATAACGAGAAATTCCAAGTAGTAAATTGCAAACTTATAGGTAGGTTTTAGATACACATCCGGGCAGCATAACAACGCTCGCGCGAATACGCGCGGCTATGGCTCGCTCCGTGATGTTACCTCCCCCGCTACCCGCGCGGCCATTGCTTAGCAATCGCCCCGCGCTCGCGCCACCACCACACCGCGGCGCGGCGCTCGCACCGCGTTTAGATGCACGGATTATTTTCATTTTGTGAGTTTTTATGTATTAGATTAGGTATTTATTTTTATAGTTAATATATTTCTAAATATTTACTTACAAATATTCAAGTTTCTACCTGTTATTAAGATCGAGTAAAAATTGCTTAAAAATTTCGTTTGTTGTATGGGAGCCCCCCTTTAATATTTACTTTATTGTTATTTAAGTATTTATTTTGAAAGGTAATATACAAGTAAATATTCTGTGAAAAGTTGAAGCGTCTACCTGTTACTGTTTTTAATATTGAGCAAAAAAATACGAAAAAAACACGTTTATTGTATGGGGACCCCCCTTAATATTATTTATTTTTTAATTTTTAGTATTTGTTGTTATAGCGGCAACGGAAATACATCATTTGTGAAAATTTCAGCTTTCTAGCTATCACGGTTTATGAGATACAGCCTGGAGACAGACAGACAGACAGACAGACAGCGAAGTCTATTACTAAATAGGGTCCCGTTTTTACCCTTTGGGTACGGAACCCTAAAAAGACATAACTGTGCAGAAGATGTATTAACAGATAACACATTATTACGAACTACTTAGATTATACCGGATGCTCTCAATTATACCCATATCTCATAATCTCATTATACCCTAGAAATCACATTTTCTAGATTATAGATAATATAAAAATACGAATAAACTAACGGACGAAGTAGTCTGAATAAAGACCAGTTCAGTTCGTACCTAAGCAATGCTCATTTCAGTGTTTGTTTCGATGAAGCAAAGTTTCCAGAACCGTCGACTTATAGATTAATTTAGTTCAGAGCGTCGCGGTCGTCCCATTCGCGCTGGGAAATTAATAGGAATGGCTTAATCTCGTAGGTAAAGTTCAAGCAGGTACTATGCGAACTTTGGTTTGTGTTTTAGAGCGACTTTTAAGAAGCTGTATGAAGTTATCAAAGGAAGCTGCATGAAAGTGTATAATATGGAACTTCTTTCACTCACAATATTACTGAATGCTAGTAATTCTACGAGCAGTAGACTTCACGAGTACAAACTTTTTACCTACAATTATTTTCAGTCTATGTATGATTTATTCAAGAACTAAACCCCCACTTATTCTCTACTGTCACATTATGCTCTGCCTAATTCAAAAATCTGCTTATTTATTAAGGACTAGCTGCGCCCCGCGGTTCCACCCGCGTGGTAATCGATTATGTTGTTATTGTGTAATGTATCCCACAGGAACTGTCTTTTACGGGATAAAAATGATGCCAGATCCTTCGACATAGAGTATAAGTAATAATCCTGTCCAAAAAATCCGTTCAGTAGTTTCGGCGTCCATCGGACACACCGTACAGACAGATAGACAAAATTTTTGAAAACTACTGTTTTGGCTTCTATTTCGATAGAAATGCACCCTCCAATCAAACTTTTTCAAAAATATTTAATGTACAGATTTTGATCCGTTACAGTCTTATTATACCTAATGTATAGATAACGTATTTATATTTTTCTTTTAATCTTAAAAATCAACCAACAAGTTACTTTTATCTACTGTTATTATAAAAGTTAAGTGCTATGAGAAATAAAAAAAAACTATTGCTACATTACTATAAAACTTTGATCCAGCGCTCTGGTAAAATCAAGAAACAAAACTAAGACCGGCAGCTGTGAAAGAAGCCTTATTTCCCTAGAAATAGGTACCAAATAAGCTCCGTCTTCGTCACAATCCTCGGATATGATTGCAAAAGGCGCGAGCGGCGGATTGATAAAGCGATGCCTTAAAATCACATTCAATTTTGGGCGCGACGTCGCAGTTATCCGCAGGATTTACATCCTCTAATATTTTATGCTTATCCTGTTTGGGCCTGTAGCCACGAGGAGCGCGCGCTGAACTGGGGAGGATATTGAAAGATATTTCCTGCTTTCGTATAATGTTACAGATAACTTGTTCATGAGTTGATTTCCACTTTATCTATAAGTTATTTAAATAATAAAAATAATTGGCCAAGAGTGAGTCGACACATTCGCGTGGTAGGATTGGGTTATACGTTTATTAATATATTATATAGACAAGTATGTATATTATAAGGAAAACAAAATACCCGACTGCAAAAAGCAGTTTTTGCAATCTAACATACAATTTCGTTACACTTGATACGTTGTTGAGTGTACGTTTTTTTGTCAGAAAGTATGTGTAAAATTGCTGTAAAAGATTATAAATGCGCATTCTTTAGAATCATTCTAGCAAAATAACTAAAAGAAGTCATTTTGCTAGAGTGATTCTAAAGAATGCGTAATAAACATTACGAAAAAGTTAATTGTAGGTTACGAAAAATAGTTTTATTCTTCGTCTTATTCTTCTCCTCCTAACCTGGGAGGGTTAGAAGGAGGGTTATGTTTTTACTGCGTAGTTGGGTAATTTTTTTATCACAGCTGAATTGTCAAAGTATTTTTGTGCATGATAGCGTAAGATCATGAATATCAAGGTTTAAAAATGTTGAAATGCCGCTGCATTTATAAATTATTTCTCCTCTTTACTGACACTATTTAGAAATGCCGCTGCATTTCTAAATTATTTCTCCTCTTTACTGACACTATTTAGAAATGCTGCTGCATTTCTAAATTATTTCTCCTCTTTACTGGCACAATTTACTCTTTGGCGGACTAAATCTCACAAATAATACATTAGAGAAGAAAGTTTTGTATGAAATCTTACTTTCTTTATAAAAAATCTGTTTAATAACATCTCACATGAAGAATAAAAATAAAACGAAAATTATCCTCCCTTTACACGTGTGAAATGTGAAAAAAATAATTAAAATAACGTCTTTATGATCATTAGAAATGAATAAAAAAAGATTATATACACATTTTCAATAGATACTGTTTTTAACTCCTTTTAAATACCTTTTATATATAGTAGCATATACCTATGATTAAATTAAAAGGAAAACTATCTCAGCTATGTAGATTTTACAAGTTAACGAGTAATAGTCTTTCAATTTACAAAAATTACTAAAGTATTTGTTTTCTATATATATGTACATATATTTTAAATATTCAAAAGCAATAACCACAAATTAAAAAGTACATCGGAATTCGGAAACACGACACGAGCACAACGAGGTGCCATTTTTCATTCGGTCGGTGTACATTTGTATTTGCACGTGCCAAAGAGGATTTGCTTAATAAAACACCGGATTTACTGAACTCGGGGCTTCGGTCGTTCGCGCACGCCTTCATTATGTGCCGTTCGACGAGAGATGACAGGCTTTTGAGCAATGTGTTGATTGCTTTCCAGTACGGTATACGGTACCACGTGAAACGGTTGCCAAGAAGTGAAGAGAGTGGGAAAGGAATTAGTATGAGATAGAATTATCAACGGTTACCTGATATGATAATTTACTAACTCGTAACTTCGTCGTGATAACTCGTTTTCATTTTATGTTAGTCATTTTAATTGTGTTCTCTATTGGAACAGATAGTAAAATTATGTCCGATAATAGGACGTATTGCTACTAGGTCATTTAGATCTTGTGTCGTTTTAATATGTAGGGCATTTTGCTTTTAGGTCCGTCTAATAGGTAAGGGTAATAGATAGCATAATACCATATTGCGAAATATACATATAGTATATTATTAGGATTAAACAAACTTACGGATGACATTATGTTCTAATTAAAATTGGTCACTTCATACGCTACAGATGGGGATAATATAAAGCTTACACAAATACATGGAGGTATACACCCACCTTCGGCAGACATCGGCTACCACCTCCAACAACAAAGACTTTATACAAGTGGCAGGAAGACACTGGATGCAAGCCGCTTTGAACCAATCTTTTCGACGATCCATGAGGGAGGCTTATGTCAAGCAGTGGTATTTTTACTATGGAAATGTGGTTTACGTGGTTTTCACGCATTTTTAAATAAAAACTACGGGTCACTCACGTCTGTTTTGAGCCGAAATATCCGACTATAGTTAAAAACAGACGTGAGTGACCCGTAGTTTTTATTTAAAAAGTGGGATTTTTTTACCTTAGAAGATCATGATGATGTGTTGCACAATCTTGAGACTTGTATCTATTACCGTTCAAAAGATACAGCCGTTTAAGTATAGGACAGACAGCCAGACACCGTATCCCGACGAATAGGCTCCCGAAGTACGGAACCCTAAAAGATAATTACGGTTCGATATACACGTGTTGATTAAACATTAATTAAACTACATGACGTCACAACCCTCATCCGTGCATGACGTTCCGTCAACGAACCTATTTACATAATAATTGACACGAACCCGATAAAATCACGCCGGACACCCTGGGTAGGGGCGATCATGCCCGTTGACCTGAGGTAGGGGTAGTCTTCGTCAGAGATGGCGCGCGCGGTGTTTCCGCGCGCCTCTCAAGGACGGCGGGTGTTGAGCACCCGCCAGAGGTGGGTCCGAAAGGACAGGCGCCGCCGGGCCCGTGGATGAGTACGAAGAGTGCACCCATAGACCCGGCACATAGGCGCGCGGACGAAACACCCCAGGGGTTTTAGTGGGTAACCCGGTATACCAGGCAGTATGCCTGGGCGGGACTCCCACATAACCACGCGGCCTCCCCTGAGGCGCAGTGGTACCCATAAAGGGTTTCCCCTGGGTCAAAAAAAAAAAAAAAAAAAAAGGGGTAGTCTTCGTAGAGGGAAGCATAAATATGTACTCTCTAGTCGTCTGATAAACTTATACTGGAAAATAAGAAAAACTGAATTTTTTATAAGTTCTGGGAAAATGTATTTTTAATTGTAAAAAATATATGCAAATTAATTTGTCTTTGGTAAAGAACAAAGTAAGTTTTACAGAACTTCGCACATTTACTTTTAGAATTGCCTGAATATATGTCTAAATATAAAATGAAGCCTTAATATTCAACTTCAGAGAGGATGATACATTTTGGTATTATTTTATTAGTTTCAGTTTCAATAGAGTTACATACGTTTACATTGATATGTAAATAAACAGCTTTATGATTGTTACTCGGAGGCTGTCAGCCTCACATAAACGAAATTTGGCATCTAGATATAAACAGCTACAAAGTGCAAATGTAATCAAATTTTCAAAAAAAAAAAAAAAAAATAGGGGTGAATATTAATGAAAAATTTTTTCAACCCCACCCCATCGTATGGTCTTTGTTGTCTGTTAAAATAAAACTAAAGTTTTATACATTATTTTTTCACAGATGATCGCATGTGCGATATATAGCCCGCAAAAGGTAAATAAAACGTGTCCTCCCTCCCCCTCCCCCTCCCCCTCCCCCCCTTCCCCCTGCGTTTCTACTATACGCGTGTCTCGACACAGTCTCGGCCACTTATTTTTTATCAAGGCACCATGATAACTTGGTGTTACCTGATCGACGAAACCCTTCAATGTATTGAAATAAAAATAAATAAAATAAAATCACAGATAGTATATATATATATATATATATTTATATATATAGAAATACAGAACATACTTATCATAAACGAGTAAAGCTAAAGTTTGCTGATGTCCACTAATATACTAGAGTAATGACGGCGATCCATCCAAGAAGACAGCACAGGTAACATAAACTGAGTTCTGTTCTACTTTATCTAGTTTTATGGAGTTCTCAACTATTTTATTTGTTTGTCGGATGAGGTCGGGTGAGAGACTGCCGAAGTGTCCCAACTGTCGCGGTCGTGGCAAAACAATTCCAAGGAACTTGGTTAGTTCACTTTATGGGTCACCTATATCTGTCATTTAACAATTAAATTGTTGTTACTGCGGGCTTGTTTTTGGGGGTTTGTATTATTTGTTTCATCATCATCATCATCATCTCAGCCATAAGAAGTCCACTGCTGGACATAGTCCTCCCCTATGGATTTAAAAAAGACTGATTGGAATCGGTTTACATCGCTTATTATTCGTTTAGTCAACAAAAATACCATAACATACCATTAACTGACGGTTATACTAAAAATAATAATAAGGCACTAGTCATCCCAATAAAGTTGAAGGCAACTAAATAAAGAAATGACAAATGACTGACCATCACGTACAAGTAGGTGGAAACCCTGACAGTAGTCGTCACTCCAATCACAAGAGCTAAGTACTTGAATAATTTGTGAAAAAAGCAGGAACGCGTGTTGAAATGTCAGGGTCTTCCAAGTGGCTCAAACTTTCTAACACAATAATATTTTCAAATGAAATGTTATGGTGCTTTACAAAAGAACTTAATTTATCTACTATATAGACAGTTTAAAAATTCCACACCCAACGGACATATCTGTTTTTAGGGTTCCGTACCTCAAAAGGAAAAAACGGAACCCTTATAGGATCACTTTGTTGTCCGTCTGTCCGTCTGTCCGGGTGTCAAGACCTTTATCTCGGGAACGCGTGAAGGTATCGAGTTGAAATTGAAACCATATACGCAGATCCATAGTATCTTGCTGCAGAGAGAAAAATAAAATTTGTCAGTTTTCTTAAAAAAAAGTTACAGCCGAATATGTCGTAAAAAATGCACATTTCGACACTCACAGAGGAATCAAAACCTATGGGGTACTTCCCGTTGACCTAGAACTCTGAAATTTGGCAAGAAGCATTATGTTAGAGTACAAATATAGGACAACATCCGAAAACTGGACATTTTTAATTTAATCACAAAAAATTGTGTCGTTATACAAGGAATGAGGGTCGAAATTTTAAAGTGAATTAGCCGTATCATGTGGGGTATCATATGAAAGAGCTTAATTAGCATTAATTAAAACCGGTTTTTAAATATTTTTATGATGTATATTTTTCAGTTTAAAAAGGAAAATAAAAAAAAAATGATTTCCCCCTTTTATTTACTAGTTTGTACGGAACCCTCGGTGGGCGAGTCTGACTCGCACTTGTCCGGTTTTTAATTTAAATAATTCATATCAACTCGACCACGATACGAGTTTGCATGACTTTTTAATATCATTAGGAACTTGTACGCGCACAGAGAATGTACATAGTTAAGAGACGAACGGTAATAGGATGCTATAACGCGATAGATCCGTTATATTCTGCTTAATTTCAAGCACATCCTGCAAAAACAACAAAACAAATCATTTTATTGTAATTTTAAACCAAATAGACTCGAAACAAGTAATTATTTAAACAAAAGCTTTCAAAGTATCGGGTTAATTCAAAACAAAAATAAGTACCTAACAATAGTTTAGTATTTCGAGTCAGCTCGCTGCGGCCTTTAACTCATATACCCTCGTGTTTCGTTTCATTACTTGATAGCAGTTACGAATATCGCTGAATCCAGCCTTTTTATTATATATTTGGAAAATAATACCAATCTGTATAATGTCTATTATTTATTACTGGATATATTGCGACATTATTTAGCTTGTGGGCGACCGAATCATTTTATTTTGTTTTGTGACAAAGATCTTCGAATATATTATTCATATACGAAGATGTTTGCCACAAAATAAAATAAAATTATCTAGAAGCCTAAGTAGCTTCTTGGCAACCATGTATAATTTATACATGGTTGTCACGAAGCTACTTATTTTCGAGCACCACCATTGTAGAAGCATATCTGTCTATATTCTACAGGATTCAATTAGAGGTATGTGTGCAAGAGCTTCACAACATAATTCCACCCTTCCCATTTCACTACAGGACTAGCAGAAAGTCTGCGAATTACCACCCATTTCTCATTAAAATGCCAAAAATCCGTACTCAGCGATATCGGTCCACGTTTTTGATGCGTACAGTCCACAGGAATGGTACACGGTTCACAGGAATGGAATTCTTTGCCATCATCTCTGTTTCCTGAGAAGGCTAGTGTGAATAGGTAGAGTCTTCTATCTAGAAGACCGAGGATGGAATTCGTCCAGATGGACGAATTCCCGTCCAAACAAAGAACAAGAAACAAGACAAACCGTCGCTTAAATGTGTATTTCGTTAGCGCTGAACCTCTGATGTCCCAACGTCCTCACCATCTTCCCAAACCACCAGCCCACTCTTTCTAAAAAAAAACGTCTCTTAACATCAGACGATTTGATGGTTAATCGTATAAATCTATCTTACGTAAAAAAGCATTTAAACATATTAAATGAAAATAAACAACTTTTAACGGATTTGTCGCATATGTTTTACATAATTTTAAGACTGGACGTTCCCAACACTTTGCAGCGTCACATAAATTAGGTATGTAGATGTACGATTGTTTGCTTATAACAAGTGTATTAAAAGTAATCACTTAGCTCTTTATTGCACGGAAGGGTATAAAACGAATTATAAAGTGTATTGACTACACAGTAGCAGCACTACAATTGTAGAAAATGTCAACTGTTCCCTGGGGGTTAGAACCACTCTCACCGCTGATACTGTTAGACTATTGAGACACAATTTGAGCATATTTTGAGCTAAGAACAGTGGCTGTACTAGGTATATAAATGACAACGCTAACTTTGATATTACTCTGGCTAATGTCTTGTTTTCTCAACTATAGTAAATATGACATAAAAGCTAAAGTAATATTTAAAAAGATTGTTTCTTAGATTCCTGGGGTAGGAAGCTGGTAATTTATCAAAAGACACTACACTCGGACTTGATAGTGGCTGTGAATATACAATTTGCTTTAGCTCCGCTCGTATATAATCTACAACTTAGAAATCCACGTTGAAACTCGATAATATAATATGTTTCCATCGAAATAGATGATTTTTCCTCACATTTTGATACTAACTTCATAGCTTCGTATATTAAGAAAATCACAGAATATATCTTCTGTACTTAGAATTCCGTCAACATCCCGCGCCGACATGACATATATTATATAAACAGGAGACACAAATAAAAACAAACGAAATATTCCAGAAATAATAACCGCATACTTCGTCAATCCAACCCTAAACCAAACTCGACCTTATTCCTCGAACATAAAAATACAAAACGCCGTGTTAGAAATAACAATTTGGTTGATACGTTAAATTCTTGGCTCAGAAGCAAAAATAACTTTAACATGAGAGGAAATGGTTGAAAATTGCGTGGCTGAGAGTGGGGTTTAGTTTATACGGTAAAGAATTAGCATATAAACAAGGAGCGAGAGAAGCGCGACTTTTGCATTATCTTCGGTTAATGAAACTGTCGCCGGATCATTACTTTTTAATAAAACGATTTACGCTTTACCAAGTTTCGCAATATACAGCAATGTTGGCGTCTCAGGGAACCTCATCAACAATATAATCATATCAACTTTTTTATATTCGTGGGAATTAAAGTACTCACAGAGTTACTCTGGTTTCATATAAACTAATAACACAACAAAGTTTTTGCGAAATGAACTCTATCTGTCGTCTGTCTTCACTCCGTCTCTTTCTTACTTTATTACGGCTAAACGGTTGAACGCTTTTAGGTCGGAGAAGGACATAGGTTATATTGTATCAACATCTTCATCATCACCGTTTTTCATCATTACGTGAATGACACCGCGGGGCGTAACTAGTTATTATATGTAGTAAGAATAATTTAATTTAACTTCTAAATTAATAGAGAAACAATAATTCAACGAAGTGAAAATAATGTCATAAACAGTTTTCCCATGGAGTTGTTAAAATAATATAAATGCAAATCCAAAACAATTCGCAGAACACGCCGGTTCGTAGTGACTGACTTCCGGTCTTCGGTGACGCTCCTGGGACGAGCGAGTCGCCGGGACATGCTCTCGGGTTCTCTATACCTTTTACTACGTGTCTCTAAAAATCTTAGTGTCTCTGCTTAATATTACACAGATTAAAAGCCTTGTTATGAAGTGGTTATGTTTGATATTAAAGTAAAATTTTAAGAATGCTACTCATATATTTTGGTATAAAGGCTGCATCGGCGACCAACAAAATCTTAGTTTTAAACTCTTTTTAGCAGTAAAACAAATCAAATTATGTATAATTTTATATTGTTCACACAAACACACCTCAAATATGATACAATACGCACATGTCATAAGTACAATTATAAAAGCGAAAGCCATTCTTCTCGTTGTTTATTTAATACTTATCACAAACTTTTCACGGTTGACCAGTTTATCAATCTTTAGAAAGTTTGCTACATGCACCACCGTCTCTTATCACGACTTGGGTGAAAACACAATAGAAATAATAATGGACATATGTAGATGTGTTGTGATGGGAGTGATGAAACTTATTCTAATTTAACCGAAAATTACCGTGATATTGACGTTTCACGTCCAGTGTAGTATACGTCATTATGGTGGACCTTTTATGGTAATATATTTGTTTAATTTAAAGTTTAACTCGCTCCCTTGTAAGGTATTGTCTATAAAGTAGGATAGCGGGAATCCTCCCTGAATTTAAATCGAATAACTACTGGGCTCATTAATTAAATGTTAATCATACCTACGACACGTGTTTACAGTAAATATTTTAATTTATTTGGGTTATTGGTTTTCATAAACATTATTTTTTATAAATAATTTTTTTATTCACATAGTTTTATTTTTATATGTTACAAGCCTTTTATTAATTTCACTTGTCGCAAATAAATAAAATCTTACAAGTTAAATTTAAGCCACGTTATTCGTCTCTAGTTAAATTTAACCCATTTTCCAGATTTCCATTCTGCTGAAATTTTGTATGTATTTGCAAATAGTATGACAATACATTATTATTATGACATGGACCTGATCTGACCGGAAAGTGGCCAAAATAACTCTGTAAAAAATGTATTTGCTTGACGAAATTATATTGATTATGGTGCCAGATTGTTTAACGAAATATATCATTGTCGAAAATATATCAATAATTTAACCAGAATTATATATATATATATATATATAAACTTAACAGTGAACACCGTTGTCTATTCTCAAATGTCCAAAATTCTCAAAGAGAAACAACCTTATTCTAGGCTGCTCAAAGGCCTCTGTCATGTCTCAGAATAAATTTACTCCTAGTTTGTCAGGAGTAAAATAAATAGGCTTCATTTAATTTCATCGCAGGCTTTCCTCTGAGCCTAAACAGAACTAAGGGTACATCTAGACTAGAGGTTAGGTTGCTTATACACTGTACGGTTTTGTATTTTTGGGACGAGAATCCTTATCATAACCTTTCCTTCAAATCGTGCAATGTTAACATGTTTGCTGTCTTTTATTATTAAACTGATTTTTTCTGAACTCGCTACGAAAATACATTTAAAAGATAAATTTGATTTTAAATATTACTTGGTTTGTGTGATACCGTTTTAGGGTTCCGTAGTAACAACGAAGAACCCTTACAAATTCACCATGTCTGTCTGTCTGTCACAGTCCTTTTACTCAGGGGCTATTAGCAATAATGAATACCTACATAAACAAAATTTGACAAGTATATGTATTCAGTAAACCGCTGCATATGAAGTAAAATTATCATACGTGATAAAAAGGGATGGCACTCGTCTCCATACTTAAAGAAGGGATGAGGCGAGTCTGACTCGCCTTGTCCGATTTTATTTTCTACCCCATCCCATCGTATGGGGTATCGTTGACTAGGTCGCTTAAATTAAAACTTAGGTTTCATAATGGAAGTAGTTAATATTGTTGTCACTTACTTTTATACTAGTACCTTTGTACACAGTTATACAATAAATATTTTATGATTTGTGACTTCTGATGGAATGAAAAAAACCGGACAAGAGCGAGTCAAACTCTCCCACCGAGGGTTCCGTACAAACTAGTAGATAGAGGGGGAAATTATATATTTTTTATATTTTCCTTCATAAATCGAAAAATATACATCGTTACAATATTTAAAAACCTGTTTAAGCTTGTGCTAATTAAGCTCTTTCATATAATACGGTTAAAGCACTTGAAAAATTTGGACCCTCCTTTCTTGCGTAAAGACCCTATTTTATGCGATTAAATTAAAAATGTACAGTTTTCGGAATTTTTCCTTTATGTGCTTCTTGCCAAATTTCAAAGTTATAGGTTATACATACAAAATTTCAGTTCAATGGAAATCTGGAAAATGGCTTAAATTTAACTACAGACGAAGTACGTGGCTTAAATTTAATCGCTTCGCTTTATTACTTTTTGAATAATCTTTAATAATGAAAAAAAAAAAAAATGTATTCCTGAGTCAGTGCATCAGATTATAGAATCACAGAGTTCCACCTACACGTTTTTCTTTCCAAGAGTGTCAAATATTAAGGATTATCGTTTAAACATCTCTACATTTTCTAATCTTCGAAGACGAACATTTAACATTCAATGACATTTGTCATTACATTCTTTACAAAAGAAAAAAAGAGTGGGTGAAGAGAGGTCTCTTTAAACAGTTTACAAGCGTGATAAATCCTTCACGCTTGTGTTCGCTTCAAAAGTTGCGTTTGAAGTCGGTTTTTTAATAGAAAAATTATTAACTGCTAGTTTGTACGGAACTCTCGGTGGGCGAGTCTGACTCGCACTTGTCCGGTTTTTTTTTCAACTTTGCACTTTACCTCGTCTCAATTTATCATACTTCCATTGTAAGTGAACTTTACACTTGATTAGTATTATTCCAAATTATCTGAATGCGCCCTTAGCTGTCGGATCTACAAGCGGATAGTCTGTCCTGAAGCTTCTAAACAGGATTAACTAGCAGCTTGAGGGAAGGGTTCCCTGACAGTGAAAACGGGTACCTGATGCCAGCTCTCGTAAATAGGGAAACTTCTGGAAACCTGTCAAACTGTCCGGGGCTCAGTTCAGAGCGGGGTAATACGTTATGATGTGGGAATATTATATATTGCACTAGTTAATTTAATGTACCTTAAACTAAATGCGTCATTACGGTGGACTATCGAGATGGTGAATACCTTAGTGTCGTGGGAATATGATGAATGCAGGTAGCACAAGAATAGTAGATGTACTAGATATGTAAGTCAATGGGACACTTATAGGACTGCAGGCTTATGCACAAAAATCGGGCATTTATCGATCAAAATGTGACTTCAGACAAAATACCTAAAGTGGTGATGCGAGATTCAGAACGCAAAACCATCCCATCATCCTTTCTTTCTCTCTCTTGTGTGATACGTTTCTTAAACTTTTCTTGTATCCGTCTTAAAATTATTAAAATAAAATGCATAAATGCGTATCGTTATTAGTAATCCAACCTTTAGTAGTTTAATTCAACTTATCAGCTGGTTTAATAATCATGAATCAAATTTATTGTTTTTTTAAGACAAGCCCTAAAATACTAGTCACATTCTATAAAAAAAATACAGTGAATGTGTGTGACCGTTTCAACTTGGATAAACTTTTTTCAATCGCTAATAATTGTTTAGTTAATAATGTTTGTCATTTAATAGTTTATTTATTTACCTATTTGTTTGCTTGAAGTAAGCATTATTCCGTCAACAATAGGGATTTTCATTTTTAACCAAAATGTCCATTCAAAGCCAGAGCAGAAATGCAATTTTACAACTTAATTTTTACGACAGCCGCATTAAACAAGGTTTTAACGTTTGAAAATTCATTGGATAAAAACTTGTCAATCAAACTATTAACTCTATTTTTATTATTGAACCGTTTTATTTAGCTCGCAGCGTTAGTTGTTGTTGATGTTGTTCTTAATTTTTAGGTAAAAAATAATAATTGAAATATAACCCCGTTCCTGTTCTGATTGATCTGATATTTGGTACACGCCTTTTATAACTGTTAACTTAAAAAGATTTTTTTAAGTAAGTACTTATTTCTTTTTTAAACGGTTTTATTTAGCTCGGTCTGTTATTGTTGTTGTTGTTTTTTTGGGATATATTTAGTAATTGTAATAACACTCTCTTCTTGTCGATAGATTGGTTTGATGTTTGGTGTACATCTTTAATTCTGATGAGAATACGATTAAATACATTCAGTATCGTTCAGGGCGTCGCCGCAAAATGGTTGATTACATTTTTCACAAATGGCTGCCCCATATTACATTTATAAACTAATAAAACCTTATATTATATTTTACCATCTAATCCCCTCTAACCCTCTAATACCTCTGTCTTCCATCTAACCCTGATTTGGTTGAGCCCGTAGCTATATTGATTTGGTTGAGCCCGTAGCTATATTGATTTGGTTGAGCCCGTAGGTATATTGATTTGGTTGAGCCCGTAGGTATATTTTTGTTGAAATTCGCAACCAGTCAATATCTTATTCGTGTAAAATATTTGAAGTGTTATAAACTCTCGCTTTAGTAGCGGCAAAAATACAGAACAAAAAACCGCTCTGCGATTGCTTCTGACATGTATTGTTGCGAGTTTTTCTGTTATTGTTTAAACAAAATGGAATTATTTCAACAATTGAATGTTAATATTGTGAATGAATTTGATTGTAAGCGTCACGTATAAATGAATAGAGATTTGAGAATAACGTAAAAATATGTACCTAAATGTTATTTTGTTCAGTGTAGTGACTTCATATTATTTTTCCTGTTTTTGAAATCCTTGTTGTTTAAATTATAATCTATTTAACTATATGTATTTTAAAAGTTGTTGTAAAGCTTAATGAATAATGTATATAAATAAATTGTTGTAAATTGTGTAATAATTGTGAACCTTGTCCAGTTCAACGCCAACAAAACGCAAGCATGTCTGTTTACGGCCAAAAAGTCCGAAATTACCAACCCTCCCACATTTCGGAATATGCCTGTTAAGCTGTCCAACAAATTAGAGCTCCTGGGTATCACACTCTCCCTCACGCTTAACTTCGGTGCGTACTTGGAATCTAAAGCCAAACTAGCTGGACAAAAGCTTGGCGTCCTTAATAAGGTTAAGCGGTACTTCACACCTGATCAACTTCTCAGCCTTTATAAAGCTCAGGTGCGGTCGTGTGTGGAGTACTGTAGCCATCTTTTTGACGGATCTGCCAAGTACCTGCTGGATGCTTTGGAGTCTGTAGAGCGACGAGCTGCAAGGCTTATAGGTGACGAGAAACTGGTCTCCTCAAAGCTACAAAGTCTAGAACATCGACGTAGGGTGGCGTGTCTAGCAATATTTTACAGGTTGCATTTTGGTGAGTGTGCGCTCGAGTTACATGACCTAATCCCTCCCTCCCCTTTCCACAACAGGACAAGCCGGAAAACGCTTCAATGCCATCCCTTCATGGTGGATTTGCCATCAGCTCGAACAAAGCGTTTTGCTTCCACCTTCCTAATGCGAACCACTCGGGAATGGAATGCCTTGCCGCTGTCCTTATTTCCTGAAAACTATAACCCGGGTGTCTTCAAGTCTAGAATGAATAAGTATCTTCTAGGTCTACGTGCTTCATCTTCGGTCACAGTATCGCTTTCCATCAGGCGTGCTGGTGATCAAACGTAGAGCTATTCTATATAAAAAAAAAAAAAAAAAAAAAATTGGTGGACATTTCACACAACACCATCTAGCCCAAACTAAGCAAAGCTTGTACTATGGGAACTAGAGGATTGATACATACTTAAGATACATAGACACATCCAGACAAACATCCGTGCTCATCACACAAATGGCTCAGCTCAGGAGGCAGTCGTACTACCACTGAGCCATGAGGCCTGTCAAATGTATATATCTAAATAAACATTCACTACGGCTTTACTTTTGTTATAACATTTTTTTTGTTCTTAATTCCGTGTAGAAACAGGATTGTAGAAGTATCTGGTGAATTACATTAAATGTTTTTATCTAAGATAAAACTTCTTTTAATTATCCAAATCTTTAGTTTTTCTTTTGTTTGTTTCATGAGCATGCATGATGCACCTGACATCTAAAACAAAAGTCAAATAGTATGGTAAAAATAAGATTTGTTACAACATAAAAGACAACTAAGTATATTTTTATTTACCTAAATGAATGTACTGGTGTTTAGAAACGCATTTGACACAATTTAATAATAATATTATACTTAAAAGTTAATTTTGTTACCTTTACACGCTCAGACGGCTGAACCGATCGTTATGAAAATTAGTATAGAGATAGCTTTGGACCTGGAGACGGACATAAGCTACTTATCATCATCATAATCATCACCGATTTGCAAACTACGCGAGTGAAACCGCGGAACGCAGCTAGTCTATAAATCGGGGATTATTGTTGATACATGATTTTTAGTTATTTTGCTATCATAATTTTAAAGAATCCCCCCAGTTGCAAATACTGTGATGTACTCCATACAAACGGATTTATTTCTACTAGACTAAATATTCAGTTAATCAAAAGTGTGCGTTCAGTGTAAAAGTTTAACTCCTACCTTTGTTCTGCACCTGCAGTCCGTTATAACATGTTATATAATAAAATTCTACTTCTATTCGACAATTTCTTGATTTATAAAATTTTGCACGAAGTTAACGTAATTGTATATTCTCTCTCTGATTTCTTTCCCTGGCTGAAGTTTCAGCAAATATTGAGCACGGTTATCAGCCGCCGAAGCTCAAGTATCGTTCTGAGGCAGAACTGCTCGTTGTCTTTTTGCAAACTACATTCGGGAGCAAACTTCCGCGTAGCGACGTCAACGGCCGTGCGTGGGCCGAGGGGGGGAGGACTTTACATAGTGCCAGGGTTGCCACATTAGATATTTCTACACATGAGTGGAATCTCCTTGGAGCAATAACGAAGGTGTGTTCTGTTTTTTGTTTATTTCTATATAATTAATCGTATTTAACGAGTTTAGTATATTTATCTAAACTACTACATAAAAAAAAAAAATATATGCGTGCAATTAATATTTAAAATTATATTTACGTCATGATACACGTTACTGGGTCAATCAACTTTGAAAATACACCTTTTGATTCTACGCGCTAAGAAGATTAATGAGATCTAGTTTAAACCAATATACCTATCTCTACGGATGAAATGATGATCTCTACGGTTGTATGGGAGCCCCCATTAAATATTAATTTTATTTTAATTTAATTATTTATTTTTAAAGTGTTTATATGGCTCAATATTCTGTGAATATTTCAAGCGTATATCTGTTGCCGTTATGAATATCGAGCAAAAACGAGCAAAAAAATCACGTTTGTTGTATGAGTGCCCTTTAATTAATTATTTTAATCTGTTTTTTAGTATTTGTTGTTATAGCGGCAACAGAAATACATCATCTGTGAAAATTTCAACTCTCTAGAGAACTCTCTCTAGAGAGTTGAATACTCGGTTCATGAGATACAGCCTGGTGACAGACGGACGGACGGATGGACAGACAGCGAAGTCTCAGTAATAGGGTCCCGTTTTACCCTTTGGGTGCGGAACCTCAAGCACGGACTGAGATCAAAAACTTGATTTTTCATGTTTTTGATCTCAGTCCGTGCTTGAGCCATATATATCATAGAAAAGGTTGTTGGAAATAGGGGACCACGTATAGGTAGACGCTTAATTCACAAGCATCTCTACTTTTGCTGCTATTTAATGAGAAGCGACTCTTTTCATTCCGTGTTGCGACCTTTTTGAACTATGTGACTCAAATATCCCACCACTATGATTTGAGAGCTGGTATCATTATTTGAGCAAGTGACATGTTGGTCTGTCAGTTTACTCCGTTTAATTAAAAATCCAAGTATAGTTTTAATATTTCAATATTAGTTAGTACTTTTGAAGTTGAACGTGACAGGTACTAGAATGGAGTGCCTTAAAAGTTGATTAACCCTACTATGTAGAAAACAAGATTAATATGACTTTAGGCTAGAGTGACTAGGCTAGGTGTGACTAGCTAGGACATTTAAATTGCTATCCGGAAAAATTCACGCCAGTACTCCGTCTCCGTTCCTCTTCCTTTGACTGAATGATATCGTAAGTTTTGAGTGATTTCTTCTAGATTGACCTGTTCGTTCCTTGGTCGCACCGTTGCTTATCATCAGGTTATTTGAAAGTCAAAAATAGATCAATTATGATTTTAAAAAACTCGAATACAAAATTCAATCTAAAATATAAATAGTTGAAATCAACGCAACGTATCACCCCTAGCCAGTCGTCCAGTTAAAAAGTTGGCCGTGGTGCGTTGTACGTTGGCTATATTTTCATAAAGTTCTGGAGTTTGTTCTTGTTACTGCGACGTCGCTATCGTGGATTTTGCTCCTTTAGATTATACTCTTCATTTGCATTGTCTGACTAAACACAGGCCTTCAAAAAGCTTATTAATTTGTGTACTTATGTTTCTTTATTATAAATCAAGTATTTAAGACGACTTATTTCAGAATGTTTTATATTAACAAGTATCTCTATTAAAAGAAAAAAGAAAATATCGTACGTACGTTTTTTATGAGAAAGTATGCGTAAAATCGCTTTATAAGGTTATAAATGCGCATTCTTTAGAATAAATTTAGTAAAACCACGTATTAATTACGAAATAGTTTGCCCACCCATACTTTGTTAAATCTTAGGAAAATGTGTTTGGGAAAATTTAATTTTCGTCATATTTTCTTTTAATTATGTCGAAACAGAACGAAATTTTTATTTTAGGTGCCTTTACGGTTATTGGGTAAATTAAATAGCTATTACGCGAGATGATCTACCTAAACTCTACCTCTGGTTGAAATTAATCTGAAACAATTGAAACTTCATACCTGGCACGGCTCACGATACAAAGGCCCGAGATTTGTCAAATTAGAGTTGGGTCAAAAGCCTGACGCGGTTAGTGCGTGAGTCGGCCTGACAGACAGACGGCTGATGTGGCGGAGTTCGGGTATTAAGAGCGATTAGAATACATTACTATACTTCATTCACCGAAACGAGCTAATAGGGAAATCAAGCGCTGAACGTCATTGGTCGGAGATAAAGGTCTTAAGGCGCGTACACGTTGCGACCAAATGTCAGTCCTATTCTGTCTCTTGAGCGGGGCGGACGTGTGGTGTGGTGCTTATTTCAGTATGTTCTCAGTGTTTGATTTTTACGTTGACCCGGCGTGTTTATTGGACTGATCCATGGATAGAAATATGAAATCTATGAAAGAACGACTTAATATAAAGTTAGAAGATGATTTAGACTCAAGTGATTCAGAAAGCGAATAAATGTTTATGAAAATATCTAATGTTTAATTTATTTAAATCTTAGCATTTTCTTTTGTACACAACATTCGAGAATAAAAACATTATATTAGAAAAGAAAGATAAAATATTACATTTTGCTTTTATATACAGATTATATTGAAGTAACTATTATTTTTAGATAAATGTAAGTGAGCGATTCAGATCAGCAATATAAACGCAGCCTAACACTTTCTTCAATAAGTCACGCCCCGTGACCAATACTGGCATTTTAATACGGCGCTGCGTCCTTTTCACTTTCATACAATTGAGCAAGAGAGAGGGTGACATATTAGCTCGACTCGTTGAATTGACTATAAATGACGTGAAACGGTTCATTGCGCTACAAGCTTGCCACCTGCGAGTTACGGTCTATAAACTCTATAAATTATGTACCTAACTATTTACGATTCTAAACGACTTTATGAATACTGTTAAATTGTTGATTCGATAACTGGCAGATTGACAAGATCAGCTTGTGTATTAAATTCTGATGGAGGGCCTTGTACTAGAAAGCTATTGATTTTTTGTTAGGTTAATTATATTATTTAAAGCACATGTTACTCTTCAATCCAAGTTTTATTCAACTGTAGAGGCTAACACCGTTTTCAAATCACATCCATGATAGTCTATACCTACATTGTTTTGGATTCAGAAGCGCGTCTTGGTCTCGGTTTACGTTCTTGGCTTCTTATTTTGATTTTCAGTTATTTTTTTTTGTCTAGTTACAATCAATAAGTGTTTGTATCATTATATACAAAATAAACAAATTAAAAATACGTAGAGGAATTTGTATTCAGTCTTGTGAGTGAATTTGTCAATTTCAATGAAAATGTCAATGTATTTTTGTCAATTCCTGCCAGCGCCATCTAGCAATCATGCATTGCAACTACCAGCGTAATATACTATTTACCAGCGTAATAGGTTTTTTTGTAACTCTTTTATGTTTGGTAGGTAATACTTTATAGGTGGTCCCATATACATTTTATCTAAATTGGTTCAGTATTTTGCTTTTTATAACAAAATAACTGGAAAAAATATGTCGTCCAATTAAATAAAATTGCGTATTTTGTAGTCGGTGGTTTAGTTCTTTAAACTATGATTACGTATATGTCTGAAGTAATAATGAATGACGAGCACCTCTAATATACGTAACTACGTAAGAAATTCATCTCGTCTGTAAAGTTGCATATTGCAGGTGAAGTATACGACCGCATCAACCGCATGTACTCGTAATTAGCTTGTTCTCCAGAATGTACCACTTACGAGCTGAAGCGAGCTCGGCGCGGCAACATATCTACATTATATAGATTCAATATTTGTATTAATATATTTACATGTAAATAAATAAATTAAACAAAAAAAAGCTCATTGATGAGATGACATTCATATGCATGAAAGGATGTCTTATTAGAGCATAATACCTCTTATTCAATCTTATATAAAAATTAAAAAAAAAAAAAATTATACAGAGGCGGCTTTGTTATAGTTTTATGCTAAGTACCTAATAAGAATATACTATAGATAAGTAACGTTACGCTAAACACAATATAGCACCCTATGGGACATATATAAAATAAAAATAGTCAAGCATGAGTTTCCCTCCCACACCGAGGCTTCCGTATGCTGTTGCATGAGTTCGGAATACAGAAAACAGGACTAATTAGCAAAATATAGTATAAGTATATGAATCATTGCCGAGCCACGACACACACACATTCTGTAAAATTTAGGACCACCTTCCATTTTTAGGGTTCCGTACCCAAAGGGTAAAAACGGGACCCTATTACTAAGACTTCGCTGTCTGTCTGTCTGTCTGTCTGTCTGTCTGTCTGTCTGTCTCCAGGCTGTATCTCATAAACCGTGATAGCTAGAAAGCTGAAATTTTCACAAATGATGTATTTCCGTTGCCGCTATAACGACAAATACTAAAAATTAAAAAAAAAAATATTAAGGTGGGTCCCCATACAATAAACGTGTTTTTTCGTATTTTTTTGCTCAATATTAAAAACGGTAACAGGTAGACGCTTCAAATTTTCACAGAATATTTACTTGTATATTACCTTTCAAAATAAATATTTAAATAACAATAAAGTAAATATTAAAGGGGGGCTCCCATACAACAAACGTAATTTTTAAGCAATTTTTACTCGATCTTAATTAACAGGTAGAAACTTGAATATTTGTAAGTAAATATTTAGAAATATATTAACTATAAAATTAAATACCTAATCTTATACATAAAAACTCACAAAATGAAAATAATCCGTGCATCTAAACGCGGTGCGAGCGCCGCGCCGCGGTGTGGTGGTGGCGCGAGCGCGAGGTGGTTGCTAAGCAACGGCTGCGCGGGTAGCGGGGGAGGTAACATCACGGAGCGAGCCATAACCGCGCGTATTCGCGCGAGCGTCGTCATTTTGCCCGGATGTGTATCAAAAACCTACCTATAAGTTTGCAATTTACTACCTGGAATTTCGTTGATTTCTCGTTATTTTATACGATTTTCTATTATAGATGATAGTACGGAACCCTTCGTGCGCGAGTTCGACTCGCACTTGGCCGATTTTTATAAATGAATACGTTTTGATAATGAATGTATGTTTCTCCCATAATATCTTAAATTATAATTGCATGAATGAAATATGTATTGACATACCTACACCATACACATACATGGGTAGGTGGTGGTCGGCTTACTTCTTTTTAATTTTAATCATACATACACAGTACACACACATATACAATTTAAACTACGAACTCAATAATAGGTACGTACTTTAATTAGGAGCACATATTCCTCTGATCCCTTGAAAAACTTCCCGTCGAATTAGAGCCGTCAAATGCAAGTAGTTGTATTTAAACCCTTGCTTGGGATTAAATTGGCGTCTCTCGTTCCGACCAATAACGGGGTCAAGTGGGGTCTGAGTCGCTCTACCTCCTATCAGTCTATAGATGTACGTGGCACCAGGTAATAGGTATCAGGTTCCTACTCCGGGTGAAGGGAGTCATTTTTCAGACTTGTGACAAGTGTTTGGGTGATAGGGTTTATATACTTTTCTCCTGGTTTATTGGTATTTATTTTTAACTAGCTGCGCCCCGCGGTTTCACCCTCATAGTGATCAATTATATTATTGTTTAGTGTATCCCACAGGAAATGAAAAATAACAAATAAGTTTATACATACATACATACCGCAGTGATTTCAAAAAGTTGTATCGATCAATAACGCTTTCATGTCGTAAGACTAGAACTATAAATAAATCTAACACAAAACAGGTAATTAAACTTTTAAAACTTCGCCAACCTCTCAAATAGTACATTCGAAAATGCCTATCTAGAAGTGCCATCGCCATCGGTTGGTAATTAGCGCCGCAATAAGCTTCTTTTTATGGGAACCGTGGATCCTATAAAAATCGCTGGATGACAAAAAAAAATATAGAACCTATACGCCAAGTTTCATCATAATTAGTTCAAAATTACGCCCTGTACGCGAGTACGGACATACAAATAAAATCACAAACAAACTGACAAACGAAAGAAAATTTGGCCAATTGATGCAGAGACGCTTCGCTCGCTCGGTCAAATAAATTTGTAATCAAAAAATTCATTTAGCGTAAGCTAATTTGTAGCCTACATACCAGCACGGTGATATAACAATGACGTCACGCGGCAGACATATAGGTCTAGTTAGAGAGTGTTCAGCGGGCCCCGCAGCCGCACAGCCGCATCCCGCAAGATCCTCCTTGGTTATGTTTTTCCAGAGCATTTGTATGTAATTATGTGGGTATGTACGTTTCTATATTATTTCCTACAGCCCAAGTGGCGACCGATTGACTAACTTTGACTTCTCATATCGGTGCGAGATGTCGATAGATTGTCGTAGGTAGGCTATATTTTTTTGTAATAATAATAACTTAATTTTTTCAAGAGTTCTGTTAAACTCTTGCAAAAAATAAAAATTGCACTTTTCGTAAACTTTGCTGAGCTTTTTCGCAACAAATAATTAAATAAGATTAAAGAATTTTCAGAGGAATTGCGTAACACAGTCGTAACTTAGACTGAAAAAAGAACGCTCGTATGTATTTGGGTATTTTGACTTTCTGTTACAAATCAATAATACAAGCGCCGTTATGTAGCCCGCGACGGATTTCCTGAGAAATAGGTTCGCGACGACGTGCGTCCGCGCGCGGGACTCGCCCAACGCAGCGGTCGCTCTGAGGGCACATCTCTGTACTCGTAGTTATGTAAAGTATGCTGGCTGGTTTATCCATTTCGAGTGGTTGTTCCTCCGTCAGGTGGTGAGGGGCAGGAGCACGGGCCCGTGTTCCTGATGGAGCCGCCGCCGTCCCTGGCGTTCTCGAACGGCACGGGCGCGCGCGTCTCGTGCGCCGCGCACGGCTACCCGCCGCCGCGCCTCAGCTGGCTGCAGCCGGACGGCTCCGCGCTCGACTCGCTGCCCGGACTCAGGTAACATCTACTATACACCTGACGTTCACTTATTATACCTTCTAGCGGAAACGACTGTGTCCTGTCTCTGTCTCACTGCTTGTTTTTTACTTACTCTCCAATCGCTAAACCGATCATTATTAAATTTAAAACAGAGATAGCTCAGTTACTAGATACGGTTTGGGCTACATTTCATCATAATCACCATTGCCGTTTTTTGTCAGTACGCAGGTGAAAATCGCAGCTCAGATAGTCATATTATATGATTAAAAATCTCAAAGATACGAGCGATGTTTGTAATAGAAATCCACGTTTATCAGCTTTGCTGCCAATTGAACCGTTGTAACATGCTGTATATATTCACAATTGAACCGTTGTAACATGCTGTATATATTCACAATTGAACCGTTGTAACATATTGTATATATTCACAATTGAACCGTTGTAACATGCTGTATATATTCACAATTGAACCGTTGTAACATGCTGTATATATTCACAATTGAACAGTTGTAACATGCTGTATATATTCACAATGTGCTATAAAACATTCAGTAAAGATTTCCAAAATGTTCATAATTAAAATGAATTTCTACAGAAATAAAACAAAACAATGATAAACGTAACAAACCGTAGCACAAATGCATCGTAGACAAATCGTATAGTGTACTGCTACAGTGTACACGGCTTGGACGTACTACACGTTTTTAGGGTTCTGTACCTCAAATAGAAAAAACGAAACCCTTATAGGATCACTTTGTTGTCCGTCTGTCTGTCTGTCTGTCCGTCCGTCCGGGTGTCAAGACCTGTATCTCGGGAACACGTCTCCGGAATCCATAGTCCCTTGCAGAAAGAAAAAAACCGGACATGTGCGAGTCAGACTCGCCCACCGAGGGTTCCGTACAAACTAAATAAAAGGGGGAAATCATATATTTTCCTTCATAAACCTAAAAATATCCATCGTAAAAATATTTAAAAACCTGTTTTAGCTTATGCTAATGAAGCTCTTTCATATGATACCCCACATGATACGGTTAATTTGATACGGTAATACTTTAAAATTTGGACCCTCATTCCATCCATAAGGACACTATTTTTTTGTGATGATATTAAAAATGTCCAGTTTTTGGATTTTTTCCTCTATGTGTAGGTACACTAACACAATGCTTTTTGCCAAATTTCATAGTTCTGGGTCAACGGGAAGTACCCCATAGGTTTTGATTCCCTTGCGAGTGTCGAAATGTGGTTGTCTGGAAGAGATCGCTGTTAGCGATAAGACCGCCCTTTGTGCCATTGTTTTATAAGTGTTTTTTTTTGTTATTTGTATTCTTTTTGTGGTGTCAATAAAGTGTTATTGATCGATTGATTGATTGAAATGTGCTTTTTTACGACATATTCGGCTGTAACATTTTTTACGAAAACTGAGAAATTTTATTTTTCTTTCTTAAGAGACTATGGATTATAGTATATAGTTTTAATTTCAACTCGATACCTTCACGCGTTCCCGAGATAAAGGTCTTGACGGACAGACGGACAACAAAGTGATCCTATAAGGGTTCCGTTTTTTTCCTTTTGAGGTACGGAACCCTAAAAATCAAATTTCTCAGTTTATGTAAAAAAAAGTTACAGCCGAATATGTCATAAAAAGGCACATTTCGACACTCACGAGGATATCAAAACCTATGGGGTACCTACTTCCCGTTGACCTAGAACTCTGAAATTTAACAAGAAGCATTGTTATATATGTACACATATAGAGAAAAATCTGAAAACTGAATATTTTTAATTAAATCACAAAAAAATATGTGTGATGTAAATATGTGTAGTGTTTTTATGCAAAAGGGTACAAATTTTAAAGTGAATTAACCGTATTATGTGGTGTATCATATGAAAGAGCTTCAATAACACAAGCTAAAACTGTTTTTTAATTATTTTTATGATGTGTAATTTGCGGTTTATGAAGGGAAATATAAAAAAATATATAATTTCTCCCTTTTATCTACGGAGTCTGACTCGCACTTGTCCGGTGTTTTATTTTTATTTTAGACCGAAATACATGTGACAGACTTATTCTTCTTTTTTTCAAACAAAACATAGACATTACAGTAAGAAAAATAGCCGCTAAGTACCATTCAGACAAATTGATCTTATAAAATGGTTATACAATTGCCTATTGCGGTGTTTACCATCAATCAAATTCTTTGAATTTTTATGAATAACTTTTTCCCGATCAGTTTCCCCAGAATGTTTACGAAGCAATTCTAAAAATACGACAAGGAGCCACTTGAAAATGTTCCGCGGTGTTTGTAGCTTATTGTAATTCCTGAGCCGTCACGGGCCATGGGCCGGAATACTCGAAGAGCCGCAGGTGTTGATCCTTTAATATAAAGGAGTGTATCAATATATGTATAGGAGACGTGTTTATGGACCGAACGAAAAGTTTGATGTCGGATGACGGGAGACGGGAGACGGGAGACGGGAGACGGGAGACGGGAGTGATGCGTGGGGAAATTTTGATACGTCGGGAATGTTTGACGGGAAATGATACGTGGGGAAATTCTTCGAGTGTTTGTAAATTTGATTATGTTTGTGCGGTATCCGTGTGTTACCTTTGATTTTCGTGATATTGAGCTTATCGTAAAATTGTGGGAACTAAATGTTTGTTACATCATTATTATACTTAGGTATAAAAGGCGTTGGGTCTGACTGACAATATGCAGCCTAAACCGCTCCCTCTAGAGACATGAAATTAAATAATAAAGAAAATACATCATTCGACGCATACAAGAACAATACAACAAAAAGTTTAAAAACACGAATTGTGTCCAAAGTTTCTATTTCGGTATTATTGCTGACTGCTAGAGAGAGAGACAGCGCCGGTTTCCTAATGGACCTTTGGTTCACGGAAATTAGGAGATTGCTTTGTTGGAATGATCTGTAAAATGTAGATAAGCCGCAGATGAAGACTAACATAAGGTTCGTTAATCGCGAGTAAACGGCAGGTCTGCTAGTTACATTCATGTGTTATTGTCCTCTTTTACGCATCATTTAAAACTGTATTTTGGCTAATAATCATGACCTATTGGTCATTTAACCAACATTATTTTGCATGAAGAAGCATAATTAAATATTGGTGGACATAACATCTAGCCTAAACTAAACAAAGCTTGTACTATTGAAACAAGATGGTTTGTAGAATACATAATACTTTCATTTTACCCGACTGCGAAAGAAGGAAGGTTATGTTTTTCGAGCGTATGTATGTATATTTCTTTGGCACGTCCTAGAGCCTAAACGGCTTGACCGATTTTGATGTGAGTGGTGTCAATAGATTTGTCTTAGTCGTGAGAGTGACACTGGGTACATTAAAATAATAAAAAGAAACAAAATTAAGGATTTTTGGCGGCAAAAAGTAATCTCAATAAAAAAAAGTTTTCAAAATACATCGAGTGTGGTATCAAAATAAAGAATTTTTAACAGTGATTACGAATATATATATATAACTTATATGTTTTATTGCAGTTTGGAATAGGAAATGCTAATAAATCACATCACACTTATAATATAAATACGAAGTTTGTGTTAGTTTGTTACTTCTTCACGGTAAAACGGCTTGACGGGTTTGGCTGAAATTTGGCACACAGGTAGTTTATAATCTGGATTAACACATAGGATACTTTTTATCCCAGGATTCTTGCGGGAACGGGTAAAACAGGATTAAACCTATTTCCTATCTCAAAAAAATCACCGACACCTGTTCCATTATAATTGTGTTTTAAGGTAAGGAGAGGGGAGAAGGGAGGGGGGGGGGATGTTTCGAGTGTATGTATGTATGTATATCTGTATGTTTCTAGATCGTCTAAAGGGCTTAAGCGATTTTGATGAGAGGTGTCGTTAGATTCGTTTTCACTTGCTGAGTGTCAAAGGCTATATTTTTTATAATAAAAATCATACATCTCACACAAATATAAAAAACGCGTATTTTTTGGAACTTCTAACGAACTTTTTCGTAATAAACAAGTAATTTTACTAGATTTTTTCTAAAGAATGCGCAATAATCTTTTACAGCGATTGTACGCATACTTTCTCACAAAAAACGTACACTCGACAGCGTATTAAGCGTAAAGAAATCGTAAGTTTGGCTGCAAAAACCTCTTTTCTGCAGTCGGGTATTTTGTTTTTCTTTTAACATTGATACTTGTTTGTAAATACATTCTTATGTATTTTTTTATTTTATTTATTTATAATGAACGGTAGACACCAATTATACATTGCTTGAAGTCATAATTACATATAAACAAAATTCAGTATAAAAATATAAATTCACATGTCAATAATCATTAATAAATTATATAATGATTGGATTGAGATGGAGAGACGATATCGTCAAGTCAGAGGGCAAGAGCTGGATGAGATCAGACGGAGAGACGATATCGTCAAGTCAAAGGGCAAGAGCTGGATGAGATCAGCGCAGGACCGAAAAGAATGGTGTGATAAAGAAGAGGCCTATGTCCAGCAGTGGATGATAAGGGCTGAAATGATAATGATGATGATATAATGATTATGATACATAGAAACACCCAGACAAAGAACAAGCGTTCATGTTCATCACACAAACGTTTGCCCTGGATAGAGGTTGAACCCACAACCTACAGCTTAGCAGACAGACCTAATATCAACTGAACTGCAAGGCCAGTCGATTACTCAAAAGCACTGTTGTTCATAACAATTTACACTAAAGAGGCCGTTATTTTCGTAGAATTTGATAAAGATAAAGATAATTTATTTGCATACAACACGAGAATTTTATACAACAAGTGCATAAAAGATGTTACACTAAATTTAGTCGCTTAAAATCATGTTGTGTCGATTAGGCGTACAAATGTCAGGTAGACAGCATCATGCACATGCGAAAAATTATAAAATAATAATTATTATTATTTGTTATTAGATTAATACACAAACCAAAAATATCTATAATATGACAAACACAACAGATTTGGTGAGTACAACAGTGATTTTAACTAATTTTATTGACCTAGACAACAGACTATAGACGTATACTTTATTGTGAGAAAAACCAAAACACATAAATATACATCAATCAGAAAAAAAACTAGGTACATAAAAAAAAACTATATTTTGCATAATTAATTTGCCGTGAAACTGATTTACCAAAATCGCCATTGTTAAATCAAAATATGTAATACTCGGTCCAATTATGAATATACACGCATTTGTGTGATTTTACTCATAACTAAGATAACGTACCCGACGGGACGTCTTCTGTGGAAACAAGCTGGCAGCCGTCCGTACGTACAATATACATGAAGTGTTCCGTACGTCCGTCCTCGCAGTAATCAAATTCCCATCCTAATCAGGGTAAACACGCTCAAAGCCGTCGCATTCGAGTGATCCGCCCTCATTCTAGAGCCGTATTCTCGTACAGAACGATGTAAATATCGCGTTCAGCAACCAACCATCACTTGACTGATGATTAATTTCATATCAAGATTATTTATCATTTTCGGTACAGCACATAATTTATAACCCATGATTTCATTGTATGCATAAACAAACAATTTGAATTTTATTCATAATCATATAATTTAGTACTTACAGTACCTAAGCCATGTATAAACAAATACAAATCATTTATTTGTAAATTGTTATTTACAAGTCAATTGATCACATACAATTAAATAAAATAATAAAATATTTATAAATATATCGGTACAAAAGTACTTATAACTTGTCTTCCATATATTCATTAATATTATAATAAACCTTCTTTTGAAGCAGGAATTTTAATTTAGTTTTAAATATGATCGAAGAGGATGCACTCCTGATACTATCCGATAGGTGATTGTATATGCGAGGGCCGCACACGTACACGGACTTAACTGATAAACAAGGACAGTTGTAAAAACTAAGTTAATTTTCATATATGTTTTTTATATATATGTTTTTTATATAACAAAATAAGGTTATTATTAAAGCAAATTTAGCTCTAACTTTTTTTAATATCCCTACTCAATGATTGTATATGTTTAAAAATGTTGTGCGAGATGGATAGCTGCACGCGTTGAGCGAATCCTTAACTTGGATCAAATTGTTAGTAATATGTAAGTGTCTGTCTGTGGTATCGTAGCTCTTAAACGGATGAAACGATTTTGATCTAGTTTTTTTGTTTGAAAGAAGGTTTCGTCGAGAGTGTTCTTAGCTATGTTTCATCAAAATCGGTTCAGCCGTGTTTTTGTCGGGGGTTTTTGAATTTTATAAGGTTATTTCCAACCAGACTGTCAATATCAGTAAAATGGATTATATGACAAAAAAATAACGATTTATTAAATAAATACTATTAAATACTTGTATAAATAATTTAATATCTAAATACCATATTTGGTGTTAGAATAGAATAGGGCGGCGCGCTGTAGCCTCAGGGCGAAGAATCGTCGGATGGGCGCGCATCAAATATGTATCGGGCTTATTTTGAATAGTGCGCCCGAGGTAGGAGCGGCGCCGGCGCCGGCGGCGGGCGGGCTCGCTCGCTCGCTTCACGCATCACGGCCTTATTTCATGTGGGTTAGTGAATGTTTCATTTAGATTTATGTAAATTCTAACCTGGGCTCTCCCACATTGACAATTCAAATATTTAACAAGATTCAGGCTCTTTGCTTAATACATAAAGGTATTTAATTTAATAAAGTTTGTGAATGTGCTTAATATAATATTAATTGTTAATTATGAATCTCAATATTTAAATAATTATAAGGGAAACCATACGCAAGTGAAACATATGATGCGGTAAGGTTCAAAAAATCATCTCTTCTTTACTATGTATGGAGTGCCTATTGTTACCCCTATTTTCACATTTTTGAAAATTTTGTAGCTGTGTATTGAAAACATCTACTTGCAAAATTTCATTTATTTAGTGCAAATAGTCTCTGAATAGTAGAATAAAATGTCTGTGGTATAATTGACAGACATATAGACGGACACAGCGAATTTATAAGGATTCCTCACTGTTACTAAGGAATCCTAAAAACGCTTATTATAATAAATTAATGATTATTATAATCATGACTTTATAACTCAAATCCAAACAAACTATTGTACAAGGAAACGTAATGTACACAATCAGAGTAGACTATTTTCTAAGTGCTCTAATTATCTATTGCACTAGATGACCTTGTGTAACGAAATCTAGTGCAAGAATTAAAAAAAAAAATTGGCGCACCTTGAAAAAAAAATGCATAGTGAAACTAATTTTATCATATTGTAATAAATATTATACGTATTGACACATAACTTCTTTCTTTCTTTCTTTCTTTCATAACATACTGCAATCATCACATCATCCGTCGTTATTAGATTTATTCGAATCAAACATGATCCAGGTCCAGTGTGTCTCCGCCGCTCTCCCGTCGTCCAGTGTGTCTCCGCCGCTCTCCCGTCGTCCAGTGTGTCTCCGCCGCCCTCCCGTCGTCCAGTGTGTCTCCGCCGCTCTCCCGTCGTCCAGTGTGTCTCCGCCGCTCTCCCGTTGTCCAGTGTGTCTCCGCCGCTATCCCGTCGTTCAGTGTGTCTCCACCGCTCTTCCGTCGTCCAGTGTGTCTCCGCCGCCCTCCCGTCGTCCAGTGTGTCTCCGCCGCCCTCCCGTCGTCCAGTGTGTCTCCGCCGCTCTCCCGTTGTCCAGTGTGTCTCCGCCGCTATCCCGTCGTCCAGTGTGTCTCCGCCGCTCTCCCGTCGTCAAGTGTGTCTCCGCCGCCCTCCCGTCGTCCAGTGTGTCTCCGCCGCTCTCCCGTCGTCCAGTGTGTCTCCGCCGCTCTTCCGTTGTCCAGTGTGTCTCTTCAGCAGCTTCATCAGCTTCTTCTTTATACAAACCGAATATTATGTATATCGATCTCTTTCCCTCCATATTTATCAAGCACAATCTTTTATACTTTTATAGTTCACAAGCATGTATGCATACCTACCTAAAATGATGGTGAAATGATACATCGTCTTCAAAAAGTTTACTCTCTTTCTCTCGTTCCAGCAGCATATTTGTAGTTATCTTCACATATAAACTGTACTATATATGACCGCGTAAAGTCATTTAAAATTAATTGCTTTTGCATAATAATTTGTACGAAATAATGTGGTCGCTCTGTTGACTCACATGCTCAAATGTTCTGCTACATCGTTTAATAAATCCGGTTTGCGTTAAGTTAAACAATATTAATTCGCTACAGAACTTTACAATGGTTAACATTATTTAATGCAGTGGATATTATAGTGACATATATAGATATATTTCTATTCACAAAGTGACAGGATTCAGGATTAGAATTTGGTTTTGTTGGTATTCAAGTGACAGGATTCTTCGTAGAGCGCGCCTGGGATTACCCTGGCCAAGTTATTGATTTACCTAACAGACAAACAACAACAACACACAGTTGACTAACAGTGAGTCAATGATTTTTAGTGTTCTTCGTTGTTACTACGGATTTACGGTCTTAATAATTTTGCCATATCCGTCAGTCTGTCTGGCCGTAACGAAATTTGACGTGCTATAAAATTACGTAAAAAAAATTTAAAAAAGGAAAAATTTGGGGTGGCACTCCGTATTATTATAAAGAAGGGGTGTTTTTTTCAACTTCCACCTCATAGTATTGTATATCTTTTAAAATAAGACTATAACGTTAAATATATAATTTTTCTCTCAGATGTGACATGTACGAGAGAAAGCCCGCCAAATGTGTAAGAGTTGTGTCCCGCCCCTGCATTTCTAAACTATTGGATCTAGACAATAATAATATAGTACGGAAGTCATTGACCTTTTTTGCAAAGTCGCCAAGTAGTTATCTTTTAGATATTAGATTTAGAGATTACAGCATTAGGTACCGAACCCTACTATATACGTGTCTCAACACGATCTTGGCCACTTATTTTCGTTGATCCTTCAAAACAATCTCGAATGTTTCAAATAGAATTAAAATGTAATTCGTAAGAAATCCACTTTTGAAGCTTATATTTTTCACCCCAAGCGCTTGTTATCTCCTTGCTTTGTGGTATCCATTTTCTTTGAGAAAATTAAGTTTTTTCTCTTATTGTAAGATAAGGTATCTTTATGGTTTTATTTTGTTTTCCGTTTGTTTAAGTGTTTTTTCTTGTATATGGCTGCTCAGGTTCAGGGTTCATATAGATTTTTACCGAATTTCTTGTAACGGAATAGGTACTTGTCACGTTAACTTTTTTTTTGTACGTGTTCTTCTTTCCTTACCTGTGTGATCTAGGTAACCTAACATAGCACAGACATATTAATTTTTTTTTATCGTGATGATAATAATATTCAGGTACTGTCACACAGTTTACGAGCAAATTTTAAAGACACTACGCAAATGACATCACAATTTTGAGTCATAGTTCAGGAGTGATAGTACGGCTGCCTCCCAAACCTACGTATTGTGGGTTCGATTCTCACCCAGGACAAACGTTGGTGTTGTGAACATGGAGGTTTGTTTTTGTGGGTGTTTCTATGTTTTATAAGTAGATAAATTATGTTGGGCTGTCGTTGAGGATGCAAAAAAAAACCGAATTAATCTTTAAGATTATTTAATTAATATAAATTTAATTTTAATTACAACTAATTTACATGTGACTGATGTCGATGTAAGAACAAAAGTGACATACTTAGTGACCTATAACTTAAAAGTAAATTTATGTTTCGCAATTCATGACACCTGGATTCACATGGGAGTTCGTTTCTCAGTATCTTGCGGCGATCGAACCGTATTGTGAAACAGCGGCGACTTCCCGGTAGGTGTTACTATGTGTCATCAAATCACACGATGTCTGCTTACTTAACATCTCCCTCCGCAAGATCTGCAACTATTTGGAGACTTTCGTCGAGAACAGTGCAGATAGAAACAATGGACCTCTAGGGCTGCTATCTTTGGTTTCTTGACGGTTCTGTGTTTCATCTATGGTGTCTCGTGAATTAATTCTCAAAATGTTTCTCTTCAGCTTACGGCGAATGAGTACGGTGACGGTAGTGAGTACTGATGCACCGAGTATCACGTAGGTAGGTACAGTAGTATAATAGACGATGTTCATATTTGTAGACTCCAAAGTCATTGGTTCTTGTAGAGCAATCCTTGAGTTAGTTGAGTGTAAGTGGCTCAAATCGATAGTATTCTGTTTCAACATTTTCTTTGCAGGTAACTTGTATGGGTTCTCCTCAAAATTTTCAGCATCTGTCCTTCAACTTGGTCGTGATAGTTATATATAGAGAATGACGGGGTGTGTAGGGCGCATCCTTTAGGAATAATGGCTAGATAACTCCCTTGCATCATTTCATATTGATCTTGAGAGCAGGTTAAACGAACTTTCATTAAGTTGGGAAAGCTCAGTACATAGTGGCGGTCGTCTAGTTGCTCCATCGCTTCAGACGACAGGGTTACTTGAGTGAATCGGCAGGACTCGTGGATATGCTGCTGTAGTATCAGCTGTTGAATGCAGTCAGACTGTTCCCCGTAGTGGCGGCTGAAGTTGTCCTCGCACTAAAAAGAATCTAGTGTACTCACCTGGGCTTTAATTCGGTCTCTCTGCTTATCAATGTCTGGATACCTCTGGCCAGCTCAACACGTAGATTCGGATGCTCAGGATGCGGCTAGAAAACCACACGGGCGGCTTCCGGTAGTGAAACGGATAACGGAAATCTTCTCACGCGTAACCGACCGCAAGCATCCTACCGACTGCGCCAATTATGTTGGGCTGTCGTTGAGGATGCAAAAAAAACCGAATTAATCTTTAAGATTATTTAATTAATATAAATTTAATTTTAATTACAACTAATTTACATGTGACTGATGTCGATGTAAGAACAAAAGTGACATACTTAGTGACCTATAACTTAAAAGTAAATTTATGTTTCGCAATTCATGACACCTGGATTCACATGGGAGTTCGTTTCTCAGTATCTTGCGGCGATCGAACAGTATTGTGAAACAGCGGCGACTTCCCGGTAGGTGTTACTATGTGTCATCAAATCACACGATGTCTGCTTACTTAACAGATAGATAAATATTTACTAAAATACCACTACATGCAGTGAAAGAAAATACATAGAAAATAAGACTATGGCTAAGCTTTTAATTGGCGGCCTTACCGCTTGTAGCGATCTCTTCCAGGCAATCATACACGTAAAATACTATGTAAGTAAGTATGTATGACCAGCCACGAGATGGACAGACGACCTCATACAAGTGGCGGGAAGACGCTGGATGCAAGCCGCTTCCAATCGGTCTTTTTGGAAATCCATGGGGGAGGCCTATGTCCAGCAGTGGACTTCTTATGGCTGAGATGATGAAGTATGTATTTACAAAATGAATGTATATTCTATCATCTATCAGGTTCCCATAGAAAACGAATTGACTTTGTTTGCGCTAGAGCGTCGGCTAGTGGAGCTGTGTGAGTGTCCATTTATTTGTATTTGTTTATATGTTTCTGACAAAGACTGATAGAGCACAGACAATTCCAGAATAAATTATTTTTTTGTAAACAAATCACATTTAGATCAAACGAGAACACATACATATTTATGTCAATTTGTTTTATTTCCAAATACTTATTTGAGTTTGATTTCGTTTCCTATCGTGTTTCCTTACGGATCGTTAGTTTAATTTTCGAATTGTCAGCGCGTTACATTTATGTAGTCTGAGTTTTCTAAAGGTATTTACCTATATATATACAGTTAGGGGCGGGCTATTTGACTAATTTAGTTTTAGATTATTGACAATGTATATATATAAATTGTTTAAGTGAATATCCTTTAGTAAAAAAAATAAAATAAAAAAATAGGGAAATATCAAGATAATAATAATAAGAAGCATGTCAATAACAATAATAAAATAAATATATTGTAATTATTTACGCATAATATTATAATTTAGGAGACATCGTGCCCTTCCCTCTCATCCCCATCATATTTCACCTGCAATTTAACCCAAAACTGTGTGTCATCGGGCTATAGTTTATAACCCGTAGGCTTATGAAAACCCCCGGGAATTACATTGAAATATGGCCTTTGTTGCCCAGAAAATAGGATTTATTTACTACGACACCGGCGGCCAGTGACTTGGTTTTATTATATTTTTTAAAACGGACACCGGGATGCCACTCGCTTTCTTATTTATGACTTTTGAGTGAAACCAGCTCACTTCTAAAAGATTAAAATGCTTTTTAACCTTATTTTGTTGTGAATACATCGAGTCTTCATAGCATTGTATTTGTGTGCGTGTTTGGAGTGCGTACCCAGTTAAATATAGTGTGTGTAATAATAATAATTTGTTGTAGTAACAAAACTAACACCACTATTACCAGCTTTGTAATAAGTTGCACTGGACCGCCCTGGAAGTCTTCCATCAACGAGTCCCCGCACCGCGAGTACAGTCGTAGGCCGCACATGAGATAAGTTGGCGGTCAAGCGCAAACCTATGAAAAAAAACAGGTTATTTTCATCCAAATGAAGTAAATTGACACAATGATTACACCATCATTGTGCAAGTTACTACGTCCAGTACCAAAACGAATCACAACAATACACTATTGTTGTTCGTCTGCTTTGTTTCTATTTATACACGCAGATATTGTTAATTTAGCCGCGCGGGGAACCCGGGGTGAAAGGCTTTTCATAAGCTTCAACAAACAAACACATACAGGCTTATATTGCTGTATGCGTGTGTGTATATTGTACAGAAACGAAGCCGGCTTTTGGACGTCTTTCATAGAAATGATAAACTATTTGGTTTGTGAGTAACAAAGATAAATACAGTGTGTTTAGAAGTATTCCACATTTGTGATTGATATTTATTAGAGCAACTTTGTTATTGTTTAATGTTTACGCTCCATTTATAAACGACTTCAAAAAGGAGGAGGTTATCGATTCGATTGTACGTTTGTATGATTTGTATTTGTATTTGTATATCAGCACTCGGTCATTTATTGACCGATTTAATTCCTAATTTTATTTGAAAGGATATACTTTCAGAATAACTCTTTTTTATGCAAGATCTATTTGTTGTTGCTGGTCAGTCGTAGACCTACTACGATTGGCCACCAACTCGCCCGATGTTAACCGACGGAGTGGCCCAGGATGGAGCTCGTCGATCTCTTTTCAATTTCAAGATGATGTCTCTTACGATTTGCCATCAAAATATTCGTTGTATAACTAATAAGACTAAACAACTTGAAGTCCTATTGACAAAGGAACTTTCCTGCGACGTAATAGTTATTACTGAACATTGGTTACGAAAACATGAATTAGTTTATGTTACACTGTGCAACTATGATTTATTAACTTTTAGCTGTAGAGAGCAAGTAGTGCGCGGCGGAAGTTGCGTCTACGTGCGGTCGGGAATAATGGCGGTCAGCAGGCAGGATTATTGCGACCTAACGCACGAACAAATGTTCGACGTGTGCGCCGTGCACTTACTCGACGACAATATCTTGGTTGTCGGTGTGTACCACTCCAACTTGACGAGCCACAGCGACTATCTCCAACTGTTTGAGACCCTCCTCTGTAAAATAACAGATGAAAACTTGGACTGCGTCATCATGGGTGACGTCAACATCGACCTATTGGACAGCTCTAGTATTCAAAAGCAGTTGGTAGATATGCTCGAAAGCTATAACTTTACGCAACTAGTGAACCACCCTACGCGAATAGACGCGGGCGGTCGTAGATCGCTAATAGACCACGCATACACGAACATGCCCTCAAGACGTGTAATGTCTATTACAGGCATCGACACTCATCCGTTAAGCGACCACGGCGCCCAACGGCTTACAATAGCGCGTACCGCAGCGCATGAGCCCGCACCCGCCCATGCTGTCGGTCGCAGCTTTTCTGCAGCTAACGAGCGCAACTTTATCGACTCTCTTTATTCCATTGACTGGGAGCATATCATTACCAAATCTAACAATTGTTGCCACTTTTTTTAGCTAATAGTATAGTCAATATTCTATCAAACAAATTTAGTATATGTTTCCCATTAAAAAGACAACTTTCTCATAACAGACACTGGGTTGACGAGGAAATCCACAATTTTAAAAACTTGTTGCATGATACTACAAAGTTAAAGAAAATATTTCCAACAGAGCTTGCGTTGCGTACTATGTGCGACGAACTCACAATAAAATATCACTCTCTGCTGAAGGATAAAAGGGTTAACTACTACTCCAACATAGTCAGGGAGAATCGCATGTAGCGTGTAGGCGTCGCATGTGGCGTGTGATTAACGCTGAGTTGGGCCGCAATACTCGAGAGAGAGTTGATTTCACGGACCTGGTGCGGGACGTGAATGGTCGAGCTTATGGCGTAAAAGTAGATGTAGTCAACGCTCTCAATGCAGAGTTCGTGACGGCAGCAAGCAGATGCGGAGCTCCTGCGGCCGACAGCGCCCGCGCCATGGCTTCGCTCGGGAACGATATAATCGCGAGTGATGCGTCGATTAGGCTAGAGCCATTCTCCCCAGTCGAGGTAGTTACGATAGCGAAAAAGCGTATTGCTCCAAAGAAAAGCACCGACCTCTACGGTCTGTCCGCAAACATATTAAAAACTGCGATTGAACCAATAGCGCCTGTCACTAGCTATTTGTTTAGCTTGTGCCTGCGGACAGGAACATACCCAGCATCACTCAAGAGAGTAAAGATATGCCCCCTGTATAAGGGCAAGGGTAAGAAGACCGACCCCAAATCCTACCGCCCGATATCTCTTGTCCCAGCCGTAAGCAAAGTTTTTGAGGTTGGCCTCAATAGGAGACTCCTTAACTTTATCGTAGACCGGAACTTTCTTTCCGAACGGCAGTATGCATATCGAGCGGGCCGCGCGACTACGGACTTGGCACGCGAGGTGGTGTGGCAGGTGTTGAGCGCGCGCGAAGCGGGTCTTCAGGTTGCGGTACTTTGTTGTGACCTGTCGCGTGCGTTCGATACCGCCGACCACGCTCTCGTGGCAAACAAGTTGCGACATTACGGGATTCGTGGTCCGGCATCACTTTTACTGTCCTCTTTCATGTCTAACCGAACACAAGTCGTGGTGGGCGATGGAGGTCGTGTCATGTCTTCCGAGATGGAGAGCGATATGGGTGTTCCACAGGGATCTTGCCTATCGAACACCTTGTTTAGCCTTCTCCTCAATGATCTACCCGGCGCCATCAGCGGCGCCGAGATTTACATGTACGCTGATGACGTCGCTGCAGTTATTACTGCCCCGACACATCAGCTGGAGTCAAAATTGAATACTGTGGCAAACGAACTGGATGGGTGGTTCCGATCTAATGGTCTAGCGCTGAACAAGGATAAAACTTGCTTCCTTGCATTCAGCCTCAACGGGCACTCGACAAATAAGTATTCGGTGACAGTCGGCAAAACCGCGCTCCAACAGGTATACAGTATGAAACTCCTGGGATTTCATATCGACGGCGCGTTGTCGTGGGAGACGCACATAGACGAGCTATGCGGGAAGCTGAGCCGCTCGTGCTTCGCGCTCCGGCGGCTCGCTAGCACCGCCACTCGCAACGTTGTGCGCTCCTGCTACTTCGCGACCGTCCATAGTAGTATCTCATATGGGTTGGAGCTGTGGGGCCGTGCTGCAGATCGCAACAGAGTATTTGTGATGCAGAAGCGAGCTGTGCGTGCCATTTGCGGGGTTCGGGATGACGTCTCATGCGTAGAGCTGTTTAAAGAGCTTCATATCTTGCCCTTACCATGTGAGTTCATTTATCGAATAGCCTTGTTCACACACGCAAACTTAGATAAATTTCAGCGAAGGGGCGTTCACGGTACGTTGCAGTTGCGTAGCAATAAAAAGAAAAACCAACTTGTAACGCCATCGCACCGTCTCGTCAAGTCGGAGAAATCCGTATACATCTTAGGGCCTGCGATATACAATCGCATACCTGCATCTATTCGAGACGCACCTTCCAAAGCATGCTTCAAGACCAACCTGAGAATTTGGTTGCAAGAACACATGTTTTATGACATTAGCGATTATTTAAAATTAAGAGATTATTGATTATTATTATTTTTTTACTATTATGATTATTATTCTATATTATTATTATTTTTTACTATTATGATATCTTTTGTTATATTATTATTATTTTTAGCCAATTAATTAATGAATTATTAATATCAAAATAGTTTTGTCAACCACCCTTTCACATGATTTATTATGAACTTGACTTGTAACTTGGGCGTTATGAATAAATTATTTGTATTTGTATTTGTATTTTGTCATCAAAATTGGTTTAGTAGTTTAATTCTTAAAACAAAATAACTGGAAAATATAATATCATCCAAGTAAACGAAATTATATTTTAATCAATTTAATTATTTTGAAGTTGATTGTCTCAGTTTTTTCAACCATAAATAATCATTATCGTAAACCGTTTAATGTATTGCAGTTATTTTTATTACCATCCTAACGTGCTAACGACCCTAATTTCAAAGATTTACTAAGTTACAAAATAATATTTTGATGTCTAGGTAGTACACACATACCTAGTACAGTTTATTGTAAATGACGCAGTTACTGAACTACATAACACTATCTCAGACCGTATTAGTAGACACGAACGGAAAATTAGTCGCACGAAACACTTACTAAAGCCTTGGATCACACCAGGCCTACTAAGATGCATTCGCCATCGAGACAACCTACACCTAATACTAAGACGTGACCCACAAAATGAAGTTCTGAAAATTATCTATCATCGATACAAAAACTTCTGCAATAATTTACTTAGGAAACTAAAAATCGAATACGATAATAAGCAACTAGCTCAAAACAGAGGTAATCCCAAGGAGTTATGGAAAGCTATAAAAAACGTCTGCGAATTATCATCCCATAGATCTGGCTCCGACGACATTATAAGCAACGCTGCGGATCCTCAGGAGGCGTTGGACAACTGTAACAAATACTTCGCCACTACAGGCTCAAACCTGGCCGCAAACATATTGCAAAGACTTAAGACTACGCAGGCAGCTTTTTGCAAGCCAGTTTCTGTCGGTAGTCGCTGCCAAAAGTCACTCTACCTCGCTCCTACGGACCCCGGAGAGATAACCAAGATAATTCAAGAACTTAAGCCAAACAGTGCTCCGGGCAACGATATTACTCCACTTCTGCTCAAATACGCAAGGTTAGCGCTCCTGGAACCTTTAGCGCACATTTGCAACCTTAGTATGGCCTCAGGCACTTTTCCAGACCGCTGGAAAGTAGCGATCATCACGCCGGTACATAAAAGCGGGGATAAAACAAGCCCTAATAATTACAGGCCCATAGCCCTCCTTAGCATCGTATCCAAAATATTAGAAAAACTAGTTAATAACGGCTAACTAGGCTAACGGACTTTCTGGAGAAAAATACTCTACTTAGTAACCATCAATACGGCTTCAGGCAAGGAAAGAGTACAGAGGATGCTGTCCAATTCCTAACAGAATCGGTTTCGTCCAGTCTGGATCGTGGACGGAAGTGCGTGGGAGATTTTCTTGACCTCGCGAGGACATTTGACTCTCTCTCCATTAACATACTGCTGAACAAATTAGAATGCTTTGGCATCAGAGGTATTGCCTTGGGCTGGTTTAAGAGCTACCTCTCAAACAGGCGCCAGTGTGTCAAAATAGGATGTCGTAAAACTTGCGAGTTGAATATCGACTTTGGCCTACCACAGGGAAGTATCCTGGCGCCTACCCTGTTTACGATCTACATGGATGGAATCCTTAGGCTTAACGTCCCTAGCTCAGATATAATTTGTTACGCCGATGACACTGTGGCCATATTCTATGGTAACGACTGGCAATCGGCTGTTAAGGTAGCTGAAAGGGGAATGGCAGTACTGTCTCAATGGTTGGACGACAACTTGCTGACACTCAACACAAAAAAGACAAATTTTGTGGCATTTCACATCACTGAAGCGACTAACACAAACCTTACTCACCTGCACATTCACAATGACAATTGTGAGAGTGAAAGCAACGCGACAACACCCAGTTGCTCATGCAACTCGATCATAAGAGTGAATCACAAAAGATACCTCGGCGTTATAGTATACCAGAATCTCACCTTCAAACAGCATATAGGCTACATCTCTAAAAAGGCTCGAAAACTCATATATGTAATAAAAACCCTGAGACCAATCGCCAATGATGAGATGAAGATGCTGGTCTATAAGTCGCTATGCCAATCTCTCTTTCAGTACTGTGTGGGCTTATGGGGAGGGGCAATGATCACGCACATGGCAAAAGCCGAGTGTGCTCAAAGAGCTGCGCTCAAAGTAATGATGGGCAAGCCACGGCGCTATCCCACGGATAAGTTATATAAGGAAGCTGCAGTCTTGACAGTTCGTCAGCTTTTTGTCCTCCGTGCTATTGCCAAAACCCATCACATACCTACGTGGCAGGACCAGACGAAAAGGAAACGCCACCGTGATCATCCCCTTCCGAAGGTTCATACCGCATTTGCTAAACGGTTTCCACAATATGCACATATTTTCACCCACAAACTAGTTTACAAAATCCTAGAAACAGAACACAGATCTCTCGCTCAATCAAAACATGAAATAACAAAATGGCTTATGTCCCTTTCTTTCCAACAGACTGAAAAAATTGTAAAGCACAGTGAAATGATATACAAAGACATATACCCGTCTAACAGAACAAGCACCAGACTACGCCTTCTCGCATCCTCTTATTGCGAATCTGACCCACTTACCGAACATTACAAATCTTAACACACCACACATACCCACATACACACACACACACACACATGCACACACCTACATAATTCTCCAATACACAAATAACCCAACAAAACTGCACTGAACATATTATGCTTTAGAAAATCTTAGAAAACTTTCGGATATAGTATTTATAATTGACAACACAATGGTAACTTTAGAATAGAATCTTTTATCATAGCTATTTAAAGAGAGCTTACATGTATAATAATATGTATATACTACAAATTAATATTACAAAATCAATGTGTACATAACTCAGCGTACTATGTATATTGTTAACTGGCCGCAGGGTGCCCAAAAAACAGGCCTAGCCTAGTTTGGGGCCCGTCAGAAATTCTATGCCTGGCTTTGTACTTGCATGTTTAATTAATTCTCTTGTTATAACATATGTAACTGTATAATTGGAATAATAACATATTATCTAAAAAATATAGGTATAAGCAATCATTTTTTCAGAGATTAGGTTATGGTTTTTTTTTATACAAATTTATTTCCGGCCGTCATAAAGCTGTGCTAAGTAAACAAGCATTTTAGTGGGTAACTTTACAGGTACGAGCCGCATATTTCACTAGAAATATGCGGCTCGTACGAAATTAACTATAATTTCGTACGTATTTAAAGTTTTCATTTTTACGCCACTTTAACCAGCTCTAAGCTTTAAAAACTGGCATTAATTCCATTAATTGAGTAATGAAGATAAACCCTTTAGATACGGAGAAAAGGCTCCCAGAGGGTTTGTAAGTGCCCATTACAAAGGAACAGGTTATAGCTGTCAAAAAGTAATTTAGAAGCGGTTCAACACGGCTAGGATCGGCTTCGGTGCTGATTTTTTATGCAAATTACATGGTTTCACGAGAGGGCCTTGTTGAGGGAAAAATGATCTTGAAATCGTATGATCTATCTAAGATTAGATAATACTCGTTGCTATTTTGTAGTACGTTTGTTTCTACCATTTATTTAGGTTCGATGCTTGACAAAAAAGCGGCCAAGTGCGTGTAATGCCACGCGCAAAGTTGGGTTACGTTGTTACACATTATAATTGATGTGAACTAAATAATAACTCTGCACAAGACATATCCACTCGATTCTATTTCCTGCTACGGATTCCCAACGAGATGGCTCAATTTCGCAGTTTCTCATGTGTCTCTTATGAACATCTTTAAATCTTAAAAACTGTCCGCCGGGTTTACGCTTGCCATCCTGGAGTTCAGGATGGAAAACTGGTTGCACTATTCTCTCGTTGGATATCCTTGATAATATATTTATTATATCTGACAATATGCTACTGGACTGAATATTTACATATATACACACATACACACATATATAACTTGGTTAGAGAGCTCGCAATGCCTCTACTAGTAAGTAGTAAACAAAAGTAAAGTGTTAGTTTTCAACTATTCAAAAGTGCCTTTCACTTTATTATTTTTTGTTATACGGAGCCTTGAGTGAGCTTATATAAAGTTTAAATGAAACATAAACAACCGCTTGATGTTTAGAAAAAGAAAGGAAACCATTAGAACTCGTCGTAATTTGAAGCAGTTTTATACGTTAATATCCCAGCATATAATTTAAGAGCCCAGTCTTTTATTTCCTAAATGTGTGTTTGAGAGCTGTTAACAGCCTAGCCCGGTTCAGGTCGGACTCCTCGTCAACCAAACGATGGCTGCTCGTCCGCTTTAACTACCGCGGGGAGCGCACTACCGAGCTTGACTACTGTCTTCACGACCTATTCTGACCCGTTATTAATGGTGAACACAGCTTTGTCTGCTTTCAGATTCTAGGTCGGTTATACACTAACTCATTTGAAATTAGAACAATTTCAATAAAAAATAACGGTGAGAACGTAAGAAAATATTGCATTACTTGTTAACTAATAATATTCTAGTAAGTTTAGTGTATTGAATTACAAGTTCGCACTATTTAGACGTGCTAATACTAGAAATACTAGTAAATAGGTTTTTCGTCCAATATATCTCAGCAACACAATATTTTAGTATAAATTTACCAAAGTGAATATTAATAAAACCGGCAAAGTGCGAGTCAGGCTCGCGCAAGTACGGTTCCGTACCATTATCAATAAAAACGGCAAAAAATCACGTTTGTTGTATGGCAGCCCCCGTTAAATATTAATTTAAATTTAATTTAATAATTTATTTTTAAAGTGAATAATATAACTCGATATTCAGTGAATATTTCAAGCATCTACCTGTTGCCGTTATCAATATAGAGCAAAAACAAGCAAAAAAACCGAACAAGTGCGAGTCAGACTCGCCCACTAAGGGTCCCATACAAACTAGTAAATAAAAGGGGGAAATCATTTTATTTTTTATTTTCTTTCTTATACCGAAAAATATACATCGTAAAAATATTTAAAAACCTGTTTTAACTAATGCTAATTGAGCCCTTTCATATGAAACCCCACATGATAAGGTTAAGGTTATGTTAAGGTTAAGGTTAGGTGCATAACGTTCGAATTGCATACCAGTGGTATTAAAAATTATTTATTCGATAGTTTTTGTGTTGGAACGAAACTTGAATATTATTGTTTTACGCTGACAAACCTTTTTTTAAATAAATTAATGAAATATCGACAGTTATTTGTCATATTCAAAAACGGCAGCTCGCGGTCAGACTGTTTCGAGAAAACCGTAAGTATTAAGTATTTTGTTTATTATTATTATTTTTCATGATAATTGATTAAAAAATATGTTTTTTTTTGTTCAAATATTTTATCTCTATGCAAACAGAACATTATTTTTATGTGGAAATTGTTATATTGTTATTTATGTATGTGTTTTTGATGATGTCCGTTTTATCGGACGCTATGCATGGCGGGCTCTAAGGTGTTTTTTTTTTTCTTTGTACTGCTTGAACGTGCATGAGATTTTAGAAATTTTGGAAAGCAAGGATTTGGATCAGACAGTGGAAAACCTTATTTATGTTGACCCACCTATTGAACAGAATGGTCAGGTAATGGACGAGTACAGTGATAAGTCTGATGAAGAACATGATGCCAATCTAAGGTGGGTAATGTAGTTCTCAGTCTATTATAGGCCGGAAAATTTCCAGCACATAGTGGTATGAAGATATATTTTGATAACTTTTTCACATCGTTGTCATTGATGCGGCACCTGCGAGAGTTGGGATATTATGCAACTGACATAATACGGGCCAATCGTGTAGAAAGTTGTCCGCTAAAAGACGTTCAGAAATTCAAACGAGAAGAACGGAGCTACAGTGGTCATAGGCTATCTGACGATGTGTTTTTCTGACGCTGGAACGACAACAATGTGGTTACGGTAGCAACCAACTTTGAAAACTGGGCTTTGACCACCGCCACTCGCTGGGTTAATGAAAAAAAGGCTAAAGTATCAATACCTGGGGGTATTGATACTTTAGCCTCACTGATTGCTAGCTATAACAAGCATATAGGCGGTGTGGTGTGGATAAGTGCGATCAAGCTGTTGCGAATCTTCGTACAAGAATGCGTATTAGAAAATGGTGGTGGCCAATTTTTGCCTACTTTATAGAGATGTATCGGTGGTGAACAGTTGTCTACTTACGAGAAAAAATGGTTGCAATAAAGAGACACAATCTTTGTTTGCATTTAGAAGATATATAGCTCTAACCTTGCTAGGCATACATGGAACGCAACCGCATCAAGGATAAAAGGCCTGCTAAACCGTTGTCTAGCACAAGAAATAACGGTAAAGAGCATTGGAATGTACCGATAAACACAGAACGCCGCTGTGCAAGTCAATGTGGAGGAAAAGCTAAATTCAAATGTCTAAAATTCGCTCTTGGCCTACACCCTAAATGTTTTATGTGACTATCATGTGATGGGCTTGCTATCATAACATGTATGTCTTAGTTTTTTTTTTTTTTTAAGTAAAATTTTATTTCTATTACCTGTTTTCTTCATTTCTCTTTATACCACCCTAAGGTAGTGTAAGGAGCCACAGTGCATAGCGTCCGATATATCGGACAGGCTATAAAATCAAAACTTTTTTATAAATGCTTTTCTTTTTCTTACTAAACTATAAATTTGACCCTAATTAACCATTATTTTATAAGTAAATCAATTTAATTGCAAACTTTATGCTGTAATGGGTTAATTCACTTTAAAATTTTGACCCTCATTCCTTGCATAACGACACTATTTTTTGTGATTAAATTGAAAATGACCGGTTTTCGAATTTTTTCCTATATGTGTACTCTAACACAATGCTTCTCGCCATATTTCAGAGTTCTAAGTCAACGGGAAGTACCCCATAGGTTTTGATTCCTCTGTGAGTGTCGAAATGTGCGTTTTTTACGACACATTCGGCTGTAACTTTAATTTACGAAAATGCTAAATTTGATTTTTCTCTCTGCAGCAAGATACTATAGATCTGCGTATATGGTTTTAATTTCAACTCGATACCTTCACGCGTTTCCGAGATAAAGGTATTGACACCCGGACGGACGGACGGACGGACAGACGGACAACAAAGTGATCCTATAAGGGTTCCGTTTTTTCCTATTGAGGTACGGAACCCTAAAAATCACGTTTGTTGTATGGGAGCCCCCCATACAACAAACGTGAATATTAATTTTATACTGTATTTTAGTATTTGTTGTTATAGCGGCAACAGAAATACGTCATCTGATACAGCCTGGTGTCAGACGGACGGACGGACGGACGGACAGACAGCGGAGTCTCAGCAATAGGGTCCCGATTTTACCCTTTGGGTACGGAACCCTAAAAATTTGTTGAACGAAATAGCCATAACTAATATTGTTCTTCTTTCTTTCCAATTGGGTTTCATTTTGATTACAGCATTGATTATAAGACGCTTATGCAAGCATGTTCTGACATCTACCGTCTATTAGTCACAGAGAGCTTGGCTGGTTTTGAAACTCGCGCGATAATCTTAATAAACTGCTGGTTTGCGTTATGATAGACGTGTCTACATATATTGGAAAAATAGTTTCTCCTAAAACAAACGTGCCAAAGATTCTATCTTTATCAATTCAATTATAATATATCACACACCAAGTAAATAACACATATGTACACTACCACAATACCAAAATATGCCCATAAAACTAAAGGGATAATAAATAAACCCAGTTATCATCATCATCTCGGCAATAAAAGTCCACTGCTGGACATAATAGGCTTCCCCTTTGGATTTCTTGGAAGTGGCTTGCATCCAGCGTCTTCCCGCCACTTGTATGAGGTAATCTGCCCATCTCGTGGCTGGTCTTCCTACTCTGCGCTTGCCAGTGCATGGTCTCCACTCGAGAATTTTCGGCCCCATCGGCAATCAGTTCTACGTGCTATGTGCCATGCCTACTGCCACTTCAACTTGCTAATCCGTTGTGCTATGTCGGTGACTTTTGTACGTCTACGGATCCGTTCATTTCTTCATCTCGTGGGGAGACTCCGAGCATAGCCCTCTTCGTAGCTCGTAAAAGTAAACACAGTACCTTAACAATATTTATGTATATTTAAGTAGTAGTCAAATATAAATATAAGTACACTACAGTCCCTGGAGAGGATCTCCATTACGAGCCAAAGTTAAAACAAAACTGAATACGAATGCAAAGTTTCCGCATTCGCAGACGAGTTCACACGCGCGCTCGAATCACCTGCAAGGTTGTAGTTTGGGACCCGATACTATTATACTCGTAATTATATAATATAACTATTTAATAAATACTATTTCAAAACTATATTCTAAAACACTTTTGTTATTAACGGGATAAGTATTTACGCGTTAATTTTAATAATAATAGTGTTTTAATCAATGACCGTGAATGTTCAAGCAAGTGTTACACTCTAAAAGCTCTTTATGTTATATATTAGTAATTGAAAATATTTCTTTTGCTTGGAATCATTGATAAATTATCTAATATTTACTATTCTTTTTGAAAGTATTTATGCAAAGCTATACGTAAAGCTGATTTGTGTGTAGTGCAATAGGGAGGGAAGATGCAATTAGAATATTTATGAAAATTTTATGATTACAATGTTAAAAAAATATAAAATAAAGGCCACTGCAACGTTTTTATTTTACATAATGTAGATTTTTAACAATAATTACGAATTAAAAGTTGACTTGAGTATCTATCTATCTTCAGGAGTGGAACTCTCTAGTACCTTCTTTGTTCCCTAAAGAGTATAATTTTGGAATATTCAAAGCTAAAGTGAATATATTCTAGATCAACGTGCTTCATCCTCGGCCACATCGTAGCTTAAAATCAGGCGAGTTGGAAGTGAAATGTTGATATATTTAGTATAAAATAAAACCGGACAAGTGCGAGTCAGACTCGCCCACCGAGGGTTCCGTACAAACTAGTAAATAAAAGGGGGAAATCACTTTTTTTTTTCCTTTTTATACCGAAAAATATACATCGTAAAAATATTTAAAAACCTGTTTTAATTAATGCTAATTAAGTTCTTTCATATGATACCCCACATGATACGGTTAATTCACTTTAAAATGTCGACCCTCATTCCTTGCATAACGAGTATTTTTTTGTGATTAAATAAAAAATATCCAGTTTTCGGATTTTTTCCTATATGTGTACTCTAGCACAATGCTTCTCGCCATATTTCAGAGTTCTAGTTTAGGTACCGGCTTAGAATAGTACCTCCCCTTCTCTTCCCGTGGGTGCCGTAAGAACCGGCTAAGGGAAATACCACCAGCGCTCGCCAACCCGCATGCCAAGCGTGGCGAGTAATGGCAAAACCCCCCTAATGAAGATTAACGCTGGATGCAAGCCGCTTCCAATCGGTCTTTTTGGAAATCCATGGAGGAGGCCTATGTCCAGCAGTGGACTTCTTATGGCTGAGATGATGATGATGGGAAGTACCCCATAGGTTTTGATTCCTCTGTGAGTGTCGAAATGTGCATTATTTTTTACGACATATTCGGCTGTAACTTTTTTTACGAAAACTGAGAAATTTTATTTTTCTTTCTGCAGCAAGATAGGTACTATGGATCTGCGTATATGGTTTTAATTTCAACTCGATACCTTCACGCGTTCCCGAGATAAAGGTCTTGACACCCGGACAGACGGACAGACGGACAGACGGACAACAAAGTGATCCTATAAGGGTTCCGTTTTTTCCTTTTGAGGTACGGAACCCTAAAAATTATTCATACTTCAAGATCAAATGTTTTATTACATAAATGATTATTTAAAATTGAAGGAATATTAATTATGTATACTGTATTTTTGTGTTTTTTTATCTTGACTTTATAATTAATATCTATTGTAAAATTTTGTTATTTTCCAATTAGATATGAAATTGTCTGGTTGATATGTTTGTTGACATACTTAATAGATATACCTATATACATATGACGTGTAACTAGGGAGTTACCAATAAAGTGATTTGATTTAATTTGATTTCCAAACGATACATTTATTTTATCTTAATATTTATAAAATTTTGTGAATTAGGGGTACTTTACGCGATATTTTACGACACAACTAAACCAAAAAAAAATTGCAACTAACCCGAGCATAAGATAATAATTATAATTTGTCGCGTAACTAAAGTACCTACTGAAACTAAGAATCACGACTCGAGTGCACATTCAAGTGAATAATTTACCGCTTTTATAACAAAGCAAACTAAAACTTCATTAAACGACCGACAAGCAAGAAACATAAAGTTTTACTTAATAATATAAATAATTTTCATAGCAATCTGGGAAAGACAAGGAATTAGCTTCGTTAAAACGTCTTAAAATTTCAAACTAAAAAATGCAACATTTATAGAGCTCCAGGCGAGAGCGAGCTATGACGGTAGAAATGTGCATAAATGTTGAACAAACGATTCTAAAATAGCGGATTTTTGTATGTTATTAGTTTATTCTCTATTTCCTGAGACCTACAATCTTGGAATTTTCAAGGCTAGAGTAAATAGATATCTTCTAGATCGACGAGCTCCATCCTCGGCCACACCGTCGCTTAACATCAGGCGAGTTGGTGGTCAATCATAGATCTATCTTGTATAAAAAATATAAAAAAATCTTTTGTTTGGTTAGGTCCTAAGAAGTGGTCTCATATAAATTATAGCAAAATCGGCTTAGTACTTTTTTTTATAACAAAACAACTACAAAAATATCATTCAAGTAAACAAATTGCGTAATTTGAAGTCAATTTTTTAGGGTTCCGTACCCAAAGAGTAAAAATGGGACCCTATTACTAAGACTCCGGTGGCTGTCCGTCCGTCCGTCTGTCACCCGGCTGTATCTCATGAACCGTGATAGTTAGACAGTTGAAATTTTCACAGATGATGTATTTCTATTGCCGCTATAACACCAAATACTAAAAAACAAAATAAAATAAATATTTAAGGGGGCTCCCATACAACAAACGTGTTTTTTTCTTTGCTCGATATTGATAACGGCAACAGGTAGAGGCTTGAAATATTCACAGAATAACTAGTTATATTATTCACTTTAAAAATAAATTATTAAATTAGAATAAAACTAATATTTATAAACGTGATTTTTTCCAATGTTTCATAGATAATGGTACGGAACCCTTCGTGCGTGAGTTCGACTCGCACTTGGCCAGTTTTTACTTTTTTTAACTATAATAATATTCTATTATGTCTATATGAATATCGTAAAAGATCTATGGATATGTGTATTGTTTCATTTAGATGAGATTCCATCAACTGCGTGTCGTTGTTTTCTTAGAACGACGCCTGCGTTGTGTTACGAGCCGAGTAGTTGGTAACAGACCTCGCCGCTGAATAGAACCCCAAGGCAGTTAACAGCTCGTAAATGGTTAAAGTGCGGTAAACCTTTTCACTGGATTTCCACGTCGATTTTGAACTACACGATAGTTGCACGTAGTTTGAAGCAAATGTTTTTGAAGAAATTATGTCGGATACGCTGGAGACTCTTGTCGTCGCTTTAGAGCTTGTTTAACACAACCGCCACATTTATCGAAAATCACTTTTAAATACAGTCTTGTTAAGGATACAATTTCAGTTCTGTTCTGGTTACAAAAAAAATAACTTTTTGCTTTTAAAACTACATAAATATATAAGTAGCTTAAAATTTCTTTGTTTCAAAACAACGTTTAAGTTATTACTTTTATTATTTCACTTTATTACTGAACGCATAAGATTATAATATCACTGTTATATTATCTTATGGGCTTTAGTTTTAAATTAATATAGTATTAGTTAAAGAATGATGTAGACGCCTGTTAAAGGTATGCATAACAGAACCTATATTAGAGATTACCTACTAAGTCAATGTAATATGTCTACTGTTGGTGTTTCTAAAATAAATAAATAACAACGTAATGAAAACTTTGTGCTTGCTTAATATAAGTACAAAGCTTGAGACAAATCCAACATCGAAACAAAAAATGTGTGCTTGAGTGAAACAAGTGCTCTCATCCGACCAATCACAGTTCACGACGCCATGTCCGCCATTTTGATTGTGTCGTCACTCTGGCTTGCGTACGTACTAAAAACTTGTGTCGCTGCCACAAAATATTTATAAAACAGACAATTTAGTTGTGTTAGTGTGCTAAAACTACATGGGGTTCGGGATTGAAGAGAAACATGTCTACAACAAAGTACAAAAGGTTCAAAAGCAAACAGCCGCAAACTGAGCATTAAGTACTTTATAATTCACACTCCGTTCCGTAATGAATTTGAAACAGAGTGTTGTTTTCAATGACTTTAATGAACCGTCAACCTAAGCCCAAGAGTGAGTTCATATATCGACCCGACCCAACCGATGTTTTCCTTGACTACGTTAAGGAACAAATAGCTCGCGGCCGGGCCTATGCGCCTGGACAGGTAGGGATAAAAAAACCGGACAAGAGCGAGTCAGACTCGCCCACCGAGGGTTCCATACAAACTAGTAGATAAAAGGGGGAAGTTATATATATTTTTTATATTTTCCTTCATAAATATTTAAAAACCTGTTTTAGCTTGTGCTAATTAAGCTCTTTCATATTAATTAATATGATACCCCACATAATACGGTTAAACCCATTTAAAATTGGGACCCTCCTTACTTGCATTAGAGTTTGAGTTTTTTACGACATATTCGGCTGTAACTATGTTTTACGAAAACTGAGAAATTTGATTTCATCTTTCTGCAGCAAGAAACTATAGATCTGGTTTTAATTTCAACTCGATACATTAACGCGTTCCCGAGTTACAGGTCTTGATGCCCGGACAGACGGACAGACAGATGGACAACAAAGTGATCCTATAAGGGTCCCGTTTTTTCCTTTTGAGGTACGGAACCCTAAAAAGACCCGAACCTACTCTACTCTACTCCTACTCTACTCTACTCCTACTACTCTACTATACTCTACTCTAGTCTACTCTACTCTACTCTAATCTACTCTACTCTACTCTACTCTACTCTATTTCACTCCACTCCACTCCAATCTACTCCACTCCACTCCACTCCATTCCACTCCACTCCACTCCACTCCACTCCACTCCACTCCACTCTACTCTACTCTACTCTACTCTATTTATTTTTTGTTCGAAGTAGTTCAAAGTTGAGAAAATTATTACCTTGATACACCCTGCACCTAAGTACTAAGCACTTAGATCAAACAAGCACGAAAAAAATATTGAGTCACTTGGTCATATCTGCAATGTGGTCAGCCACAACTCCACATTCGTTATTATTTTTGTGCATGTTTGTTCCACCTCCTTATAAAAACTGTATATAATGTATGTAAATAAGGTATAATTCATAGAAAAAAAAGACGTGTGACACTCGGAGACTGCCGCGGTAAAGCTATTGCATAGCATTTTTATCAACTTATGTAATTATAATTATTTATTTATTAAGCTATTGCATAGCTTCTATCGCGGGCCTTGAGCGTGGAGATCGAATCCAGAAATTCCGTAACGAAAATAACCTAACGCAGTAATGCCGATACAACCAATGCCACTAAAGAGACAAGCGTGATATTTCAAAAAGTCATTAAAAGTTCTGCTATTCATCGATAGATGGCAAAACTAAAAAGTATCACCGCTGTGCCGGTCTGAGTGGGGGGTGTTAGGAATACTGCATAAATAAAATAAATAAATAATTATAATTACATAAGTTGATAAAAAATGCTATGCAATAGCTTTACCGCGGCAGTCTCCGAGTGCCACACGTCTTTTTAGAGTTCCGTACCCAAAGGGTAAAAACGGGTCCCTATTACTAAGACTTCGCTGTCTGTCTGTCTTTCTGTCTGTCTCCAGGCTGTATCTCATAAGCCGTGCTGGAAAGCTCAAATTTTCACAAATGATGTATTTCCGTTGCCGCTATAACAACAAATACTAAAACTTAAAAAAAAATAAAGGGCCCCCCCCCCCTTTTTTTTTTTTTTTTGTTGTTGGGGGGTCCCCATACAATAAACGTGTTTTTTTCGTATTTTTTTGCTCAATATTAAAAACGGTAACAGGTAGACGCTTCAAATTTTCACAGAATATTTACTTGTATATTACCTTTCAAAATAAATAATTAAATAACAATAAAGTAAATATTAAAGGGGGGCTCCCATACAACAAACGTAATTTTTAAGCAATTTTTACTCGATCTTAATTAACAGGTAGAAAATTGAATATTTGTATGTAAATATTTAGAAATATATTAACTATAAAAATAAATACCTAATCTAATACATAAAAACTCACAAAATGAAAATAATCCGTGCATCTAAACGCGGTGCGAGCGCCGCGCCGCGGTGTGGTGGTGGCGCGAGCGCAAGGCGGTTGCTAAGCAACGGCCGCGCGGGTAGCGGTGGAGGTAACATCACGGAGCGAACCATAGCCGCGCGTATTCGCGCGAGCGTTGTCGTGCTGCCCGGATGTGTATCGAAAACCTACCTATAAGTTTGCAATTTACTACTTGGAATTTCGTTGATTTCTCGTTATTTTATACGATTTTCTATTATAGATGATAGTACGGAACCCTTCGTGCGCGAGTCCGACTCGCACTTGGCCGATTTTATTTTATTTTATTCATGCTCCATCTAAATATGACTAATTTATTAGATCAGATAATTCACTAGTAAAATAAAATAATGTATTTGAACAAACAATTAAATTTCAATTACTTAATTCAAACAGTTTATCAAATGCAACGTTAGCAGCGACGGTAAGCTCACAAAGCACCGCGTTCACAAGCAAAGCTGCAGCGTAGTAATCCATCAGCGGACCCGCCCATACATACTCAGTTTGCTCATTGAGAATTGAGCAGGAGGCACCAGCCACTGGAAATTAACAGTGGAGGTTTCGTAATTATTATATTACGAAGCAGCCGATCATCACCTCGATGAGATGATAATTTATGTACAATACGTTTAAAAAATTTGTACATAATTTATATCTAGAGACTCCATTAAAAATAAGTTACATTTGTAATGATAATGATAATATTACTAATGATGTCAATAATTGTCAAACGTGTTACCTATCTTACTAATATAAATTTTACTAAGCGCATATAAAATATTGGTAACAGGTTTCAGGTTCCCAAAAAACAGGCATGCCTAGTTTGGGGCCCGATGTCAATGAGCAAAGGTACCAAACTGTATTTCTATCATTAGTTAAGTAAAATATTAGTAATAAGTTTATTCAAGTAATAAACAATTTATTTATTTATTTTACAAACCACTTATTATATGCTATCCAACTCAAAATTGAGGCCCTATCCTACCTACTTAACTGTCCTATCCTTGCTCCGAGTCTTCGATACTGGGGGTCGTGACACGTGACAACTTCAACTTCTTTCGTATGATTGTTTCGCTATCTGGCATTCTGCAGCATGTATCGCTTGGGTGACGTTGATGTTGACTGTGGTACAAGTCTGGTCTGACGAGTGCATTACATTCTGCAGCATGTATCCCCTGGGTGACGTTGATGTTGACTGTGGTACAAGTCTGGTCTAACGAGTGCATTACATTCTGCAGCATGTATCGCCTGGGTGACGTTGATGTTGACTGTGGTACAAGTCTGGTCTAGCGAGTGCATTACATTCTGCAGCATGTATCGCCTGGGTGACGTTGATGTTGACTGTGGTACAGGTCTGGTCTAGCGAGTACATTACGCTCCTTTCTTTCGATCTCTTCCTCTCTACTTTGCCAGTGACTATGATCGTTTGCAGGGTGTCACTGGGCTTTTGGACTATGTCTCCAAAGAACGAAAACATCCTCCGAAGGCACGTGTTGAAGAGCCTTGGCTTCTTGTCAAGTATGAATTCCTAGAGTACCAATTGGTTGGTTCTGCGCGCAGTCCATGAATGAGTTTATTTTCCGCTAGCACCACATGTCAAAGTCATCTGCGTCGGCGGTCTCTTCGCTGGCGGCTTCAAGTGTCCATGTTTCAACAATTACCTGTTGAAAATCTCTTTTCAATGGGTGAATGCTTAAACTGTTTGTTACTAGAATTCTTTGCTGATGAATGCTACCGAGGTAATTTTGAAATATATGTATTTTACTTATAATATATTCAGTGCTCCAAATAAGGAAATCAAAAATGAGTTTCAAAGGTTTTTCTTTGGTACCAGATCCGTGCCATAGAAATAGATGAGCCATAGATACAAAATCCGTAGGCGGTTCGCCTCGAGAGAGCTAACCGAAACTACGCCGAGGATTGCTTCCCAATATCGGCTTCAATACCAATGGGTAATACAAATATTTATAGGAAAGCACTTTGTTTTGCTCCGGTCATGAGATCATTTGCCAGATTTTCAGTTCTGCAAGAAATAAATAAAGATTAATGCTACTGGAGTAGCGCCGTATTAAAAAGGCACGTCTACTTATACTGTTATTGTAACTCATCTTTTTTATTATTTTAGCTGCCATATAAATTGTAAGAGAAAGGGGAAAAGAGACTAGATTTAAATATTTTTCCGATGTAGTCTTATAATTACAGTATAAAATACATTACGATACTACGAGAATCAGTGACATTGGAATAACCATTACTAACGGATATTACTATATTTAATGAATTTCAAATCGATTGTCAGACACCAGCATCGTTTTCTGAGCCAAAGACAACCCTCTAACCCTCTTCACAGAGGTAACCGGAGTGGTAGGAATACCTCCCCCCCCCCCCCCCCCCCTCTCTAGTACCTGGCGTAGATAAATCTGCCTGTGAATATTCATGAGAGCCAAATAACGCCGGTAGGTATCATATGAGATAGCGCCTTGTCGTGGACGTGTGTAGAGATTGGAAAACGCACATACTATCTCTATAAGCAAAAATTTATTAAGTGACTTAACATTATTTTCTGTGCACGCCGTAAAAGGTCATAAGGCATCTGACATACTGAGAAGATGACGTAAAACAAGACTTATGCATATTTTATAGCGTCATAGATATTCCATCAGGTAGATCGTCGCTTACAGCTTACCATACTTGCTTACTATACGTGACCGGCTTACTCAACACTGTATTTAGTTTTATGCTGCGATTTTATGGCGTAAAAACAGTTGAAACTCACACTTGTGACGCTCATGATTCGCACGATTTTAATCGCGAATTTAAAGATGAATAAATGGCCAAGTAAAGTGGGATTTCGTAAGTGCACATCATCATTTATATATATTTACAACAGGGTATTCTATTTGATACTGTAAGCAATACGAGGTAATTTATATTAGTTTTATGAAATTAGCAAAAAAAAAATCTTACCTATCACTTACAGCTTTCTAATACTAATAGTCTTTGAGCAAAGCCGCGGACAGACAGACAGACAGGGCAAAAATATTCCTAGGGTTCCTTGTTTATTATGGAACCTTAAAAAGAGATGTTAATAGCGCGCAGCCGACCGCGCCGGCGTGGCGGCTCCGGGGCCTGGGTACTGGCGTGTCGAGTGAGCACTCTCTCAGGACCGGTGATTGGAAGCAATTGACACCAACAGTGACATAACTATAACATATTTAATTTTTGTACACGCCACGGTCTGAAGTAACTCGTCAACTGGAAGAATTTTAAATTGACATGCTGATGTGATAAACTCGAGAAATGATCATTTCTCTAAGGTTATGATCACAGACGACAGCGACAAAGTAAATGTTCATATTTCGCGAAAGAGAGAGGTAGTCAACTGAATTGTTGACCGCATTAGTGAAGCGACGTGTTGACGATGAGTACGTATCTATCTACAACTAAATGAATATGATTCTTTCATGGGTATGAGGTTTATTTGCTTGTGCATATGAAGCTGTGGAACAATAACTATACAAATAAACAAAACGTAATTTGGCCTCTCAAACCACTTGTTAAAATTATAATTTACATATTATAAATTGGTATAAGTATGTGTACGTACCCATTACATGTATTTGAGCTTTATGTTAAAGGGCAAGACGAAGAAGACCTTGCTATCAAATTTAATCCCTATTCTAAGAGTAACAAAGCACATAGTCAGGCTCTCGGTAAAGCAATTAATAATGTTTGCAACACTAAAAGTACTCTACATTGCAATAAGGATTCCGGAGACACCATTAGCGGGATTATTCTAGAACAACATCTATGTTGCAATATAATGCGTTGTTGTCTGCGTTTTACGGTTGCTATTTATTTGTCGGATAGATGCATTTAGGTTGTTTTGATACCGATGTTAAGTTGGTTCTCACAGAGATTTCGCTATAACTAGGAGCATGCTTTTATTTTCAGCTTTGCTTTTATATTTTCAGGGGCGCGTTGTTTGCTTGAATAAAACATTCTTTTGTCGTAAAATTTTTATTTCTCTCGCTCATGTTTTGTTCTCATGTTTTGTGAAATGCGTTCGTGGTGCCATCTAGATATCTTTTTAACTTACATTATAATAGTTGCATCTCGTGAACTACACTTTCGAAATAGATGCTACTTTTCCTATGAAATCGTGCTATACAATTATTTAAAAAGGCTTTAAAAAGCTCAGATTCTTATCGTATACCACAGCGACACCTGGCGCTAATCCAGGGCAGCAGTTTACTAAAACGCCATATGGAATAAAATGCTGTGGGCGAAATAAATTGTTTTCAGATAAAATCGTATAAACTGTTAAGTACTTTATACACAAGATGGCCTCCCTGATATGTGAACATTTTCTTATAAACCATTCACAGCTTTGTATATCTCACTTAAATTTCTTGAAATGCATTTTACAAACTTCATCCATCTCTCTCGAGCAATCTCGACTCGGCCAGTGTCGCGAGGTTTAACGAAAGTGTGACGTCACGTGGTAAATCACCCCTTCCGAGGATTCCCTGACGTCTCTGGCGATCCGGACCCGTCCCGGGAGGTTGTAAATCTCCCTGGCATTCGATTTATCCCGTTGAATGACCACAAGCCACATTCAGAATTGGTTTTACGACGCGCGAGCGCTGCGCCCGCTTTTTATTAGGACACTGTTAGTAGCCGTTATGAGCACAGACTTCACAAGCCGTATGTTAAGTCGAGTGCAACAATACGAGCTTCCTACGACAAATACCTAATTTTCTCGTCCCGGAATATTTCGAGGAGAGAGTACAACGGCATCGCTGTACCAAGCTGCTAGTTACCTAACCGGCGCGCGGCGCGTCGCTTCGTTCCCACTCGAACCGAGCTTGAATTCTCTGTGTGCCTCCCTGTTAACTGAAAACAGGAAAAATGAAACATTTCAGTGAGATAATTAGTTAGAAATTTGTCTCGTTCCTCGCTCGGCATAACCATAACTTATGTAAGTATTTTTTTAATAAACAAAATTACAACATCTAAGCCGGCAGCGACTCCATTTTAATTACGAATTTTCCGCAAAGTAACTCTGAAATTAATTCTTTTGTGGAATGGAGTTTCGTCACTGAAAGAATATCAAGATAAAAACGTCCTCCGTCCATCTGAGGGAAATTTGAAATTTCATAAATGGTCAGAGGGAAAGTTTTCTTTAATTTGCATAATTTGCGCGAGCTCAGAGCGCGCGCCTAAATATATTTGGAAGGGGTGTTCTCGACTCCCCATCTCATAGTAGAGTGGATATCTATCTTCGTCATCGGCTCTTTGTACACAAAGAAGATGTGCCTGAAAGGCTTTCGAGGGTATCGGTAACGAAATATTTACAACCGAAAGGAGCCAGTTTATTTATTTTTCACAACTATCGTTAAAGTATTTATTTCGGTAACAAAAAATAAAGTGTACACACGACGAGGTCGATGTATTACTATGATGTATGTATTATGTACACTTTATTCGGAGACATACACGAACTAAAGTTAATAATATTAGAAATTCCGCAGCATGAAATAAATTCAATTTATCACAAATAACCGACGATTAAGCGAGATGTTATAAACTTTGACTTTTACTAAACCTAATCTCAAGTGAAACTACGGGTGGGTAGTTTAGGCGGCAAAACTGGCTTAATTTAATAAGCCCGCAACCTTCGATTGAAAGGCACAATTCGAGTCAGGTGCTCACCGATCTATATCGCGAGGACTCGAGGAAAAAAGACTCAAGGAAAAGGACGTTTTTCAAAGACATCCTCAAACGTGCTCGAGTCGGCGCGAGCGCTACATGCTCCTAATGATGCCACCCTTTGAGAATTCGACCGAAAATATTTGTTAAGGGACGGCCGGGCGCAAGGCAGAGGAAACTAACGAATGCGCTCTTTAAAGCAAAGGGAACATCTGTGGGCATGAATATTATTTGCATTTCAGTAGGTAGATAATTTAATAATTAGCTAGACCTGGGGGCGCGGAAGTGCCTCCGCCATGTTTAAACCAGTGGGCACTAACGGGATACTTTATACTTTAATGAAGATTGATTTCAAAGATGTTTTAAGACTTAGCTTCAATATATTTCTGAATTATTTGAGTATTGTTCCTTGCTAGATTTAGCGTTGTTCGTTTTTGTGAATTTCTAACAACAATATTATATTTGATATTATGAAGGGATTTTCCCAACAGTGTGTGTCTTTTTTGCTTAAACTAATCAAGCGTTGGGGGCGCCACCTGTAACACAAGCTTATGTTCTGATTGTGGTAAGTTCAAGTCCTGTCAGACGTGAGGTTTTTAAATTGTCTATAAATGTATAGAAACAATATTAAAGTATCTCGCGACACTGTTGTGTGATCTATAAACACAATATTAAAGTATCTCGCGACACTGTTGTGTGATCTTTAAACACAATATTAAAGTATCTCGCGACACTGTTGTGTGATCTATAAACACAATATTAAAGTATCTCGCGACACTGTTGTGTGATCTATAAACACAATATTAAAGTATCTCGCGACACTGATGTGTGATCTGTAAGCACAATATTAAAGTATCTCGCGACACTGTTATGTGATCTATAAACACAATATTAAAGTATCTCGCGACACTGTTGTGTGATTTTGAGCCACACGCCAAATCGCTGGGGAAACCATCGAAGCGTATTACTTGTACGGAACATTATTGTCTTGCAGAGAAACTTTTGAAGATTTCATATACTTAATATACGTTTTTTGTCAAGGCCAAAATGATTTTAGGTAATTTATGTATTCCAATTTGGATCAAAATTATTTTTGTTGAAACTTGAAGCTAACAATTTGGTAGTTAATTGAACATATGTTTCGAAATCAAAATATTACAACGAAATGCTCAATCATACATTTTTGGCGATAGTTTTTAAGATGAAAATAGTAACATGACATCAAGTGAAGCTATTAAAACAAATAATCAAATAATGAACGACACTCCCCGATTTGTGGTTAAGCAAACAAAATATTTAGTAAAAATATCAACTACAACATCAACCGGCTCAAGAGACACGCATGTGCCCTGAAGAGGATGCTCTTACAACCTAGAAATCAGTCAAAAACTCACTCCTTGACCTAATAAGCTTTGAGTTTCTGTAGCACATAACTATACATTAATATCTACTCACGTAAGTTGTAATTAACACAATAATGTATGAAATGTGAAGATAATCCCAGCAGCTGATTTAATACCATAGCTATTACTATCCATGGCATGTATTAATTTAGTTAATCTGACGTAACAGCTGGAACATTATCTGGAGCTCTACAGCTCTTAGAAACACAAGTAAAGTGAAACGTAATAGGTACGTTATTTGACTTTACTAGTTACCGAATCGAACACACGCGATCAGAGAACACTGATTGGTTAGAACTATAATAGGTTTCATTCATAGGCGCGTACAGCGTCAAGCTTTATTTCATATTTTTCCAAACTATAGGCGTAAACTTGTAATTAACCTCGTAATTTATGTATAGTTTATTTAAGTATTTAGGCGGTAAGTTTTCCTAAAAATATAAAATAAAGAAAAACTATCTTGTGCGTCATATGACATAGCTAAGAAGTTAACGGGTACGGTTATTGTAATAGGTTCTAGTTTTCGTAAGTTTTGACGTGACAACACCTAATAAATCGAACGCCGGCTGCACGCACGAAAAAGTATGTCTCATTGTCCCGTTACGTTCATTGTCCCGTTACTTATTATCATCATTTCATCAATGTTTTGTTATGACGTTGTCACGTTAAACTATCGTCCGTAAGCCGACTTTACAGACAACCTATTTTTACTTCAGAAAATCTTTCAAAAACCAATCTACTCTACCAATTTTGATGAATATTCATTAGGACCAATCTGTTAGTAGGTCTATATATCTTTCACAAAAATAACTTTTCATTTTATTTCCTTTGTGGTAAAAAAACATCTTTTTTGAAGTAGTGTAAAAATAGATAGTAGCGCCGCTGACTCCGAGTATAGGTACAATAATTGTAGGAGTGTAAATAGCAGACAGTAATGAATGAAAATGCTCAAGCTCTGTGCTACCTACATTGTGTTGTAGGGTAATTAGGGGCACGGACGACTTCATTAGCTGATGACACGGCTATATTCTACCATTACAACGAGGCCACGGCGGTACTTTCGACAAAGTGCGACAAGAGACAGTAAAATTGGTATTGTCATAAATTAAGCGCTGATAAAACTGCAAATCCGTGGATATTGTAAAAGTCATTGCTTGTTTTTCACGAACAATTTATTTAATCATGGCTCATGTCCAGCAATGGTCTTCTTGTGGGTGAAATTATCGTGATGACGATTTCGATTATTATTATTACAAGATTCGCTGTAAAGTGTGCGAGGTGCGATCATACTTGAAAGGAGCAATTTTCTCCAAGTTTCGTAACAACATTACTGCTTATAATGGGAAAATGGACGACAACAATTTATGTGAAAAGTTAAGGAGCGAGCTTATGAGGGTACTGGAGTTTTGTTTTGGCCGCGTCTGTGTGGAGCGGAATAGGTGCGCTCGTGTCGCTTACTTCATGCTGGAGGGAATCTAAAGTAACATCTTATCAGCATTTTTAACACTTACAATTTGAAACAAAGTTGAAAGGGACTTGAAACTGTAGCTTTCCCAATCCTAATAGTGTAATCTCTTCTCTACCACTCCCTCTCCCATGTAAACTCAGTCTCCCTCTTTCTCTTACACTCCCCACACACACACGCACTCTCCCCATCCCCTCCCCCCTCCACACATTGACAGTCACACACACTCATCCACATATTCTATTAGCAATTCCAATAGTTGATCATTTATTAGACACTAGTTACTATTTTTATTATAAAGTTAAATTCATTTTCACAGATTTTTTTGCTAAAATATATATTATATTTGCATGCATGCATTTTTTTTATATTTGCATGCATTTTACGTACTTATACTTAGTTTTTTTTCTATCCAAAGTCTGACATCAGTGTATTATCGTCAAATATAATATGCGTATTCTTCACAATAATTCTAGTAAAATCACTTGTTTATTACGAAAAAGAAATCGTTGGAGGCTACTAAAAACGCATTTTTATTGTATTCGAGAGATGTATTATTACAAAAAATTGCCTATGACACTCTGGAAGTGAAGACAAATCTAACGACACCTCGCACATCAAAATTCATCAAGCCGTTTAGGCTGTAGGCTGTCATAAGGAAACATACCCTCCTTCTTAGTTCTTACGCATCTGCTCACTCCTCATTTTGTTGGTCTACCTATATCACCAACCAAATGATGAGAAGTGAGCGTGTTGTGCCTCCGACAGCGCTCGTGAACACTGTCAACTAAGATTATTCAAAACCAAAAAAAAAATAAAAAAAAATAAAAACTTGTTTCTATCTTTTCAGTTCTTCAATGAATTTAATAAAGATGGCAGATATTGACGCAGTCGGTTTTTTTTTATTTATTTTTTTAAAGTAGAAAATAGGTTCAATCCTGTTTATCCGTTCCCGCGGGAATACTGGGATAAAAGTAGACTCCTATAAACTACCTGTGTGCCAAATTTCAGCCAAACCCGTCAAGCCGTTTTACCGTGAAGAAGTAACAAACTAACACAAACTTAGCATTTATAGATATTATTAGTGTGAAGTGTGATGTGATTTATTAGCATTTCCTATTCCAAACTCCAATAAAACATTTAAGTTATATATATATATTCGTTATCACCGTTAAAAGTTCTTTATGATACATACGAGTACCATAATTATACCACACTCGATGTATTTTGAAAACATTAATTTTATTGAGATTACTTTTTGCTGCCAAATATCCTTAATTTTGTTTTTTTTTACATTTTTATGTACCCAGTGTCACTCTCACGACTAAGACAAATCTATTGACACCACTCACATCAAAATACGACAAGCCGTTTAGGCTGTAGTGTAGGGTGTGCTAAAGAAATATACATACATACATACATACACTCGAAAAATATAATCCTCCTTCTTTCGCAGTTGGGTAAAAAAAGATTTCGACGAATTGAGAACCTCCTCCTTTTTAGTCGGTTAATAAGAGGGTATGAATCAAATGGAGAGATTAGTCACAAGTAGATACTAGGCCAACTTTTAGGTACACATAACAGCACTCCGCACTATAATACTTTAAAAATTATTCAAAATGTAAAAACAACATCGATCACAATATTATTGAATTTGTTGTATTAAAATAGTTCAGATTCGAATAAAAACATCTTTATACTATCTAAGAAATTACTTTACATAGCCCGTTACAAGAAATTCTTTAATTTCAGTTGTCCATCACAAACAACAAATATTAATATTTGTAATACACGATTAGTCTAGTAAAAATAAATCTGTTTGTATGGAGCAGATCACAGTATTTGCAACTGGGGGGATTCTTTGAAATTATGATAGGAAAATAACTGAAAATCATAAATCAACAATAATCCCCGATTTATAAACTAGCTGTGTTGCGCGGTTTCACTCACGTAGTTATGAAAAACGGTGATGATTATGATGATGATAAGTAGCTTATGTCCGTCGCCAGGTCCAAAGCTATCTCTATACTAATTTTCATAACTTCAATACTTCAATTTCATCTACTTTTAAGTATGTTAAGTTAAATATGTAAATACACTGTGTGCGCTCTAAGAGTGGATTACGGGATCGACCACATCAATAGCATGTTATTAAGCGCAATATTTCCTGTAATCTGTAATGAGTGCCAAATAAATAAATAAATAAATAACGATCGGTTCAACCGTTTGAGCGTGTATAGGTAACACAATTAGCTTTTATAATATCATTATGAAATTGTGTCAAATGTATTTCAAAACACCAGTACATTCAAATAAATATAGGTGTCTTCAAATCGCGAGTGAATAGGTTTCTTCTAGGCAAGCGCGCTCCATCGTAGACCGTAACTGTCGCTTAACACCAGGTGAGTTGACGGTCAAGCGCAAGCCTATCGTCGAATAAAAAAAAATAACAATGTACTTAGTTGTATTTTATGTGGTCACAAATCTTATTTTTACTAGACTAGATGGACGATTTGGGTTTGTATACAGTCGTTGTTGACAAATCACAGCAACAATTATGACAATTATCTAGTGGCCATGAGTTTAACTACTAGAACAAGGTTTACATAGGTACTAAATGAATATTTTGACCCAATTACTCAATAAGGAGTTGGTATCTTCCTTCATAGAGTGAAATGTATGTGAGGAATTTAATCTATTTATATTTTTATATTTAAGCAATCATTGTGATACTACTTTAACAAAACTTGTTCGCCATGTCGTCGAACAAAAATCTAAAGATTCCTGGAAAAGATAATAGATTCTCTCCATAGAAAATAAATAAAAGAGATTCTCTCTATGCTCTCAGCCAATAAAATTCTATTTTACGTTAATGCTCTCTGTTAATACTAAAGTAATTCCGAATAAGTTGTTTGATTGTCTGACCGGGAGACGCTCTGCTCTGGCTAGAAGGACAGAACGCACAATCATGTGTTCCTGTTCGTCTACCATTGCACATATCCTGCACAAAATAGACGTGTAGCTTTTGTGGTAGGATTTTTAGTAAATTATCTCTTGAAGCCCAAACGGCCCGATAAAAACAATCTATTTTTATCAACAATTTTGAACTTTTAATCTGGAATAGCGTAAACAAGGAAACTAAATATTGACTATTACCTACGATTGCTGTATTTAATTATGACCATAGTGTAAGCCGAATCAATCTGCCAAGTATACATAATTACAATGTAATCAAACAATTATATCTATTTCTTGATATAAAGGTGCGTTCACAAGTGCACTATTTATACGAATAATTATAGTTTAAAAAACTGAAAAAAAACAATAACTACATATAAATACGCAAATCGTTTACTTGGATGACATACTTTTCCAGTTACTTTGTAATGAAAATCAAAGTATTGAACCGATTTTCTTAAAACTTATACAGAAACTCTGAAGCATGGTCTACCAAATAAAAAAAACATCAAAATCAATTCATAATTGGTAAATCGCTGAACAAACATACAAAAAATACATACAGTCGAATTGAAAACCTGTTCTTTATTGGAAGTCGGTAAAAAAGGGGGAACGACGTGATCTAATGTGTGGAGGTATTACTTGAACATATTAGGGTGTAAGATTATAAAAAAATCTTGAAAAGTAACATGTTAGTGGGCTTGCAAAAAATATCTAAATCACTAAGTAGACAGTATGGCTAGGGTCATTAGTACAACATTAAAAAACATGTACGAAATTGTTATTTACATTTTTTTTAACTATATGACATCACAATATTGAAATATCAATTTTTATGCTAACGTAAACAGTTTTCTATTTACGTGTGTTTAAAAATAGTAATTTTGAATAAATGTAACTGTACATATTATAATATTTTTTCCCCCTGTTGTATGAAAAAACGCATGTACTGGCGAAAATTGCCACGACAGCTATGTTCTTAACCCTCATATTTATTTCATACGTAGGTTGGTGGGATCTCGTCTTTAGTTTGTTCGAGATAGATCAGATGTAATATGTCGTAGGAACGCGGCAAGCAATTAACACGCGTGTCTGCTGTGACGCGTGTCGCGGTCGGTTCAAGCTGGCATGTCGACCTGACGGTTGGCACTACCTACTACCACCTACAGGCATACAAGACTACGGTAAACATGTCGTAAGTGTTGCCTGACTGTCAACACTGTTATTTCAAGTGTCAATGAATCTTGTATAAATTGTTGTATGAAAAAACGCATGTACTGGCGAAAATTGCCGCGACAGTTATGTTCTTAACCCTCATATTTATTTCATACGTAGGTTGGTGTGATCTCGTCTTTAGTTTGTTCGAGATAGATCAGATGTAATATGTCGTAGGAACGCGGCAAGCAATTAACACGCGTGTCTGCTGTGACGCGTGTCGCGGTCGGTTCAAGCTGGCATGTCGACCTGACGGTTGGCACTACCTACTACCACCTACAGGCATACAAGACTACGGTAAACATGTCGTAAGTGTTGCCTGACTGTCAACACTGTTATTTCAAGTGTCAATGAATCTTGTATAAATTGTTGTATGAAAAAACGCATGTACTGGCGAAAATTGCCGCGACAGTTATGTTCTTAACCCTCATATTTATTTCATACGTAGGTTGGTGTGATCTCGTCTTTAGTTTGTTCGAGATAGATCAGATGTAATATGTCGTAGGAACGCGGCAAGCAATTAACACGCGTGTCTGCTGTGACGCGTGTCGCGGTCGGTTCAAGCTGGCATGTCGACCTGACGGTTGGTACTACCTACTACCACCTACAGGCATACAAGACTACGGTAAACATGTCGTAAGTGTTGCCTGACTGTCAACACTGTTATTTCAAGTGTCAATGAATCTTGTATAAATAGTAACACTCTTCTATTTTGAAATCTGGCTGCTATTGAACAATATTTATTGTCATAAACTAAGAGCGGGCCGCTATTTACCCACAGATAACAAGATGTGAACTATCTAGGATGACGCACATCAATAAGGTGTCCCTATACCTATGTACAGGGTGGCCTAGATTAAACCTGGAGCGTTTTGCACCGTTTTTTTGTAACAACTAGTAGTTCTACGAACAGTAAACCTCGCGAGAGAGCTTATTTGCAGCTCACCTTGGGTTATCTGTACATAATACCTACATAAAGTTGGCTTAGGAAGCCGTATTATTCATATTCATATTCATTTAATGCGTAAGTCTCATTTACATGTCAATTTCTATATAATATACAATTTTTATAAATCAATAATTATTAATTCTAAAAATAATAATAATAAATAGTAGGTAAATAATATAAAATTGCAATGTCATAATATTAAAATAATATTGTACTGTTGTACTTTAGTCAACCGAACTCTTCAAAAAGTCATTATAACTATAAAACGTCTGCTCGACAAGCCACCGCTTCAGCCTACACTTGAAGCATGCCAATATTAAAAGTATACTTGTGTTTCTGTTATTTACGTACAATTTTGGTGTTCGACTCGATAATTCCTAGAATACGTACTCTCGACAAAATGTAACATATGTTTTTCCATGACTTCAAAGAGTTAAGTTAAAACTAACTCTAAAAGTTAAAATATCCATAAGTATCTATTTATCTATAAGGGTCTCTAGATAATTATAGTACCCAGTATTATTTTTGTTATAAGGTATACATATAAGTTATATTCTTATGTTTACTTACATGATTAGCTCTGAAATTTCCCTGTGAAAAAGTAAATTCGTTCATTCAATATTTAAACAAGTATTAAAATAGATCGAGACGGAGTGTAGGTAGCTCATACGATTTCTCCGGGGAAATAAAATCGAAGACGACGTCCATCGCACACGAGTAAAATAAACCAGTAACTTGATATAATGTTAGCTAGAAATGCCAGTGAAAATTTTTATACAGATAATGACTACTAGGAAAACCGCTTGGAAATTAATGTTTAAGACGTTGTTATGAAATTGTTCAGCTTTCTTTTATAATGTTTATTTCTGTGATAATAAATGTTGTTAGAAAATATCGAGCTACTTAATGTTTATGAGCAAATAGAATAGTCTAACAATTTTGTTATTTGCTTTCTTATGACAAACAAAATCAAACAGGGTTTTATTTTTGGCTTCACGGAGCCAGCGAACAGTTTTTCTCAGCAGATTTTTCCAGGATTCTGAATTTTTTTATGAACACTCCAATTTTCTTTTAGATATTTAATCAAACTTTCCCAATTTTTTGGATAAAAGTTTTTCTTTTGTTAGTAATTGGCTAGCTAATTATAAAATAATACAAAATGAAGGTGTATTTACACGTAAATAAATTATAAACTTATCTTCTTTTAGTCTGTACTATGATGTATTCTGTGCTTTTAGGCTGGCCGAGCATCACTATGTTTAAATGAATATGAATATCTTCTGTGCTTAACTATAAACATTAAGGACGTCCTTAGTCTATAATATGAATCATGTTTTTATTGTCATATCATATGTTTTATTTTACAAGCAATTATGTATTATGTTAAACCAATTATCTAAATTAGATTTATATACCTATCACGTGTAACTAGGTAGTTATCAATAAACTGATTTGATTTGATTAAACCCTGTCACTGCGAGCCAACACTACATCCTACCCTCTTATCCCCACATAAACCTCTAATGCCCTCTTCCTTCCGTATAACCCTCTAACCACGGTAATATGTGGCGTTAAACGACCTCATGATCTTTGACGCTCTGCTTACCTTGCAAGAGAAAATAGGCATGATTGTATGTATGTATGTAATGTACATCATTTAAGATTTGGTTTCCTTCTTGTGAATATTAAAAGCAGCTTTACAAGCTTTGACTAATCAAGGCTAGAATGAACAGGTCGACGTGTTCTACTTTAAGACACTCGTAGTAGCTTATCATCAACGATTAGAGTCAAACACATGAGTACTTCTTTCGTATTAAAAAATAATGCATTGTGACACATTTTGTCTCACACATTCTATTACCTTTGAATACAATTTACGTGACAAATGTCACAATTACTAGGTAAGTTCAATTAATATTCAAATATCGGATGGAGGGTAGCAGGGTTCCCCTGGAGGCGGCTGGGAGCTCATTTCCGACCGTTTAGTGTCCCGCCGAGGGAACCCTGCTCCGAGCCGCGTGCCGCGTGCCGGCTTGTCACGCCGTCTGATGTAGGAAGACCTTCCACCGCCGCCCGCTGACAATTTTACACAGATTTCAAGGTTTTGATTAAGTTCCGTTTCAAAATTGGCCTTATAATTAGATAAGCAAACAGTATCTACATTAAAAGAAAAACAAAACACCCGACTGCAGAAAAGCAATTTTTGCACTCACGATTTCGTTACGCTTGATGCGCTGTTGAATATAAGTTTTTTGTTAGAAAGTATGCGTAAAACATATAAGTTATATATATATATATATATATATTCGTAATTACCGTTAAAAATTATTTATTTTGATACCACACTCGATGAATTTTGAAAACTTTTTTTGAGATTATTTTTTTCCGCCAAAAATACTTAATTTTGTTTTTTTTTAGTTTGATGTACCCAGTGTCACTCTCACGACTAAGACGAATCTATTGACTCCACTCACATAAAAATGCGACAAGCCGTTTAAGCTCTAGGGCGTGCCAAAGAAATATACATACATACACTTGAACAATGTTAAAAGAAAAACAAAATACCCGACGGCAGAAAAGAGGTTTTTGCAGCCTAACTTACGATTTCTTTACGCTTAATACGCTGTCGAGTGTACGTTTTTTGTGAGAAAGTATGCGTACAATCGCTGTAAAAGATTATTGCGCATTCTTTAGAAAAAATCTAGTAAAATTACTTGTTTATTACGAAAAAGTTCGTTAGAAGTTACAAAAAACACGCGTTTTTTATATTTGTGTGAGATGTATGATTTTTATTATAAAAAATATAGCCTTTGACACTCAGCAAGTGAAAACGAATCTAACGACACCTCTCATCAAAATCGCTCAAGCCCTTTAGACTTTAGGCGATCTAGAAACATACAGATATACATACATACCCACATACATACATACACTCGAAACATCCCCCCCCCCCCTCCCTTCTCCCCTCTCGTTACCTTAAAACACAATTATAATGGAACAGGTGTCGGTGATTTTTTTGAGATAGGAAATAGGTTTAATCCTGTTTTACCCGTTCCTGCATGAATCCTGGGATAAAAAGAATCTTATGTGTTAATCCAGATTATAAACTACCTGTGCGCCAAATTTCAGCCAAACCCGTCAAGCCGTTTTACCGTGAAGAAGTAACAAACTAACACAAACTTCGCATTTATATTTTATAAGTGTGATGTGATTTATTAGCATTTCCTATTCCAAACTGCAATAAAACATATAAGTTATATATATATATTCGTAATCACTGTTAAACATTCTTTATTTTGATACCACACTCGATGTATTTTGAAAACTTTTTTTTTTGAGATTACTCTTTGTCGCCAAAAATCCTTTTTTTTTTTTTTATGTACCCAGTGTCACTCTCACGACTACGACGAATCTATTGACACCACTCACATCAAAATCGGTCAAGCCGGTTAGGCTCTAGGGCGTGCCAAAGAAATATACATACATACATACATACGCTCGAACATTTCGCAGTCGGGTAAAAACATAACCCTCCTTCTTTCGCAGTCAGGTAATAAGTAGCGTATTGCTATAAACTAGTAGTAGTAGTAGTGTGCGTAGAAACGCAAAGTATATCTCGGGAGCAGAGACGTTTTTGTTACGTATAAGTAGATAGTTCAAAGAGTTGAAAAATACGACCTTTACGAGAGTACTTACTACTCCGGACAGAAGGAATTGTGTCAGTCGCTACAGCGACGCGGCTAATCAGAGAATACTTGAATACTTGCTTTACTCTTTCTTTAATCTTGTGGATTTTACCAACAGAGAGTGGAATTCGTCACCGCCTGAAAATCAATTATTATTCAAATTAACCTTATCCTTGACAACTGACAAGTTACCAATAAAATTGTATATGAAAAATCGTTGGATCAAATTAAAATGAATTTGCTTAATTTTCATTATAATTCTGGTCGATTCCCTCCACCAACACAATGTTTATGTAACTAACCTGAATTAGAACCGAGTCGGTTAGTTGGGAACCCATTACGGCATGTTTGTGTAAACTATCTCCGATATTGCAAACAAGCTCACGTCTCGTCAGAACTACGAGTATAACTTTCGTGGAATGGGTAATTTCCAATAACTGAGTTACGAATGTTGGGAATATTTAATTTGTTGATTGGTGAAAGAAAAATATCGAGTAATAATTGAGGGGCCATATTTGTGACGAGTCGTCAGCAAGGGCCAAGGCGAGGCCAGGGCGCGACCACGCACACCAGACTCCATGGGGCGAACCGAGCCCACTGACCCCAAGCTTGCCTTAAGCTCATAAAGACTATTTTGTTAAGCTGGTATGATTTCCATACAAAATTATTTCAACTTATTACAGTCGAAGAGTGTAGGTAGTTTTACATTTAAGTATTTGTGGTTATCTTTATTATCGATCTTAATTAGGTTTGTTGCCCGAGCTACTACCAATTTTACTACTAGTAGGAACACCCTTCTTACTACTTTAGTTGAAACTTGTTATAACAGCAATAAAAAATTGCCCGTGCTACCGTAAAACTAAAACAACAAAAACAAAACAAAATAGGTATGACGAATTTGTATTTTAAACAAAATGTAAGAAGATATTATGCTTATGAAAAAAAATCATTGAATTTAACCAAAAAATGAAATAAAAAGTTAGACATCAGATTTATTGAATAAAAATATTGAGATTAATAGCAAAAATATATTTATCCACAATTTTTATTAAAAATATTTGAATAAAATTTGCTACTAATTGCCTGTCTTCTTCAACAAATATGATTTGCTACCAATAAAGACCGATTACAAAGCTAACCACAAATACTTCATTGTAAAACCATACTCTTTTCGACCATAATTGGTTAAAATACTTTTGTATGGAAATCGAACTACATTGTCATAATACATTTTGTAGCAGATACTGCTTGATACAATGGCTATAAATGCAACTATATAGCTTTATGTGTTTACCGTATGTATGTCTAATTCTAAGGCACGTTTTGGTCGTGGGAGTGATATTTATACTCGTACTCGTACAGCGAGTCTTGAGTGTGACGACATTAATTTACACTCGGATATTTGATACCTTTTCACGAAAAGACAGCTGAACTGATTGCTATGAAATTTGGTACAGATATAGTTTAGAACCAGGAAATCATAGAATCCTATTTTAAGAGTTTAACTAATACATGTGCTGTTTTTAATTTCCTCAGTCTACATACAAGTCACGTTTCGTCAATTTGTTCTATCAAATAGCGAAATTATGCAAATAACAAGGAAACAGTAGATAAAGCAGTATAAATTAACAAACCGGGGAAATTGTAACAACTTGGACTTGAATAGAAAAATACACGGATTCAATTCAAATTATAAAACACAAGGGACAAATTGTATTCGAAATGATTAACACGGTTGTTTACCTACCGGAAGACTGTTTATTTAAGTTTTGGCTACTTTAAATACGACAAATTGCGAACTTCTGGTAGATATATAATTTTTTGCAGACTGAGGTAGATTTTAAATTAAGAACAGGTTACTCGCGTTTAGTATGAGCGGAAACCTCCGAATACAGTCTAAATTATAAGTATTTCACAAGTAGGATTATAAATGGGTAACCTCAACCGGTAACCTATCTATAAATGGGTAATCTCAACCGGTAACCTATCTATAAATGGGTAACCTCAACCGGTAACCTATCTATAGATAGGTCTGAAATACATATCTTTGAGTCTTACTTGCTCGAATCCGTTTCTCAGAACTGCCTGATTCTAGATGATTTACTAGGCACAAGTTTCTGATTCCATAAGTTTGTTAGCCATCTGTTTCATTTGCCTGAACAGTTATTAGGTTAGGTCCTTTAGGTTTCTGTTTTATAATATCCAGAAACCTCATTATTGATAAATATTTAATGATCACATATACCTATCAATGATTAGGTTAGGTTTCTTTTTATTATACAGATACATTTTAGTATTGCAAAAATTCGGTTGACAGGCGAATGTCAAAATTGAGCTCTCGGGATTTTAATAACGTGTATTTCGAGAAAAATAAATTTCATCGTGGGAAAAACTATATTCGGTATTTCATGATTTGGATTATAAATAAATTACAATTTAAAAAACTAAAAAACACTCTACATATTATTGTGGGCAAAGTTCATTACAAGACTTTTCTAACAAATCCAAACACAGCTATGATACGATGTTCTATCATGAAGTTCTAGTTCATATCTTTCGGCTCCATCATCAGATCAGTTTGACAGTACCATATTATTGTATTGTCATCAGAACTACATACATACATACATTTGATAGGCCTCATGGCTCAGTGGTTGTACGACTGCTTCCTGAGTTATAGGTCGTGGGTTCGATCCCCACCCAGTGAAAACATTTGTGTGATGAGCATGAATGTTTGTTCTGTGTCTGGGTGTTTCTATGTATCATAAGTACGTATATACGAAAAAAAAAGTATATAATTATGTATTCTATCAACCATCTAGTTTCCATAGTACAAGCGTTGCTTAGTTTGGGCTAGATGGCGTTGTGTGAAATGTCCTTCAATATTTATTTATTATTATACAGCTGCCAATTTTCATGACGCTACGATCCGTGGAAGATGGTTAAATTAGTTACCTTAGATTTCATTACATACCATTCATACATTCACATACATTCATTACATTGGTCGACCTAATAAAAGCGTGTTAATAGGTAACCATTTCAACCGCATACGGCGGATTTTTTTCTTTTGAAGAGCATTCAATGCGGTCGCAATTCCTTTGCAAAGACATTTCACTTTATGCTTCACCAGTACTGGCTATTTTTATATTTCCAATTCTGCAGAATCTATGCATATCTCCAATGATTGACAACCAATTATCTCGTAGTGTTTCAGTATTGCCCCTTGTACTGAAGCTTCTTGCCCGAGTGTCTATAGGTATTCCTTCACCAACCTCCATTACGGAGCGCCCGATTACTGAGCAAGTTATTGGATTATATTCACCTTTGATAGCTTATTGGCGCGCGGCGTTAGGTGGATTTATGCGCGCTGCCGAATCACAATCAGGAAATTACTAATTTTTTCACAAGGATATTTTTGGTCTCTGGAATTGGTCGTTTTAATCACGTATTGACGTGATCATTTAACTAGTACGTATATTATCTTATCCACTGAGATTTATTAAAACATGTTGACAGAGTGGTCGTGGTCATCATGTAGACAGAGTGGTCGTGGTCATCATGTAGATCATGTAGTTTGTCCACGTATTACGCAAAAACTAGACGTCGTATTGCAAAAACTTTTTATACATTGAATAAAGTAGCTCTCAAGTTAGTAGTTTCCGTAAGTTTGATTAAAATCGGTTCAGTATTTTTCAAGATATGGACTTTTTTATTTTTAAAATATGAGCGTTTCAACGGCGCTATACAAACTACTGGGCGGATTTGAACGAAATTCGGTAGGTTTATCACACATACTATCTAAAAGGATCTTGCATACTTTATAACGCAAAAATTAGGCGTTACAATAGTAGTGAAGTGTGTTTCAAAATTAAACGAACTTACCCAGTGAAGTTTTGTGAATACAATTTTTAATTTCAAACTTAACGAGTAAATACTATTAGAATTAATAAATAAAAGTAATTTAAAAAAAAACTAAACCGACTTCAAACTGAAAAGAGAGAAATAACACGAAGAAAATCAATACTAGGCGTCTACCTAACTAGGTACGTAAACCAACTATTTTGAGGTCGGTGTCTGTATAGCACTTACTTGATGACAATTTAGGGCCTGACACCAACCTCAAAAATAGTTAGTGTACGTACCTACCTAGGAAGACGCCCAGTATTGATTTTCTTCGTGTTATTTCTCTCTTTTCAGTTAGAAGTCGGTATAATTTTTTGACGTGACAACGTCTAATAAATCGATGAACGCCGGCTGCACGCACGAAAAAGTATGACTCATTGTCCCGTTGCGTTAAGCTAATTGTCCCGTTACATCATCATCATCATAATTTCATCAATGTTTTGTTATGACGTTGTCACGTTAAACTATCGTCCGTAAACCGACTTTAGAGACAACAAATTTTTTTAAATTACTTTTATTTAGTATTACTCAGAATGTCTAAATGTCACCTGTTTTATTTTATCTAAATTTACTATTTAAAATAAACCCAACCAGTAATTAAGAATTCAGTTCGAATTTAATATTGCATTATTAGATTGAAATATAATTCAACTTACGAGAGTATTTTGGAACATTTCTGATTTCGTTGAAGCTTTAATATATCAAAAGATTATTTTCGTTTGTAGAATTTATGCAAACAATATTATCTTAAGTGCTTTCTTTGCAAATGTTATTTATTTAAGATGGTGGAATTATTCAAATTTTATCAAGAACGCACCTTATCTTTGAAAAATTTTACTTTCCAAATAAATCTGAAATGTTGTTTACCTACTTGGATATTTTTTCTCACAAGTATCATAAATATATCATGATAATCAGAGTATAACTTAGACGATTTTGAAAACAATTGCCTTGATTACACACAATTGTAAATATTAGTTTTCAGTCAAAACCCCGCTCCTGACCTGTTATTCCTGGCAATACTTAGATTAACCAAAACATAGACATTATTATTATTCTTGTTTCATATTTACATTAGGGATATAATTTCTCTAACACAAATTATTAAGTAACTCTGGTCTTCATAAGCCTGACTGACACACACACACACACACATACACACATTACACATTTACATTACATTACATACTTTACATTATTTACATTTTATTACAAAAAAAACATATTTTTTTATTTTTAATATATTTATATTTATATATTTTTATTATATATTTTGTAATATAGTTATTTGTACGTTTTCGTTCTTTAGGATTATTGGTTGTAGCTTGTTTGATAAAACTTTGTATATATTGCATTGTTTTATTCGCACTGGCCTAATAAATCTTGGTCATTTATATGTTTTACTTAAGTGCATTTTGTGCGATGCGTTCCACAAGCCAACTCGATACCATCCCTCCCCCTCCCCCTCCCCTCCCCCCACCCCCGGGAGCGCCAATTACGCGACTCCCTCGGATCCGGCGAAGCCACTTTTTTCCAACAAAAGGCAGCGGAACTCGCCCTTAATTCGGACGAGTACTTTTTCCACGAGCTTTTTTTATACCAAAACGGAGAATAATTTCACAAGAGGCGATTGTGGACGGTTCATGTCTGAAGTTGAACAGTTCTATGGTTTTATTGCTAACGTAAATTTGAAATTAACAGCTCACGAAGAAAAATGAGGAAATTATCGGTTTTGAGAATTTTAATTTTAACAAATTTGAGGAAAAAATTAGTGGAAATTTTAATAATACCTTTGAAGGTGTAAGTCACTGACTGTTAATTTATGCACGAAAAACTTCAGTTGAGTTGGACAGAGTTTCAAGTGTATATAAACTCGGATATATATACAATAATATTATTTGTCGGCAGGGAGGTGTTAGACAACGGCACCCTGGTGTTCCTTCCGTTTCCGGCGGTGCAGTATCGGCAGGACGTGCATGCTACCGTGTACCGGTGCCGGGCGACCAACGCGCACGGAACCATCATCTCCAGGGACATGCGCACGCAGGCGGGTCAGTATACACGATGGCATTCCTACAGTACCTTGCGGCAGCACCTGCAGGTCTCTCATGCCTGCCAGGTGGCCAATGCTCAAGTCTCCAGAGACATGCGCATCCTGGCTGGTGATTTATTACACCATAATATTGCCAGATTTCCAAAATACCGCCGAAGTGTGACTACGCAGGTCTAAATGATAGTCACCGAGTATCAAATATACCACGACCTGCAAGCGCAGCGAAGAAAGGCCACCCACAAGGTGGACAGACAGAAGATATCATACAAGTGGAAGGAAGACGCTGGATGCAGGCCGCTTCCAACCGGTCTTTTTGGAAATCCATGGGGGAGGCCTATATCCAGCAGTGGACTTCTTGTGGCTGAGATGATGATGATGATTAAAATATAATGCAAAACCGGAACCGGTAGCATCACTTGTTTTGAAGAACGACTCTCTTCGGGTTATCAGCTAAATAACTGAACAAATCAGAAAAACATTCCTTAAACAATTTATGTATGAATAAGGTCATTGTCGCCAAGTCTGTCATCCTACATCAAAATCAATTGATGAATAATCATATTCCAATTATATAGGTATCCTATTCAAATTCCTTACCCTTTGAAATATACAGAGAATAGGATATCAATCCTTGTTGGCTTCATAACCCTTTGGACAATTGGATAAAAAGAGGTATGCTATCAATTAGGTGAGTAGATTTATTTTTTAGACAAACAACAACAGAAACAGAACAGCGTTTTTTTAACAGAATTAGCGTTAGTAATAATGTTCTTTTCTCATTTTTATAAACGCCATAAAAGCTTCCATAATTTTAATTAAGGCTGCAGCTTCCGGTTGCCGCCGCCCGCGCCGGTACCAACATTAGCAAATAAACATTATTTGCTTCCGGTTTCCCTTCCGCCCATTACTCTCTACGTAAAAACGTGAAACAACAATTTATTGTCTTTACTTATTCTTCTGGTAAAATATGAGTTTACTTATAATACTGTTGATTCAGAAAAATATAGAAATAAATCATGACAAGTTATTGCGTAACGTATACCTACTTCTTGCATATTGACTAGTAATTGTAGAACTTTCGTTATGCTCTCATTATTTTAGCGGCCTGCCTGATATTATTACAGAAATAAATCTACAAAGTACGAGTTTCACTCGCTAACGCTAGCGGATTAATTATTCAACGAAATGTGCCTTGTATATCTAGTACATATGTTTATTTAGCAAAGCCGACAGATAGACAGATAGATATGACATAAAGGTCCTTGCTTACTGCGGAACCCTAAAAAGCGTTACCGTTTCATGATGGATATTCCATCGAACGAACGAAAGGCGTATTCTACAATCTAGCAGTCCGCACGATGGAATTAATCGTGCGGACTGCTAGATTGTAGAATACGCATCCTCAGTGGGTCTTTTCTGCTAGATATAATCTGGGTGTCTTTAATTCGCGAGTGAATTGATTTCTTTTAGATTAGCACGCTCCATCGTAGACCACAACGGCGCTTAACGATGATCAGGCGAGTTGGCGGTCAAGCGCAAACCTATTACTATATAAAAAAGTCAAGAGTGAATTTTATCAGCACTGCTATCATCTAAATACTCAAAAATTCCTGGGGTTCAACAGTATGTTGATGTGCAGGAAGAAGAGCGTCGTAGAGAACACTGACCTACTGAGAAACAGCTAATGAAGCAGCTATACGACCGGACGAGCTGTCATCAATAACCACTCGTATCCATCAGTTTCTTAGGCAATCAGTGGATAGGTCATACGAAAGAAGCTTGCTATTAAGAACGTCATACCAGATTCTGTCAAAACCCTTCGAGATATCAAGAGTGACTGCTACCGCTTGCCCATGCTCGATGGCTTCATTCCAGATGTGATTGACGTATTGTAGACAAGCTCCAGTAGACCCGTTTTAGCGGAATTCGTATTGCCAGTTATTTAGGAGATTATTTGATAGGTATGCCAAGGGCTTGATGAAATGACACTGAAATGCGGGAGCGAAGAGGGTGGTGTGATCTGTCAATGATACACCCGAACGCTGTTACATTCTGTTTATTACTGCTTTAACCCCATCTATTACAAAATCCTAACACTACACTACACTACACTACACTACAACACACTGAGTTATAAATAAATAGATTATTTCCATCCGATCTCTGTAAGATTAAAATAAAAAAATAATTAAACCGTCTTTACTATAATATTGGTTCATAATGAAATAGTAACCATTTACATTTACCTCCCCCTTACAGGACAGGAGACGGGGTAATTAAACCTAGTGCAAAAAGCCACGTAGCGCTGCGCCGCAGTAAAAAGGTCGGTTTAATCAAACAGCTGCGGTTAACTAATAACGCGCTGACGGCCGTTAACCTGGGGACAGTGTGACGGAGTAACGGGCTCACGTCGTCGCTGGTCTGCCTTCCAAACGTACTGACAATAAATGAATTTAGTCAGCTTTGATTTTTAAATTTAAATTAAAATATGTAAAATGTCTGAGGTATTTGCCAAAATAAAACTAAGAGAAAACTTGTAAACATTTTACAGTTTATGTAGTCACAGAAGAAGAAAATCATCTAAAACGTATGCGACAAAGAAGAAGTAAGAATCGCAATTATCGAATGTATACTTCTGTAGTCTAGAGATAATTTATTTGTTTATGCTTCTGGTGAATTCCTTATACAATATTTTTGTCTATAATGTAATTATTATAAAAATACTGAGAAAATCCAAGAATCGAATTCAGAACTAACCTTCTTTGGAATACAGAAGTAGAAACTGGTGGCAATACAGCTCTACAACTATTCCTTGCCTTTGTGGTAGAGTTGGTCTAATCCAGGTCGAATTCGATTGATGATATTTTATTTATTTATAAATGACTTCGGAAATAACTTACACATTTTTGGAAATTGTTTGTGACAGTCTCATGATTTTAATTTTATGGGAAATGGTTAGGAGTACCGATTATGAAATTTTACATTAATGTTAATGAAATATAAAATTAATATAAACAATAACACTACTACAACTAATTTAACTTAAATATCTAAATAAGTACATAAATATCAAAAACGTAAAAGTTATTTTGACTTTGCATTAGGTATTTAATGTGAAACCTGTTTTCACATCCTACGCCGCAACGGTACCTTAACTTAAATCATTACACACTAAGTACATAAACTAAATAAATACGAGAACTAGGACAGCCCACGCACACTATGACTTTACTCTAAAACTCGCTAAGTAATATAAACGACGGCCATGAAGCTCCACTCGCGCCCGCCCAGGGAGTGATAACGCAAAAATAACGCACAAATAACGTACAAAATTCACATTTCCGGAACTAAATACACTATTTACGGCAGTTAGATAACCCGCTATCGCTTCCTATGACAGATATTGGCGACGCGAGGGCTGTTTGTTTGTCTATCACCTACGGAGCTCATATAAAATGTACTAACTCAATTTCTTTAAAAATTGACAGTAGACAATACAATGGTCGCTGTCCTTGTATTGTTGTTTTTCGCATTACTCAAATATCATAATTTTATACGTAAAGTTTATATAGAATACGGAAACGGACATACTAAACTAAACTTCAGGTATTTCATATTTAGAATGACTAAACTTCAGGTATTTCATATTTACTATGGAAATATCTATCGGCTCCGTCATAAGAAATGTTTACTGAACTTCGACAAAATCTGTAGTACAGATATTTATTTCACATTTTCAGCATTAGTCCCATTGTCCTTACATAATGATGAGAAAACCCCTCAATATGTTATGTTCGTTTTAGGGTTCCGTACCCAAAGGGTAATAACGGGACCCTATTACTAAGACTTCGCTGTCTGTCCGTCCGTCTGTCACCAGGCTGTATCTCAAGAACCGTGATAGTTAGACAGTTGAAATTTTCACAGATGATGTATTTCTGTTGCCGCTATAACAACAAATAGTAAAAAACAGACTAAAATAAATATTTAAGGGGGCTCCCACACAACAAATGTGATATTTCTGCTCGTTTTTGCTCGATATTGATAACGCAACGGTAACACTTAGACGCTTGAAGTATTCGCAGAATAAAGAGTTATATTATTACCTATTATTATCTATCCTAACCGTGCAAGGTTGCCTGGAAGAGATCGCTCTAAGCGATAAGGCCGCCAATTAAAACAGCTAGCTGTAATATTATTCTCTCTGTATTTGTGTTTCTGTATTGTGGTCTTTTAATAAAGTGTTAACTATCTATCTATCTACCTTTAAAAATAAATAATTAAATATAAATAAAAATAATATTTAAGGGCCCCCTTTAAATTTTTTTTTTTTTAATTTCATTTATTGTAATATTCTGTCGTAATATCAATTACAAGTCACAAAATATACACATTTACAAAAATCTTGCTCAGATAAAACACATTTTCTCTAATTTATCTCCGAGTCGTTAGTCGACATCTCAGTTTATCCAGCGAAGCAAAATCACAATACCAGCACACAACAACCGGACTCAGCAAAAAACAACAAGTAAACAGAGATATTTCCATAATACAGGGTGCTACAAAAATAACGTATTCTTCAGGCAAATTGTTGTTCACATTTTAACGGACTTAAAGTTCGAGACATTTTATAAGCTTAAAAACAGTTTTTCTCTGACGCGGATTCGAGTATATAGAAGGTAAAATATGACTATTATATTTTAAACTAATTATTACTAATTCAGTTTGTACAAACAGGGCTGATAAAAAAACAAAAAACTTTCCAGTTTCCACATAAAAAGAGAAAAAAACACCAATAATCCGATTCCGAGTGTATTATTTTTAGCATAACTACCGAAAGGAAATTCTAGCTGAGTTTGTTTTACTTGATGAACAATATTTCGTTCCTCGTGTAACGGCCTGCTGAGTTTGACAAGAGTAACTACGCAGCTTTAACCTAAACCACAGAAGACTTTAATAGTACTACGAGTACATACCTAACTAATGTCAAAAGTAACTAAACGAATTACTGAATTATAAAAACAAAAATTGAAGTGATAGTTTTTTTCTTACTATGTGTGTGGTCGTGAACAACTGTCAGTTACATTATAATTAGATTTAGGTAGTAAGTATTATTTTGATAATTAATGTTCTACCGTAACACGATTGACTAATTTTGTAGTAAAACATTATCCAATCTAAAAAGTTACCATTATTTACAGCCGTTACCGAAGTTAAATTTCGTAGCCACTTCGGGGTTAATATTATATCCCAAATTAAATTAGTTCCGCGTTCGTCCTTTTCAGAAAACCTGTTTATTTTGTAACAGCCTGTATATCAGGATACGGAGAGACTGACTCGGGAATAGATCTTGGCTCATTATTTTCCTCTTTACCGCTTTTAGTGTTTGCAATTTTGAAGTGGTGTCGGGAGCTAGTACTGTCGAGTCTAATTCGGTGAGTGTTCCTATTGTTTTGTATTTTCTGTGAAATTCAAAGTTTTTATAAAAATCCTTGTAGTTTTGCTTATAAGTGTATTTTATTATAAAAACAGTGCTTTATTTAATAACTTGTTGCCGAAAATGATTATGTATGTATATGTGCAGCATAACACGTTTAATTAATGACCATGTAAGTAATAAAATAGTAAAAAGAAAGATAAGGGATAAACATATCTTGCCAGCTATATGAATTCCAAATCATTCTAATTATTGAAGAAATAAAGATGTTTAATATCGTTACGGTTACTACAAAAGTTGTTAGTTAACTAATTAGGTCACAATTTCGTACAACTAGTTGGATAAATGCTCCCTTAAATAGTACTTAATTAAATAACCGACTTGGTTTTACACGAAATCTCACAACTTTTTGTGGTAAAAGAGCTGCGTTGTGAGACTTGGCTTTTTGTACATGTTATGTTTTTGATGGGATCTCATTTCTTTTTGTTGGTCTTTTTTTCTTTTCTTGTATCATATTATTTTGTGCGTCAGCTGCGGAGTTTTTCAAAGCCCACTTCCTGTCTCTGTGGACTTTGACGTAGGTACTATCTTATCTTACACATATGAACTATTTACTTAACTATTTATTTACATAATTTTAGGTAGCGTAAGTGATGGGAAAATGTATAAACTGCAAGAGTAACTATGTAATGTGTATCTATCTCAGTATGAAATTACGCTATGTTTTAGTTTTTCTTACTTTATAGGCTAAACACTAATTGTGTTTCAAATTTAAACATGTTAATTTGAAAAAAGTATCTTAGAATTTTGATAAAGGGTGGGTTTGTTTCTTACGTCCGACAATGGACACGCTGCACCAACTTATATATAAGCACACATATATGTATACATAGGTATAAGTATACTTTAAGATACATCGTCTGTAACTGACTGAGCCTTTTTTATTCGAGATAGATCTACGTTTGACCACCAAATTGCCTGATGATAAACAACGGTGTGGCTAAAGATGGAGCACGTGTGCATCTATAAGATGTTTATGTTCTCTAAATTCCATGATTGTAGTATTAGGAAACAGATTAGGGGACAAAGAGTTCTACTTCTGTACAGTACCTATCAATAATGTGGACCGAAATCGTTGTGTATAGATTTCGTATAATACTTAACTTTAGTGACCTGACTTTCTGCTTGTCTTGTAGTGGAATGGATGGAATAAGGTCGAGAAGCACTTGCGTACACTCAACGAAACGGATCAAATCCAAATCGATAGAATATAGTCGTAGACATGCTACTTTACGTCGATGCTCGAGACTAAGTAGCTTATTGGCAACTAGTTTATTATCCCCTGTATAACATCTTAGGTCGCCGATAAACGGCCTCCATTTCAAATCTTCCAGCTGATACTGCATGCATCGTAGAAAATGTGGCAACCATACCATTATTACACATGACCGGACTTGTTGTGCTTGATATAAATATATCCAGAATGTACGAATTAACTGACCAAAGCTTTCGTATACTCTATATTTACCTAAATACCTACGTATCAATAGTCAATAGTCAATAGTTTATTGCATTCATTATAGGTCAATATAGGTAGGTATTATAGGTTATCAATCGGCTTAAGCCACAATTTTGTGGTTTAAACAACGAATACTCGAATGAACCGCAAAATTAACTTTGTAATGTTATATAAATGTATGAATATACAAAGTTACTTATGTAGTTAAAATATCTCGGGAATGTGACTGAAATTGTTGTTAATCTTAATTTTTCCTTGCTTTGTAGGCTAAACACTAATTGTGTTCAAAATTTCAAGCTTGTATATCTGCTAGAAGTACCTTAGAATTTTGATAATCGGCGAGTGTATGAGTGGATAGATGAATGAGTGTTTCAGTGACAAAATCAAGGAATTTTGACTTGCAATATCTATTAAACTACAGGTTCAAATTGAATAAAATTTTGAAATGTACTTAGTACTAATATACTCTCTTTGTCTCTGAAATTTCAGGCTTCTAGCTTTATCCACAACAAAGTTACAGGGGGGTCAAAATTGCTCTGAATGGCTTCGAGAAAAGGATGGCACGGCGTGGCCTTGCCGCTCGACTTGGCGGGGCCACTGCCGTGCCTCCAGATATGAATAATTGATGTACTCTAAAGCTGGTATCAGTGTACATGAGATTTTTGAAATAAACGACATGAGGCGCTCATTAAACCTTATTTGGAATGCTATTTCTATTTATGTTCTTTAATTTAATTATGTTTTTTTCTTGTTGTATGTTTTTGTCACAATAAAGTCACACTATGTCTAAGCTCATAAATACATACGCATTAAATTTTTCTCTTTTGTCATTACGTTATCTAATAGTTAAATGTTAATTACAATAGAAGGCAGCCTCTAGGCGACAATCGATGAAGTGAATCCGACCTGAGGGAAAGTTGTGAGTTGAAACTTGCGAGAGATAACGTAAGTAGGTCGGCTCCTTGTTTCACTAGTTAACACGAACATCAAACAATACCGCCCGCCGCTGCGCCGCCGCCGCGTCGCCGCCGCGCCGCCGCGCCGCCGTGCCGCCGCGTCGCCGTCACGCCGCCTACGCCGGTACGCTCGCCCACCTGCTTACAGTGTAATCAGTACTTGTTAACATTAGTTTTGTTGAAACGAAGGTTTTATAAGTTTTGTAGGTAACTAAGTAAGTATTATAATACTACTTTGATTAAATAAATACATCTAAGTAGCTCCCCTTAAATAAGCGTGTGAAACGTTCACTTTTGTTGCAATATCAGCCGCAACATTACATTACATTTACATATTATTATACATATAACTCGCGACATCGCGGCACTAATTTGATTAAATAAATTAAATAACTGAGAGCTCTTTGACTGAGCTAAGTGACCTAGAAAGTGGGGCGAGGCACTATAATGTGTACTTAAATTCAGTTTTGTCACGTTAATTACTGTAGAGTGATAAAATATCCAGCAATCATATTGAACTGCAAATTTTTACCCTCGGAGTTCAATGTTACCACAGTTGCACCATGTGTTTCAGTGTTATACTTACCATGTTGTTTGTTGTTGTTATAGTATACTCACCTATCTCAATTAATATATCTCTACTAATTGGGATAAGTGACAAAACATCTACTTGCACATATTTACCTATAATATATAATAATGGGACACTTAAAGTTCATTCGACATCTACGCGCCAGGAAACTGAAATAAAACTGCAAGTTGAGTTCTAGATCGACGAGCTCCATCCTCCGCCACACCGTCGCTTAACATCAGGCGAGTTGGTGGTCAAGTTTTGCTTTAAGGCCACTATCTGTTGCCATCTACCCTATCCGTGCAAGGTTGCCTGGAAGAGATCGCTCTAAGCGATAAAACCGCCAATTTAAACACTTAGCTGTAATATTATTCTCTGTGTATTTAATGTTTCTGTATTGTGGTCTTTTAATAAAGTGTTAAATAACAGCGGTTATTCAGCGAAATGTATATTTTCCGCGACGTGTCCGCGGGTAACGGCAGCCGCCTGCAAGTTGTCTCTGTGCGCGTGCGCGACACAGTAACGTCCCCCGAGGGACGGCAGAAACAAAACCTTGTCTTTAGACTTCTTTTTGCGCAAATAAGCCGAGCCGCGCAAAAAGTTCGCGTCGAGGGAACGACTTGCTAGCGGCACGCACTACATCGATACTAACGATAGCGTTTTTTGTTTGTACGTAACTACGTACAAACAACTAAAAGTACGTAACTTTTGTCTATAATGTTTTTTTTACTCGCGCCTACTAACAAGTATAGCATAAGTTTTCGGTTCGAATCCCGCGGCACGCACCTCTGTCTTTTCGGAGTTACCTATGTGCGTGTTGTTGATTGCCACCAACTTTAAAACGGTGAAGGAAAACATCGTGAGGATACCTACATGTCTGAGAGTTTTCAATGATCGTGAAGATGTGTGAAATCTGCCAACCCGCACTTGGCCAGCGTAGTAGACTATGGCCTTACCCTTCTCATAATGAGAAGATGGCCCGCGCCCAGTAGTGGGACAGTTTGTATAAACAAGGCTGATAAAAAAACCCTTGTTTTTTTGGGGGCAATTCTTTTCTTCTTTGTAGGTTAAGTTCTTAACTTTGTAGTTAAGAACTTAACCTCAAAGTTATAAACACTCCTCTTTTTGGGTAATGTTTCACGTGACGTACAATTAGATCGTAGTTTGTTGTTTCGTATCATTATTAACGATGCCCTATTGATGTTAGGTGGCTTCCCCGGGACACCACTACTCACCATACATCATCCGCCCACCATCAATCACGGAGCTAACATATAACTCGTGGGTCGATGTCATGTCATTTACGTCATTTATAGACGCGACGAAATCATATTTTATCCACGGCGTGTCAGTAAGTAGTTGTGGCAGAATGTGTTAATTTTATAGCTGGTCTAAATTTTGCTAAACTAAAAGTAAATGTAATACATGATTAAAATGGAAAATAATATTTCGATATTTTGGTTGTTTTATTTTTTTAGTATATGACAATAACAATTTTGTAGTACTATATGCTGACCAAACTTAAGTAAAAAAAAAAAGATCACCACGCACCCTGTCCTGTACAAAAGGCCCGAAAATACTGACTGCGTTCCCCCTTTGAATATAAATATATAAATTTCATCGGTTTAGTACTTTGGTTTTCTTAACAAAATACTTAACTGAAAAAATGTCATCCAAGTAAACGAATTACATATTTTGAAATCGTTTTTTTATAGTTTTTAAAATCTTTAGTTATTACAAATAAGTTCGGTCAAGGTTACGAAAAAGCGCATTTATTTATTTTTGCGAGAAGTGTATTATTATTATCAAAAAAAACACACCTTGCTCATCAAAATTGGTCAAGCCGTGTAGACTGTAGGAATATACATACAAACATACGTATACACTCGAAATGTAATCCCCTCCACTTTGTGCAGTTGGGTAAAAACAAATAAGTACTGAACGTAGACGTGTTTGGTGTTCAGTGACGTGGAGGTCTCGTACTCGTGCCCTCCAGCGCGGCGTCGACTGTCGGACACCGGAGCGCAGTAGTTGCGGCCTCGCTATAAATCTCGGCTCACGAACACAAATCAATTTGTCGGGTGATTTAGGCGTTTGTTTAATGGCTGGCTGCTGCCCCTAATACATTCATTACTTGGACCGATCTATCATATTGCTATATCATACTTGAAATACTCGATTTATCAAGCTACCGTCAACATTATTTCGTCAAATTTTCTGTAGATACCTATTTTCACAAAGCGTAAAGGAGATATTTAACTATGGAGACTAGCTCGGTTACCACATATTTTTAAGTAAAATCGTCGTCATGTCGTGTCGAACCTCCGACTATAGTTTCACCCGCATATGGTAGCTTTTTTAAGAAGGAGCAGTGCATGCGTCATTGGTAGTTGGCCTTGCGTCGTATACCAAAACGTTTTTTGAATCTAATTATGGATAAAACATTTTTTTTTCTCACTTATTATTTTATGAATTGATAAATGCACAAATTATATAGTTGTATACCAATTTAAATCTCATGTAAAATGTAAGTTATATTTACAGTTACATAATATTATTATTATGAATTTATGACGTCCAAAAGTGTACCATACTGAAATAAATGAAATGAAATTGAAATACATTATATAAATAAAATTTGATATTTTGAACTGTAAATATTTATAATTAACTGTTCTATTTTCTAATTTAGTAACTGTAATAATTACCTGACATTAGGAAGATTATATCCTATATTTAGTTTTCGCGGTCTCTCTTCCAAAAATGAGACGAATATACATACATAATGCCACTTCTTTGAAATACAACAACAGTTTAGGCTATAGAGTGTGCCAAACAAATAGATAAGTAAACAACCATTGAATATTAACAGCAGAGACTATATTTTTCTATTTGAAGGTAAAGCAAACCTCCAATTTCCCTAATTTGCCCCAGCTCAATAATTCTTCGAGACAAAGAGCAGCGATACCCGTGATAGTATCTGGCAGTGCATAAATCAGCGGCCAGATATCTGTGGCTCGTGTCCATTGCTCGTTCCGCCAATAATTCAAACCAGACAAGCGCATTAGGCGATCGATGGTTGCGCCGTTCTAAACGCTACGTTCTATTTGACCACCACGACATGCGCGGTTTTTTTTTTTGTGTAGTAACCCCGTTTGATATTTTTTGTGAAGCTTAAAGAGTTGCACTGAACATCCAGTGGCGAAACCGCTTGGAGGTGCTGTCAAATTATAATGCAATATAGGATTTTATATATTTTGCTTCAAGTGAGTACTTAAGTGAAATAATTTATAATGGGCAGTTTGTTCTACACTTTTAATTGTTTATTTGTTGGCTATTTTAGTAAGTTAGGTGTCTTTCAAAAGTGCAGCATATAAACATTTTTGAGTCAAAAATTCCAACTATAGTTTCCACCGTTCTCCGCAATCTTGACTGCTGTCGCGCTTCGTGTTGTAGTACAAACTATAATTGGAAAGTATATTCTGAAAATATAATTTAGACTCAAAATAGACGTGAGTAATTTTTTATTATAATGAGAACTCAGTTAATTTCCTAATAAAGCATAATGAACACAATCTTGATTGACTTTTCGCGATATGTAATTAAACTGCTGATTTTTTGCGCCTTTCAAAATTTCATAGAGTAAAAGTAGGCAACTTTTGCGCTTTACACTACATTTTTTACATTACAAGGGTTGCCCCTTAAGAAAAGTCTAGCTAGGTAATAAAAAAAAGCCTGAAGGTACCGCGCCTACCTCTATTTTATATGTACCTACATACGGTTTCGTTGACAGGAAGTTAAATAAACTTTATTTTTCTTACATCCTGTGTTGCCTCGAGGCGGACATACTCAATTATTTATGGTTTTCTTATCATTTCTTACCCTCAAACAGAGTAAGAAATCAATTAATAAGAAAAAAAAACAATATCCAAGATCCTTATAAAATATTGTTACGCACATACCACCGTCTAACTTCTCAGAAGTTAGACAGTAGTAAGAAAAAGTAGTCTCGAGTTCTAGTCCTGTCAATTTAGTTCAAGTTTTAATAAACGTGGTATAGAGTTAGCTCCACCGACTATTAATGTTGGTATACTGCGAGATCAAGTATGGCTGTGACCCCGCGCTGCAGCAAGCTCGCCGTCAAACATAAATAAGTCTTATTTTGAGCGCATTACAGATATTACTACATCGCGGAAACTAAAAAGGAATACGTAATGCGCAAGGCTTTTACGCGGTCACTACAGATTATGGAGGCTTTGCCTCGCTGCCACTTACCTGCCTTGCCCACCGCGGCAGCGGGTCAACTGGAACATTCATTTGGGTAAAAGGTTTAAAAATGGTCGGGTAATGTCGTACACCTTAGTAACTAGCTGAGAAAATGGTTGCAGAGATATTATTTTTATAATGTGAGTATAGTAAAGGTAAATTATAAAGGCAAAGACATGAAAGGCACTTTATCCATTACCCTATATATATCACAAGGTACATTCGAGAGTCTAAATATTATAGTTCACAGCTACTTGAAATACGAAGATTTGTACCTGCTCTTAAATGATTATACAACCTGAAAGAAATAGCTTGTAATTATGACAAAGGTCACGGACCCTGGTGACTGTGCAGATAAAAATTAAATAATAAAAAAAACCTGAAAGAAATAGGTACCTTAACTAAGTAATTTGAATGAAAGAAATAGGTACCTTAACTAAGTGATTTGAATGAAAGACAAAGGGACCTTAACTAAGTAATTTGAATGAAAGTAATAGGTACCTTAACTAAGTGATTTGAATGAAAGTAATAGGTACCTTAACTAAGTGATTTGAATGAAAGTAATAGGTACCTTAACTAAGTGATTTGAATGAAAGAAATCTTCGCGATGCAGATTAGTTTAATTTAATTCTTAAATAAATATAATGTTTGTGTGTTTCATGACGTAGCAAATAAAAACAGATTTAGTGTTAACTTAGTGCTGGCTCGCCTCGCGTCGGGGCGAAACGCTCACTAGAAGGGGTAATCAGAACTACAGATATACATATGTACAATGTACATATTATTATGACTTTTCACTTTTAAAATCCACCAAAACTAGCAGTTGATAGTATTATTAGTTAGCTTATTAACTTTTGGGTTTTATATTACACAACATATTAAGCATATTGTCTATTCGTATGTATTTTTATTAAACTAGCTGCGTCCTGTTGTTTCACCTGCGTAGAGACGAAATCTGTGAAAATTATGTGTATAAAATATAGCCCATATCTTAAAGAATCTCTGTGCCAAATTGTATAACGTTCTGCTGATTGGCCGTGAAGAGGTGATGCACATGCAGAGAGCCAGCTAGAGATACTTTCCCATTTATAATATTAGTTATCATTTAATAGAACACTATGAACAGCACAATATAAATACCTGCAATAATTATGATTTGCGCGTCCAGTAAAGGCTAGGTTGAAGTGACAGTGGGCGTAGAACTTACGGCCGATGGGGCCGAAAAGTTCTCGAATGGAGACGAACTGGCAAGCGCAGCAGGAAGACCAGCCACATGGTGGACAGAAGATATCATACAAGTGGCAGGAAGACGCTGGATGCAGGCCGCGCGCAACCGATCTTTTTGGAAATCAATGAGGGAGGTCTATGTCCAGCAGTGGAATTCTTGTGACTGAGATGATGATGAAAAGGCTAGGTTTTAGTATTACTAATGTTTTAAAACCTGTAAGTGCTCGCGTCGTTTGTACACCCGTGGGCGACGTCACCTGCCGCGCCCGGTGGAAGACCAGCTTGCAACTAGCACCTTGCTGAACTGGGGACGGGTTGTGACAAAATACTTTGTGTAATATTTTCTTTTTTGTTTGTGTTTTTCAGTTTTTTTAGGGTTCCGTACCTCAAAAGGAAGAAAACGGAACCCTTATAGAATCATATGGTTGTCCGTCTGTCCGCCCTTCAAGACTTTCTATCTCGAGATCGCGTCGAAGTATCGGGTTGAAATTAAAACCGTATACCTACGTAAATCTCTAGTATCATTAGCACAAGCTAAAACGGGGTTTTAATTATTATTACGATGTGTAATTTTCGGATTATGACCAAAAATTTAAAAAATATATATAATTTCCCCCTTTTATCAATGACTAGCTTCGTCAGGTAGTTCTTTTATTTAGTTTGTACGGAACCCTCGGTAGACAAGTCTGACTCGCACTTGTCCGGTTTTTTTGTCACAATAAAGTAGATATATGTATATTATCTTAAATCAAAGAAACAATTTAATTTTACTGGTATTATGTGTGGTGCTATTGAAACCTGCAATTATATGTATAGTTGACCTGACCCAGGTAACTACACAAAACAAAATAGTAGTAAAGCTAAACGATCACCAGGGAGGAAGCGGGCATCCCCCCCTCTACCAATTACAGGTAGTAATTAATGATTGGGCCAGCCCACCGCTGGGCTGCGGGTAATTACATGTTCAGTACGCGGAGTTACTGACGCACTGTACTCGGTCATTAGAGCAACACACAATGTTGTTAATATCACATGGACACAAAGTTCAGAAAAAAAAAATAGTTGTCTGTAAAGTCGGTCTACGGACGATAGTTTAACGTGACAACGTCATAACAAAACATTGATGAAATGATGATGATGATGATGTAACGGGACAATGAGTCATACTTTTTCGTGCGTGCAGCCGGCGTTCATCGATTTATTAGACGTTGTCACGTCAAAATCACGAACAGTGTCAGTTGACGAATAAGTACTCATTATACCTTTCAACTCTGTATCGCCACGTTAAAGGAATGTAATATTCTACTTAGCAGATAGTTATTATAGATACTACACAAAGGGTCAGTTTTTGACAAACGCTGATAAAGTTGGGTTCATTTAGATGCAACATTTTATCCAACGTATAATTGTGCTAAATATAGGTACAATGCTTATGAAACACTCAAGTACTTGACTGTGAACGAGCTAAGGTATGCAAATGGCAAAATATGCTTTTATCTGTCCAGCTGTTTGTTTGTTTTTACATACGTAACTGGATTTATATGTTTTATAATTTTTTATTAGGGAGTATTTCCCTTACCGACATTATTTAAATATCCAAAAATTACTATATATTTTTAGCAATGAGAATGTACCAAGTTTGGAAACAATAAAGGCTATTATTATTTATTTCCCTTAGTTTTCGGTGCCGCTACTTAATTACCGATTTCGATAACATTCATTACTCAATCTTAAACTAGAATTTAGAAAATGAATAAAAAATAGAACTTACTATAATATAAACAAGGTACCATAACAAATTATTATAATTTAAAAAACTAAAACAACAGTCTTCAAAATACCCAGTTTCGTTTATTTGGATAACATACTTATTTTCTATTTATTTTTCTAAAAATCACATACTAAATAAAACGATTTTGTTATAATATCTATGTGACCAACCCAATGATTTACCCCTTCAAGTATTTTAATGGGTTTAAAAATGGGGAATTATGAGGTAACGAATATAAAATATATAGGTACAACCAAATTGAGAATATCTCCTTTTTGTAGTCGGTTGAAAACAGAATCTCGTCTACTTTTTATGCTGCTTCTCGGTTACCACGATTGGTTCCGAAATAGCCCATGCTAAAATAAGTTAACACTGAATATTTATATAAATTATGTATAAAATGAAAAAAAACACAACATCAGGTCTGGTGATATCCAAATCAAGCCCTTAGCCTCTCTAACACAAAAAAATCTCTAATGTAGGTAATATAATTAACCCCATCTTAACAACAAAAGGTAGCCATCCAATTTACTTTCATCTTTATGACAGACTTGAAATTACGAACACAACTAGTTACTTACCTTCATCATGTTGTCTTCAAAGCTTTTAGAGGCATTCCTTTAAAATTATCTTCAAAGGTATTCCTGAGTATATTTTATCTTATTAAATTCATAAAAATAATTAATCGCGAGGACGCCGGCCGCTTTAAAAGGACGAAGAAATAATTGAATCTAATCACACTGAAGTTATGAGACTGAAAGATTTTATACAAAATGATAATATTGAAAACGACGACTTGTAATAATATATTAATATAATTTGCCTAAGTACTATGTCTCCATCCAGTAGCCATTCCATTCTATGTTATAGTTTTTTTTAACCTATTATAGATTGTAAGATTTGTTTATTTTGTGTATGAGATGATTCTAGATATGTGGCGAGATTCTGGAATGCAGGTTTGCGTGTTTACGGTGATGACTGATTTACATAGTTAGAGTGTAATGCACGCTGAAGTGATCTTGTAATCAGTGCGATATTTTCGTTCATTTTCAGTTCGTAATTAATAAAATCTTATTACTTTTCAACAAATTGTGAATCAGTGTTACTGCGTGTATAGTATGTTGCGTAAAATAAAGTGGGTTTGTAAACAAACACTTATTTTATCCAGCACGCAGTATTGTACTAATAACGTTCTTTCTATAACAAGCGGGGTTATACAAGATTTACATGACATCAAAAGATAACCCAGCCGTGGAACCAAACGTATACTATAACCGTGAGTGAATCCACGTATACAGTTAGTTACAAGTGAAGTGAGAGGAACCGAGCGAGGTGCGTGTAATCCAGCCGAACTGAAGGAACGGTGCCGGCGGGGTCATTCCGCTAGTACTGGGGTTTCTACAAGTTTAATTGATATTAATTTAGTAAGTTTAGGAACATATGGGCATGTTTAGGAACATACGGACATATTTAGGAACATACGGGCATGTTTCATGTGCGAGAACGTGGACGATACTACTATTCCTAGATAAAGGCGTTTTTAGGGTTTCACACTAAACTAGAAACCCTCATAGTTTCGCCATGTCCATCTGTCTGTCTGTCTGCGGCTTTGCTCATAGACTATTAGTGCTATAATTTGGCATGAGCATTTAATTAATCACGGGGGAAAAGTTGTAAAATAAAAACTTGAAAATCATTTTTTTGGGCCACCTCCCCATGTAAAATTACATAAAATTAATTAGTTTTTTTCACATTTACCTCATTGTGTGGTATATAGTTGGATAGCATTTGCTAGTGAGCGCTGAATTTACCAAATTGTAACGGCTCATCAAGTTAGGTACATAGATAGCAAATTTCTCTCTTCTCTCTGTCTCTCTCTCTCTCTCTGTATCTGTCTATTCGTCTCTCTCGGCTCGCTCGGAACGTCGAATGCTAAGTTTATAATCACCTCCCGTATGCTTTCAACACATTCATCGACTAAACAACTTAAGAAACTGATATTAATATTCGAGTGAATATAAAACTTCACTCCATTATTAAAAATTGGTTTTGTTTAAGTAGTTATTATTATTATTAGTATGTTGCGTGCATACCGCGAGCAGACCAGCGCCCCGCCAGCAGCACCCGATCACGAGTATGACGAAATAACAGATTTCAAAATATTGTTATAAAAAAACACACTACTGAACCGACTTTGATACAATTTAGTTTCCTCCCATCTCTTTTTAGGAGCCTTGCCGTGAATACTGAGCAGCCTTTGATGAACGCTGCTGACAAATTCCGATCAGACATGAATTGAACAACAAGGAAACCCGCTCAAACCCCGCATTTCCTTCACAGGAAGTTATTAAAATGATTTTCCTACTCGATGAACATAAAAGGTGCTGTCTGCTGCATGTTTGTGCTCTAATTACTTATTTTCATTTTAAAAGCTATAATGAAACCACTAAAATTTTTGCAAATATTAAAAGTGCATGTTAGGTGAGATCCTTAGTCTGAAGCTATTGATAATGGAAGGGCGAAGACCTCGCCTGGTTGGCTGGCTAGACAGAAATTAAATCTAGCTGGCTCCACACATTCTACAAACGCGGTTTAGATTATTTTATAAGCCTTTTTATACTAATTCGTCAGAGAACTGAGGCTACCGACATAGCACAGCGTTTTAGCAGGCCGAAGTAGCAGTGAACCGGTCATGTTATCGTAGAACTGATAAACTTTGGAGTAGACGCATTTAGGATTGGAGACCTCGAGATGGAAACGTAGTAAATGTAATCTTAAGACTCGACGGAGTGACAGTATACAAGTATACTGTATAGTATACAAGTATACTGTATAGTATACAAGTATACTGTATAGTATACAAGTATACTGTATAGTATACAAGTATACTGTATAGTATACAAGTATACTGTATAGTATAGTATCAATCCAGAGAGGCATATATGTACAGTTGTGAAATAAGTATTCTGACGATTATGATGACGAACCACATTAACTTTAAGAGGTCTAGGCTTTGCATTAGATACAAATTATTGAACTCAGATCAGACGATTTAAAATTTAATTTAAGAGTGAGACAAAGTAGGTCTCATGACATCATTATCATCTCAGCCACAAGAAGTCCACTGCTGGACATAGGCCATGGATTTCCAAAAAGGCCGGTTAGAAGCGGCCTTTATTTAGCGCCTTTCTGCTACTTGTATGATAACTCTGTCCACCTTGTGGCTGGTCTTCCTACGCTGCGCTAGCCAGTTTGTGATCTCCATTCGATGTCTCACTACAACTATAATACAACACAATAAGCTATCCCAATCTTAGGCGCAGAATTGTTCCCATAGTGCGCCAGTCCGAGCTCGGCTCGGTTTGGTTGCGGGCCGTCGTCTCCTTGCATCATCCCAGCAGTCTGGCAACTGTACTACGAACCTGATAATAATTCTCGTTTGAGTACTCTCAGATTTCGCTCCGTTTTATGAGAGCGGCTCCGCTTCCACGATCTCCGCCTATCTTCAATGCAAATCCCGTCGTCCTGCAGAGAAACGACGGCAATTTGTGTCGAATATCATAAAAGTAAATCAAACATTACCGACCGGAGCTATAATATTGGACCATACTGAAATACCAACTTAGCTGTGCGGTCGAAACGCAGAGCCTCTGGCGTATTTCTTCAATAAGACTGGCACCTTCGGTAGAAGATAACCAGTCTAATATTTTTCAGGCTGTATAAATAAATTTGTCGGTTCGTATGAGAGTTTTCAGTAACAATTCACGGTTCTGGGTCATATACATGACGAACAGTTTTGTTGTCTTTCAACGAACATCGAGCGAGAGTAACAATAATATGAGAACATGATATGATTATTGTTATGGTATGACTTGGCTGTTATTGTTACTGTAAAATAGTATTTAGTTGTTGTCGTATTTTGCTGTGGATACTTCTATGCGGTGATTTAAATGAACGATGCTTCAGTTTTAAAATACGAGTACTTCGTCGCTCGGAGCAAGTCTCAAACCAAATGTTACCGTTTGAGAGTTTTATATTGTTGCTAGAAGATTAGATGCAAGGGAGAGGGTATTAGAGGGAATTAGAGGATAGGTTGTAATATTGGCTTGGAGTAACAGGGGATGAGCCAATCGCCTACATAAACGCCAATTTCCCTTAAGTCGATTAACTGACTTTTACAGTATGCTCAGAAAGAGAAGCAGCTTATACATTGTATGTTTATATTTTTCTACCAGTCCATTATGGATGAGCAAATAAAGATAACAACCACACAATATAACGCTAGGACAATAGTAGAGCAAGCAATTTGAATAAGCATATTGCCTGTTTACAGGACATAATTATGTCAAAAATCTATACCGAGGATTTACCTAAACAATTTATTGTTCAACCTGTTTTGTGCAAGGAATAAATGAATTATGAATTATACACCTTGCAATGTTTGAGCAGTCTGTGTGTGTAATTAGATAACCGATTGGATGCCTCGTCTGTAACTAGGAGCCTCTCTATTCCAAGGCAAACAAGCAGTAAAGATCATTTTCACCTCACAAGCTCGGAAAGATTCTGTTTGTCATTAGAAATCTGAGTGGAAAAGTGCATTTTGTCCGCTAGCGTGGAAAGAGTTTTTAAAATTCGAACCTTTCTATTCCATACTTTTCTATACCGCAAGTCCACTGAAAATGCATTAAATACTTATTTCATGTCAGTGCGCCAACCTCATTTCTTTGAATAATCGGACTGGCCAGCCACAGGTGGCAGCACTGGACTAGCGTTTTCCTCGCTGTAGTGAGGTGAACATTTTTGTGTTTCACTCGGCAGCAAAGTTATTTTGCATCTCGTACTTTTGAAACCCTCGCTACGCTCAGGATTCTATATTTGATCCTAGAATCCTTCGCTTGCTCAGGTTTCAATACAAGTACTCGCCCCAAACACCAACTGTGCAGGCTTGCATAACTAATAACTATTATTGTAGCATTATATAATGTTTTGTGGTTCAATAACAAGTTCTTATTTATATTGTGTACTACTCTAGTTAACGCCAAAGTAAACATATAAATCGACTTGGCCGGGGCCTCCAGATATCGGTGGATTTGCACACACCTCTATCTAGCCCCAAACTAAGCAAAGCCCCGACCTCGGTCACGGACGCCGGTGTCTGTGGGGCTAAACATTAAATAAATAAAAAAACTAAGCAAAACTTGTATCTACATGTAGATAGCTAATGGGGATCGAACCCACGACCTGCAGCTTAAAAGACAATCAGGCATACTATCAACTGAGTTATGAAGCTTCTAGATGTTTTTGTTTTCTTATTGTAATATAGTTCTATGATTATTTTATCTGTTAAACCACATTTTTTTTTTTGTATTCTGATCTCACTTTTTTCCTGTGAAATAAGCTCACAAGCAATGTTTATCATTGAAATGAAACAAATTTAAACAGATTTATCGCGTAAATTTTACATAATTTTATGAGCTGACGTTTCGAACACTCGACGTTTGCAGGTGCCGCGGTCACAGGTGACACTAGATGACTAGACGACAGATGTCTTTTTCAACTGTCAACGAACGAAACAATTGAATTTGTGTCATTTGAATGAGTAACGATCGCGAAAACCTTATAAAACGTTAAGCAATGTTTATATGTATCCGTACTCAGCGATATCGTCCACATTCTTGATGCGTACTGCACAGGAATGGAATTTTTTGCCGCCATATCTAATTTCTGAGACTCTGTCGACCACGGTCGCGCGAGTTGGTGGTCAACCGTAGATCTATCTTGCGTAAAAAATGGAAGTATATTATATATTAAAACTAACTGGGCATGTATGTTGTGTGCAGTGGTGTGGCAGGAGTGGCAGGTGCATGTGGCGGCGACGGGCGCGGAGGCCGGGGGGCCCGCGCTGCTGACCTGCGAGGCGCCGCCGCCGCTGCGGCAGCACGCCTCCGTCGCCGCCTGGTACCGCGCTGACGGCGTGCTGCCGCGCGCTGACCACGCCGGTCAGTCACCTCGCAATACCAATCTCTGGGATCTTATTTATCCGTCGCTGCAAATCTAAAATATTTTATGTGAAATATTTATACAATCACACGGGAGTTTGTGACTTCGATAACTACTCTAATTACGATAAAAAAAAAACATAAAACAAATATCCGGAAAATTTGACATACCTGGGAGATTTTAGATTAGCAACGAGGTTATGCAACTTCTACTTCATTTTTAGCTCATAACCATCCTCTTTTGTAGGTACAAATCCTAAGTAGTGATTTTTAAATAATATAAGAAAGAGAAAGAACGTTGGCAGAGCATCACCGAAAAGTATACGTATTTCAAATAACATAGCACGACGCCCATATACAAGCTCAATACTAATTTAATAACTCCAAACAATAAATAGTTGAGGAATGAAAACAAGAAATTAATTTGCGGTTTATGAACGTAGGTTGGTAGATGAGCAAACTAAGTCATCTAGCGAGGATCTATTGAACTATTTGAACGCGACATAACATGGCTGTTGTACCTATTGATGTGTCTGCGCAACTTAATATTCGCAGAGCTACTATTTGTATCAAAAGACACAACTTCCAATACTCACTCATGTCAATCCTTATGTACTACAGTCAGTGCCGGATTTGGAGGTTTGGAGGCCCTGGGGCAACGAAGATGTAGAGGCCCCTAATTATTTTCCAAATAAAAATTTCAAACTTGCGGAGAGGGGGCGTTCGGTGATCGCCGAAAAGATAATTGATGACTGATTTCATTATTAGCTCAAAGATTTGGAATTTCTATCTCTATTATGGGGGCCCCTCTCTTATGGAGGCCCCGGGGCAGTAGCACCGCCTGCCCTGCCCTAAATCCTGTGCTGACTACAGCAGATAAAAGGTCATCGTCTGATATTAAAGGCCATCATCAAGAATAACGCTATGTAGTGCTGCTTTTTGCAATTGATAGTTATTGTGAAGAATAAAAAAGTGACGTAGAGTATTTATTCCTGCACAGCCGGCACCACGTTCCTAACGGACGACGGGTGGCGGCTGGTAGTCCGCTCGGTACGCGCGGAGGACGCGCGTGCGCAGTATTCCTGCTCCGTGCTCGACTCGCTCACCGGCGAGAGGCGCAGGAGCTCCCCACTTAATCTCGATGTAGCTCGTAAGTTTCTATTCCAGGTTTGTTCAAAATAATTTGTAAACATTTTCATAATACACATGTAAGTACCTACACGTCATTTTTACATTAATAAAACGTATTACGACTAAGTCTAACCTGAGACGCATATTTTTTCCAATTGGATAAAACAAATTTAAATGTATTTTGTAATTAAAGATTAATGTAAAATAAAAATGTATATATTTTGTCTCTATTATTAGTTATCATAATTTACATAATTATTCAATAGCTATTATACCATTTAACAATGAAACTACACACACACTGTGTATGTTGCACTAGTAATATCTCACGCACCTTTGATTGTAGCAATGAGCGTGTCGTCTCCTCCGCGCGCCGTAGTGGCCGGCCAGTGGGAGGCGACGGTGCGCCGCGGCGGCGACGTGGTGCTGCCCTGCCTAGTGCACGCTAACCCTCCGCCTACCATCACGTGAGTCTAAATACACTGCTACACTTACAGGACGAGACCAGGGAAATTACTAAATCTCTCACAGATTTTTGCTACTAATTTTTTTCCACCATCAAATTAGATAAACATTACCGTTGTCTTACCTGATCAAAAGTGAAGATGCGGTCGAAGATAAAACTCAATTGCTTGGTAATAACTTATAACTCAGGTAATAGCAGTTTCGTTTTCAGTTTGAGTTGTTTTGGAGTAATATACAAATATGTTGTACTAGCCACATCACGCGATTTTTTGCGACTGAGAAACTCAGTAGATACACTGGATACCTACACCTTACTATGAAAGTACTTATTTTGACATATTTGAAGATTCATAGTCAGTTACTCGAAATAATATTTCTGTAGATATAAATAAGCGTTAAGAGCCTGTAGTTCGAGCATCGTCTCGCTCGCGCATGTCACATGTTTTGAACCAATAACTGAATGAAAAAAATAGTCCCACAGAACACTAGAAAGCAACATCACAAATTTTCGAGAAATATGTTAATTTCATCCAATTGAATTTTCATACATAAAAATTATTTTTACAAAGTATTTTTAAGGTAAAAATTAATTTTATGTATGAAAATTAATCAAAATTATTTTTTTGTCGAAAACTTGTGATGTTGCTTTCTAGTGTTCTGTGGGACGTTTTTTTTTTTTAGGTTGATTCTGTCATTTTATATCTACAAAAGTATTTGTATGAGGATGATGATTGAATTACAGACTCTTAAAGTCTAATATGACATCGCCCACTCTACCGAGACTGAATGTTTTTAAACAAGTAGGTACATATACATTATTACAACACAATTGCTTATTTCTATAGCGTTTTGTTTGTGGAGCTGTTTGCTCTATTGTATTTATTTGGTCTACTTTAGAATAATTGAAATGGAAAATAAAGATTTCAGAAAATAAATTCTCTTACTTACTTAAAGCGTTTGCGAAAAACAGTGTTGTTGTAGTTGAAGTAAGTGGGAGCCCAAACACTAAGTAAATGATTTCTGTGTAAATTGATACTCAAAGCTTTGAACAAGTCTACTAATAAGGTTTTTATTAATAGCATGACCTTTAGTCGACTTTCAATAATCGAAACTAAAGCACTTGACTTGGCAACGTAAGTTCGTAAAGCATTTTTTTTTAAGCTATTGCATAGCTTCTATCGCGGGCCTTGAGCGTGGAGACCGAATCCAGAAATTCCGTAACGAAAATAACCTAACGCAGTAACGCCGATACAACCAATGCCACCTAGAGGCGATTTGCAGAACTAAAGAGACAAGCGTGATATTTCAAAAAGTCATTAAAAGTTCTGCTATTCATCGATAGATGGCAAAACTAAAAACTAAAAAGTATCACCGCTGTGCCGGTCGGAGTGGGGGGTGTTAGGAATACTGCATAAATAAAATAAATAAATAATTATAATTGCATAAGTTGATAAAATATGCTATGCAATAGCTTTATCGCGGCAGTCTCCGAGTGCCACACGTCTTTTTTTTATATAGAATAGCTCTACGTTTGACCACCAGCACGCCTGATGGAAAGCGATACTGTGGCCGAAGATGAAGCACGTAGACCTAGAAGATACTTATTCACTCTAGACTTGAAGACACCCGGGTTATAGTTTTCAGGAAATAAGGACAGCGGCAAGGCATTCCATTCCCGAGCGGTTCGCATTAGGAAGGTGGAAGCAAAACGCTTTGTTCAAACTGATGGCAAATCCACCATGAAGGGATGGCATTGAAGCGTTTTCCGGCTTGTCCTGTTGTGGAAAGGGGAGGGTTTTTTAAACTTCTTCTATTACTTGTACAGCGCAGTCTCAGTCTAGGTATCTGTAAAGAACGACTGTAATATACATACATATGTGTATGTACTACACTGGCATTTCACATTAATTGAGCTTCTGATATACTTTTATTTAAAAAAAAATGGCTAAGCAGAAAATTTTTAGATTGTGATTCGTGATAATATGAATTGTAGCAAAACAAAAATTGAGGTGAATGGGAGTCGCTTAAGGAGGGTTTATTACGAAATTAGTGTAATGCACGACGAAACTTATTTAATGGAACGAGTTTCAATACTGGTGTAACTAGTTTCGTTGTGCCGTGAAATCAGTATATCGCTGGGGTTACGAGTAAGTATGGCTCCGTCAGCATCGAAGCTTTATTTAGCAGTGCAAAATGTTGTCATAAAGATGTTTAGTATCGCTCCGCGTTACACGATGAGCTTAGTTTTACAACAAATTGCGCATGTCGCGAAACTATTCTAGTGTCATGAAATTAATACATGCATTATAAAACTTGACGTTTACACATGAAATGTTTGATGAAATTAATTTGACGACATTAGTTTTAGCTACTAATTTCGTAATGTAAAATTAGCTTTACGACGAAAATACAGTTACGACTACGGTTTGCGCGCGCACAAAATTTTACTGACTTTATTCATTACAGTATGGTCTTTGAATTTTTGTCTGATGATATATTCCCTTTTATATTATATTATAATATTTTATCTCGATTGGACTTGGTAACGCGCAAGTTTCTCATTTTCGAGTGTGCCATATTTTTAATTTTGCGCACCGCAGACCTTCACATGAAGCACCGCGCGAGTAGCGCGTGTCTATGTAGGTACGTTTTGAAGTCGGTTTCGGCTTCAGGTAGCGTGAATCAGCGTCTCATGGTGTGTTGCGACAACAGGCGTCTATCGTGTACGGGGCGTTGACGTAAAATGTATGAAAACTGCTCCGAGTAGCTCAGCGACTACGTTTTTAGGGTTCCGTACCTAAAGGGTAAAAACCCTCTATTACTAAGACTTCTCTATCTGTCCGTCCGTTCGTTTGTCTGTCACCAGGCTGTATCTCATGAACCGTGATAATTAGAGAGTTGACATTTTTACAGATGATATATTTCTGTTGCCGCTCTAACAACAAATACTAAAAAAACAGAATAAAAGAAATATCTAATGGTACGGAACCCTTCGTGCGTGAGTCCGACTCGCACTTGGCCTGTTTTATTTTTTGGTTTTAGCACGAGTCCCGTGTGCGAATTCATCTGATTCTCAAAATAAAAGATGGTCGGCGAAGTAATAGCGCTCGCGTATATAAGGCATCACTAGTTACTCTACTGATTGCGTAGTGAACTCTATTAAACAAAGGTAACATATACAATACCGAAATAAACTAATTATCTTATAGTAACATCCTCGCCAGGGCTACGTCAATATTCGTATAATAACAAAAGAGCCTTAAGTCTCACGACTACACGCAAATATTATCCTTATTGTATTATCCAAACGGAACATGATCGGCAAACATCTTATCATAATATTGTGAATATTTATGTTGCCCTAATAGAATATCTGTGTGGCCATTCTCGTATTTATGTTAGGAAAAATGACAATATTTTGATTTTAGACATTTTCTGTCAAAAAGCTTTTTTAATAAATACGATGTCAACTTTTGGGGACTGACAATAAATATTTAGTAGAGCTATAATTTCGCATGCTCTTACAAGACTAATTGTTTGGAGGGCCAATAGTTTTGAAAAATATGTGATGATCAGACACCTAGTCTCTTTGACATGAATTCGGAAAAGTACGAGTTTTACTTTACTCACACACCGAGGCTTTCGGACTTCTATCCATAACACAATACATGAACATGAACACTGACACCAGGGCTAATTACTCAACAAAATGTGCTTTATTATCTAAGAATATTTGTAACTCCACATATTTTCTACATTAGGTAGTACAATATCAAATTCAAATATGTAAGTACCTATTACAGATCTATTTTCTTTATCCAAAGAAACTTTAACGCTGCTGCTTATTTGTGTCACGTGACACCAACACCTGTCATCGAAACGTTCAGACTGCAGTTGTCATTTTTCGTTTCAATCCGTCTCACTTATAAACGCTGAATAAGGGCATTTTAGTTAAACAGTGTTTTGTTCCGTTTTCGCGCGTGACAGTTCCCGTCTGACAGGAAGTGACAAGTCCTTATTCAGTGAATAAGATTTTAACATGCGTTTATAAGTAAGACGGTTTATTTGTAAACGCATGTTAAAATCTTATTCACTGAATAAGGAGTTGTCACTTCCAGTCAGACGGGAACTGTCACGCGCGAAAACAGAACAAAATATTGACTAACTAAAATGCGCTTATTCAGCATTTGTAAGCAAGACAGTGTACGTTTTATAATCACAATAGGTAATTTCCCTTTTTTTTCTAAAAATATTTACTCAAGATCGTCTCAAACTTGACTACACTGATTTACATTAAAGTAACCCCTACAATCTAAGTAATTTGTATCTATTACTATTCAAAAGATACAGCCATTTAAGATTAGGACAGACATACACCGTACCCTTATGAATCCTGCTCCCTTAGTAGGAAAGCCTAAAATATAGATAAATAGTCCATATTAATAGATATCCTCTAGAGTAGGTACATTAATAATTAATGTGCTCTAGAGGATATTATGGACTAATTAGCTGCAAGTTTTAAAAGAATGCACTCGATATAACTATCTGTACCTATATCTATATTATACGAAGTACCTACATTTCACCAACATCGATATCCGAACTTACCTAATGAACGGCTATAAACCAGTGTACCCGCGGCCACACGCCGATGTTACCCCAGGGCGGAGTTACCCTAATGTAAGGGAAAGAAACGCGCGTAATGTGATGCTCCCGTACTACGATTGATGGGTTCGTTTAGTGCTGTATGTAGGCAGACTCTCGCTCCATCTCGTCAGCAACGTTTGAACGCAACGCAACGAGATTTTCCTTAAAGATAAAGGGAACATTGAACGAACATTCATGTGAGTAGTGATGGAAAGGATGACTTTGATGTGATGCTTTCTTTTAAAGTGCTCTTAATAGTTATACCGTAAAGTAGTTTCGACAATATCGTCAGCAATAATAGTTTTTTTTTTAAGTATTGTAAATCTAATCTTATTGAAACAAAGGACGATTCAGCAAATTTTAAATTTAAATACTAAATTTGATCTAAATCGGTACATCCGTTTTTTATGAGAGGTATTTGAGTTTTCTAAACTAATACTTATTGTATAAATATAAAGGGCTATTATCGGCAGATGACGTCAAAATAAAGATATGTATTTGAATAGCGATTGTAAAGTATATTCGCGTTTATTTTACTCGAAATCTCGTACTACAGTTTCAACCGATTTCAAAGTAACACCTCAGGCATCACCTCAGGCATCTTTGCCGGTAAATATCGCGCTGTGCACTGATAGCTACTGTGCGCTCTGCCCGTTATATCATTTTTATTACAACAGCCAAACACGGTTCAAAATATAGTCTGAGACTGACTGACTGACTGACAAAATAAATGTAACCATTTAAAAGCCAACACTAACTATTCTACATAGTTTACCCACCTATGTCATCAGTTCAAAAAGTTGAAAAAATTTGTTATGGACATATCTATTTAATGTTGTGTTTTTAACCGACTTCAAAAAAGTAAGGTAAGTAAGGTTATCAATTCGTAGCGTTTTTTTTTTATAAAAGCTAAATTGGTAAGCAATTGTCATAACCGTGGGAATGTTAACAAAAAATATGGTCCGTGTGCGGACGTGCGCCGTGAGCTCGTTACGTACGAACCAATCTAGCGAGAGAATTGTCTTTTTGCGAATAATTCGGAACGTCGCAGGCGAATAATCTCGCCGGCTACACGTAAGTAATGTTTATACGACCCTGCGTACCGGCGGCCTAGGATGTAGCAGTAAGGGAAGGACGTACGATACGTAGTTTGGGCTTAATAGACAATAAGCGATTGTTTGAACCCCCATCCAAAAAGAGGGATGTTTTTTGTATGACGTGTGTATATGTGTATTTTTGCATGCATTATAATAACTCAAATCAATTTTACGTCAGGTGATCGGAAATAACCTACATATTATACACTGATATACATATACACTAACTGTGCCCCGCGATGTCATTTGAGTGATGATGAAGAATAGCTATAGTGACTATAAAAAACCGTACTCCGTCTGCTTTTCTAAGATTTCAGTCTGTTCGTCATGAAAAAGTAATAAACAAACATGTAGAAAAAATACTTACAGCTTTTTAAGGGTACTTCGGCGTTTCGCACCGCAAGTGGTTCGAACCGCGGTCGTCGCACTTGTAGGATGAAGGGTGGCTGTACGTGATGGAAGAAAGTTTAGTTTAGTCTTGTATGATATTACTAGCTACTACTGATATAACATTATGATATTACTAGCAGCGCCCCGTGGTGTCACCCGCGTAGTGATGAAAAACGGTGATGATGATGAAATATAGCCTATGTCCTTCAAATCTTTCCTCTTTATTTTTTATGCATGATAGATCTACGATTGACCACCAACTCGCCTGATGTTAAGCGACGGTGTGGCCGAAGATGGAGCTCGTCGATCTAGTCTAGAAGATATCTATTCACTCTAGCCTTGAAAATTCTAAGATAATATTATTATTAGGTATAGTGTAGTTGAATTCTTCGGTTTATTTCAATGGCAGCTATTCATTTCGGAATTTGTATGTCACCTAGTCTATTCGAATCATTAAAGATAAAAGACTTGTAAACTTTTATCTTTGTTGATTTTTAATATTTTACATCTATGATTTTCCATGATTAACTAATTAGTATATTATAATGTACCAGCCTAGCGATACTCCATGGAAACTAACAAAATGTATGAAATAAAGAAATAACACGAAAAAAATCAGAACTGGGCGTCTACCTAAGTAGGTACGTAAACCAACTATTTTTGAGGTCGGCGTCTACAGAGGCCTTAGTTGATGATAGTTTTTTAGGGTTCCGTACCCAAAGGGTAAAAACGGGACCCTATTACTAAGATTTCGCTGTCTGTCTGTCTGTCTCCAGGCTGTATCTCATAAGCCGTGATAGCTAGGAAGCTGAAATTTTCACAAATGATGTATTTCCGTTGCCGCTATAACAACAAATACTAAAAATTAACAAAAAAAATATTAAGGGGGGTCCCCATACAATAAACGTGTTTTTTTCGTATTTTTTTGCTCAATATTAAAAACGGTAACAGGTAGACGCTTCAAATTTTCACAGAATATTGACTTGTATATTACCTTTCAAAATAAATAATTAAATAACAATAAAGTAAATATTAAAGGGGGGCTCCCATACGACAAACGTAATTTTTAAGCAATTTTTACTCGATCTTAATTAACAGGTAGAAACTTGAATATTTGTAAGTAAATATTTAGAAATATATTAACTATAAAAATAAATACCTAATCTAATACATAAAAACTCACAAAATGAAAATAATCCGTGCATCTAAACGCGGTGCGAGAGCTTGAAAGAAAATTGGTTTAGTCTATAATCTATATCTATTGCAAGTGATTTATTCAAGAACTACGATTATACCTACTTCTACTAATATAGAAGCTTCTTACCAACGACTGCATCGCCCGCACACCGCCGCCGTCAAATAGCTTGTCTGTCTATATTCTACAGGATTCATTTCGGGGAGTGTCTGCAAGAGATTCAGAAATTCACGACCTAATTCCACCCACAAAACCCATTCCAAACCAACCATTAACCCATTTCACTACAAAAAGTCAAGGAATAGCAAGAAGTAGACGCATTACCACCCATTTTCTAATGAAATGTAAGAAATCCGTACTCAGCGATATCGGTCCACGTTCTTGATGCGTACTGCACGGGAATGGAATTCTTTGCCACCATTTCAGTTTCCTAAAAGCTACAATCTTGGAATCTTCAAGGCTAGAGTGAATAGATGTCTTCTAAATCAACAAGCTCCATCCTCGGCCACACCGTTGCTTAACATCGTAAATCTATCATAAAAAACCTATAGAATGTTAATTTATTTTGAAGCGCATGTTGGTCAGTTAAAATTCAAAAGGTGACGTCACGAGGTCATATTAAAAGGTGTTGATTTACTGTTAATTATTGTATAGAGATGTAGCAACATGTCTTCAGCGGAACCGTGCAAAGAGCTGGTGTACGTGACGCATGGGGCGGCGCGTTTCATTTACTTGGATGAGGATGGAGCGCCGTTGACGTCATCATTATTAAAGGCGCGTCAGCTGAACCACGATTTATTTTGCAAATACTTTCCCACTTGGAGTTTTATTGTGGAGGAAGAGAATAAATTTACACCTGTAGTCGAGTAATGTATTATTTCTTCTTTATCAGAGGTACATACTAATGTTCAGTTAAATGGCGATTCTCTAAATGAGAACTACACGCTTTACGTTCTTCTTGACCTTCTTGATCCATAATATAGGTGTCTTCGAATTGCAAAAATAGTTTTTTCTAAGTAGGTAAGCATTTTCCGTCCTAGTCCACAACATATCAGGAGAGTAGGCAGGCCAATTGCATGTCGGGCCACACACAAAATGCATGTTTAATTACAACTTTCTAGTACAAATTCTTTGAGCTAAGCCACAGCACGTACCTGACGCTCGGAGTGACTGACGGACATGACGAAACTATAAGGGTTCATAGTTGACTACGGAATCCTGAAAATGTAATGAAAACAAATTAAAGTGAAAATTGGTCACAAAATAAATCGATTTGTGAAACGTGTGGATTTACAAAACTGGTTCTGGAGCGCAGGTTTATTGCCTCAACATTTGACGCCTCGTCATCAACTCCGACAGTTTGAGTGAAAGCCCTGAAGACGTAAGAATAACGCCAGACCTCCTTGGCACTTCACTGCCGAGTTACGTTTCCAGAGAGTCAAGCGCGTAGCGCACGCCCAATTTCATTACCTTTTAGTTCCGGCAGGAGGCGCTGGGAGGCACATATGAAAATTTCTCACCAGTACACACAATTACTTATATACTGTCAATTTTACTTCTCGGAATAAACTCTTTACTTAGCCATCGCACAGGTTCTCCTAGTTTGGGTATCAATGCACTTTTACTAAGATTGTGTAATTTGATTCCATCCTCTCATGTTCTGATTTCTTATGTGAAGTTTGTTGTTATAAAAATAAACACTGGCGGAATTTTAATATCACCCGGCTAAATATCAGTAAAAATCTCAACGTAATCAATAAAGTGGAGATTTTTTTTACCAACTAAATTTCAAGAAGCTTAGATGTATAAGTTGCAAGCTTATATATAGTTAATTTTATCTAAGCATTTTTTTTTTAATTTTATCATTAACCTATATCTACTAGCCCACTCCTGGTCAAGGTCTCTCCCACTTTCTTCAATTATATATTATCTAAGCATAGATAATATTAAATTTTTTGTACGTTTGGATATATTTGTGGTTTTGATTTCCGTGCATGTTCCGACCTTCCCGCGCTGCGCCTCCGTGACATATAGAAACACAACTAGCATGCTACCGTGGTTAGCAGACACGCTGCTGCACACATATTGCCGGTTTTACAGCTTTGCAGCTTTACAGATTACACACATATTCATAAAATGAATATGTGTGTAAGTGAATGTAAATATAGTTTTTAAGAGTATTATGATATTATTATACAAAAAAATAAAGCCCGATTCGCAGCACGTTAGTAATTTTAATAAAGCAGGGAGTAAACTCGCATCAGCACACCACGTGACCAGAGATGCTCCCTATGTTTTATTACAACGCTTGCTCAGCGCGTTTTAAAAAACGTCCGCAGGACGTACTAACTATACTAAATTATTCCTCTTGCATAATAAAAAAACCGGACAAGTACGAGTCAGACTCGCCCACCGAGGGTTCCGTACAAACTAAATAAAAGGGGGAAATCATATATATTTTTTTTATATAAATTCCGTCATAAGCCGAAATATTTAACACATTCCTTGCTCCACCACTCGGATCCGAGTTGAGTGGGGCTATAGTAGCGGAGCCTCCCACTCGGATCCGAGCGAGCGTCCCGTTCATTTTGTGGTAGTCAGTAAACCACCGGCGTTTGAGGCAGTTAACGTTGCTTTGCGCGGCCACTCTGTACTTAATCTAAATTCGCCTAAAAAGTTTTGGTTCCCAGCTGAAGTGAAGGGTCTGCAGGGGGTGAAGAATGTGTTAAAAACCTGTTTTAGCTTATGCTAATGAGGCTCTTTCATACGATACCCCACATGATACGGTTAATTTACTTTAAAATTTGGGCTCTCATTCCTTGCATAGAGACACTATTTTCTTGTGATTAAATTAAAAATGTCCAGTTTTCGGATTGTATCCTATATGTGTACTCTAACACAATGCTTCTTGCCAAATTTCAGAGTTCTAGGTCAACGGGAAGTATCCTATAGGTTTTGATTCCTCTGTGAGCGTCGAAATGTGCGTTTTTTACGACATATTCGGCTGTAACTTTTTTTTTACGAAAGCTGAGGTATTTTTCTTTCTGCAGCAAGATACTATGGATTTGCGTATATGGTTTTAATTTCAACTCGATACCTTCTCGCGTTCCCGAGATAAAGGTCTTGAAAACCGGACGGACGGACAGACGGACAGACAGACGGACAGACGGAAAACAAAGTGATCCTATAAGTGTTCCGTTTTTTTCCTATTGGGGTACGGAACCCTAAAAATAATGTAAGTGTTATATTATATATATTTATTCCTTTGAAAAATATTTCATGGAAAATACGTAAGTAAGTAAATAAAAATACACAGCAAAGGAAAACGTTTTTACGGAAGATGGTTTCTTTGAGCTCTTTTCACGACCTTTTTTATGATGGGCTGGCCTACGCGCCGCTAGTTTTACTCCTACCTATTAGAAAATAAGGAACAGCTGTAAAGATAGTTTACACCACCGACAACAACGACCTAAACACATAAGTATAAAGTTCAAAATGTCGAAGCTATTTCTACAGACATTCACCACGCGTTAATTAATACTAAACAAAAATTACACAAGTAAAGACCTTATTGCGTCGAGATAAAAGCGTCGGTAAATTGAATAAGCGAATAAAAAAGTAAATAAAACGCAACGGTAAAACAGTTGTAAAAGTGTGGTTAAAGGAGTTTGGTCGAAAGCCCTTTGCGGGATGCGGGGTTAATGAGCGGGTGACAACCCTGGAGCTAGGGCTGCGAGCCGGCGAGGTCGGGGGCCCTGCATCTAGCCTCTTCAGGGTTAATAAGTTACAAGGGTTGAATTTTTCAGAAAATGTACGTCACTCGACCTGATGAAACATGGACGGAAGGTTTATGGAAGTTTTTATGCTTCTATGTGAGCTCGGATTTGATAAATGAAGCCTTGTTTTTATGTCCGGTCCCTGTGGAACACCGAGTCATCAAAGCTTTAATGTTCTTTAAATAGTAACGAGGATTGCGAAAAATTGCTTTTCGTAGCCAAATGCATGCCAAAATCAGGAAAGATATGTTAGTAGCAATATTATGCGTTATATTTTTTGCTCGTTTTCAGCACAGTACGCTGGGTAATTTGTAATCCTGCAAAACAGCAGCGGTCTCCCGAATTCTGACAAACGACAACCCTGGACATTTAGTTTATGCGCAAAAACCGCAACGCGAGGTACACGCGCTCATGTGTCACTCTCTCCAGCGGCGAGCTGGTTTTGCGCTCTTGTTATTTACAGTTATAATCCTTGAGAAACATATAAATAAATATTATTTTGTTGTGGCATGCTCTAATTCAATGGCATCCAACAAGTGTGTGACTACTTATATATGGAAAACTCGAACTGAATTTAAACAACATACATTTTTAACGTCATTGTGTTATGTTTACATAAGCGACGACATTTATTGGACGACATATTTTCCAGTTATTTTGTTTTAATAACAATAGAACTGATTTTGATAGAATTTAATATGTGATTAATATATTTTTGGGATCACCTCTGAAGTATTACCTACCAAACAAAAAAAATCATAAAAATCAATTCATTATTGGAGAAGTAACCACGTAACAAACATACAACAAGTATACGTTTAGAAAACTGAAAAACCCTCGACAACAAATGCTGTTGAACCATTTTGATGAAATACCTGTCTCAACAAAAACTCTTAAAAAACTAAATCAAAATCGGTCCATCCGTTTGAGAGTTACGATGCAGATACACACACAGACAGACAGACACATAGATAAGTATACAGTACACAGATACATACATCAAACTTATACCACCCCTCTCTTTTTGGATTTAAAAACATACAGTCAAATTGAGAACCGCCTCGTTTTGGAAGTCGGCTAAAAACAACCTTCGCTCTTGTTTCACTAATTGTTTTAAACGAAAAATCTCATAGTTTTTCGCTTATTCTGCTTCTATTGTTCCCAATAACGTAAGAACTAATCCAACTACATTTATAGCAACAAAGTTGTCCAAATCTTTGGCCATTACCGTTCAGATATTAAATGCGCTCGTAAAAACGTTGGCGGCACGTATCGACGCACGTTAAATACCGGCGCCGGCGGACGTTACAGTACCTCTACCATGAGATGGTATCGACAAAAACCGCTCATGTGATTCACTTGACAGTGAATAAACGCGCCGCGAGTTACTTTACGTTAGAGCGGCACCATGAGACACGCAGACTCGCCAGTGAGAGCTCGCTAACGTGTAACTCGAGTCGAGTGTTTTTGTTTCGATATGTTGGTACAAAAGCATATCGGTATCTAACTTCACACTATAACCCGGCTAATTTATGGCGTCACATAGCAATGCCTATTCTATAGTGCGTTTACAGAATTTAAATTGGTTGGTTATATTTGTTCAAATACACCTATGTACCTAAAAGATAACTATAGCTTCTCCGAAAAATGGTGGACTTTGCTAATAACAGCTGATAGCTACCGTAAACATAAAACACAATATATATATAACTTGAATAGCCATACCTATCAATAAGGAATGCATTTATAGGAATTTATATCCTAATGTATGTAAGTTTAGGTACCATAACTACCTTTGATTCAAGTGAGACTGTTTGTGTAGATTTCAAGGGCGCGTACTAAGAAAGTAATACCAAGTCACACAAATCTTCGAAAACCCTCCTTACTGATTTTCTTTTATATAATTATTTTCACAAATATGTGCAAGTGTATCTGCAATTCTCCTTCGCATGGACAACATGCGAAACACACATGGAAATTACATGGAAATTTCCTTGTTCACATCGTTCGTCTTCATATGCAGACGTCGCTAACATACCTATTCCATGCTAAATAACTCTTACCAGACATTATTTGTATTTATATTTCATAAATCACTACTAATTAATCAGTTTATTGTATTTCTTTAACAAAACAAATACACTTTCACAAGTATTCACCCTACAATATGCCGGTGAGTTACTTTACTACAATTGCGACCAATCGAGACGGTGTTTCTCGAGAGCACTTGTCAAATTAGTGTCTCATGGTACCGTTTAGTATGGTAACTGCTAAAAACGTTACACGCTAGTGGTTTCATTTCGATAGGTTTTTTACCTTAGTGACTCATGGTGCCGATTTTAGTTCTCTAGGTAACCGCTGGCAGCACGGTACTATTTTCCATAGAAGTTGTTCACGCTCTCGCTAACGAGTTGGATCGCTAAAAACTCATGGTAGAGGTACAGGAAGCCGCCAGTTTGTGGCAGGAACTACTATACTGTGGTACGAAGTATCTATCTATATTAAAAGACAAAACAAAATACCCGACTACAGAAAATAAGTATTCGCAATCTAACTTACCATTTCGTTACGCTTGATATGCTGTTGAGTGCACGTTTTTCGTGAGAAAGTATGCGTAAAATCGCTGTAATTGATTATAAATGAGCATTCTTTAGAATAATTCTAGTAAAATCACTTATTTGTTACAAAAAAGTTCGGTGGAGGTTAATGATGTAATATTATTATTATTACAAAAAAAAATATGACAGTCAGGGAGTGAACACAAAACTAACACCTGTTACTTTAATAACTAACTGGTTAAGTAAAGTTATGTAAAGTAGTTTCAACTACATGTAGGTATACCAGCTCCTTATAAATAAATATAAATAATAAAATATTGGTGGACATTTCACACAACACCATCTAGCCCAAACTAAGCAAAGGTTTTACTTTAAGAACTGGGTGATAGAATACATATCTACGTTTTTTTAGGGTTCCATACCTCAAAAGAAAAAAACGGAACCCTTTTAGGATCACTTTGTTGTCCGTCTGTCCGTCTGTCCGGGTGTCAAGACCTTTATCTCGGGAACGCGTGAAGGTATCGCGTTAAAATTAAAACCGTATACGAAAATCCATAGTATCTTGCTACAGAAAGAAAAATCGAATTTCTAAGTTTTCATAAAAAAAAGTTACAGCCCAATATGTCGTAAAAAATGCACATTTCGACACTCACAAGGGAATCAAACCTATGGGGTACTTCCCGTTGACCTAGAACTATGAAATTTGGCAAGACGCATTGTGTTAAAGTACACATATAGGAAAAAATCCGAACACTGTTTTTTTTTTATAATTCACAAAAAAATAGTGTCTTTACGCAAGGAATGAGGGTCCAAATTTTAAAGTTCTTTAACCGTATCATGTGGGGTATCATATGAAAGAACTTTATTAGCATAAGTTAAAACGGGTTCTTATTTTTTTTACGATGTACATTTTTCGGTATAAGAAGGTAAATATAAAAAAATTGATGACCCCCTTTTATCTACTAGTTTGTACGGGACCCTCGGTGGGCGAGTCTGACTCGCACTTGTGCGGTTTTTTAATACATACTTATATAGAAACACCCAGACACAGAACATGGATGTTTATCAATGCTCATCACACGAATGTTTGCCCTGGGCGGAGATCAAACCAAGGACCTACAGCTTAGCAGGCAGACATACTGCCAACTGAACTGCGAGACCAGTCTAATACTACAAAGTACCTACTCGATCTGACATCAAGTCTCTTAGAATAACGAATTAGTAAACTTGAAACTTTTACATGATAGCATCCCGACATCCCGACATCCCGACATCCCGGGGGCTCGCCGGAGACGCGCCGACTTCCTAACACAATTATAGTGTGGAATGAACGCTGTCACGCAGCGCCCTCGTGGGTACCTGCGCTCGCCTCTAACAACGGAATACATGCCAATACGACGCGTTTATTGCCACGGAACTCATATCAACACTATCATATGCGTGTTTTGACATGATCTTGGCTATTTATTTTAAAAAAAACTGATGTAATGTGATTTTAAATTTGAAAAATACACGTCGTGTTTGACACTTTAACACTTTCAAATAAGATACGATCGCACCATAATCGAATTAACGAGGTCAAAACAGAGGAAAATATCATCGTTGCATATGTAAAATCTTATAAATGACATTTTTTAAAGGTTTTTAATAGTATTTTAGATTTGTTATCGAATCTACAAACTCCCATGAGATTGTATTAATATTACACATAGGAGTTTGTATATATGTAACGACGATACATTGCGGTCTTTTCTCTTTTATTCACCAAATGATTCTCTGACCGTACCACACTCCATCACAGTGTCACACTCTCTAAATATCATATTATTAGGATCAGTATATACATACATATAATAGTAAAATAGCATAATAGCATAATAACAGTCATTATTATAATCAGCCGGGTTCCAAAATATCATATTAAAAAAAATAGTTTTCCTCTTTTAAAACTATCTCTTATAAAATAGATGCGAAGTAGTTTGTTCTTGAGTTGTTTCTATTTGAAGTGTTTTTCTCCGTTATTAAAAGCTTTTATTCTACTTACCCTGTTAGTATGGGACAAATCTTGCGAGTTAAATTAGAACCACTTCCTGTCGTTAGATTAGGTTGAAATTTGGTTTACTTTCGTAACTTCGGTGACAATGCAATAATATGGTACCATAAAGCTCGTCTCAAGATGGAGTCGGAAGGTGGCTACCGGAACTCCTAAAATAAACGGGATAAAACCGTCAAGTTTGGACTCGTTTGAATAGTCTTGACAAGCACTCTTTTTTCAGTCTAGTTTTTTTTTTTTTTATAAACAAGCTTTTATTTAAATGCTCTAAAACGAAGTAAATAAATTTTATATTGATATAAATAAAAGCTTGTCGCGAGATTTCAAACAACATCATACCTATCTACTAAGTAATATTTAATTCCAACAAAAGACTTAGACGCGTTCTTATCATTTGCTTAGAATTAAAGTTAGTTTGTTCTTTTGAAAAAAAATATGTATGTTTGTGTTCTCGCGACAAGCTTTTATTTATATCAATATAAAATATATTTTTTTGGTTTTAGACCATTTAAATAAAAGCTTGTTTTAAAAAAAAATATACAACAAATGACAAAGAATCGAAACCTGTGACGATTACTACATAACGACTTGTTATAAAGTTCCAACACAACGAGTTTTCAATAATTTCCGGTCCGGTTCGAGGGGGAACTAATTGTTAACGAGAGGTGCCGTTCATTATATAATAATTTCGCAACGAATAAATAAAAAAACCTTCGAACTGGTGTTACCTGTGACCACGGACGCTGCAGTGTTTTAAACGTCAGGTTATAAAATTTGTAAAAGATATTTTGTATGAATTTAGGGATAATTTATATTTATTCAAATTATCTTTTAAAGACATATATATTTCTCTTTTAAAGACAGAAAATATTTGCTACAAACAAACGCACAAACATACATCAGAAACATTTTTATTTTGACAGTGGTGCAAAGAGCGCGATTAATGAAATGCTAAAACAGGCAAGTAGGTCCCTCGGCAGGAATACTTTAACTAACAGCTCGGAGCGGAGTTTGATTGGGTGGAACAGAGTGTGTTTGGTTGTAAATGGCCTCATTTGGGCTCACTCGGGCGCGCACACTCTCTGTATGGACGAGTCGTACACGACTCGGCCAGCTGATTCTCCTAGTTTTAGGGCTCATTTTGGGATAAAAATACTGTTGTTTTAGTGAATAGATTCTTATGAATATCGTAGTGTTTTTCCGACGTGAAATATAATAATAAATAGAACTATTTCATTCAACTGTGATCATTCTGAAAGACGTCACTTAATAGTGAAGTGTGCATATAAACATTCAATAAAGTACGCTACGATAAGCTAGAACTATTCTGTGCTAAAGATAGTTTACAAATGTCACGTACAGATCGCAGTAGAACCCAATACAGGAATATGACCTCTCACATATAGGAAACATAAATATATATTTTTAGTTTTTCGGACCATAAAGTATAAAATTTTCGAAATACCTCAAAATTTAGTTATTATTATTGCGGCAAAGACAATATATCTAAAGATCATTAAGTATTTCAAGGTTAGTTCACATTGCTTCAAAGTACCAAATTTGATAGGAAATTTTACAAAATAATTAACGCAAAATAAATACCTAGATAGGCGGCAGTCAAGCGAATATCTGAAACGTAGCGCTGAGAGCTACGTCGTAGGCGCGTAGGTCTCAGCGCTACGCAGCACACGTATGATCATCTACAAGACTACAACGTAGAATATATTTATGAACTACTCCGCGAAGAGTCAAAACAACCTTCACATATTCACCCAAAAACTCTACCTAATAGCATTATATTAATGTACTCCCTCAATTAAACATTCTATGCAAATAAACTCCTAATTCAGGATTATGCCATAAAAACCATTATCAAAGTTATAATAAGGATGTAATTTGCATGTACTCCACTGGAACCGTTTTGTGTGGTGGGAACGCATTAGCGTGAGAGCTTACTCGGCACTCTGTCATCTCAATTCCTGTCAGCGATGCTTCTAAACATCGCTCGTGTCGAGTTATAACTTACTGGGAACCCAGAATGTATTAAATATTCTTAACGAATCACAGAACGTACGAATTGTTACTTTAGTTTAAGCCTAACATATCAAACAATAGGGCATACATTTCAGTGTTAACAGTGGCACTATAATAAAATAGACGATAGAAGGAATATTTAAAGAAGAAATGTTTAATGGAGTCTACATCATTAGATAGATAGATAGATTTTTATTGACATGACATGATACACACATTCATATACTTCTCTATTATCTTCTCTTACTTATATTATCATCATCTTCATATCAGTTATAAAAAGTCCACTGCCAAAAATACCGATTGGAAGCGGCTATCTAGCGTCTTCCCGCCATTTGTATGAGGTCATCTGTCCATCTCGTGGCTGGTCTTCCTACGCTGCGCTTGCCGGTGGGTTGTCTCCACTCGAGAACTTTTCGGCCCCATCGGCCATCAGTTCTACGTGCTATCTGCCTACACTATTTAATACTATTAATGCCTTCTGTGATTGATTACTACGGTCCATCATGACCTATTACCACATCTGACAAAAAAATTACAGCATTTTTACCAATTTATTGAAAATACCTACTTTGTTCATATAGTATCTGACTAAAAAGGCAGTGGTATAGAAAATGACAAACACGACGAATTTATAAGGGTTCTTCGTAGTTACTAAGGAACCCTAAAAATTAAATTGTTGAAATCGAATCCTATTATTTTTTGAAAAACATTTCTTTTTAAGGTTTTGTAATTTCATCACTAATGGTTATTTTGGATTAACGTTGCAAATACTTAGGTACTTCTTGCTTGTCTACGACTTTAATTTTCCAGATGAAATGACGATGTCAACCAATTTCCAAGGCCAATAGTTATAATCCCTACATCATAAAATGTCAGTGGGAGATATAATCACACTGGTTTGTTTCCAGCTTGATCCTTCCCCTAAATTAGCAATAACCCGGCCATTTGTCGAGTGTCACCCGTCACCCGAGCCGTGACCGCCTGACGGCCTGTCGGTTTACTGCAAGCTGTTGCTTAGCGAATCTCAACTCTACTGTTTGTAATTTAAATGACATATTTATTTGTCGCAGTTATAAAAGGTAATGTTTGACGTATTGACCCCTCTTTTCACCCCTTTTCTCTTTTGATTTCGCGTTGGACGCTAAATATATTTGGCCATTTGTAAGCGATCTAATTGTACAAACGTGTTAAAACACTTTGAGGTATTAAAAGCTTGCTATTAACAAGCTCTGAATGTTATCAAATATTCGTGAGGATATTATATAACGATTTTAATAGAATATTGAACAGAACAGTAAAGCAATATAATCAACTTATTATAGTGAACGAGTTTTACTGTGGCAACCATTAAATCACAATAAACCGTTATATTACTTATTTTCTGTAAGTTATACACTTTACTATTAATTGTAATACAAGTGAAAAACGTAAGTAAATAATATCTAATACCATTAAACGAGAAATTCTTGTATATATAAATATATATATATATATATAATCTGAATCTCGGAAACGGCTCCAAACATTAAAATGAAATTTGGTTTGTAGGTAGATTAGGGGACGAGTAATCGATCTTGCTAGATTTCATTTTTAGTGAATATGAGAAACCCGCTCATATTTTCAGTCATAGAAAATCCGAGTGCAGCTCGGTCGCCCAGGTACTGTAGTTTAATATGGCTTATCACTTCGCAGGCAGAGGCACAGGTCAATGGGATCCTTTTCCCCCGAAGCTCCAGTAAATCACTAATAACTGAACAATTTGTGACTAGTGACCGACAGAGGTCGCCTCAGCTGTTCGATCAATTTAGGATTTTTCCGTAATACTTTTTATATAATGGGTGGAATTTGAGTAATAGACATAGACATATATTTATTTATGAATGGATATTAATCAAGAAAATACAATGAATCTGCAGTGTACTTTATATTTGTATAACAATAAAAATACATCACATGTTACTAAATATAGAAGCGGAAAGCCTAGAATTAAATAAAACATTAAGTTTCAAATAAAAACTACGGGTCACACACGTCTGTTTCGAGTCGAAATACCCGACTATTTAGTTTTGGATGTTTATATTTGGACTCATAACAGACATGAGTGACCTGTAGTATGTTACCGCGGAAACCACGTAAGTTTTCATAGTAAAACATAAAGTTGAAGGTAAGGTAGGTACCACATCTAAACAGCGTGAAGCGCGGCCGAATATACGTGGACCCATCTTAAGCCGTTCATTAGGTGCACTTTACAAAAGACTTATGTCTTTCAAATCTCTAAATGTATAAAAATCAATTGCTGTTCGTTTGTCTCGCTAAAACTCGAGAACAGCTGGGCCGGTTTAGCTGATTTTGGTTTTGAAATGTTTGTCGTAGGCCAGGGAAGGTTTAAACGTTGAGAAAATATCGGGTCCACTCATTGATAGGTGATAATGAGATATATTATAATGAGATATTCATCATTGATGTACGCCGGGTCATCTAGTAGAAGATAAGTTTTCGAATAAAATAACATTTTTACCCGACTTCGGCGAAGCAAAAGGAAGGATAATGTTTTACTTTATTTAAATAGGTAATAAACGTAAGTAAATATAATGTAGTAGTGTAACCAATTAGAAAACAAATACCACCCACGTACCTGAACAAGTTTCTATCTAATCATTAATGCAGACACTCTTTCGGCTTCCCCCCTCCCCTTTCCCCCCTCATCACCCCCCGAACTCACGCGTGGTCAGAACTCAACGGAGGGTAGCTGCTGCTACTATCACATATTCTGTGTCCGAGGTAAAATGTTAACGGCACCATGATAGCTATTACGGCCGTAAACACTCATTACGGAGCTAAACTGTTGCCGTTATGTTTCACAATATTGGGCTCGAACTATCTTCTATATATCGGGCTTATAAATGCAGCTTTACACATAATGCGACCGTATTGTGTTGAAAAATGTATCAGCATCGTCATCTCAGCCATAAGAAGCCCATTGCTGGACATAGGCCTCCCCCATGAATTTCCAAAAAGACCAATTAGAAGCGGCTTGCATCCAGCTTCATCCCGCCACTGGTCATCTGTTCATCTCGTGGTTGGTCTTCCTACGCTGCGCTTGCCGGTGCGTGGTCCCCACTCGAGAACTGTTCGCCTCTGGAGACCCCATCGGCCATCAGTTCTACGTGCTATGTGCCCTGCCCACTGCCACTTTAACTTGCTAATCCGTTGTGCAATGACAGCGAATTTCGTGCGTCTACGGAACTATTCATTTCTGATTCGATCTCGCAAAGTGATTCTGAGCATAGCCCTCTCCATAGCTCATTGCGTGATCTTGGGCTTCCCTTATAAGGCTTAATATTATTGACCAGGAAATTATTTTGAAAAATGCATAGTGAGACTTACAGCTGTGATTGATGGAGTAGTGATAAAACACGGCGATAATGATGGTGATGATAAAATATAGCATATATCTTTCTCCATGTCCTAAATAATCTTTGGGTCAAATTTCATAATTATTAGTTTAGCTATAATAGCCAGAGAGAGACGACAGAGCTATTTTCGCTTTTTAAGCGACTTCGAAAAAGGAGGAGGTTATCAATTCGTACCGTATATTTTTTTTTAATGTATGAATACTAATTTCTCGCTCATTCTTGAACCAATTTTTGTGTATCGTGAATTGGCGTATAGAGAAAGCTCCCAAGTTGGTCCCATAATTATTTTAGAAACATTACTTTATTACTTTTTGAATAATCTCTAAAATTAAAAATATTTTAATTGGATTCCTGAGTGAGTGCGTCAGATTATAGAATCGCAGAGTTCCACTGACACGTTTTTCTTTACAAAAGTGTCAAATGTGGAGGTTTTTCATATAAACATCTGCACATTTTCTAATCTGCGACGACGAATCATTTGACATTCAATGACAAATGTAATTCTTGAAAAAGAAACGAGTGGGTGAAGAGAGGTATCTTTAAAAAGTTTACAATCGTGAGGGATTTATTGAGCTTGAAAAGTAAAACCTACTTACTCCTCATCCAATGTGTATAAGGAAAAAAAGAGAGTTACTTCAACGCTTGAGCGCCTTGTTTAATTATTATCCTTACTAATATTACAAGTAAACGAAATAACGTACATCGAAGTCGGTTGTTTCAGTTTTTTAAACTATAAAATTATGTAATATTAGGATATATATTGCGGATACATGAATCACTTTTGTTTCAATCCGTGAGATATTAGTTGGCAACTGCAACTGGTAATGTCCTCCAAAAATAGATTTAGTTAACTGATCCCTTCTTGGTAAATCCGAATAACCCCCACTGTATATCTCGTCCATTTCCTGTTTTCTATTTGTGAATGATTCGCCCTTGCATGTATACGATCAGTGGGTCGCTGAGATGGAATACTTTGCAACGTGGTTCATAGTTCGGGAACTTTTAACGCAATATTATGATTTTCATGTTTCAATGTTTGTGGTACAAGTTGCAAGAGTATGAAAATCTTAAATGAACGTGCGCAAGGATGGAAGTTAGGATGGAAGTTTTAAAATAAACCGAACCGAAATAATTGTTGTTTAAATAACTGAACAAACAATTACAAAATGCGCATTTTTTTAAATCCAAACTACTTAACCGATGTTTTAAATATTTCTATGGGACCAATCTGACAGTATATCTTTTCAAAGATATAAATAATTTTGAAATCGGTTAGATGGACTTATGCGGTAACGTAACAAACATAAAAGAAAAAAATACAGCCGAATCGTTAACCTCCTTCTTTTGAAGTCGGTGAAAAGCATTCAGTAATCGTAATACTTAGACCACATTTTCGTGGCCATATGAGCTGGAAATGTCAAGTAGGAAACTTTATTTGGGTAAATAGCGCGCGCCCTCGCGACTCCCCACTCGAGCCACTCGAGCTGGCGACTCGCGAGTCGCGTCTATCGAGTTCATTCGGAATGGAGATGTTTACTAATACATATATGAATTAAAGTATTGCCCAGGCTAGTTACCAGCGCATTCAGAGTAGGAAACTGTCGAGTGGGAAAACTTGTAATATTTGTTACGAACTTCGTTCACAATACTCATTACTCACTAGGCGTTCTCGAACTTATAATTATTTATTGTGCTCAGTACGCTGTTTTTTAGGGTTCCGTACCCAAAGGGTAAAAACGGGACCCTATTACTAAGACTTCGCTGTCTGTCTGTCTGTCTGTCTGTCTGTCTGTCTCCAGGCTGTATCTCATAAACCGTGATATCTAGAAAGCTGAAATTTTCACAAATGATGTATTTCGGTTGCCGCTATAACAACAAATACTAAAAATAAAAAAAATAAAAATATTAAGGGGGGTCCCCATACAATAAACGTGTTTTTTTCGTATTTTTTTGCTCAATATTAAAAACGGTAACAGGTAGACGCTTCAAATTTTCACAGAATATTTACTTGTATATTACTTTTCAAAATAAATAATTAAATAACAATAAAGTAAATATTAAAGGGGGGCTCCCATACAACAAACGTAATTTTTAAGCAATGTTTACTCGATCTTAATTAACAGGTAGAAACTTGAATATTTGTAAGTAAATATTTAGAAATATATTAACTATAAAAATAAATACCTAATCTAATACATAAAAACTCACAAAATGAAAATAATCCGTGCATCTAAACGCGGTGCGAGCGCCGCGCTGCGGTGTGGTGGTGGCGCGAGCGCGAGGCGGTTGCTAAGCGCGTATTCGCGCGAGCGTCGTCATGTTGCCCGGATGTGTATCGAAAACCTACCTATAAGTTTGCAATTTACTACTTGGAATTTCTTTAATTTCTCCTTATTTTATACGATTTTCTATTATAGATGATAGTACGGAACCCTTCGTGCGCGAGTCCGACTCGCACTTGGCCGATTTTTTTCGTAATGGATTTGTTTACCTTCGTACAAAGACTTGGCTCAAATCAACTTAGATGACCGCCAACTCGCCTGATGTTAAGTGACCGTTGTGAGCTATCATGAAACATTTATCTAAAAGATAGAATAATCCTCGATATAATGAATCTCAGATTATTAAATATGAGAGACAACCAACTCTGAAATCGTATTTCACTTTT